>CAUPSL010000968.1:0-1200000 GCA_963514005.1 Raja brachyura
GGGGGGGGAGAGAGGAGGAGGAGGGGGGGGGAGAGGAGGAGGACGGGGGAGAGGAGGAGGAGGGGGGGAGAGAGAGGAGGAGGAGGGGGGGAGAGGAGGTGGAGGAGGGGGGAGAGGAGGAGGAGGGGGGGGGAAGGAGGAGGAGGAGGGGGGGAGAGGAGGAGGAGGAGGGGGAGAGGAGGAGGGTGGGGAGAGGAGGAGGGGGAGGGGGGGAGAGGAGGAGGAGGAGGGGGCGGAGAGGAGCAGGGGGAGGGGGGGAGGGAGGAGGAGGAGGAGGGGGGGAGAGGAGGAGGAGGGGGGGGAGAGGAGGAGGAGGGGGGGAGAGGGGGAGGAGGGGGGAGAGGAGGAGGGGGAGGGGGGAGAGAGGAGAGGAGGGGGGGAGAGAGGAGGAGGAGGGGGGAGAGGAGGAGGAGGGGGGGAGAGGAGGAGGAGGGGGGAGGGGGAGGAGGAGGGGGGGAGAGGAGGAGGAGGAGGGGGGGGAGAGGAGGAGGAGGAGGGGGGAGAGGAGGAGGAGGAGGGGGGGAGAGGAGGAGGAGGGGGGGAGAGGAGGAGGAGGTGGGGAGAGAAGGAGGAGGGGGAGAGGAGGAGGAGGGGGGGAGAGGAGGAGGAGGGGGGGAGGGGGAGGAGGGGGGGAGGGGAGGGGGGGAGGGGGGGAGGGGGGGAGGGGGGGAGGGGGGAGGGGGGGGAGGAGGGGGGGAGGAGGGGGGAGGGAAGAGAGAAGAGGGGGAGAGGGGGGGAGAGAGAGGGAGAGAGTCACACAATTCTTAGAGTTCAACATTTTAAAATATGCTTTTTTCCACTTATTAACCCGTTTTCAAATCGGTTGTTTTGAAACACATTTAGTTCGGGGCTCCTTCCGTTGTTCCAAAGATAATCCATTTTGCTTTTGGTGTCAGTTTCATTTTTAATAATTTTGTGAATATTTCATAGATTTCAGTCCAAAATGTTTGAATTTTTTATACACAAGACAAATGAGAGCGTTTGTAGTTGCTTCGTGGGACTGGCATTTATCACAGATACGTTGGGGAAAAAGTTTACTTATAGTGTGGGTGTGTTACAATAATTACCTTGAGCAGCGCTGCAGTTCTGTTGCTCCCCGTGTGCGCGACTTTGTTGCCTTTCAGAGGGGGGCGGGTGTAAAATGCCGTTTTTCCCCAGACTGTTCATACCGATCCATGTCGGGCGATTTCATCGCTCAAGGGAAATCATTCTGACATTTCATTCATGAAGCTATTTTTAAACTACGCTCGATTATTTATTAACTAGAGTAGTTTAAAAACCTTCTAAAGCCGTGAGCACTGACAGCAGAACGGCCCTAAGGTAGGCGATACAAGAAGCTACACTGTTTATTTTTACATAAAAACTTTGTTTTTAGGAAGCCTTTAATCAAATTTTCATGTTGCGAAAAGGGGACAAAAAAATGTATGAACCGGCTATATTTTTCCTGCCGACTTCACCGCAAAGTTCCAATCCACCGCATTCCACTAAAACCCACTCGCTAGTTGATTTAAATGGCCATTAATTTACAGGCATTAAACACTAAATTCCTTCCATTTGGCCCATAAATTCATGAAAATGAGATTTTAAAAATATGTTATATTGTGGATTATTGTGTGAATGTTACTTGGACACTTAGGCAATTTAAAAATGTTTATCATTTCTTAAGAAATGGATAGATGTCTAGATCTAGTAATTTAATTTTGTAATTAACTACAATTAGATAACTAACTAATTATATGCTTTAATTTTAAGAAAGTTATGGGCTATTAACTGTTCTAGATCACAGCTTTTGAGTTAAGTCAATGGAAAGGCAATGGGGAACAAGATGCTAATTTCCGAGGATGAAAATGGCCATAACTTTCTTAATACTGAAGATATGAAAGTGAATTAGGTGTCAAATTAAACTTCTTTTTATGCTTTATTTGATGGGATGAATTGCAGACTTGATTTTTAAAATCTCACAATGTTGTAACATTACTAATTAGAGGTACAGTAAAATGCATCAGTGTACGTCCCGTATACAGTATTACAGATACCGATAGATTTTATTTGTCACGTGTGCCAATTGGCACAGTGAAATGAAGTCACCATACAACCAGAAATAAAGAACACAACACAGAGTGGACAGAAATTCAACATAAAGCATCCCCTCAGGGGCTGGGGAACGTCCACAGCGGCCTGGACCCCGAGTCCGCCCCTTCCTACAGGAGTCTGCGGCTCCAAAGTCCGCAGGGCGCGCCGGGTGGAGATGCAACGCTGGAGGCCGTCGGCAAAGGGCCCCAGGACTCCATGGAGTTCAGCGCTGCCCACGTTGGAAGCAACAGTCCAAAGCTCCGGAGCTCCAACGGCGACCCAGGTAGGCATCGCCCGCACCACGACGATTCCAGCACCGGTGCCGCTGATGCAGCTCTGGTCCGGTTCCCCGTCCCCGGCAGGAAAGGCCGCTCCGATCCAGGAGGTAGGCCGCGAGGTGGGGGGGGGGGCGAGGACTCGACTCAGAGAAACAGTCGCGTCCTCGCCACAAAGTGACTGGGAAACAGTTTCCCCCTTTACCCTGCCCCCCTCCCCCACACAGAAAAGTTACAGTTTCCCCCCAACACATGTTTCTATGTCTGCGGGCCTGAATTGCCGGAAGGGTCGGAGGGTCCGGAGGGGTCAGTACTCACTGCCACATTTCATGCCCTGGTGCACCAGTCCGTAGAGCAAGGAGCCACAGTGGTCACAGAAGGTGGGGCTGGTGTAGGTGTGAACTTTGAACCGGTGCTTGCTCCGAGGATCCTGGGGTCAACAGAGAGGGACATCGGTCAGTGGTCATCCTGTTCCCCCTCCCTCCCCTCCATCCACTCTCTCTCAGCCCAACTTGCCCACCCCGACCAACATGCCCCGTCTACACTAGTCCCACCCCGACCAACATGCCCCATCTACACTAGTCCCACCCCGACCAACATGCCCCATCTACACGTCCCACCCCGACCAACATGCCCCATCTACACTAGTCCCACCCCGACCAACATGCCCCATCTACACTAGTCCCACTCCGACCAACATGCCCCATCTACACGTCCCACCCCGACCAACATGCCCCATCTACACTAGTCCCACCCCGACCAACATGCCCCATCTACACGTCCCACCCCGACCAACATGCCCCATCTACACTAGTCCCACCCCGACCAACATGCCCCGTCTACACGTCCCACCCCGACCAACATGCCCCGTCTACACTAGTCCCACCCCGACCAACATGCCCCATCTACACGTCCCACCCCGACCAGCATGCCCCATCTACACTAGTCCCACCCCGACCAACTGGGTGGAAAAGTTTCCCCTCATCTCAGTCCCAAATGGCCACAGATTCACAACTCCCTCGGTGGAAAAGTGTTTCCTCGTCTCCGTTCTAAATGTCCGACCCCTTATTCTTAAACTGTGTGTGTGGCCCCTGGTTCTGGACTCCCCCAACATCTGGAACATGTTTCCTGCCTCTAGCATAGAAACATAGAAACATAGAAACATAGAAAATAGGTGCAGGAGTAGGCCATTCGGCCCTTCGAACCTGCACCGCCATTCAATGTGATCATGGCTGATCATCCAACTCAGTATCCCGTACCTGCCTTCTCTCCATACCCCCTGATCCCTTTAGCCACAAGTGCCACATCTAACGCCCTCTTAAATATAGCCAATGAACTGGCCTCAACTACCTTCTGTGGCAGAGAATTCCAGAGACTCACCACTCTCTGTGTAAAGAATGTTTTCCTCATTTCGGTCCTAAAGGAATTCCCCCTTATCCTTAGACTGTGACCCCTTGTTCTGGACTCCCCCAACATCGGGAACAATCTTCCAGCATCTAGCTTGTCCAACCCCTTAAGAATTTTGTAGGTTTCTATAAGATCCCCCCTCAATCTTCTAAATTCCATCGAGTACAAACCGAGTCTATCCAATCTTACCTCATATGAAAGTCCTGACACCCCAGGAATCAGTCTGGTGAATCTTCTCTGTACCCCCTCTATGGCAAGGATGTCTTTCCTCAGATTTGGAGACCAAAACTGTACGCAGTCCTCCAGGTGTGGCCTCACCAAAACGTGTCCAAACCCTTAACAATCTTATATGTTTCAATGAGATCCCCTCTCACCCTTCTAAACTCCAGAGTGTACAAGCCCAGCCGCTCCATTCTCTCAGCATACGACAGTCCCGCCATCCCAGGAATTAACTTGGTGAACCTACGCTGGGCTCCCTCAATAGCAAGAATGTCCTTCCTCAAATTAGGGGACCAAAACTGCACACAATACTCCAGGTGTGGTCTCACCAGGGCCCTGTACAACTGCAGAAGGACCTCTTTGCTTCTATACTCAACTCTTCTCGTTATGAAGGCCAACATGCCATTGGCTTTCTTCATTGCCTGCTGTACCTGCATGCTTACTGATGAACAAGGACCCCCAGATCCCGTTGTACTTCACCTTTTCGCAACTTGACACCATTTAGATAGTAATGGATTCTAGAACCTTCTCTAAACCTCTGACAAATTCATAACAAGAGGATTTCAGTACAGGAGCAAAGAGGTCCTTCTGCAGTTGTACAGGGCCCTGGTGAGACCACACCCGGAGTATTGTGTGCAGTTTTGGTCCCCTAATTTGAGGAAGGACATTCTTGCTATTGAGGGAGCCCAGCGTAGGTTCACCAGGTTAATCCCCGGGATGGCGAGACTGTCATATGAGGAAAGATTGAAAAGACTAGGCTTGTATTTACTGGAGTTTAGAAGGATGGGGGGGGGGGGGGAGAGAATCTTGTAGAAACATATAAAATTATAAAAGGACTGGACAAGCTAGATGCAGGAAAAATGTTCCCAATGTTGGGCGAGTCCAGAACCAGGGGCCACAGTCTTAGAATAAATGAGGAGAAACTTTTCCACCCAGAGAGTTGTGTGAATCTGCGGCCATTTGGGACTGAGATGAGGAGAAACTTTTCCACCCAGAGAGTTGTGTGAATCTGCGGCCATTTGGGACTGAGATGAGGAGAAACTTTTCCACCCAGAGAGTTGTGAGAATCTGTGGCCATTTGGGACTGTGATGAGGTGAACCTTTTCCACCCAGAGAGTTGTGAATCTGTGGCCATTTGGAACTGAGATGAGGAGAAACTTTTCCACCCAGAGAGTTGTGTGAATCTGTGGCCATTTGGGACTGAGATGAGGAGAAACTTTTCCACCCAGGAAGTTGTGAATCTGTGGCCATTTGGGACTGAGACGAGGAGGAACTTTTCCACCCAGAGAGTTGTGAATTTGTGGAATTCCCTGCCACAGCGGGCAGTGGAGGCCAAATCACTGGATGGATTTAAGAGAGAGTTAGATAGAGCTCTAGGGGCTAGTGGAGTCAAGGGATATGGGGGAAGGCAGGAACGGGTTATTGATTGGGGACGATCAGCCGTGATCACAGTGAATGGCGGTGCTGGCTCGAAGGGCCAAATGGCCTCCTCCTGCACCTGTTGTCTATGTTTCTGTGTTTCCATGACATACCCTAAAGCATGTTATGAGTTTTGATTTGACAGGAATCCATTCAAACTGAGACACGAAGGCGGTGTGAATGAGCAAGACCTGTTCGACAAGTTCTTACAACAGCTAGTGTTTCCATGGAAGGAACTGGCCTGGTTTCAACCCCTTGAACATGTTCAACAAACTACTGATTAATAGATTAGCTACAGCTCCAGACCATCACGCCCACAAACCAACCTCCCTTCATAGAAAACATTTTTCACACAGGCAGTGGTGAATCTGTGGGATTATTTCTCTGCCACAGAAGGTAGTTGAGGCCAGTTCATTGGCTATATTTAAGAGGGAGTTAGATGTGGCCCTTGTGGCTAGAGGGATAGAAACATAGACAATAGGTGCAGGAATGGAGGCCACTCGGCCCTTTGAGCCTGCACCACCATTCAATATGATCATGGCTGATCATCCAACTCAGTATCCTGTACCTGCCTTCTCTCCATACCCCCTGATCCCTTTAGCCACAAGGGCCACATCTAAATCCCTCTTAAATATAGCCAATGAACTGGCCTCAACTACCTTCTGTGGCAGAGCATTCCACAGACTCACCACTCTCTCTGTGTGTGAAAAAAAAAAGATTTTCTCATCTCGGTCCTAAAGGTATTCCCCCTTTATCCTTAAACTGTGTGACCCCTTGATCTGGAATTCCCCAACATCGGGAACAATCTTCCTGCCATCGGGAACAATCTAGCCTGTCCAACCCCTTAAGAATTTTGTACGTTTCTATAAGATCCCCCCCTCAATCTCCTAAATTCCAGCGAGTACAAGCCGAGTTTATCCAGTCTTTCTTCATATGGAAGTCCTGACATCCCAGGAATCATTCTGGTGAACCTTCTCTGTACTCCCTCTATGGCAAGAATGTCTTTCCTCAGATTTGGAGACCAAAACTGTACGCAATAGTCCAGGTGTGGACTCACCAGGGCCCTGTACAACTGCAGAAGGACCTCTTTGCTCCTATATTCAACTCCTCTTGTTATGAAGGCCAACAGACTAAAACTGCACACAATACTCCAGGTGTGGTCTCACCAGGGCCCTGTACAACTGCAGAAGGACCTCTTTGCTCCTGTACTCAACTCCTCTTGTTATGAAGGCCAACAGGCCAAAACTGCACACAATACTCCAGGTGTGGCCTCACCAAGACCCTGTTCAACTGCAGTGGAATTTCCCTGCTCCTATACTCAAATCCTTTCACTATGAATGCTAACATATCATTGGCTTTCTTCACTGCCTGCTGCACCTGCATGCCTACTTTCAATGACTGGTGTACCATGACACCCAGGTCTCGTTGCATCTCCCCTTTTCCTAATCTGCCACCATTCAGATAATAGTCTACCCTCCTGTTTTTGCCACCAAAGTGGATAACCTCACATTTATCCACATTATACTGCATCTGCCATGCATCTGCCCACTCACCCAGCCTATCCAAGTCACCTTGCAGTCTCCTAGCATCCTCCTCACAGCTAACACTGCCCCCCCCAGCAGCCCAGACCATCACGCACACACACAAACCAACCTCCTGTGAGGGATAAAGTGATTAAACCCCACTATTGTAAGGATTCAGGAGAGGATTCTAACTTGTAAACAGGAATCTAGCCGATAGAGGCCAGGGAGAGGATGCTGACACAGCTGTGGATTAAGTTACCAAAACTGTCCTTGAGTATGGATTGATGGCATTGTATAGCGGTAGAGACTAGTGCTGGATGGGACCCTTATCAGTAGAGACTAGTGATGAATGGGACCCTTGTCAGCAGAGACTAGCTTTAGTTCAGATATAAAAAAACTGAGACAGGTCAGTTGGAGGTGAGAAAACTAGGCCAGGTCAATTGCAACTGGGCATGCTTAATGAGATAAATGAATATTACTAACACACCCCTAGTCGGGAAATTGCTCATTATCATGAACATGCTATGTATGATGTGGGAGGTACGGGGGGGTGTACCCATATACTGTGCACCTCAGTGCTCTGATTGGGAAGAGCCAGAAGGGGAGGTTATGCCAGCAGAATTGTGTGTATAAAGGGGCTTTACTTTTCTGACTCTGGTGTGTCTCAATTTGGGGAGGCACCCGATTCTGCAGATTCGCAAATAAAAAGTATCTTGTTTCGATGATTTAGTCTCCGAGCATGATTGTGAGCACAAACTATATCTCACACTCCCTTCCATCCACCGCCTCCATCTCCACCTCACGCTGCCTCTGCAAGGCCAGCAGCATCATCATGGACCACTCTCACCCCCTCTCCCATCGGGCAAGAGGTACAGAAGTGTGAAAACGAACGCACACCTCCAGATTCAGGGGCAGTATCTTCCCGGCTGTTATCAGGCAACTGAACCGTCCTCTCACCAACTAGAGAGCGGTCCTGACCTCCCATCCACCTCACTGGAGACCCTCGTACTATCTTTAATCGGGCTTGACCTTGCACTAAACAAGAGGACCTTTCATAACAAGAGGAGTTGAGTACAGGAGCAAAGAGGTCCTTCTGCAGTTGTACAGGGCCCTGGTGAGACCACACCTGGAGTATTGTGTGCAGTTGTGGTCCCCTAACTTGAGGAAGGACATCCTTATGATTGAGGCAGTGCAGCGTAGGTTCACCAGATCGATCCCTGGGATTGCGGGACTGTCATATGAAGAAAGATTTAAAAGACTGGGCTTGTATTCACTGGAGTTTAGAAGGATGAGGGGGTGATCTTATAGAAACAGATAAAATTATAAAAGGACTGGACAAGCTAGATGCAGGAAAAATGTTCCCAATGTTGGGTGAGTCCAGAACCAGGGGCCACGGTGTTAGGATAAAGGGGAGGTCATTTAAGACTGAGATGAGGAGAAACGTTTCCACCCAGAGAGTTGTGAATCTGTGGTCATTTGGGACTGAGATGAGGAGAAACCTTTCCACCCAGAGAGTTGTGAATCTGTGGCCATTTGGGACTGAGATGAGGAGAAACCTTTCCACCCAGAGAGTTGTGAGTCTGTGGGATTCTCTGCCTCAGAGGGCGGTGGAGGCCGGTTCTCTGGATGCTTTCAAGAGAGAGCTAGATAGGGCTCTTAAAGATAGCGGAGTCAGGGGATATGGGGAGAAGGCAGGAACGGGGATTGGGGATGATCAGCCGCGATCACATTGAATGGTGGTGCTGGCTCGAAGGGCCGAATGGCCTCTACTCCTGCACGTTGTCTGTTGTCTGTTGAGAGGGGGAGGAGACAGGAAGGAGGAGATGAGGAATTAAGCTATTGCAAGAGTTTGAAAGGAGAGAGATCAGATTTCATTCTTGGGGGAGAGGGGGGGGTGGGGAGAGGGGGGGAGAGGGAGGGGAGAGGGGGGGGGGAGGGGGGGGAGGAGGGTTCTAAACCTCACCTCGATGTTCGCTACTTCCTCGACTCCGGGGCAAGAGAAGGTCACAAACTCGTGACATCGTTTGTGAACAACAAACGCACAAACTGTGGGGGAGAGGGGAGGAGAGTTAGAAAGATCCTTCCATGAAACCGAACACCCACAGCCCATACTGTCTCTCCTCCCCCCTTCCTCCGTGTGTGTGTGTGTCTGTGTGTGCGTGTACGTGCGTGCGCGTGTGCGCGTGTATGTATGTGTGTGCGTGTGCGTACGTGTGTGTGCACGTGTGTGCGTGCGTGTACGTACATGTGTGTACGTACGTGCGTGTGTGCGTGTGCACGTGTACGTGTGTGTGCATCTCTCCCCTTTCCCTCTCTCTCCCCCCCCTCCACCCCCACCCCAGCGAGGTCCAGCGTACCTTGACACTGGAATCCTTGTTTTCCGACGCCCCTGAAGAATAAAACACAACTTTCAAAACTACCGAAGGTCGACACAAAAATCCTGCGTAACTCAGCGGGTCGGGCAGCTCCTCTAGAGAGAAGGAACGGGGAACTGATTGGGGACGATCAGCCGTGATCACATTGAATGGCGGTGCTGGCTCGAAGGGCCGAATGGCCTCTACTCCTGCACCCATTGGATGGAGTCAAGGGGGGGGGGGGTTAAACGATGAGTGTAGCTTCCTCTCTGGGCGGTCAACAAGGCTCTTGGCTCGTTGACCTTCATTAGCCAGAGTATTGAGTCTAGACGTCGGGAGGTCACGTTGCAGTTGTACAAGACGTCGGTGAGGCCGCGTTTAGAGTATTGCGTTCAGTTCTGGGCACCGTGTTGCAGGGAGAGAGGTCGTCGAGCTGGGAAAGGGGCGCGGAGAAGATTCACGAGGATGTTGCCGGGACTCGAGGGGCCTGAGCTATAGGGAGAGGTTGGGCCACTGGCTGGGACTCTATTCCCTGGAGCGCAGGAGGATGAGGGGCGATCTTATAGAGGTGTACAAAATCACCAGGGGAATAGATCGGGTAGACAGATGCACAGAGTCTCTTACCCAGAGCAGGGGAATCGAGGACCAGAGGACACGGGTTTAAGGTGAGACACGCTGGGGTCAGGGAAAAACTGAATAGGAACCTGCGGGGCAACTTTTCCACACTTTTCGAGGGTGGTGGTTATATGGAACGAGCTGCCGGAGGAGGTGTAATGGATCGGGTAGACAGACGCACAGAGTCTCTTGCCGAGAGTAGGGGAATCGAGGACCAGAGGACACGGGTTTAAGGTGGTAGACGCGGGGGCGGGGAAAAACTGAATAGGAACCCGAGGGGCAACTTTTAACAGATTACGCGGAAACGGCTCACGCACATCTCTGTGGAGTGTGGGTGGGAACCGGAGCGCCCGGAGAAAACCCACGCAATTCACGGAGAGAGAGAGAGAACGTGCAAACTCCGTACAGACAGCGCCCGTGGTGGAACACGGGTCTCTGGCGCCGTGAGGCGGCGAATCTACAGCCGCAACACCGTGACTGACCCCGTCTAATCGGAGCCCAAGTTTGCTCCAGTAACCCAAACAGAATTCAGTTGGTTCACCATTCCCCCCTCTCCCCCCCCCCTCTCCCCCTCCTTGCGTATCGTGGGTGTGCGTGAAGGCAAGGAGGGAGCTCAAGACACCAGAGAGTTTGCCGCAAATCTTCTGAAGAATGTCTTGAATCTGGATCAAGCGCCCCTACTTGGCCGAGCGCACAGGGCACTGAGACGACGTCCAAAGACGGGTTCGCCACCAAGACAACTGATTGTGAAAGTGGTTTACGATCATGTTTTGGAAGATATGATGAAGATAATAATTCGCAAACAGAATCTGTTTTATGATGGTGATAAGATCAGCATATTCAGAGATTATCCTGCGGAAGTTGCCAGGAGAAGAGCCCTTTTTACTGAAACAAGGCACATCCTCATGAATATAAAGAGCTTGAGATATGGCCTGATGCATCCTGCCGCACTACGAGTGAGCTACGACAATAAAGAGCACCACTTCACTAAAGATACCGAAGCTCTGGAGTTCGCATGTAAAATCGAGAAGGAGTTGGATGAGGAAGAAGGAGAAGAAGCAGAGGGAACACAGAGAGAAGACGATGATGAAGAAGAGGAGGAAGAATAATGAACTTGAATTATACTCAACACTTACCTGATGCCGATCCACAACCAGCATTAAGGAGGAAGAATGATGAACTTGTAAAATTATTGGACTTGGAGAGTTCAATGATTATTAACAATAAACTAATATATATAATAGTATTAGTTCAGTACTAACCATTATTAATAAATATATGCGATACCTCCTTAAATAACCTAAAACGATAACAGCAAATTATATCAACAAAGTATTAATAAGAATGGAAATGTAATACCCCGCTCCTAAATATATTGTCCTTAAGGCATTTACGGAACTGGAAATACAAACATCTTTTTTTTTCCCCAACGGAAGTCCGTAGTTTAACAGCCACGCTAGTGTGGCTTACACTAACACCACTTTATGTAGCTTTAGACACTCTTTCTTTCATGCACCTTTCCAATAATATTACTAACTTTTTCTTTTCTCTTTTTTATATTATTTTTTTTATATATTATATGTGGAATTATATTACTTTACTTTTGAATGGAAGTATACAGTAGACTGGAGGGGATATGTATGTCAGATAATGTTATTAGTATTAGTTGATCATAAACTAGGGTGCGAAATTGGGATATATGTGCTGAGACATCTACCTCATTATAATCCACCATAACATCCAAATGCAAGACACTAACAAGAAAAAGGGGGGTGATGGAATCACCTTCTGTAGTTGGAATGTAAAAGGTATTAATGAACCAATCAAAAGAGGTAAGGTTTTGGCGCAATTAAATAAAATACAAGCTGATATAATCTATCTTCAAGAGACTCATCTAAAAAAGGAAGCACAATATAGGTTAATGGCAAATTGGATGTCTAGGGTGTATCATTCATGATTCACTCATAAATCTCGTGGAGTCGCCATTCTTATCCGTAAAGGTATTCAATTTAAACATAGTTCAATAATAGAGGACCCAGAAGGTAGATATATAATAGTCACGGGTGAATTATACTCGAAGAAGGTTGTACTTATGAATATATATGGCCCAAATTTTGATAATCCACTATTCTTTAAGAAAATATTTAACAATTTCCCTACAGTAACACAGAACAATCTAATAATTGGGGGCGATTTAAATTGCACTTTGGATAATTATTTGGACAGATCTTCAATCAAAAGGAAGGTTATTTCTAAATCAAGCGAATTCATAAATTCCTTTATTAGATCAGCTAATGTCAAGGATATTTGGAGAAATGTTAATCCTAATGGCCGAGAATACTCATTTTACTCGCCGGTATTTGGAACATACTCCAGGATAGATTATTTTCTAATAGATTCAAAACTTGTCCCATTTACGTATGACTCAAAATACCATAATATTATTATTTCGGATCATGCTCCATTAACATTTAAGATTAACTTAAAGGGTATAACTAAAGGATATTCGCAATGGAGACTTAATCCTCATATATTAAACGATAAAAGGTGCTCAGATTATCTGGTTAAACAGATTGAATTATTTTTTGAAACCAATGATAAACCTGGAATTTCATCATCTCTTTTATGGGACACATTTAAAGCTTTTATACGGGGTGCTACAATCTCAGCGCAGGCATATCTGAATAAAGAAAATAGAAAGATCCAACAGAAATTGGAAAATGAAATAAGGCAGTTGGACATGGAAAATGCTATGTCTCCATCTAGGGTTATACATAATAAAATTGTAACATTAAAATACAAACTAAATGAGATACAATCAAAGTATGTTATTAAACTTTTTCAAAAGACCAAACAAATACATTTTTAATTTGGGGATAAACCGCATAAAATGTTAGCTCGGCAACTAAGGAAAACAAAAGAAGAAAAAATGATATATAAGGTCAAATCTGAACAAGGAGATATATTAACTTTACGAAAAGATATTAATGATAGATTTCAACAATATTATCAAAAACTTTATACATCAAAAGTGACGGATCAACCCGAGACAATAGAAACGTTTCTCCAGAAATGTAACATTAATGGATTAGATCGGGAAGGTAGAGAATTATTAGATGCCGAAATATCAGCAAAAGATATTGAGGAATCAATTAGATCATTGAAGAATGGTAAAGCTGCAGGACCCGATGGTTTGGGGGTTGCATTTTATAAGAAGTTTCATGATTTGATTGTCCCACGGTTACAAATTATGTACAAAGTTGCCTACGAACAAGAACAACTTCCAGAAACCTTAAAATATTCCACAATTACACTTATTCCTAAGGCAGACAAAGATCCAGAAGGCCCAGGATCATATAGAGCAATAGCTCTTTTAAATACAGATCAAAAAATATGAACAAAAATTTTATCTCAACGGTTAAGTTTAGTGATCAATAGATTAATACATCATGATCAAACAGGTTTTATTCCTAAACGTTATTCTACTTATAACTTAAGACGTCTGTTTAATATTATCTACTCGAAAAGAATGACTGATGTTGAACTAGCAGTTATATCCCTGGATGCCGAGAAGGAGTTTGACCAGGTTGAATGGCCTTATTTATTTAGGATAATGCAGACATTTCAACTGGGAGAAGGATTTTGCAAATGGGTTAGAATTTTATATTCAGGCCCAACAGCAAGAATCCTAACAAACCAAATGTTATCAGCAAAATTCAATCTTTCTAGGGGTTGTAGACTATAATCATACTCTTATAATTATTCACTATTCTTTCTTTATACTTTTTTCACTCTATTAAAAAAAAGTGAGGCCAATATATATATTCTGTTAACATTTATATAATTTTGGAAAGATGTATCAACTATATTTGGAAAAAAATGCTATATTATTTGTTATATGTATGGCCTCTAATAAAAATATATTCAAAAAAAAAAAAATAATAATTCAGAAACTGGTCTCTCCCTCTCCCCCTCTCCATTCCCCCCTCTCTCTCTCCCCCCTCCACTTTACCCTCTCTCCAGATAAAATTGCTCTCTCTCTCCCTTCTTCCCCCCCCTTTCTCTCTCTCTCCTTCCATCTCTCCTTCTCACCTCTCTATCACTCTCCACTTTACCCTCTAATTCTAACCCGTCTCTCTCCCTCCCCACTTTACCCTCTAATTCAACACCTCTCTCTCACCAGATAAAGTCGGGAGAATAATTCAGAACGCGATCTCTGTCCCTCTCCCCCTCTCCTCCCACCACAACCCCCCCCTATCTCCCCCCCCAACCCCCTCTCTCTCGCCACTTCACCCTCTAATTCTACCCTCTCACAAGATGAAGTCGGTGCGGTGGCTGCAGAAAGTCCTCTCTCTCTTCCCTTCTCTCACCCCCTCCCTCTCATTCTCTCTCCATTCTCTTCTCTCTCCCTCTCCCCCACTTTACCCTCTAATTCTACCCTCTCACCAGATGAAGTCGGTGCGGTGACTGCAGAAAGTGATCCCTCTCTCTCTCCCCCCTTCTCTCTCATCCCCTCCCTCTCTCTCCCCCCTTCTCTTCTCCTTCTCTCCCACTTTACCCTCTAATTCTACCCTCTCACCAGATGAAGTCGGTGCAGTGGCTGCAGAAAGTCGGCTGCCGGAAGAACCGGGCGATGAAGCGATGGTCCTTGACTTGGTGAACATTCTTCTGCCGGAGAGCCCCGCGTCGGGCGAAGCGAGGTCCCGCCCGCCACCGCCACCCCCACCCCCATCCGGACCGTCCAGCGCTTCTCTCGCCTCCTCCATCCTCACACAAACTCCTCAATCCCCATCGCGTCTCCGACTTTTTAAATCCATTGTCTGGGAGAGGGAGGGAGGGCGGGCCCCACTTAAAGCGGCCGCGCCGCCCTGCATCGCCGCTTTAAGAGAGAGGGGGGGCAACAAGAGGAAGGCAGAAATTCCCCTTGACAGGGGAAAGGGGGCAATAAGAGGAAAGTGAAGTGGGAATTAGAGGGGGAAGTGGATAAAAGGGGACGAGAGAGGGAGAAAATAGGAGGTAAGAAGAGGGGGGGTAAGAGAGGGGAGAGGGGGAAATAAGTGGAAATAGAGGGGGAAATGAGATGGAATAAGAGAGGTAAGAAAGGTGGGGGGGAGGGGTTGGGGAGAAAAAAGAGTGGACAAAAAGAGGAGGTTGAGGGAAACAAGAGGAAGGTAGAGTTAGAGAGAGGGGGCATAGAAACATAGACAATAGGTGCAGGAGTAGAGGCCATTCATTGTGATCACGGCTGATCGTCCCCAATCAATAAACCGTGCCTGCCTTCTCTCCATATCCCTCGACTCCACCAGCCCCTAGAGCTCTATCTAACTCCCTCTTAAATCCATCCAGTAATTTGGCCTGCACCGTCCTCTGTGGCAGGGAATTCCACAGATTCACACAACTCTCTGGGTGGAAATGTTTCTCCTCATCTCAGTCCCAAATGGCCACAGATTCACAACTCTCTGGGTGGAAAAGTTTCTCCTCATTTCAGTCCCAAATGGCCAGAGATTCACAACTCTCTGGGTGGAAAAGTTTCTCCTCACCTCAGTCTTAAATGACCTCCCCTTTATTCTAAGACTGTGGCCCCTGGTTCTGGACTCGCCCAACATTGGGTACATTTTTCCTGCATCCAGTTTGTCCAGTCCTTTTATAATTTTATATGTTTCTATAAGATCCCCCCCCCCCTCATCCTTCTAAACTCCAGTGAATACAAGCCTAGTCTTTTCGACCTTTCCTCGTCAGAAGGGGGAAAGGGGGGCAATAAGAGGAAGGTAGAGCCACAGAGGGAGTACAGAGAAGGTTCACCAGACTGATTCCTGGGATGGCAGAACTTCCATATGAAGAAAGACTGGATAGACTCGGCTTGTACTCGCTGGAATTTAGAAGATTGAGGGGGGAATCTTATAGAGACTTACAAAATTCTTAAGGGGTTGAACAGGCTGGATGCAGGAAGATTGTTCCCGATGTTGGGGAAGTCCAGAACAAGCGGTCACACTTGACAGCGCTGGAGTAACTCAGCGGGTCAGGCAGCATCTGTGGACAACATGGATAGGTGACGTTTCACAGAGTGCTGGAGTAACTCAGCGGGTCAGGCAGCATCTGTGGACATCATGGATAGGTGACATTTCACAGCAGGACCCTTCTTCACATTATACTAAAATATATACACTAAGACCAACTAAAGTGTGGAAACAGGCCCTCTGGTCCACAATCCAGCAATCACCCCATACTCGAGCACTATCCTACACACTTTACTAAAACCAATTAACCTCCAAATCTGAATGTCTTTGGTGTGTAGGAAGCCAGAACACCTGGAGAAAACCCACATGGTCACAGGGGAACATACAAACTATACAGACAACATGTTGTCAGGATTGACCCAGGTCTCTGGCGCTGTGAGGCAGCAACTCTACCACTGTGCTGCCCAATCTTTCCCCCAAACACTGAAACCCAAGAGGGGTTTTGAAACAGGGGCCTTACCTTCAAGTATTCTCCAGAAAGACCAGATCCCGATAGAGCTGACAAAGATGTACAAAACAGTCAAAGTAATACACCACAAATATTAAACTCTACTTTCCCTGTAACAGGAGCCAACTACAATTACATTAACCTGGGAACATGGCTCTGTCTAAAGACAACGTGCTGGAGGCATTCAGCAGTTCAGGCACAACCTGCCTGACTGCAAGTGGAATGGACAGATGACATCTCAGGTCAACAACCTTCCTCAGACTGATGAAAGAGTGAAAAGAGGCAGAGGCACGCAGGACAAAGCCAGCAAGTAAATAGGTGGTACATGTGAGGCGTGATTAGCATATGGATGCAGTGAGTGCCAAAGGATCAAGGTGAAAGGGACAAAATGTCAAATAAGGTGAGAACTGAAATATAAAACTAGGAGAAAGGGAATATGGGGCTGAGAGATGAACGTACAGTGGAAGGGAAAGGACCAGTGTTAGTTGGTTAGTTAGCGAGTTAATTAATTAGTCAGTCAGTCAATACACCAGGGTGTTTGGGGGGGGGGAGTGATGGGAAGTACACTCTTCATTGTCCCATATTTCCCTTTTACCTTCCAACCCCACCTCCCTCTGGTTTTACATTTCACAATTCTTGTCCTTACCCAACACGTTTTATCACTTTTACCTTCAGCCTTTGTCGCTTACTCCACCCATCTGCCCATCACCCACTCACCTGTATCCACCCATCACCTGTCAGGCAGTGCCCAACCCCCACCTCATTTCCAGCTCTCCCTCGTATTTCAGTCTGAAGGCTCACGACCTGAGTAGTCATTTGTCCATTTCTTCAGATGCTGCCTGACCCACCAAGTTCCTCCAGCACTGTTGTTTATGCTCAAGATTCCAGCGCCCCGAGTTGAAAGAACCGTGAATAAAAAATAATTAGAGATAGTGTGGAAACTGGCCGCCTGGCCCACCGAGTCTGCACAATCCAGCGACCACCCCGTACACTAGCACTAACCTACACACTAGGGACAGTTTACTAAAACCAATTAACCTACAAATCTCCGAGCCGGCTTACAGATGCTGCCTGACCCATCGAGTTCCTCCAGCTCTGCTTTTATCGCTAAAGATCCAGCATCCTGAATTATAAAACCATTGACCAAAAACAATGAGGAAACCCCATTGTTAATCTTTCAAAAACTGATCCCCACTGAAACCAAAAGAGGGGTTGAAATAGGGGCCTTACCTTCACACCATCTCCATGAAGATCAAATTCAGATAGACTGGATAAGGTTGCAGGAACGTTACAGGGCGTGCAGCAGTTCACAATATCAGAGGAAACCCGACCGCAACAGACCAGACTCTACTGTAGCCGACAAACACATTGAATTAAAGAGACTTGTGTATCAGGAGAACAGCAATGGGGAAGAAGTTTATTCCATCTTACGCCAACATTTGGCAGCACTCGGACACAAGAGGAGAAAGAAAAAAAAGGAAATAAACAGAGAACAAGAGATGGGGGGTTTCTTAAATGTGCATATTTTAATGCTAGGAGCATTGTCAGAAAGGTGGATGAGCTTAGAGTCTGGATAGGCACCTGGAAGTATGATGTTGTGGCGATCAGTGAAACATGGTTGCAGGAGGGCTGTGATTGGAAAATAAATATTCCAGGATTTCGTTGCTTCAGGTGTGATAGAATTGGAGGGGCAAGAGGTGGAGGTGTTGCATTGCTAGTCAGGGAAGATATTACAGCAGTGCTTTGGCAGGATAGATTGGATGGCTCATCTAGGGAGGCTATTTGGGTGGAACTTAGAAGTGGGAAAGGTGTAGCAACACTTATAGGGGTATATTATAGACCGCCAAATGGGGAACGAGAATTGGAAGAGCAAATATGTAAAGAGATAGCAGATATTAGTAGTAAGCACAAGGTAGTGATTGTGGGAGATTTCAACTTTCCACACATAGACTGGGAAACACATTCTGTAAATGGGCTGGATGGTTTGGAGTTTGTAAAATGTGTGCAGGATAGTTTTTTGCAGCAATACATAGAGGTGCCTACTAGTGGAGGGGCAGTGCTGGACCTCCTGTTAGGAAATGAGACGGGACAGGTGGCGGAGGTATGCGTAGGGGAGCACTTCGGGTCCAGTGATCACAATACCATTAGTTTCAATATAATTATGGAGAAGGACAGAACTGGGCCTAGGGTTGAGATTTTTGATTGGAGAAAGGCTAACTTTAACGAGATGCGAGATGATTTAAAAGGAGTGAACTGGGACATTTTGTTTTATGGGAAAGATGTAGAGGAGAAATGGAGGACATTTAAAGGGGAAATTTTAAGAGTACAAAATCTTTATGTTCCTGTTCGGTTGAAAGGAACCAGTAAAAATTGGAAAGAGCCCTGGTTTTCAAGGGAAATTGGACATCTTGTTCGGAAAAAGAGGGAGATCTACAATAATTATAAGCAGCATGAAGTAAATGAGGTGCTTGAGGAGTATAAGGAATGTAAAAAGAATCTTAAGAAAGAAATTAGAAAAGCTAAAAGAAGATATGAGGTTGCTTTGGCAAGGAAGGTGAAAGTAAATCCAAAGGGTTTCTACAGCTATATTAATAGCAAAAGGATAACAAAGGATACAATTGGTCCATTGGAGAGACCGAGTGGACAGCTATCTGCAGAGCCAAAAGAGATGGGGGAGATATTGAACAATTTATTTTCTTCGGTATTCACCAAGGAGAAGGATATTGAATTATGTGAGGTAAGGGAAACTAGTAGAGTAGCTATGGATACTATGAGTTTCAAAGTAAAAGAAGTACTGGCACTTTTGAAAAATAGAAAAGTGGATAAGTCTCCAGGTCCTGACAGGATATTCCCTAGGACATTGAGGGAAGTTAGTGTAGAAATAGCCGGGGCTATGACAGAAATATTTCAAATGTCACTAGAAACGGGAACAGTCCGCGAGGATTGGCGTACTGCGCATGTTGTTCCATTGTTTAAAAAGGGCTCTAAAAGTAAACCTAGCAATTATAGACCGGTTAGTTTGACTTCAGTGGTGGGCAAATTAATGGAAACGATACTTAGAGATAATATATATAAGTATCTGGATAAAGAGGGTCTAATTAGGAACAGTCAACATGGATTTATGCCTGGAAATTTATGCCTGGAGGTTACTAGGGAAATTGACGAGGGTAAAGCAGTGGATGTTGTCTATATGGACTTCAGTAAGGCCTTTGACAAGGTTCCTCATGGAAGGTTGGTTAAGAAGGTTCAACTGTTGGGTATAAATGCAGGAATAGCAAGATGGATTCAACAGTGGCTGAATGGGAGAAGCCAGAGAGTAATGGTGGATGGCTGTTTGTCGGGTTGGAGGCAGGTGACTAGTGGGGTGCCTCAGGGATCTGTGTTGGGTCCTTTGTTGTTTGTCATGTACATCAATGATCTGGATGAAGGGGTGGTAAATTGGATTAGTAAGTATGCAGATGATACCAAGATAGGGGGTGTTGTGGATAATGAAGAGGATTTCCAAAGTCTACAGAGTGATTTAGGCCAGTTGGAAAAATGGGCTGAAAGATGGCAGATGGAGTTTAATGCTGATAAATGTGAGGTGCTACACCTTGGCAGGACAAATCAAAATAGGACGTACATGGTAAACGGTAGGGAATTGAAGAATACAGTTGAACAGAGGGATCTGGGAATATCCGTGCATAGTTCCTTGAAGGTGGAATCTCATACAGATAGGGTGGTAAAGAAAGCTTTTGGTATGCTAGCCTTTATAAATCAGAGCATTGAGTATAGAAGCTGGGATGTAATGTTAAAATTGTACAAGGCGTTGGTGAGACCAAATCTGGAGTATGGTGTGCAGTTTTGGTCACCCAATTATAGGAAGGATGTCAACAAAATAGAGAGGGTACAGAGGAGATTTACTAGAATGTTGCCTGGGTTTCAACAGCTAAGTTACAGAGATAGGTTAAATAAGTTAGGTCTTTATTCTCTGGAGCGCAGAAGGTTAAGGGGGGACTTGATAGAGGTCTTTAAAATGATGAGAGGGATAAACAGAGTTAATGTGGACAAGCTTTTCCCTTTGAGCATAGGGAAGATTCAAACACGAGGACATGACTTTAGAATTAAGGGACAGAGGTTTAGGGGTAACATGAGGGGGAACTTCTTTACTCAGAGAGTGGTAGCGGTGTGGAATGAGCTTCCAGTGGAAGTGGTGGCGGCAGGTTCGTTGGTATCATTTAAAAATAAATTGGATAGGCATATGGATGAGAAGGGTATGGAGGGTTATGGTATGAGTGCAGGCAGGTGGGACTAAGAGAAAAAAGTTGTTCGGCACGGACTTGAAGGGCCGAGATGGCCTGTTTCCGTGCTGTAATTGTTATATGGTTATAGAACGGGAAGAGACAGTTTAACCCCAGCAGACACTTCCAGCAGAACAGGTCCAGTCCTTGGAGATCCTGGGTGGAAACAAACACAAATTATTCAGACGATGAAAGAAGAAAGCAAACAGATTGCAGCACCGCAGACACTCACCAAACCAAATATAGATTTAGACCAACTCTAAAGAACTACTGTAGGGTGAATGGAAGGGGCAGGATTAGTAAATTATAATGAGACCCAAGAGCCATGACTATTTCATTTCGGAGTCACGTGAGTGACTTCGTGAAGAACCCGCCAGCACGCTTGCGCGACATATCGTCGCTCGCATTGCAGTCGACGGCTGGAGAGGAGCGCGGCTCATCACCAGCCCTTCATAAGGGCCACTCAGGTAAGTACTAACAACCTTGAGTTGGTTGTTCTGTGTAAGTAATTGTGTTTTCTTCCACAGAGACATGGACAGCAGGAAAAATAAAGGCCGTAAAACTTCTACAAGGAGTTGTCGGCAACCCAACCCGGAGCCCCCCTCCACGGCAGGAGGACGGGCCGGGAAAAAGGCGCGCAAGCCGGGGAGCCCTGTATTCACAGGATCCGGTTCACCGACGCAGCTATGCCCTAGCAGGGTACCTGCAGAACAATCAGTCGGTACAGCGCCGGAGCAGGTGCATCCTGACTCCATCTCTCTCTCACCCACTGGGTCGTTTGCAGAGACAAGCAAAAGGGATTCGCGTGCTGATGCACGGCCCTTCTCCCTGAGCCCTCTTGAAGGAGGCAGGGATACAATTCCACTACCTAGCCCTTCGCGGGTTGAGGTCTCACCAGGAGCCACTAGGAAGTGGTCTGGTGAATCAGGCAGGCCCGAGTCCACTGGCAGACCAAGAAGGGCCAGTGTCGACTCACCACCCAGAGGGACCAGGAGGAGTCACAAGGGTGGAGCCTCGCCTAGGTCACCGCTTCCCCCGCTGGGGGCAGGTCGGGACCGTACGCCGTCTGGGTCCAGATTTAGGACAGTCGGCAAGCCCGCGCGGACGTCGGGTCACCACGCTGCGGCGTCAGGTGCCGACCTCTCCCCACCCATGCCCTTCGAGGCAGCCGGGTCCAGCTCAGCGAAGAGGAGGCGCTCGAGCAGGTCCGCGCGTGAATCGCTCAGCTTCGCCGAGGCGGCTGGTAGCGACACATCATCACAGTACCGATATTACCTCGACGAGGTACGGACTGATGATCGGAGCCTCAGGAGTTCCTTCGGGCACGAGGCCTCTTACCTCCCACACCCGCCCGATGAAGGGCGCTTGGATCGTATGGAGAGGATATTGGAGCAAGTTCTACTCAATCAGAAACAGGACACACACAGCTCCAGGGGACTCATGGATATATCCCCGTCCCCATCTATGGACAACATAAGACCAGATGAGGAGGATATCCTGGTACATGCCCCAGCAGCACCTGAGGTCCCTCAGGAAGATCTGCTGGATGTGGCAGCCAAATTCGGGTTACCCGTATCATCAGGACAACCCCTCAACATCAAACTGGCCGCAACCATAGATTACCTTACTAACCATCAATTGCAGGAGGAGGTCCTTGCGAAGGCCATGGAGAGGCACAAGGCTCCAGGGAACTGCAATTCACTCCACGTGCCGATTGTGAACATGCCAATCTGGGGTAATATCAGCCCGGGCATCAGAGCGCAGGAAGTGAAACTGCAGAGGATTTTAAAACTACTTACGTCTGGGATCACCGCTTTTGCAAAGTCGGTAGATGGGGTTGATCTTAGCACCGAACAGGAGGATGCTCTAGCTCTGCTCTGCAATACGCAGTACGAGATCAACGCTTTCCGGAAGAGCATTATCAAACCTTCCTTGAATCCCAAATTTGCGGGACTATGCAGAGCACCTCCTACCCCCCCACCTAGACAGCTGTTCGGGGAAGACCTCCCAAAGCAGGTCAAAGAGCTGGATGACCATGCGAAAACCATAGGTCTGATGAGACCACATTTTGTGGCCAGACCTTCGGCCAAGAAGACACCTTACTTCAGGCCACGAGGTCAGACCGACAGGCCAACAAGGACCTACGTTCCGGCACCTCCTCAATATCAACAGCCTCCTCAGCCCAGGCCTTTTTTAGGACTAGGCCCTCAGCGGCCAGCATGGAAGATGCGGATTCCGCACCAACCACGAAACCCAGCACCTCCACGTCCCACCAAAAATCCCAGGGACCGCCGATAACCATGAAGGTAAGGGGGTCTGGGTTCCATGCACTTGCATGTCTAACCTCACGAGTTGGGGGCAGATTACGGGGATTTAAGGAGGCTTGGGAAACCATCACTTCAGATGAGTTTATCTTGCAAAGTATTCAGGGTTATGAAATTAAGTTTATTCATGGCCAATTGCCTCCACCCGAGCATATGCCGAATCGCAAATTTGCACTTTCCAAAAAAGAATTGGCAGAAGGCTATGCTGAAATCTTGAGTTTACAAGACAAAGGTGTGATAGAACGAACCACACATGAACCAATTGAATTTGTGTCTAATATATTTACTAAAACTAAAAAAGACGGTGGATGCCGGGTCATTATAGATTTAACTCACTTGAATACCTTTGTAAAATACACCCATTTCAAAATGGACACATTTGAAATTTACCTGGATGGATCAGCTTTGGCAATACAAAGCATTGCCCAATGGGCTTACTACAGCCCCCAGACTGTTCACCAAACTACTCAAGCCAGTGTTATCTACACTGCGGAGACAAAATCATACGGTCATGGCCTATTTGGATGACATTCTGATAATTGGGCACACTCGGGAATCCGCAGAGTTGGCGGTTTCAGCCACAGTGAAAATGTTTCAACAAATGGGGTTTATAATCCATCCAGACAAATCAAAGTTCCTCCCCGCACAGATCATGGACTACTTGGGGTTCACGATAGACTCCAATCGCATGATCACCACCATCCCAACTAACAAAGTTGGTGATGTGTTTCAAGCATGCAAGAACCTGGTCTGCGCCAGTATACCGTCTATCAGATTAACTGCCAGGGTAATTGGCAAAATTGTAGCAGTATTTCCAGCTGCTCAATATGGACCTTTACACTATCAGAATTTACAAAGGTCAAAAATAACAGCATTAAAACTAAATGCTGGACATTATGATAGACCCATGCAGTTGCCGGTTAAGGCAAAACTTGAGTTACTATGGTGGATTGGCAATATCCATAACTCATTTAAACCCATCATTGTGCCTCGTCCAATGGTATACTTGCAAACAGATGCAAGCTCCCATGGCTGGGGAGCTACGGACAACAATAACAGTTGTGGAGGTAGATGGGATTCACTTGAAGCTACTTTGTTGTTAGCACAAGGGATAAACTATTTGGAGATGCTAGGAGCATTCCACGGACTAAGAGCCTATTGTTCAAACATGACTAACACTCATGTCCGTCTCCAAATAGACAATACCACTGCGCTGGCTTATCTGAATCATATGGGCGGTACCAGGTCAATTTCATGCAATGAATTGGCAAACACAATTTGGCTCTGGTGTATTCAACGGAATATTTGGATCTCAGCTACCTACTTGCCAGGTGAGCTCAATACAGTGGCGGACACCAGGTCACGGAAGTTCAATGACAACATCGAGTGGATGTTGAGCCCCCAAATATTCACCAAAATTACAGCCAAATTTGGTAAACCGGATATTGACCTTTTTGCGTCACGGTTGAACCATCAGGTACCAACATACGTATCATGGGAGCCAGATCCTGGGGCTATGGCGATGGACGCATTCTCGCTAGACTGGGGGAAATGGTTCTTCTATGCCTTTCCTCCATTCTGCCTCATCAGTCGGGTATTGCGGAAAATCCAGCTCGATGCTGCCAAGGGCATCCTCATTATACCCGACTGGCCTACGCAATCATGGTATCCGGTGGTCCTTGGAATGATAAGTCAACCATGGGTCCTCTTGGAGGGTTGCCCACAATTGGTGACGAACCCTGCCACAGGGGAACCACACCCCTGCCATAGTCATTTGAATCTATTGGCTTGCAGGATCTGAACAGGCCACTACTTCAGTATGGTCTATCTTCAAGGACAATGGATACCATGGGAGCATCATGCAGGGAGTCATCAAGACGGCAGTACTTATCGTACATCAGGAAATGGGAATCCTATTGTGGCCGCATGGACGTTGCATATGACTCCGTCTCCATCACAGATGTGCTGGAATTTCTTGCGGGGCTACATCATGATCAACATCTCAGCTATAGTGCCATCAATAGCGCCAGGAGTGCGCTCTCGTCCTACCTCAATATTGGTCTCCAATAAATTGGTCTCCAAACTTATGCGGGGGATATTTAATTCCAACCCGCCGAGGCCCCGTTACAACGTCACATGGGATATTGGCAAAGTGCTGACCCTGCTGAGAACATGGTCACCCATGATGGGGCTCGAATTGGACAAACTCACCCTGAAGGTGGTGATGTTGATGGCACTTACTTCAGCACAAAGGGTGCAAACGCTTCACAAGGCCAAGATCGACAGAATGATCTCTACCCCTGAACGGGTCACTTTCTTCATTGATGAATTGCTCAAGCAGCATAGACCTGGATTTACAGGGCTGCAGCTGGAGTTTCCAGCATACCCCGCGGATGCTAGGCTATGCATAGCCACCCATATCCGCCACTATATCAAAGTGACGAGGAAAATAAGGGGAATGGAGCAATACCTGTTCATCAGTCACAAAAAACCTCACCATAGAGTGACGGTGCAGACGATATCCCGATGGCTCAGGATCGTCTTGAACAAAGCAGGTATTGACGCTGATGTTTTTAAATCCCATTCCACCAGGGCAGCATCAAC
The DNA here is from genome assembly GCA_963514005.1 of Raja brachyura. The sequence continues at coordinate 25,559 of CAUPSL010000968.1, forward strand.
ATCGGCGGCAAAGGCCATGGAGGTGCCCATGGACCAGATACTTGCCACAGCGGGATGGGCCAGTGAAGCCACTTTTCAACGGTTTTACAATAAACCCGTCACCGTACCTGGAATGTTCGCAGGAGCCGTGCTGGATGCAGGCCGAGAACATACAGTTCCCCCTCAGTGAGTGGTCCTTTCTTGTTGTTATTAATAAATATTATTATTTTTTCAGAGAAACAGTGACGGAAATTGATTACTGCTGTCCACCTTTTCAGCAGCGTGTGTGATAGCATGGACGTTGTCCAGGGCGTGAAATCACAGAAGCTTTGAAGTCTTCACGAAGTCACTCACGTGACTCCGAAATGAAATAGTAAGATTAAACAAGAACTTACCAGTTTGAAGTTTGATCTTTATTTTATGAGGAGTTGCGATGAGGGATTTCGTGCCCTCCGCTCCCAACCCTCGATCATAAAGTCAACTGGTAACTAGAGTCTCTTTAATCTTACTATAACAAGTCATTTCTTGGCTTGGGTTTTTCTGTGATTCCACACCGCGGCTTTGAAGTATGTCGCGCATGCGTGCTGGCGGGTTCTTCACGAAATCCCTCATCGCAACTCCTCATAAAATAAAGATCAAACTTCAAACTGGTAAGTTCTTGTTTAATCTTACTATTAAACTCACTTTCCCTAGAATAACTTTAACCAAGGAATAACTAGGTCAGAAACAGTGATGGAGGAGCTCAGTGGGTCAGGCACCATCTGCCCGACTGCAAAGGAATGGACAGTAGTTTCAGATCAGGATCTTTCTTCAGTCTGATGGAGCTGGGAGAAAAGTGGAAAGAGATGGGATCAGGGCAAAGCCTGGTGATTGACGCTGGATACAGTTGGGGGCTGATTAGCAGATAAGGGAGTAGTGACAAAGGCTAGAGGTGAAGAGGAGACAAGTGTTAGACAAGAAGAAGTGTGACATGCAAAGCCAGAGGGAGGGATCTGGGGAAGATGGGAATGCAAGACAGGGATGAGCGTACATTAGAGCGGAAAGGAGTAGGGTGACCGGAGTGTTGAGTGAGGTCACACCAGGGTGGGGAGTGTAGGGAAAGAGGGGGTGTCCCTTCATCAGTACGCTCATCCCCATCTCCAAATCACATTCCCTTTTATCCCCTCTGGGCCCATTACACCCATATACCCGTCCAATTACACCCGCATACCTCGCTCCAGCTTTAAATTTCACACCTCTGGAATGTTGTCACCTTTTCACCTCTAGCCTTTGTCCTTTTCTCCACCATCTGCCCATCATCCCCTCATCGCTTGTCAAGCTTTGCCCCATTTCCCAACCTTCTCCCACTACTCCAGTCTGAAGGTTTCCAAGCTGATGTCATCTGTCCATTTCCTCTACAGGTGTTGCCAGACCCACCAAATTCTGCCAGCACTCTTTATTTGTTTCATGACATGGCCAAAGCCCAGAATAAATCACGTTAGGATGAAGGCCAAGACAATGAGGAAGTGGGGAACCTAATGAAGGCAAGTGGATTTGGACAAGGGTAATGATCCATTGGGCCAGACAAAAGTAGCCGTTCTCCAGCCAAGACCTCACATTGGACGAGTCTTCAGGACACCGTTTCCTCAAGCACAAGTACACACCACACAAAGCCCAGAGACAGAAGGCAGCGCCATCCAGTCAAGTGCTGACAGGAGACGGTGATCATTGGTATCATGCTGGCAGAGGGGAAATCCACCACATTGGCATGTGGAACCAATATCTCACCCCCATACATCCCCCTCACTGTCCCCACCCTGACCAACAGCCCCTGGTACAGGCAGAAACTCACTACTAAATATAGACACAAGTACATACCAGTGGTCCCTATTAAACTCCTTCAAGTAGGCCCAGACCACAACTTTAGTGAATAAACCCTAACGAGGGGGAGGGACAATGTGATCTTTAAACTAAAGTGGGCCCCAAGCTGAGAGAAGCTGAGCCCAATTAGAGAAAACAGTCGTTAATCTTTCCCAAACCTTCATCCACACTGAAGCCCAAGAGAAGGTTCTAAACAGGGGCCTTACCTTTGTACCAACTCCATAACCATATTCACATAGACCAAGTTATATACAAAACAAACCAATGTCACGTTAGTGATTTGAAGTCTGTCGACATCCTCCTTCACACTGGACACCGAGAGACGAAGAGATTACAATTGAAATTAAATGTCATGAGAAACAGGATCAGCCATTGAAAGGATTGTAGTGAACTCTACAGGGTAGCAGAATACATTGAATACTGCAATTCACTGGCACAGCAACATGCCAGCTTTGTTGAAGGGCAGCACAGTGACACAGCGGTAGAGTTGTTGCCTTACAGCGCCAGAGACACGGGCTCTGTACGGAGTTTGCACGTTCTCCCAGTGACCAAGTGGGATTTCTCAGAGATCTTCACTTTCCTCCCACTATCCAAAGATGTGCAGGTTTGTAGGTTAATTGACTTGGTATAAATGTAACATTGTCCCTAGTGTGTGTAGGATAGTGTTAATGTGCAGGGATCGCTGGTCGGTGCGGACTCGATGGGCCAAAGGGCCTGTTTCCGCGCTATGTATCTAAATGTGAAACTTGCCGTGTCACATGAAGTGTTCTCCCCGACACTGCCCCTGATACTGTGCCCTTTACCATGGACATTGAAACCCTGTGCACAAACAGAAACAGATAGGAGCATACAGGCAGTTCAAATATCTGGAGAAACACACCATGACAAACCAGATACTACTTTAACCGACAAAGAAATACTTTGAATTAGATGAGACGTACAAGTAAAGGAACAGTAGTGAAGTTTGGCCCAGTTTATGCAACAGTTGGCAGAATGGGGAAGACAGACTAACTCTGGCAGACTCTTCCAGCATCAGAGGACCCAGTCTTTGGCGATCCTGGGTGGAAACTAACACTAATTGGTCACCCCTTTAGAAAGGAGCAGAAAGGAGAGGAAATTGATTCTGGCAACAGACACAAACACAATAAACCAAATATAGATTTAGACCAATTCCAAACAAAGCTACAGTTGGGTGAATGGAAGGGGCAAGATTACTTAATTGTAATGAGTTAAAAACAAGTGTCATCAACATTAAACTACTTTCCCTGCAACAGGAGGCAACTATGATGACTTTAACCAGGGGATGTAACCTGGTCTAAAACAAAGTGCTGGAGCTACTCAGTGGGTCGGGCACCATCTGCCTGCCTGCAAAGGGAATGGACAGATGTTTCAGGTTGGGATCCTTCTACAGACTGATGGAGTAGGGCAGAGAAAGTGGAAGTGAAACTAACACTAATTGGTCACCTTCACAAAAGAGCAGAGAGGAGAGGGAATGGATTCTGGCAACAAACACACTCCAACCAAATGTAGATTTAGACCAATTCCAAAACTACAGCAGGGTGAATGACAGGACTGACAATTTGTAATGAGACTTCAAGTGTCACCAACATTAAACTACTTTCCCTGCAACAGCAGCCAACTAGGATTACTTTAATCCGGGAATGTAACCTGGTCCAAAACAAAGTGCTGGAGGTACTTGGCAGATCAGGCACCATCTGCCCGACCACAAAGGGAATGGACAGATGCTGTCGTTTCCTGTTGGACCCTTTCAGACTGATGGAGTCAGGCTGAGAAAGTGGGAAAGAGGTGGGAGCAGGGCAAAGCCTGTTATGTGATTAGTGGATACAGGGGAGAGGGTGATGGGTTGTGACATTGGCTAGGGGTGACAAGGAGACACAAGGTGCAACAGATGAGAAGAGTCAAATGTAAAGCTGGAGGGAAGGATACGGGTGGAAGGGGATAGAGTGAAATACGAGACTGGTTTGGGAGGTGAGCGTACAGAGGGAAGGAGCAGAGAGACCAAGGTGTTGAGGGAAGTGTTCACACCAGGGTGGGGGTGCAGGGAAAGAGGGGGTTCCCATCACCAGGGTGGGGCCGCAGGGAAAGAGGGGGTTCCCATCACCAGGGTGGGGGTGCAGGGAAAGAGGGGGTTCCCATCACCATTATGGGGGGTGCAGGGAAAGAGGGGGTTCCCATCACCGGGGTGGGGGTGCAGGGAAAGAGGGGGCTCCCATCACCAGGGTGGGGGTGCAGGGAAAGAGGGGGCTCCCATCACCAGAGTGGGGGTGCAGGGAAAGAAGGGGCTCCCATCACCAGGGTGGGGGTGCAGGGAAAGAGGGGGTTCCCATCACCAGTGGGGCTGCAACTGTTTACCATATATTAATGATTGGGAAGAGGGAATTAGGAGCAACACTAGCAAGTTTGCGGATGACACGAAGCTGGGTGGCAGTGTGAACTGTGAAGAGGATGTTAGGAGGTTGCAGGGTGACATGGACAGGTTGAGTGATTCGGCAGATGCAATATAATATAGATAAATGTGAGGGTTACACAAAAAGCTGGAGAAACTCAGCGGGTGCAGCAGCATCTAAGGTGCAAAGGAGATAGGCGACGTTTCGGGTCGAGACCCTCCTTCGCCCCTTAGATGTTGCTGCACCCGCTGAGTTTCTCCAGCTTTTTGTGTAACCCTCGATTCTCCAGCATCTGCAGTTCCTTCTTTAACACATAGATAAATGTGAGGTTATCCACTTGTGGTTGTAAAAACAAGGGGGCAGATTATTATCTCGATGGGGTTAGATTAGGTAAGGGGGAGGTACAGCGAGACCTGGGTGTCCTTGTACACCAGTCACTGAAAGTTGGAGTGCAGGTACAGCAGGCAGTGAAGAAAGCTAATGGAATGTTGGCCTTCATAACAAGAGGATTTCAGTACAGGAGTAAAGAGGTTCTTCTGCAGTTGTACAGGGCTCTGGTGAGACCACATCTGCAGTATTGTATACAGTTTTGGTCTCCTAATTTGAGGAAGGACATCCTTGTGATTGAGGCAGTGCAGTGTAGGTTCACAAGATTGATCCTTGGGATGGCGGGACTGTCATATGGGGAGGGAAAGGATTGAAAAGACTAGGCTTGTATTCACTGGAGTTTACAAGGATGAGGGGAACCTTATATAAACATAAAATTATATACACAAGGACTGGACAGCTAGATGCAGGAAAAATGTTCCCAATGTTGGGCTAGTCCAGAACCAGGGGCCACAGTCTTAAAAGAAAGAGGAGGCCATTTAAGACTGAGGTGAGAAAAATATTTCACCCAGAGAGTTGCGAATTTGTGGAATTCGCTGCTGCAGAGGGGAGTGGAGGCCAAATCACTGGATGGATTTAAGAGAGAGTTAGATAGAGGTCTAGGGGCTGGTGGAGTCAAGGGATATGGGGAGAAGGCAGGCATGGGTTATTGATTGGGGACGATCAGCCATGATCACAATGAATGGCAGTGCTGGCTCGAAGGGCTGAATGGCCTCCTCCTGCACCCATTTTCTATGTTTCTATGTCATCTATCCATGTTCTCCAGAGATGCTGACTTTGACCCGCTGTGTTACTCCAGCACTCTTGTGAAACATCACCTATCCATGTTCTCCACAAATGCAGCCTGACCCACTGAGTTACGCCAGCATTTTGTCTTTTGAGCAAGAGTTTCCAAATGTTTTTACAATAGTATGTCCAGTCCAAAGCTCGAAGGGCCGAATAACCTTCTCCTGCGCCTATTTTCTATGTTTCTATGAATGACCACTCAACACATCACACACATTAATTTCACCTGAATGCCCTTCATAAGAATTGATAACAAACAAGCTGTGATTAGGGTAGTTAACATTAACCATTTCACACATGTGGTTAACAACTAGTTCACAATGACTTTCCTTCACAAAGTACAATGTAGATCCACTTTAAATTCCTCGCTGTCTTAATCATAATAATTAGTCATCAACTGAAAACCAGTCTTCATAAAGTGCCCCAATTAAAACACAATTGGACAGCTATCCAGGAGACAAATTCATTCTTGCCACTGCCTTCATGAAGTAAATGGAACCTCAACAACAATTCTTGGCAATATCCTCATAAATCTTGACTACACCCTTTCCAAGGGTCTCCAAACATTGGAGACTGATCAGAGTGTGGAATTTTACACATCCTTACTCCAATCCACAGCAGACCAATTGTTCCAAATCACTGGGTTCACAGTAAGAATGCCCCTCAGTCCTCTTCGCCCCAATATTCTACATTATCCCTGCATCTGTTCCACATTGTGCATCAATCAATAACAGTTATCACTGATCAACATTGAACAGTTAAATGTAGAAACAAAACTGCAGATGCTAGTTTTTGGTAGCAGCTAGTTTTTTGTAGCAGAGACAGGGCTGCCAACATTGGGTGAGAAATTGCGAGGGGGCATAACGACCATGGGGGGGAGGGAGGGAGGGCAATGTCCCTCCATCTCATGGTAGGGGGCTTTTGCACTTTTCACCTTGAAATTGTGCAATCTGGTGCATACTGTAGCAAGTCTTAACTCACACTTGAATGCAACATTTATGGTCAAATTGGATTAGGTATGATTAAGGTTAGGCTAAATTACATTCCACAGTAGAGCCACACTCTGATCAACAGGTGCAGCACATGAATGACCTTAGTATATTCATGTATGGTAATCAGATTATAACTCATGCTGCTTTGAATATATATCTATATTTCTTCAATCAACCTTACCCTTGGAAACAAGATAAAAATAATGCCACATAATCAATCGTATATGGTTCAATGAAATTAAGATACACATGTAAAACATACATATATGGAAACAGGCCATTCAGCCCACCGTGTCTCATCTCTCACACCATATGCAAGGGAATGTGAATGCAGGCGATGCAGCATCTATGGGGCGGTGGACAAAAATGCTGGAGAGATGCTCGAGTGTGAAGAAGGGTCAAACTCAAGACCTAGATGCTGCCTCACCCACATTCACACTTTCTCCAGTATTTGTCTACATTGCCATTTTAAATAGTGTGCAATGGGCTTAAGCCAATTAAATTGCTCCTTTACAGGGAACATATACACACACACATATCCCTCCACTCACCAATGAGAAATATATATAAATAAGTAACATTGGGAAAAATTTTCCTGCATATATAAAAAAAGTCTGGAGAATTAACCAAAGACACAGACACTTTAAGAGAAAGCAATAGTGTTCTCACCCACCTCCTCTCCTAGAGATAAAGACACAAGAGCTCTGCCCTCAGACACTCGCACAACTCCCCCTTTTATACGCAGTAGCTGACAATTCCCTAATCAGCTCCAATCAAGCCAATGACCACATTAGAAACATAGAAACATAGAAAATAGGTGCAGGAGTAGGCCATTCGGCCCTTCGAGCCTGCACCGCCATTCAATGTGATCATGGCTGATCATCCAACTCAGTATGCCGTACCTGCCTTCTCTCCATACCCCCTGATCCCTTTAGCCACAAGTGCCACATCTAACGCCCTCTTAAATATAGCCAATGAACTGGCCTCAACTACCTTCTGTGGCAGAGAATTCCAGAGACTCACCACTCTGTGTAAAGAATGTTTTCCTCATTCCGGTCCTAAAGGAATTCCCCCTTATCCTTAGACTGTGACGCCTTGTTCTGGACTCCCCCAACATCGGGAACAATCTTCCAGCATCTAGCTTGTCCAACCCCTTAAGAATTTTGTAAGTTTATATAAGATCCCCCCTCAATCTTCTAAATTCCAGCGAGTACAAGTCGAGTCTATCCAATCCTCATATGAAAGTCCTGACATCCCAGGAAACAGTCTGGTGAATCTTCTCTGTACCCCCTCTATGGCAAGGATGTCTTTCCTCAGATTTGGAGACCAAAACTGTACGCAATACTCCAGGTGTGGCCTCACCAAAACCCTGTACAACTGCAGTAGAACCTCCCTGCTCCTATACTCAAATCCTTTCACTATGAATGCTAACATACCATTTGCTTTCTTCACTGCCTGCTGCACCTGCATGCCTTCTTTCAATGACTGGTGTACCATGACACCCAGGTCTCGTTGCATCTCCCCCTTTCCTAATCTGCCACCATTCAGATAATAGTCTACCCTCATGTTTTTGCCACCAAAGTGGATAACCTCACATTTATCCACATTATACTGCATCTGCCATGCATCTGCCCATTCACTCAGCCAATCCAAATCACCCTGCAGCCTCCAAGCATCCTCCTCACACCTAACTATACCCCCCAGCTTGGTATCATCTGCAAATTTGGAGATGTTGCATTGAATTCCCTCGTCCAAATCATTAATATATATTGTAAATAGCTGGGGTCCCAGCACTGAGCCTTGCGGCACCCCACTAGTCACTGCCTGCCATTCTGAAAATGACCCGTTTACTCCTACCCTTTGCCTCCTGTCTGCTAGCCATTTCTCTATCCACATCAATACTGAACCCCCAATACCATGCTTTAAGTTTGTATGCTAATCTCTTATGCGGGACCTTGTCGAAAGCCTTCTGAAAGTCTAGATATAACACATCCACTGGTTCTCCCTTATCCACTCTACTAGTTACATCCTCGAAAAATTCTATCAGATTTGTCAGACATGATTTACCTTTCGTAAATCCATGCTGACTTTGTCCAATGATTTCATCACTTTCCAAATGCGCTGCTATCCCATCTTTAATAACCGACTCTAGCAGTTTCCCCACTACCGATGTTAGACTAACTGGTCTGTAATTCTCCGCTTTCTCTCTCCCTCCTTTTTTAAAAAGTGGGGTTACATTAGCTACCCTCCAATCCTCAGGAACTACTCCAGAATCTAAGGAATTTTGAAAAATTATCACTAATGCATCCACTATTTCTGTGGCTACCTCCTTGAGTACTCTGGGATGCAGACTATCTGGCCCTGGGGATTTATCGGCCTTCAATCCGTTCAATTTACCCAACACCACCTCCCGGCTAACCTGGATTTCACTCAGTTCCTCCATCTTATTTGACCCCCGTTCCACTGCTATTTCCGGCAGATTATTTATGTCTTCCTTAGTGAAGACAGAACCAAAGTAGTTATTCAATTGGTCTGCCATGTCCTTGTTCCCCATGATCAATTCACCTGTTTCTGACTGCAAGGGACCAACATTTGTTTTAGCTAGTCTCTTTCTCTTCACATATATATAAAAACTTTTGCAGTCAGTTTTTATGTTCCCTGCCAGTTTCCTTTCATAATCTATTTTCCCTTTCCTAATTAAGCCTTTGTCCTCCTCTGCTGGATTCTGAATTTCTCCCAGTCCTCCGGTAGGCTGCTTTTTCTGGCAAATTTGTATGCCTCATCTTTTGTTTTTATACTATCCCTGATTGCCCTTGTTATCCATGGATGCACCACCTTCCCCGATTTATTCTTTTGCCAAACTGGTATGAACAATTTTTGTACTTCATCCATGCAGTCTTTAAATACCTTCCATTGCACATCCACTGTCAACCCTTTAAGAATCACCTACCAGTCTATCTTGGCCAATTCACATCTCATACCTTCAAAGTTACCTTTGTTCAAGTTCAGAACCCTTGTTTCTGACTTAATTTTGTCACTCTCCATCCTAATGAAGAACTCAACCATATTATGGTCACTCTTGCCCAAGGTGCCACGCACAAGACTGCTAACTAACCCTTCCTCATTACTCAATGCCCAGTCTAGAATAGCCTGCTCTCTCGTTGGTTCCTCCACATGTTGGTTGAGAAAACTATCCCGCATACATTCCAGGAAATCCTCTTCCTCAGCACCCCTGCCAATTTGATTCAACCAATCTACATGCAGATTGAAGTCCCCCATTATAACCGTGTTACCCTTGTTGCACGCATTTCTAATTTCCTGTTTGATGCCATCCCCAACTCCAATACTACTGTTAGGTGGCCTGTACACAGCTCCCACTAGCGTTTTCTGCCCCGTAGAGTTTCGCAGCTCTACCCATATCGATTCCACATCCTCCACGCTAATGTCCTTCCTTTCTATTGCATTAATCTCCTCTCTCACCAGCAACGCTATCCCACCTCCTTTTCCTTTTCGTCTATCCCTCCTGAATATTGAATATCCCTGGATGTTCAGCTCCCAGCCTTGGTCATCCTGGAGCCATGTCTCCGTGATCCCAACTATAGCATAGTCATTAATCGCTATCTGCACCTTCAACTCATCCACCTTATTACGAATGCTCCTCGCATTGAGACACAAAGCCTTCAGGCTTGTTTTTACAACACTCTTACTCCTTATACAATTATGTTGACAAGTTGTAATAGTTGATCAAGTTCTGGCAACATCCTCAGAACTTTTCCCTGCACTGTTTACAACTTAATGACATGCTTTCTATAGCAGGGTGACTATAAGGAACACAATACACCGGGTGTGGCCTCACCAACATCTGCTACAATTTAATATTATTCTAGACACATCTGGCTCTATTTTATACCAATATTACAAACAGTCGATTGCTGATGATAGGAGATGTCAGGCAGGGTGGTATAATTTCTGGAGGCACAAAACATGATTTACACGTGCACCAGGTAGGGAGGGGAGTTGTAGATTTCAAACCTGTCACCTCTGATGTGGCTGCAAGGTACGTCTTTTAATTTCACAGTGGTATAATTTCTCAGTGCCTTCCCACAGAGTCAGGCTTATTTTTTGAGGTGTTTGTGGCGTGAAATAGAACATAGACATAGAACTGCACAGCTCAGGAACTTGCCCTTCGACCCACATGATGGCAAGTTCCCTCTGCCTGCATGTAATCCATATCCCCCCCCCATCCCTGCACCTCCATGTGCCTGTTTAAAAGCCTCTCAAACACCACGATCACCTCTGCCTTCAGCACCACACATGGCAACGTGTTCAAGGCCCCACCACCCTCTGTGTAAAACAAAACGTTGCCTCACATGCTTTCTTTAAACTGCCCGTCTCACATTAACATATGCCCTCTAGTCTTTGACATTTCCACCCTGGAGGAAACAAAAGTTCTGGCTGTCAACTCTCTCTATGCTTCTCATAATTTTATAAAATGTTACCAGGTTTCCACTCAGCTTCTGCACTTGAGAAAAAACAATCCAATGTTTCCTGTTCTCAGTGGTTTAGAAACAAAGTGTTACAGCTATAAAACACAGACACAGGCCCTTGAGCCAACTCACCCAGGCAAGTACACACACGGGCACAGACACATACGCACCCACACATACACACAGACACAGGCCCTTGAGCCAACTCACCCAGGCATGTGCACACACAGGCACAGACACATACGTACCCACACATACACACAGACACAGACACATACGCATCCACACATACACACAGACAGATATAAATACACACATACACACAGACAGGTACATATACACACATACACACAGACAGGTACATATACACACATACACGCAGACAGATACATATACACACACGGGCACAGACACATACGCACCCACACATGCACACAGACAGATACATATACACACATACACACAGACAGGTACATATACACACATACACACAGACAGGTACATATACACACATACACACAGACAGGTACATATACACACATATACACAGACAGGTACATATACACACACGGGCACAGACACATACGCACCCACACATACACACAGACAGATACATATACACACATACACACAGACAGATACATATACACACATACGCACAGACACATACGCACCCACACATACACACAGACACATACGTACCCACACATACACACAGACAGGTACATATACACACATGCACACATACATATACCCACATACACAAAGACACATACGCACCCACACATACACACAGACACATACGTACCCACACATACACACAGACAGGTACATATACACACATGCACACATACATATACACACATACACACAGACACATACGTACCCACACATACGCACAGACACATACATATACACATGCGTACATACAGATACACACATACACACAGACAGGTACATATACACACATACACACATGTACGTACACAAATGCGCACAGCAAGATACATATACACACATATGCACAAACACATACATACCCACACATACACACAGGCAGATACATATACGCACATACACACAGGCAGATACATATACACACACGGGCACAGACAGATACATATGCACACATACACACAGACAGATACATATACACACAGACACACAGACAGATACATATACACACATACACACAGACAGATACATATACACACATACACACAGACAGATACATATACACACATATGCACAGACAGATACACATACACACAGGCAGATACATATACACACATACACACAGACATATACATATACACACATACATACAGACAGATACATATACACACATACACACAGACAGATACATATACACACATACACACAGGCAGATACATATACACACATACGCACAGACAGATACATATACACACATTTGCACAGACAGATACATATACACACATACACACAGGCAGATACATATACACACATACATACAGACAGATACATATACACACATACACACAGGCAGATACATATGCACACATACGCACAGACAGATACATATACACACATAAGCACAGACAGATACATATACACACATACATACAGACAGATACATATACACACATACACACAGACAGATACATATACACACATATGCACAGACAGATACATATACACACATACACACAGACACATATATATACATGCACACAGGCAGATACATATACACACATACGCACAGACAGATACGTATGCACACATATGCACAGACAGATACATACACACACACACAGACAGATACATATACACACACACAGACATATACGTACCCACACATGCACACAGACACGTATGTACACACATACGCCCAGACACATACATATACACACATACACGTACGTACACAGATGCGCACAGACAGATACATATACACACAGACACATACGTACCCACACATACACACACACATACGTACCCACACATATACACACAGACAGATACATATACACACATGTACGTACACACATACACACATGCATGTATTCAAACACACAGTACACACATACTTATCTGCACATATATGAAAACACAGGTGCATACAAGCATAAGGATGAACTCACATGTACACATACATATACACAGTTGCACGTCCACATGCAGTTGTGCATACACATGTACATTTCAAACAAGAGGGCATGACATGAGAATTAAGGGACAGAAGTTTAGGGGTAACATGAGGGGGAACTTCTTTACTCAGAGAGTGGTGGCTGTGTGAAATGAGCTTCCAGCAGAAGTGGTGGAAGTGCAGGATCGATTTTAACATTTAAAAGTAAAGTGGGTAGGTATTTGGACGGGAATGGAATGGAGGGGTATGGTCTGAGTGCAGGTAGATGGGACTAGGGGAAAATAAATGGTCGGCACGGACTGGAAGGGCCGAGAAGGCCTGTTTCCGTGTTGTAATTGTTATATTGTTATTTGATTATATGGTTATAAATGCACACATTCATATACACACATATATAAACACACACAAGCACATGTGCACGCACATGCATGTACATGCACACACAAATATGCATATGGATGTAAACAGGCACAGTCGCACATACATATACACGATGTACATGCACATGTACACATCTAGACATGTACATACACATGTAGGCTAACACACACATCAATACACACATGTACATACATACATACACATGTTTATACGTGCATATGTGTAGTGCATGTGTACATATATGCATGTATGTATACAGGTGCATGTGTTTGCATGTGTGCCGGTGCATGTGATTATATCTGAGTGCGTCTGTTTATGTGGGACTGTGTGTATACATGCATATATGTGTGTATTTGCAGACCTATGCATATGTACGTCTGTGTGTACTACATATGTGTGTACACGCACACAAACATGAATTTACACATGTACTGACGTACGTACACACATGTATATATATGCACGTACGTACATTCATGTACATATGCACGTACTAACACGCACACACACGCAGGTACTAAGATGCATGTGCACATATACACACAGGCTCAAACACAGGGCTGTCCGGCCCACTCCAGAGACTGTTGCTTGTATTTATTTCCCAGTGACCACAGTTCTGCTGAGATGAGGGCAGCAGGATCCCTACTTCACGGCTTGGTGGCGCGGGCAGAGTCCGCTCAACAACACGGGTTGTCTCGTCATGAACCTCATTCAACCTCAGAGTCATGTTCCATTTTGGCAAGGGTGCAACACCAAACCTGGAACGGTGGAGATACACAGTGCTGGAGTAAATCAGCGGGTCAGGCAGCATCTGTGGGGAACATGGATAGGTGACGTTTCACAGAGTGCTGGAGTAACTCAGCGGGTCAGGCAGCATCTGTGGGGAACATGGATAGGTGACGTTTCACAGAGTGCTGGAGTAACTCAACGGGTCAGGCAGCATCTGTGGAGAACATGGCTAGGTGATGTTATTGGATTGGACCCTTCTTCAGTCTGCAGATTAGCAGTCTGAAGGTTCGTGACCAGAACTGTCACCTATCCATGTTCCCCACAGATGCTACCTCGCCCTCTGAGTAACTCCAGCACTCTGTGAAACGTCATAGAAACATAGAAACATAGAAACATAGAAAATAGGTGCAGGAGTAGGCCATTCGGCCCTTCGAGCCTGCACCGCCATTCAATGTGATCATGGCTGATCATCCAACTCAGTATCCCGTACCTGCCTTCTCTCCATACCCCCTGATCCCTTTAGCCACAAGTGCCACATCTAACGCCCTCTTAAATATAGCCAATGAACTGGCCTCAACTACCTTCTGTGGCAGAGAATTCCAGAGACTCACGACTCTCTGTGTAAAGAATGTTTCCTCATTTCGGTCCAAAAGGAATTCCCCCTTATCCTTAGACTGTGACCCCTTGTTCTGGACTCCCCCAACATCGGGAACAATCTTCCAGCATCTAGCTTGTCCAACCCCTTAAGAATTTTGTAAGTTTCTATAAGATCCCCCCTCAATCTTCTAAATTCCAGCGAGTACAAGCCGAGTCTATCCAATCTTTCCTCATATGAAAGTCCTGACATCCCAGGAATCAGTCTGGTGAATCTTCTCTGTACCCCCTCTATGGCAAGGATGTCTTTCCTCAGATTTGGAGACCAAAACTGTACGCAATACTCCAGGTGTGGCCTCACCAAAACCCTGTACAACTGCAGTAGAACCTCCCTGCTCCTATACTCAAATCCTTTCGCTATGAATGCTAACATACCATTTGCTGTCTTCACTGCCTGCTGCACCTGCATGCCTACTTTCAATGACTGGTGTACCATGACACCCAGGTCTCGTTGCATCTCCCCCTTTCCTAATCTGCCACCATTCAGATAATAGTCTACCCTCATGTTTTTGCCACCAAAGTGGATAACCTCACATTTAGCCACATTATACTGCATCTGCCATGCATCTGCCCATTCACTCAGCCTATCCAAATCACCCTGCAGCCTCCAAGCATCCTCCTCACACCTAACTATACCCCCCAGCTTGGTATCATCTGCAAATTTGGAGATGTTGCATTGAATTCCCTCGTCCAAATCATTAATATATATTGTAAATAGCTGGGGTCCCAGCACTGAGCCTTGCGGCACCCCAACAGTCACTGCCTGCCATTCTGAAAAGGACCCGTTTACTCCTACCCGTTGCCTCCTGTCTGCTAGCCAGTTCTCTATCCACATCAATACTGAACCCCCAATACCGTGTGCTTTAAGTTTGTATGCTAATCTCTTATGCGGGACCTTGTCGAAAGCCTTCTGAAAGTCTAGTTATAATACATCCACTGCTTCTCCCTTTTCCACTCTACTAGTTACATCCTCGAAAAATTCTATCAGATTTGTCAGACATGATTTACCTTTCGTAAATCTATGCTGACTTTCCAAATGCGCTGCTATCCCATCTTTAATAACCGACTCTAGCAGTTTCCCCACTACCGATGTTAGACTAACTGGTCTGTAATTCCCCGCTTTCTCTCTCCCTCCTTTTTTAAAAAGTGGGGTTACATTAGCTACCCTCCAATCCTCAGGAACTACTCCAGAATCTAAGGAATTTTGAAAAATTATCACTAATGCATCCACTATTTCTGTGGCTACCTCCTTGAGTACTCTGGGATGCAGACTATCTGGCCCTGGGGATTTATCGGCCTTCAATCCGTTCAATTTACCCAACACCACCTCCCGGCTAACCTGGATTTCACTCAGTTCCTCCATCTTATTTGACCCCCGTTCCACTGCTATTTTCGGCAGATTATTTATGTCTTCCTTAGTGAAGACAGAACCAAAGTAGTTATTCAATTATAACCATATAACCATATAACAATTACAGCACGGAAACAGGCCATCTCGGCCCTTCAAGTCCGTGCCGAACAACTTTTTTCTATTAGTCCCACCTGCCTGCACTCATACCATAACCCTCCACACCCTTCTCATCCATATGCCTATCCAATTTATTTTTAAATGATACCAACGAACCTGCTGCCACCACTTCCACTGGAAGCTCATTCCACACCGCTACCACTCTCTGAGTAAAGAAGTTCCCCCTCATGTTACCCCTAAACCTCTGTCCCTTAATTCTAAAGTCATGTCCTCGTGTTTGAATCTTCCCTATTCTCAAAGGGAAAAGCTTGTCCACATTAACTCTGTCTATCCCTCTCATCATTTTAAAGACCTCTATCAAATCCCCCCTTAACCTTCTGCGCTCCAGAGAATAAAGACCTAACTTATTTAACCTATCTCTGTAACTTAGCTGTTGAAACCCAGGCAACATTCTTGTAAATCTCCTCTGTACCCTCTCTATTTTGTTGACATCCTTCCTATAATTGGGTGACCAAAACTGCACACCATACTCCAGATTTGGTCTCACCAACGCCTTGTACAATTTTAACATTACATCCCAGCTTCTATACTCAATGCTCTGATTTATAAAGGCTAGCATACCACGAGCTTTCTTTACCACCCTATCTATATGAGATTCCACCTTCAAGGAACTATGCACGGTTATTCCCAGATCCCTCTGTTCAACTGTATTCTTCAATTCCCTACCGTTTACCATGTACGTCCTATTTTGATTTGTCCTGCCAAGGTGTAGCACCTCACATTTATCAGCATTAAACTCCATCTGCCATCTTTCAGCCCATTTTTCCAACTGGCCTAAATCACTCTGTGGACTTTGGAAATCCTCTTCATTATCCACAACACCCCCTATCTTGGTATCATCTGCATACTTACTAATCAAATTTACCACCCCTTCATCCAGATCATTGATGTACATGACAAACAACAAAGGACCCAACACAGATCCCTGAGGCACCCCACTAGTCACCTGCCTCCAACCCGACAAACAGCCATCCACCATTACTCTCTGGCTTCTCCCATTCAGCCATTGTTGAATCCATCTTGCTATTCCTGCATTTATACCCAACAGTTGAACCTTCTTAACCAACAGTTGAACCTTCTTAACCAATTGGTCTGCCATGTCCTTGTTCCCCATGATCAATTCACCTGTTTCTGACTGCAAGGGACCAACATTTGTTTTAGCTAGTCTCTTTCTCTTCACATATATATAAAAACTTTTGCAGTCAGTTTTTATGTTCCCTGCCAGTTTCCTTTCATAATCTATTTTCCCTTTCCTAATTAAGCCCTTTGTCCTCCTCTGCTGCATTCTGAATTTCTCCCAGTCCTCCGGGAGAACTTTTTCTTTTGCTTTTTGCTTTTTCTGGCAAATTTGTATGCCTCATCTTTTGTTTTTATACTATCCCTGATTTCCCGTGTTATCCATGGATGCACTACCTTCCCCGATTTATTCTTTTGCCAAACTGGTATGAACAACTTTTGTACTTCATCCATGCAGTCTTCAAATACCTTCCATTGCACATCCACTGTCAACCCTTTAAGAATCACCTGCCAGTCTATCTTGGCCAATTCACATCTCATACCTTCAAAGTTACCTTTGTTCAAGTTCAGAACCCTTGTTTCTGACTTAATTGTGTCACACTCCATCCTAATGAAGAACTCAACCATATTATGGTCACTCTTGCCCAAGGGGCCACGCACAACACGACTGCTAACTAACTTTTCCTTATTACTCAATACCCAGTCTAGAATAGCCTGCTCGCTCGTTGGTTCCTCCACATGTTGGTTGAGAAAACTATCCCGCATACATTCCAGGAAATCCTCTTCCTTAGCACCCCTGCCAATTTGATTCACCCAATCTACATGCAGATTGAAGTCACCCATTATAACCGTGTTACCCTTGTTGCACGCATTTCTAATTTCCTGTTTGATTCCATCCCCAACTCCAATACTACTGTTAGGTGGCCTGTACACAGCTCCCACTAGCGTTTTCTGCCCCGTAGAGTTTCGCAGCTCTACCCATATCGATTCCACATTTTCCACGCTAATGTCTTTCCTTTCTATTGCATTAATCTCCTCTCTCACCAGCAACGCTATCCCACCTCCTTTTCCTTTTCGTCTATCCCTCCTGAATATTGAATATCCCTGGATGTTCAGCTCCCAGCCTTGGTCATCCTGCAGCCATGTCTCCGTGATCCCAACTATAGCATAGTCATTAATCGCTATCTGCACCTTCAACTCATCCACCTTATTACGAATGCTCCTCGCATTGAGACACAAAGCCTTCAGGCTTGTTTTTACAACACTCTTACTCCTTATACAATTATGTTGACAAGTGGCCCCTTTCACATCGATCCCTATTACACTTGGCCATACTCTCCTATCCCTTTGTGAGCTTTCTTTCCCGTTAATTCTGGGGTCATTAACCATCCTTTACTCTCTTTCCCTTTAACTCCGTTCTCGATTATCCCATTTGACCCCCCACCCCCCTTATTCAGTTTAAAACCATCCTTGTAGCAGTGGCAAACCTGCCGGCCAGAATGCTGGTCCCCCACCTATTAAGATGCAATCCGTCCCTTTTGTACAGTTCCCCCTTACTCCAAAACAGATCCCAGTGATCTAAAAATCTAATTCCCTGCCCCCTGCACCAGTTCCTCAGCCACACATTCAGCTCCCGTATCTCCCTGTTCCTGCTCTCGCCAGCACGAGGAACTGGAAGCAAACCGGAGATAACAACCCTGGAAGTCCTGCTTTTCAGCATTTTTCCAAGCTCTCTGAAGTCCCGCTGCAAAATATTCATCCCCTTCTTTCCAACATCATTTGTGCCAACATGCACGACCACTTCCGGCTGTTCACCTTCGCCCTTGAGGATTGTCTGCACTCTGTCCGTAACATCCTGGATCCTGGCACCAGGAAGGCAGCACACCATCCTGGAATCCCGTCTGTTGCCGCAAAAACCCCTGTCCATACCTCTCACAATGGAGTCTCCAACTACAATGGCGTTGACCGACTTTGGCCTCTTTGGTTTTGGCTCATCAGCCCTTTTTGTTTGGCAAGCCAGTCCGCCGGTCAGTGAGATACCGTCTTCTGTCCCGGCAGTTTCCACGTGGGTGAACCTGTTCACAAGAGGTACAACACCCGGGGACCTTTGCATTCCATGTTTTCCTCCCTTTCTCACCGTCACCCACCTTCTCTCTTCTAGTGCCTTGGGTGTAACAATCTTACTGAATGACTTGTCGAGGAACGACTCAGTTTCTCGGATGAACCTGAGGTCATCCACTTGTTTCTCCAGTTCCCCAACACGGTCCTTCAGGAGCTTTAGCTGGATTCACTTCTCACATTTGTAGCATCCAGAGGCACCAGCAGTGTCCTTGACCTCCCACATACTGCAAGCATCACACTGCATCAGCTTGCTTGACATCTCCTTCTTTTGCTTCGGTCTCTCCCTATCCA
Organism: Raja brachyura; assembly: GCA_963514005.1. Next base: position 45,307 of record CAUPSL010000968.1, read on the forward strand.
GTGTTTTGCGCAGCCTCCTCGCCGAAGACTCTCGAGCCAAAGACTCACACTTTACTCACAGGGCACCTCCCTCACAAGGCCGCTCACTCACTGCCGCTCCCCAAGAGCTGCCTTGCTTATATTGACTGTTCAATTACCTAATTTACAAACCAAATTCCTCAGTTTTCAACTGTTTTCCCCCTCTGACTCACTGAGAACTCTCCTCCCACTTGGGCTAGAACCAATCAGTGCTTTCTCCTGCTTCTCTTTGTTGCTGTTGCTTCAAAATCCACGGGAAGACTGAGTACATGTCACCTATCATGTTTTGTGAAACGTCACCTATCACCTAAAGGAATTTCTTTAGCTAGAGGGTGGTAAATCTGTGGAATTCATTGCCACAGAAGGCTGTGGAGGCCAAGTCGTTGGATATTTTTAAAGCGGAGATTGACAGGTTCTCGATTAGTAAGATCGTCAAAGGTTATGGGGGAAAAGGCAGGAGAATGGGGTTGAGAGGGAAAGATAGATCAGCCATGATCGAATGGTGGAGTAGTTTCAGAGGGTCGAACATCCTAATTCTGCTCCTATGTCTTATCATCTTTTCTGGCAAAGTGAAATGCAAGCGACTGTTTTGTGCAAACGGCAATGAATCAACAGACAACCAACTAGTGCCCCCAGGTGGATATCATGATGTGTCAACAAACATTGATTGGCCACAGGTGGGCAAAGGGTTAATGTTTCACAGAGTGCTGGAGTAACTCAGCGGGTCGGGCAGCATCTGTGGGAAACATGGATAGGTGATGTTATTGGACTGGAAACTTGTTAATGAGAGACAAAGCACAGGCAGACTGTACTCAGTGTTCCCGTGGATTTTGAAGCAACAGCAACAAAGAGAAGCAGGAGAAAGCACTGACTGGCTCTAGCCAAGTGGGAGGAGAGTTCTCAGTGAGTCAGAGGGGGAAAGCTGTTGAAAAGGAGAGACAAAGCACAGGCAGACTGTACTCAGTGTTCCCGTGGATTTTGAAGCAACAGCAACAAAGAGAAGCAGGAGAAAGCACTGATTGGCACTAGCCCAAGTGGGGGGAGAATTCTCAGTGAGTCAGAGGGGGAAAACAGTTGAAAACTGAGGAATTTGGTTTGTAAATTAGGTAATTGAACAGTCAATATAAGGAAGGCAGCTCTTGGGGAGCGGAAAGTGAGTGAGCGGCCTTGTGAGGGAGGTGCCCTGTGAGTAAAGTGTGGGTCTTTGGCTCGAGAGTCTTCGGAGAGGAGGCTGCGCAAAACACTGGATAGGGAGAGACCGAAGCAAAAGAAGGAGATGTCAAGCAAGCTGATGCAGTGTGATGCTTGCAGTATGTGGGAGGTCAAGGACACTGCTGGTGCCTCTGGATGCTACAAATGTGAGAAGTGAATCCAGCTACAGCTCCTGAAGGACCGTGTTGGGGAACTGGAGAAACAAGTGGATGACCTCAGGTTCATCCGAGAAACTGAGTCGTTCCTCGACAGGTCCTTCAGTAAGATTGTTACACCCAAGGCACTAGAAGAGAGAAGGTGGGTGACGGTGAGAAAGGGAGGAAAACATGGAATGCAAAGGTCCCCGGGTGTTGTACCTCTTGTGAACAGGTTCACCCACGTGGAAACTGCCGGGACAGAAGACGGTATCTCACTGAGCGGCGGACTGGCTTGCAAAACAAAAAGGGCTGATGAGCCAAAACCAAGGAGGCCAAAGATGGGCCACGCCATTGTAGTTGGAGACTCCATTGTGAGAGGTACGGACAGGGGTTTTTGCGGCAACAGATGGGATTCGAGGATGGTGTGCTGCCTTCCTGGTGCCAGGATCCAGGATGTTACGGACAGAGTACAGACAATCCTCAAGGGCGAAGGTGAACAGCCAGAAGTGGTCGTGCATGTTGGCACAAATGATGTTGGAAAGAAGGGGATGAATATTTTGCAGCGGGACTTCAGAGAGCTTGGAAAAATGCTGAAAAGCAGGACTTCCAGGGTTGTTATCTCCGGTTTGCTTCCAGTTCCTCGTGCTGGCGAGAGCAGGAACAGGGAGATACAGGACCTGAATGTGTGGCTGAGTAACTGGTGCAGGGGGCAGGGATTTAGATTATTAGATCACTGGGATCGGTTTTGGAGTAAGGGGGAACTGTACAAAACGGACGGATTGCATCTTAACAGGTGGGGGACCAGCATTCTGGCCGGCAGGTTTGCCACTGCTACACGGATGGTTTTAAACTGACTAAGGGGGGTGGGGTGTCAAATGGGTTAGTCGAGGACGGAGTTAAAGGGAAAGAGAGTAAATGGATGGTTAATGACCCCAGAATTAACGGGAAAGAAAGCTCACAAAGGGATAGGAGAGTATGGCGAAGTGTAATAGGGTCGATGTGAAAGGGGCCACTTGTCAACATAATTGTATAAGGAGTAAGAGTGTTGTAAAAACAAGCCTGAAGGCTTTGTGGCTCAATGCGAGGAGCATTCGTAATAAGGTGGATGAGTTGAAGGTGCAGATAGCGATTAATGATTATGCCCTAGTTGGGATCACGGAGACATGGCTCCAGGGTGACCAAGGCTGGGAGCTGAACATCCAGGAATATTCAATTTTCAGGAGGGATAGACGAAAAGGAAAAGGAGGTGGGGTAGCGTTGCTGGTGAGAGAGGAGATTAATGCAATAGAAAGGAAGGACATTAGCGTGGAGGATGTGGAATCGATATGGGTAGAGCTGCGAAACTCTAAGGGGCAGAAAACGCTAGTGGGAGCTGTGTACAGGCCACCTAATAGTAATATTGGAGTTGGGGATGGCATCAAACAGGACATTAGAAATGCGTGCAACAAGGGTAACACGGGTATAATGGGGGACTTCAATCTGCATGTAGATTGGGTGAATCAAATTGGCAGGGGTGCTGAGGAAGAGGATTTCCTGGAATGTATGCGGGATAGTTTTCTCAACCAACATGTGGAGGAACCAACGAGAGAGCAGGCTATTCTAGACTGGGTATTGAGTAATGAGGAAGGGTTAGTTAGCAGTCTTGTTGTGCGTTGCCCCTTGGGCAAGAGTGACCATAATATGGTTGAGTTCTTCATTAGGATGGAGAGTGAACAAATTAAGTCAGAAACAAGGGTTCTGAACTTGAACAAAGGTAACTTTGAAGGTATGAGATGTGAATTGGCCAAGATAGACTGGCAGGTGATTCTTAAAGGGTTGACAGTGGATGTGCAATGGAAGGTATAGGATCTTTCGAGGATGTAACTAGTAGAGTGGATAAGGGAGAACCAGTGGATGTGTTATATCTAGACTTTCAGAAGGCTTTCGACAAGGTCCCGCATAAGAGATTAGCATACAAACTTAAAGCACACGGTATTGGGGGTTCAGTATTGATGTGGATAGAGAACTGGCCAGCAGACAGGAGGCAAAGGGTAGGAGGAAACGGGTCCTTTTGAGAATGGCAGGCAGTGACTAGTGGGGTGCCGCAAGGCTCAGTGCTGGGACCCCAGCTATTTACAATATATATTAATGATTTGGACGAGGGAATTCAACGCAAAATCTCCAAATTTGCAGATGATACCAAGCTGGGGGGTATAGTTAGGTGTGAGGAGGATGCTTGGAGGCTGCAGGGTGATTTGGATAGGCTGAGTGAATGGGCAGATGCATGGCAGATGCAGTATAATGTGGCTAAATGTGAGGTTATCCACTTTGGTGGCAAAAACATGAGGGTAGACTATTATCTGAATGGTGGCAGATTAGGAAAGGGGGAGATGCAACGAGACCTGGGTGTCATGGTACACCAGTCATTGAAAGTAGGCATGCAGGTGCAGCAGGCAGTGAAGAAAGCAAATGGTATGTTAGCATTCATAGCGAAAGGATTTGAGTATAGGAGCAGGGAGGTTCTACTGCAGTTGTACAGGGTTTTGGTGAGGCCACACCTGGAGTATTGCGTACAGTTTTGGTCTCCACATCTGAGAAAATACATCCTTGCCATAGAGGGGGTAAAGAGAAGATTCACCAGACTGATTCCTGGGATGTCAGGACTTTCATATGAGGAAAGATTGGATAGAATCGGCTTGTACTCGATGGAATTTAGAAGATTGAGGGGGGATCTTATAGAAACTTACAAAATTCTTAAGGGGTTGGACAAGCTAGATGCTGGAAGATTGATCCCGATGTTGGGGGAGTCCAGAACAAGGGGTCACAGTCTAAGGATAAGGGGGAATTCCTTTAGGACCGAAATGAGGAATACATTCTTTACACAGAGAGTGGTGAGTCTCTGGAATTGTCTGCCACAGAAGGTAGTTGAGGCCAGTTCATTGGCTATATTTAAGAGGGCGTTAGATTTGGCTTTTGTGGCTAAAGGGATCAGGGGGTATGGAGAGAAGGCAGGTACGGGATATTGAGTTGGATGATCAGCCATGATCACATTGAATGGCGGTGCAGGCTCGAAGGGCCGAATGGCCTACTCCTGCACCTATTTTCTATGTTTCTAAACCCACTCGGCTAGATCCAAACCCACTCGGCTGGACCCAAACCCGCTCGGCTGGACCCAAACCCGCTCGGCTAGACCCAAACCCGCTCGGCGAGACCCAAACCCGCTCGGCTGGACCCAAACCCGCTCGGCTGGACCCAAACACGCTCGGCTGGACCCAAACCCGCTCGGCTGGACCCAAACCCCCTCGGCTGGACCCAAACCCCCTCGGCTGGACCCAAACCCCCTCGGCTGGACCCAAACCCGATCGGCTGGACCAAACCCCGCTCGGCTAGACCCAACTCCACTCGGCTAGACCCAACCCCACTCGGCTAGACCCAACCCCACTCGGCAAGACCCAACCCCACTCGGCTAGACCCAACCCCACTCGGCTAGACCCAAACCCACTCGGCTAGACCCAAACCCACTCGGCTAGACCCAAACCGACTACACTTGGCTCGACCCAAACCGACTCCACTTGGATCGACCCAAACCCACTCGGCTAGACCCAAACCCACTCGGCAAGACCCAAACCCACTCGGCTAGACCCAAACCCACTCGGCTAGACCCAAACCCACTCGGCTAGACCCAAACCCACTCGGCTAGACCCAAACCCACTCGGCTAGACCCAAACCCACTCGGCTAGACCCAAACCCACTCGGCTAGACCCAAACCCACTCGGCTAGACCCAAACCCACTCGGCTAGACCCAAACCCACTCGGCTAGACCCAAACCCACTCGGCTAGACCCAAACCCACTCGGCTAGACCCAAACCCACTCGGCTAGACCCAAACCCACTCGGCTAGACCCAAACCCACTCGGCTAGACCCAAACCCACTCGGCTAGACCCAAACCCACTCGGCTAGACCCAAACCCACTCGGCTAGACCCAAACCCACTCGGCTAGACCCAAACCCACTCGGCTAGACCCAAACCCACTCGGCTAGACCCAACCCCACTCGGCTAGACCCAACCCCACTCGGCTAGACCCAACCCCACTCGGCTAGACCCAACCCCACTCGGCTAGACCCAACCCCACTCGGCTAGACCCAAACCCACTCGGCTAGACCCAAACCCACTCGGCTAGACCAAAACCCACTCCACTCGGCTAGACCCAAACGCACTCCACTCGGCTAGACCCAAACGCACTCCACTCGGCTAGACCCAAACGCACTCCACTCGGCTAGACCCAAACGCACTCCACTCGGCTAGACCCAAACGCACTCGGCTAGACCCAAACGCACTCGGCTAGACCCAAACGCACTCGGCTAGACCCAAACGCACTCGGCTAGACCCAAACGCACTCGGCTAGACCCAAACCCACTCGGCTAGACCCAACCCCACTCTGCTAGACCCAACCCCACTCTGCTAGACCCAAACCCACTCGGCTAGACCCAAACCCACTCTGCTAGACCCAAACCCACTCTGCTAGACCCAAACCCACTCTGCTAGACCCAAACCCACTCGGCTAGACCGAAACCCACTCGGCTAGACCCAAACCCACTCGGCTAGACCGAGACCCACTCGGCTAGACCGAGACCCACTCGGCTAGACCAAACCCACTCAATAGACCAAACCCACTCGGTTAGACCCAAACCCACTCGGCTGGACCCAAACCCACTCCGCTGGACCCAAACCCACTCCGCTGGACCCAAACCCACTCCGCTGGCCCCAAACCCACTCCGCTGGACCCAAACCCACTCCGCTGGACCCAAACCCAGTCGGCTGGACCCAAACCCAGTCGGCTGGACCCAAACCCAGTCGGCTGGACCCAAACCCAGTCGGCTGGACTCAAACCCAGTCGGCTGGACCCAAACCCAGTCGGCTGGACCCAAACCCAGTCGGCTGGACCCAAACGCAGTCGGCTGGACCCAAACGCAGTCGGCTGGACCCAAACGCAGTCGGCTGGACCCAAACGCAGTCGGCTGCACCCAAACCCAGTCGGCTGGACCCAAACCCAGTCGGCTGGACCCAAACCCAGTCGGCTGGACCCAAACCCAGTCGGCTGGACCCAAACCCAGTCGGCTGGACCCAACCCCACTCGGCTGGACCCGAACCCAGTCGGCTGGACCCGAACCCAGTCGGCTGGACCCAAAGCCACTCGGCCAGACCCAATCCCCCTCGGCCGGACCCAAACCCACTCGGCCGGACCCAAACCCAGTCGGCCGGACCCAAACCCACTCGGCCGGCCCCAAACCCGCTCCGCCGGACCCAAACCCGTTCCGCCGGACCCAAACACGCGCCGCCGGACCCAAACCCGCTCCGCCGGACCCAAACCCGCTCCGCCGGACCCAAACACGCTCCGCCGGACCCAAACACGCTCCGCCGGACCCAAACCCGCTCCGCCGGACCCAAAGCCACTCCAGTCGGCTAGACCCAAAGCCACTCCAGTCGGCTAGACCCAACCCCACTCCGCTAGACCCAACCCCACTCCGCTAGACCCAACCCCACTCCGCTAGATCCAAACCCACTCCGCTAGACCCAAACCCACTCGGCTACACCCAAACCCATTCGGCTAGACCCAAACCCACTCGGCTAGTACCAAACCCACTCGGCTCGACCCAAACCCACTCGGGTCGACCCAAACCCACTCGGCTAGACCCAAACCCACTCGGCTAGACCCAGACCCACTCGGCTAGACCCAGACCCACTCGGCTAGACCCAGACCCACTCGGCTAGACCCAGAACCACTCCGCTAGATCCAGACCCACTCGGCTAGACCCAAACCCACTCGGCTAGACCCAGACCCACTCGGCTAGACCCAGACCCACTCGGCTAGACCCAGACCCACTCGGCTAGACCCAGAACCACTCCGCTAGATCCAGACCCACTCGGCTAGACCCAGACCCACTCGGCTAGATGCAGACCCACTCCGCTAGACCCAACCCCACTCCGCTAGACCCAAACCCACTCGGCTGGACCCAAACCCACTCGGCTGGACCCAACCCCACTCGGCTGGACCCAACCCCACTCGGCTAGACCCAAACCCACTCGGCTAGACCCAAACCCACTCGGCTAGACCCAAACCCACTCGGCTAGACCCAAACCCACTCCACTCGGCTAGACCCAAACGCACTCGGCTGGACCCAAACGCACTCGGCTGGACCCAAACGCACTCGGCTGGACCTAAACGCACTCGGCTGGACCCAAACGCACTCGGCTGGACCCAAACGCACTCGCCTGGACCCAAAGCCACTCGGCTGGACCCAAGGCCACTCGGCCGAACCCAAAGCCACTCGGCCGGACCCAAAGCCACTCGGCTGGACCCAAAGCCACTCGGCTGGACCCAAAGCCACTCGATTGGCCCCATAGCCACTCGGCTGAACCCAAAGCCACTCGGCTGGACCCAAAGCCACTCGGCTGGACCCAAAGCCACTCGGTTGGACCCAAAGCCACTCGGCGGGACCCAAAGCCACTCGGCTGGACCCGAACCCAGTCGGCTGGACCCGAACCCAGTCGGCTGAACCCGAACCCAGTCGGCTGGACCCGAATCCAGTCGGCTGAACCCGAACCCAGTCGGCTGGACCCGAACCCAGTCGGCTGGACCTGAACCCAGTCGGCTGGACCCGAACCCACTCGGCTAGACCCGAACCCACTCGGCTAGACCCAAAGCCACTCGGCTAGACCCAAAGCCACTCGGCTAGACCCAAAGCCACTCGGCCAGACCCAAAGCCACTCGGCCAGACCCAATCCCCCTCGGCCGGACCCAAACCCACTCGGCCGGACCCAAACCCAGGCGGCCGGACCCAAACCAACTCGAACGGCCCCAAACCCGCTCCGCCGGACCCAAACCCGCTCCGCCGGACCCAAACCCGCTCCGCCGGACCCAAACCCGCTCCGCCACACCCAATCCCGCTCCGCCGGACCCAAACCCGCTCCGCCGGACCCAAACCCGCTCCGCCGGACCCAAACCCGCTCCGCCGTACCCAAACCCGCTCCGCCGGACCAAAAGCCACTCCAGTCGGCTAGACCCAAAGCCACTCCAGTCGGCTAGACCCAAAGCCACTCCAGTCGGCTAGACCCAACCCGACTCCGCTAGACCCAACCCCACTCCGCTAGACCCAACCCCACTCCGCTAGACCCAAACCCACTCCGCTAGACCCAAACCCACTCGGCTACACCCAAACCCATTCGGCTAGACCCAAACCCACTCGGCTAGTACCAAACCCACTCGGCTCGACCCAAACCCACTCGGCTCGACCCAAACCCACTCGGCTAGACCCAAACCCACTCGGCTAGGCCCAGACCCACTCGGCTAGACCCAGACCCACTCGGCTAGACCCAGACCCACTCGGCTAGACCCAGAACCACTCCGCTAGATCCAGACCCACTCGGCTAGACCCAGACCCACTCGGCTAGATGCAGACCCACTCCGCTAGACCCAACCCCACTCCGCTAGACCCAACCCCACTCCGCTAGACCCAACCCCACTCCGCTAGACCCAACCCCACTCCGCTAGACCCAACCCCACTCCGCTAGACCCAACCCCACTCCGCTAGACCCAACCCCACTCCGCTAGACCCAAACCCACTCCGCTAGACCCAAACCAAATCCGCTAGACCCAAATTGAATTGAATTGAATTGAATTGAATACCTTTATTGTCATTCAGACCTTTCGGTCTGAACGAAATTTCGTGCCTGCAGTCATACATATATAAAAAATAACAATACAATACCATACAATAAACACAAAATTAACATCCACCACAGTGAGTTCACCAAACACCCCCTCACTGTGGTGGAAGGCAAAAGTCTTCGGGTCTCAGTCTTTTCTCCCCTCCTTATTCTCCCTCTGCGCTGAGGGGATCCAGGCCGCCGCCACCGCTAACGCCGGAACGCCGGAACACCGCCACAGGGCCCGCCGCCGGAACGTCGCTGGAGCACCGCAGCTCCCGACATCCAAGCCGCCGCTGGAGCACCGCAGCTCCCGACACCCAGGCCGCCGCTGGAGCACCGCAGCTCAGAGGGAGCCAGGCCGCCGCTGGAGCACCGCAGCTCAGAGGGAGCCAGCCCGCCGCTGGAGCACCGCAGCTCCCGAAACCCAGGCCGCCGCTGGAGCACCACAGCTCAGAGAGAGCCAGGCCGCCGCTGGAGCACCGCAGCTCCCGACACGCAAGCCGCCGCTGGAGCACCGCAGCTCCCGACACCCAAGCCGCCGCTGGAGCACCGCAGCTCCCGACACCCAAGCCGTCGCTGGAGCACCGCATCCCCCGACAGCCAGACCGCCGCTGGAACACCGCAGCTCCCGACACCCAAGCCGCCGCTGGAGCACCGCAGCTCCCGACACCCAGGCAGCTGCCGGAAGCCAGGTCGCCGCTGAAGCTCTGAAGGCCATGCCGCCGCCGCTGGAAGCTGGAAGGCCGTCACCAGGGCCTCAGCACAGACGGAGACGATGTCGGGGGACACGACAGGAAAAGTCGCATCCCCCCGAAGGGAGAGACTAAAACCCCGTTTCTCCCCCCCTCCCCCCCCCCCACACACACACATACACAACCCGACAAACCAAAAATAAACACCAAAAACAGGGACGAGGACAAAAATAAAATAAAAGACAGACGGACTGCAGGTGAGCCGCAGCTGACAAGCCACTCCAAAGCCTCTCGGCTAGACCCAAACCCACTCCGCTAGACCCAAACCCACTCCGCTAGACCCCAACTCACTCCGCTAGACCCAAACCCACTCCGCTAGACCCATACCCACTCCGCTAGACCCAAACCCACTCGGCTAGACCCAAACCAACTCCGCTAGACGCAAACCCACTCCGCTAGACCCAAACCCACTCCGCTAGACCCAAACCCACTCCGCTAGACCTAAACCCACTCCGCTAGACCCAAACCCACTCCGCTAGACCCAAACCAACTCCGCTAGACCCATACCCACTCCGCTAGACCCATACCCACTCCGCTAGACCCAAACCCACTCCGCTAGACCCAAACCAACTCCGCTATACGCAAACCCACTCCGCTAGACCCAAACCCATTCGGCTAGACCCAAACCCACTCGGCTAGTCCCAATCCCACTCGGCTAGACCCAAACCCACTCGGCTAGACCCAAACCCACTCGGCTAGACCCAAACCCACACGGCTAGACCAAAACCCACTCGGCTAGACCCAGACCCACTCGGCTAGACCCAGACCCATTCGGCTAGACACAGACCCACTCGTATAGACCCAGACCCTCTCGGCTAGACCCAGACCCTCTCGGCTAGACCCAGACCCACTCCGCTAGACCCAAACCCACTCGGCTAGACCCAAACCCACTCGGCTACACCCAAACCCAGTCGCCTAGACCCAAACCCATTCGGCTAGACCCAAACCCACTCGGCTAGTCCCAAACCCACTCGGCTAGACCCAAACCCACTCGGCTAGACCCAAACCCACTCGGCTAGACCCAAACCCACTCGGCTAGACCCAAACCCACTCGGCTAGACCCAGACCCACTCGGCTAGACCCAGACCCATTCGGCAAGACACAGACCCACTCGTATAGACCCAGACCCTCTCGGCTAGACCCAGACCCTCTCGGCTAGACCCAGACCCTCTCGGCTAGACCCAGACCCACTCGGCTAGACCCAGACCCACTCGGCTTGACCCAGACCCACTCAGCAAGACACAGACCCTCTCGGCTAGACCCAGAGCCACTCGGCTAGACCCAGACCCACTACGCTCCCACTCGGCTAGACCCAGACCCACTCGGCTAGACCCACACCCACTCGGCTAGACCCAAACCCACTCCGCTAGACCCAGCCCCACTCCGCTAGAACGAGACCCACTCCGCTAGACCCAGACCCACTCCACTAGACCCAGAACCACTCCGCTAGACCCAGACCCACTCCGCTAGACCCAGACCCACTCCGCTAGACCCAGACCCACTCGGCTAGACCCAGACCCACTCCGCTAGACGCAGACCCACTCCGCTAGACCCAGACCCACTCCGCTAGACCGAACCCCACTCCGCTAGACCCAACCCCACTCCGCTACACCCAAACCCACTCCGCTAGAACCAAACCCACTCCGCTCGACCCAAACCCACTCCGCTAGACCCAAACCCACTCCGCTAGACCCAAACCCACCCCGCTAGACGCAAACCCACCCCGCTAGACCCAAACCCACCCTGCTAGACCCAAACCCACCCCGGTAGACCCAAACCCACCCCGCTAGACCCAAGCCCACTCCGCTAGACCCAAACCCACTCCGCTAGACCCAAACCCACTCCGCTAGACCCAAAACCACTCCACGAGACCCCAACCCACTCCGCTATACCCAAACCCACTCCGCTAGACCCAAACCCACTCGGCTAGACCCAGACCCACTCGGCTAGACCCAGACCCATTCGGCTAGACACAGACCCACTCGTATAGACCCAGACCCTCTCGGCTAGACCCAGACCCTCTCGGCTAGACCCAGACCCACTCCGCTAGACCCAAACCCACTCGGCTACACCCAAACCCAGTCGCCTAGACCCAAACCCATTCGGCTAGACCCAGACCCACTACGCTCCCACTCGGCTAGACCCAGCCCCACTCCGCTAGAACGAGACCCACTCCGCTAGACCCAGACCCACTCCACTAGACCCAGAACCACTCCGCTAGACCCAGACCCACTCCGCTAGACCCAGACCCACTCCGCTAGACCCAGACCCACTCCGCTAGACCCAGACCCACTCCGCTAGACGCAGACCCACTCCGCTAGACCCAGACCCACTCCGCTAGACCCAACCCCACTCCGCTAGACCCAATCCCACTCCGCTACACCCAAACCCACTCCGCTAGAACCAAACCCACTCCGCTTGACCCAAACCCACTCCGCTAGACCCAAACCCACTCCGCTAGACCCAAACCCACCCCGCTAGACGCAAACCCACCCCGCTAGACCCAAACCCAACCCGCTAGACCCAAACCCACCCCGGTAGACCCAAACCCACCCCGCTAGACCCAAACCCACTCCGCTAGAACCAAACCCACTCCGCTAGACCCAAAACCACTCCGCGAGACCCCAACCCACTCCGCTATAGCCAAACCCACTCCGCTAGACCCAAACCCACTCGGCTACACCCAAACCCACTCGGCTAGACCCAAACCCACTCGGCTACACCCAAACCCACTCGGCTACACCCAAACCCACTCGGCTAGACCCAAACCCAGTCGGCTAGACCCAAACCCACTCGGCTAGACCCAAACCCACTCGGCTAGACCCAAACCAACTCCGCTAGACCCAAACCCACTCGGCTAGACCTAAACCCACTCGGCTAGACCCAAACCCACTCGGCTACACCCAAACCCTCCCGGCTAGACCCAAACCCTCCCGGCTAGACCCAAACCCACTCGGCTAGACCCAAACCCACTCGGCTAGACCCAAACCCACTCGGCTAGACCCAAACCCACTCGGCTAGACGCAAACCCACTCGGCTAGACGCAAACCCACTCCGCTAGACACAAACCCACTCCGCTAAACCCAAACCCACTCCCCTGGACCCAAACCCACTCCGCTGGACCCAACCCCACTCCGCTAGACCCAAACGCACTCCGCTAGGCCCAACCCCACTCCGCTAGACCCAACCCCACTCCGCTAGACCCAACCCCACTCCGCTAGACCCAACCCCACTCCGCTAGACCCAACCCCACTCGGCTAGACCCAAACCCACTCGGCTAGATCCAAACCCACTCGGCTAGACCCAAACCCACTCGGCTAGACCCAAACCCACTCGGCTAGACCCAAACCCACTGGGCTAGACCCAAACCCACTCGGCTAGACCCAGACCCACTCGGCTAGACCCAAACCCACTCGGCTAGACCCAGACCCACTCGGCTAGACCCAGACCCATTCGGCTAGACACAGAACCACTCGTATAGACCCAGACACTCTCGGCTAGACCCAGACCCTCTCGGCTAGACCCAGACCCACTCGGCTAGACCCATACCCACTGGGCTAGACACAGACCCTCTCGGCTAGACCCAGACCCACTCGGCTAGACCCAGACCCACTCCGCTACCACTCGGCAAGACCCAGACCCACTCGGCTAGACCCACACCCACTCGGCTAGACCCAAACCCACTCCGCTAGACCCAGCCCCACTCCGCTAGAACGAGACCCACTCTGCTAGAACGAGACCCACTCCGCCATACCCAGACCCACTCCGCTAGACCCAGAACCACTCCGCTAGACCCAGACCCACTCCGCTAGACCCAGACCCACTTGGCTAGACCCAGACCGACACCGCTACATGCAAACCCACTCCGCTAGACCCAGACTCACTCCGCTAGACCCAAACCCACTCCGCTAGACCCAAACCCACTCCGCTAGACCCAAACCCACTCCGCAACACCCAAACCCACTCCGCTAGACCCAAACCCACTCCGCTAGACCCAAACCCACTCCGGTAGACCCAAACCCACTCTGCTAGACCCAAACCCGCCCCGCTAGACCCAAACCCACCCCGCTAGACCCAAACCCACCCCGCTAGACCCAAACCCACCCCGCTAGACCCAAACCCACCCCGCTAGACCCAAACCCATTCCGCTAGACCCAAACCCACTCCGCTAGACCCAAAACCACTCCGCTAGACCCAAAACCACTCCGCGAGACTCCAACCCACTCAGCTAGACCCAAACCCACTCCGCTAGACCCAAACCCACTCCGCTAGACCCAAACCCACTCGGCTAGACCCAAACCCACTCGGCTAGACCCAAACCCACTCGGCTAGACCCAAACCCACTCGGCTAGACCCAAACCCACTCGGCTAGACCCAAACCCACTCTGCTAGACCCAAACCCGCTCGGCTAGTCCCAAACCCGCTCGGCTACACCCAAACCCGCTCGGCTACACCCAAATCCGCTCGGCTAGACCCAAACCCGCTCGGCTACACCCAAACCCAGTCGGCTAGACCCAAACCCACTCGGCTAGACCCAAACCAACTCCGTTAGACCCAACCCCACTCGGCTAGACCCAAACCCAGTCGGCTAGACCCAAACCCACTCCGCTAGACCCAAACCCACTCCGCTAGACCCAAACCCACTCCGCTGGACCCAACCCCACTCCGCTGGACCCAACCCCACTCCGCTGGACCCAACCCCACTCCGCTAGACCCAACCCCTCTCCGCTAGACCCAACCCCACTCCGCTAGACCCAACCCCACTCCGCTAGACCCAACCCCACTCCGCTAGACCCAACCCCACTCCGCTAGACCCAAACCCACTCGGCTACACCCAAACCCACTCGGCTAGACCCAAATCATTCGGCTTGACCCAAACCCACTCGGCTAGTCCCCAACCAACTCGGCTAGACCCAAACCCACTCGGCTAGAACCAAACCCACTCGGCTAGACCCAAACCCACTCGGCTAGACCCAAACCCACTCGGCTACACCCAGACCCACTCGGCTAGACCCAGACCCAGTCGGCTACACCCAGACCCACTCGGCTAGACCCAGAACCACTCCGCTAGACGCAGACCCCCTCGGCTAGACCCAGACCCACTCGGCTAGGCGCAGACCCAATCCGCTAGACCCAACCCCACTCCGCTAGACCCAACCCCACTCCGCTAGACCCAACCCCACTCCGCTAGACCCAACCCCACTCCACTAGACCCAACCCCACTGCGCTAGACCCAACCCCACTCCGCCAGACCCAACCCCACTCCGCTAGACCCAACCCCACTCCGCTAGACCCAAACCCACTCCGCTAGACCCAAACCAAATCCGCTAGACCCAAACCCACTCGGCTAGACCCAAATTGAAATGAATTGAATTGAATTGAATACCTTTATTGTCATTCAGACCTTTCGGTCTGAACGAAATTTCGTGCCTGCAGTCATACATATATAAAAAATAACAATACAATACCATACAATAAACACAACATTAACATCCACCACTGTGAGTTCACCAAACACCCCCTCACTGTGGTGGAAGGCAAAAGTCTTAGGGTATCGGTCTTTTCTCCCCTCCTTATTCTCCCTCTGCGCTGAGGGGATCCAGGCCGCCGCCACCGCTAACGCCGGAACGCCGGAACACCGCCACAGGGACCGCCGCCGGAACGTCGCTGGAGCACCGCAGCTCCCTACATCCAAGCCGCCGTTGGAGCACCGCAGCTCCCGACACCCAGGCCGCCGCTGGAGCACCGCAGCTCAGAGGGGGCCAGGCCGCCGCTGGAGCACCGCAGCTCAGAGGGAGCCAGGCCGCCGCTGGAGCACAGCAGCTCCCGAAACCTAGGCCGCCGCTGGAGCACCACAGCTCACAGGGAGCCAGGCCGCCGCTGGAGCACCGCAGCTCACGACACCCAAGCCGCTGCTGGAGCACCGCAGCTCCCGACACCCAGACCGCCGCTGGAGTACCGCAGCTCCCGACACCCAAGCCGCCGCTGGAGCACTGCAGCTCCCGACACCCAGGGCGCCGCTGGAGCACCGCAGCTCCCAACACCCAGGCCGTCGCTGGAGCACCGCAGCACAGAGGGAGCCAGGCCGCCGCTGGAGCACCGCAGCTCCCGACACCCAGGCCGCCGTTGGCGCACCGCAGTTCCCGAAGCCCAGGCCGCCGCTGGAGCACCGCAGCTCCCGAAGGCCAGGCCGCTGCCGGAAGCCAGGTCGCCGCTGAAGCTCTGAAGGCCATGCCGCCACCGCTGGAAGCTGGAAGGCCGTCACCAGGGCCTCAGCACAGACGGAGACGATGTCGGGGGACACGACAGGAAAAGTTGCATCCCCCCGAAGGGACAGACTAAAACCCCGTTTCTCCCCCCCTCCCCCCCCCCCACACACACATACACAACCCGACAAACCAAAAATAAACACCAAAAACAGGGACGAGGACAAAAATAAAATAAAAGACAGACGGACTGCAGGTGAGCCGCAGCTGACAAGCAGCGCCGCCACTCCAAACCCACTCCGCTAGACCCATACCCACTCCGCTAGACGCAAACCCACTCCGCCAGACCCAAACCCACTCCGCTAGACCCAAACCCACTCCGCTAGACCCCAACCCACTCCGCTAGACCCAAACCCACTCCGCTAAACCCAAACCCACTCCGCTAGACCCAAACCCACTCCGCTAGACCCAACCCCACTCCGCTAGACACAAACCCACTCCGCTAGACCCAAACCCACTCCGCTAGATCCAAACCCACTCGG
Organism: Raja brachyura; assembly: GCA_963514005.1. The sequence continues at coordinate 61,863 of CAUPSL010000968.1, forward strand.
CTACACCCAAACCCACTCGCCTAGACCCAAACCCATTCGGCTAGACCCAAACCCACTCGGCTAGTCCCAAACCCACTCGGCTAGACCCAAACCCACTCGGCTAGACCCAAACCCACTCGGCTAGACCCAAACCCACTCGGTTAGACGCAAACCCACTCGGCTACACCCAGACCCACTCGGCTAGACCCAGACCCATTCGGCTAGACACAGACCCACTCGGGTAGACCCAGACCCTCTCGGCTAGACCCAGACCCACTCAGCTAGACACAGACCCTCTCGGCTAGACACAGACCCACTCGGCTAGACGCAGACCCACTCCGCTCCCACTCGGCTAGACCCAGACCCACTCGGCTAGACCCAAACCCACTCGGCAAGACCCAAACCCACTCCGCTAGACCCAGCCTCACTCCGCTAGAACGAGACCCACTCCGCTAGACCCGGACCCACTCCGCTAGACCCAGAACCACTCCGCTAGACCCAGACCCACTCCGCTAGACCCAGACCCACTCCGCTAGACCCTGACCCACTGGGCTAGACCCAGACCCACTCCGCTAGACACAAACCCACTCCGCTAGACCCAGACCCACTCCGCTAGACCCAACCCCACTCCGCTAGACCCAAACCCACTCCGCTAGACCCAAACCCACTCCGCTAGACCCAAACCCACTCCGCTAGACCCAAACCCACACCGCTAGACCCAAACCCACTCCGCTAGACGCAAACCCACCCCGCTAGACCCAAACCCACCCCGCCTGCCCCAAACCCACCCCGCTAGACCCAAACCCACTCCGCTAGACCCATACCCACTCCGCTAGACCCAAAACCACTCCGCGAGACCCCAACCCACTCCGCTATACCCAAAACCCACTCCGCTAGACCCAAACCCACTCAGCTAGACACAAACCCACTCCGCTAGACCCAAACCCACTCCGCTAGACCCAAACCCTCTCGGCTACACACAAACCCACTCGGCTGAACCCAAACCCACTCGGCTAGACCCAAACCCACTCGGCTAGACCCAAACCCACTCGGCCAGATCCAAACCCACTCGGCCAGACCCAAACCCACTCGGCTAGACCCAGACCCACTCTGCTAGACCCAGACCCACTCTGCTAGACCCAGACCCACTCTGCTAGACCCAGACCCACTCTGCTAGACCCAGACCCACTCTGCTAGACCCAGACCCACACTGCTAGACCCAGACCCACTCTGCTAGACCCAGACCCACTCCGCTAGACCCAGACCCACTCGGCTAGACACAGACCCACTCGGCTTGACCCAGACCCACTCGGCTAGACCCAGAGCCACTCGGATAGACCCAGAGCCACTCGGCTAGACCCAGAGCCACTCGGCTAGACCCAGACCCACTCGGCTAGACCCAGACCCTCTCGGCTAGACTCAGACCCACTCCGCTAGACCCAAACCCACTCCGCTAGACCCAAACCCACTCCGCTAGACCCAAACTCACTCCGCTAGACCCAAACCCACTCCGCTAGACCCATACCCACTCCGCTAGACCCAAACCCACTCCGCTAGACCCAAACCAACTCCACTAGACGCAAACCCACTCCGCTAGACCCAAACCCACTCCGCTAGACCCAAACCCACTCCGCTAGACGTAAACCCACTCCGCTAGACCCAAACCCACTCCGCTAGACCCAAACCCACTCCGCTAGACCCATACCCACTCCGCAAGACCCATACCCACTCCGCTAGACCCAAACCCACTCCGCTAGACCCAAACCAACTCCGCTATACGCAAACCCACTCCGCTAGACCCAAACCCATTCGGCTAGACCCAAACCCACTCGGCTAGTCCCAATCCCACTCGGCTAGACCCAAACCCACTCGGCTAGACCCAAACCCACTCGGCTAGACCCAAACCCACACGGCTAGACCAAAACCCACTCGGCTAGACCCAGACCCACTCGGCTAGACCCAGACCCATTCGGCTAGACACAGACCCACTCGTATAGACCCAGACCCTCTCGGCTAGACCCAGACCCTCTCGGCTAGACCCAGACCCACTCGGCTAGACCCAGACCCACTCGGCTTGACCCAGACCCACTCAGCAAGACACAGACCCTCTCGGCTAGACCCAGACCCACTCGGCTAGACCCAGACCCACTACGCTCCCACTCGGCTAGACCCACACCCACTCGGCTAGACCCACACCCACTCGGCTAGACCCAGAACCACTCCGCTAGACCCAGACCCACTCCGCTAGACCCAGACCCACTCCGCTAGACCCAGACCCACTCGGCTAGACCCAGACCCACTCCGCTAGACGCAGACCCACTCCGCTAGACCCAGACCCACTCCGCTAGACCCAACCCCACTCCGCTAGACCCAACCCCACACCGCTACACCCAAACCCACTCCGCTAGAACCAAACCCACTCCGCTCGACCCAAACCCACTCCGCTAGACCCAAACCCACTCCGCTAGACCCAAACCCACCCCGCTAGACGCAAACCCACCCCGCTAGACCCAAACCCACCCTGCTAGACCCAAACCCACCCCGGTAGACCCAAACCCACCCCGCTAGACCCAAACCCACTCCGCTAGACCCAAACCCACTCCGCTAGACCCAAACCCACTCCGCTAGACCCAAAACCACTCCACGAGACCCCAACCCACTCCGCTATACCCAAACCCACTCCGCTAGACCCAAACCCACTCGGCTAGACCCAGACCCACTCGGCTAGACCCAGACACACTCGGCTAGACCCAGACCCATTCGGCTAGACACAGACCCACTCGTATAGACCCAGACCCTCTCGGCTAGACCCAGACCCTCTCGGCTAGACCCAGACCCACTCCGCTAGACCCAAACCCACTCGGCTACACCCAAACCCATTCGCCTAGACCCAAACCCATTCGGCTAGACCCAGACCCACTACGCTCCCACTCGGCTAGACCCAGCCCCACTCCGCTAGAACGAGACCTACTCCGCTAGACCCAGACCCACTCCACTAGACCCAGAACCACTCCGCTAGACCCAGACCCACTCCGCTAGACCCAGACCCACTCCGCTAGACCCAGACCCACTCGGCTAGACCCAGACCCACTCCGCTAGACGCAGACCCACTCCGCTAGACCCAGACCCACTCCGCTAGACCCAACCCCACTCCGCTAGACCCAACCCCACTCCGCTATACCCAAACCCACTCCGCTAGAACCAAACCCACTCCGCTTGACCCAAACCCACTCCGCTAGACCCAAGCCCACTCCGCTAGACCCAAACCCACCCCGCTAGACGCAAACCCACCCCGCTAGACCCAAACCCAACCCGCTAGACCCAAACCCACCCCGGTAGACCCAAACCCACCCCGCTAGACCCAAACCCACTCCGCTAGACCCAAACCACTCCGCTAGACCCAAAACCACTCCGCGAGACCCCAACCCACTCCGCTATAGCCAAACCCACTCCGCTAGACCCAAACCCACTCGGCTAGACCCAAACCCACTCGGCTAGACCCAAACCCACTCGGCTACACCCAAACCCACTCGGCTACACCCAAACCCACTCGGCTAGACCCAAACCCAGTCGGCTAGACCCAAACCCAGTCGGCTAGACCCAAACCCACTCGGCTAGACCCAAACCCACTCGGCTAGACCCAAACCAACTCCGCTAGACCCAAACCCACTCGGCTAGACCTAAACCCACTCGGCTAGACCCAAACCCACTCGGCTACACCCAAACCCTCCCGGCTAGACCCAAACCCTCCCGGCTAGACCCAAACCCACTCAGCTAGACCCAAACCCACTCGGCTAGACCCAAACCCACTCGGCTAGACCCAAACCCACTCGGCTAGACGCAAACCCACTCAGCTAGACCCAAACCCACTCCGCTAGACACAAACCCACTCCGCTAAACCCAAACCCACTCCCCTAGACCCAAACCCACTCCGCTGGACCCAACCCCACTCCGCTAGACCCAAACCCACTCCGCTAGGCCCAACCCCACTCCGCTAGACCCAACCCCACTCCGCTAGACCCAACCCCACTCCGCTAGACGCAACCCCACTCCGCTAGACCCAACCCCACTCGGCTGGACCCAAACCCACTCGGCTAGACCCAAACCCACTCGGCTAGACCCAAACCCACTCGGCTAGACCCAAACCCACTCGGCTAGACCCAAACCCACTCGGCTAGACCCAAACCCACTCGGCTAGACCCAAACCCACTCGGCTAGACCCAGACCCACTCGGCTAGACCCAAACCCACTCGACTAGACCCAGACTCACTCGGCTAGACCCAGACCCATTCGGCTAGACACAGAACCACTCGTATAGACCCAGACACTCTCGGCTAGACCCAGACCCTCTCGGCTAGACCCAGACCCACTCGGCTAGACCCAGACCCACTGGGCTAGACACAGACCCTCTCGGCTAGACCCAGACCCACTCGGCTAGACCCAGACCCACTCCGCTACCACTCGGCAAGACCCAGACGCACTCCCCTAGACCCACACCCACTCGGCTAGACCCAAACCCACTCCGCTAGACCCAGCCCCACTCCGCTAGACCCAGAACCACTCCGCTAGACCCAGACCCACTCCGATAGACCCACACCCACTTGGCTAGACCCAGACCCACACCGCTACATGCAAACCCACTCCGCTAGACCCAGACTCACTCCGCTAGACCCAAACCCACTCCACTAGACCCAAACCCACTCCGCTAGACCCAAACCCACTCCGCAACACCCAAACCCACTCCGCTAGACCCAAACCCACTCCGCTAGACCCAAACCCACTCCGGTAGACCCAAACCCACTCCGCTAGACCCAAACCCACCCCGCTAGACCCAAACCCACCCCGCTAGACCCAAACCCACCCCGCTAGACCCAAACCCACCCCGCTAGACCCAAACCCACCCCGCTAGACCCAAACCCACCCCGCTAGACCCAAACCCACTCCGCTAGACCCAAACCCAATCCGCTAGACCCAAACCCACTCCGCTAGACCCAAAACCACTCCGCTAGACCCAAAACCACTCCGCGAGACTCCAACCCACTCAGCTAGACCCAAACCCACTCCGCTAGACCCAAACCCACTCCGCTAGACCCAAACCCACTCGGCTAGACCCAAACCCACTCCGCTAGACCCAAACCCACTCGGCTAGACCCAAACCCACTCGGCTAGACCCAAACCCACTCGGCTAGACCCAAACCCACTCGGCTAGACCCAAACCCACTCGGCTACACCCAAACCCACTCCGCTAGACCCAAACCCACTCGGCTAGACCCAAACCCACTCGGCTAGACCCAAACCCACTCGGCTAGACCCAAACCCAGTCGGCTAGACCCAAACCCACTCCGCTAGACCCAAACCCACTCCGCTAGACCCAAACCCACTCCGCTAAACCCAAACCCACTCCGCTGGACCCAACCCCACTCCGCTGGACCGAACCCCACTCCGCTGGACCCAACCCCACTCCGCTAGACCCAACCCCTCTCCGCTAGACCCAACCCCACTCCACTAGACCCAACCCCACTGCGCTAGACCCAACCCCACTCCGCCAGACGCAACCCCACTCCGCTAGACCCAAACCCCACTCCGCTAGACCCAAACCCACTCCGCTAGACCCAAACCAAATCCGCTAGACCCAAACCTACTCGGCTAGACCCAAATTGAAATGAATTGAATTGAATTGAATACCTTTATTGTCATTCAGACCTTTCGGTCTGAACGAAATTTCGTGCCTGCAGTCATACATATATAAAAAATAACAATACAATACCATACAATAAACACAAAATTAACATCCACCACAGTGAGTTCACCAAACACCCCCTCACTGTGGTGGAAGGCAAAAGTCTTAGGGTATCGGTCTTTTCTCCCCTCCTTATTCTCCCTCTGCGCTGAGGGGATACAGGCCGCCGCCACCGCTAACGCCGGAACGCCGGAACACCGCCACAGGGACCGCCGCCGGAACGTCGCTGGAGCACCGCAGCTCCCTACATCCAAGCCGCCGTTGGAGCACCGCAGCTCCCGACACCCAGGCCGCCGCTGGAGCACCGCAGCTCAGAGGGGGCCAGGCCGCCCCTGGAGCACCGCAGCTCAGAGGGAGCCAGGCCGCCGCTGGAGCACAGCAGCTCCCGAAACCTAGGCCGCCGCTGGAGCACCACAGCTCACAGGGAGCCAGGCCGCCGCTGGAGCACCGCAGCTCACGACACCCAAGCCGCCGCTGGAGCACCGCAGCTCCCGACACCCAGACCGCCGCTGGAGTACCGCAGCTCCCGACACCCAAGCCGCCGCTGGAGCACTGCAGCTCCCGACACCCAGGGCGCCGCTGGAGCACCGCAGCTCCCAACACCCAGGCCGTCGCTGGAGCACCGCAGCACAGAGGGAGCCAGGCCGCCGCTGGAGCACCGCAGCTCCCGACACCCAGGCCGCCGCTGGAGCACCGCAGCTCCCGACACCCAGCCCGTCGCTGGAGCACCGCAGCTCAGAGGGAGCCAGGCCGCCGTTGGCGCACCGGCTGAGGAAAGATTGGATAGACTCGGTTTGTACTCGATGGAATTTAGAAGATTGAGGGGGGATCTTATAGAAACCTACAAAATTCTTAAGGGGTTGGACAAGCTAGATGCTGGAAGATTGTTCCCGATGTTGGGGGAGTCCAGAACAAGGGGTCACAGTCTAAGGATAAGGGGGAATTCCTTTAGGACCGAAATGAGGAAAACATTCTTTACACAGAGAGTGGTGAGTCTCTGGAATTCTCTGCCACAGAAGGTAGTTGAGGCCAGTTCATTGGCTATATTTAAGAGGGCGTTAGATGTGGCACTTGTGGCTAAAGGGATCAGGGGGTATAGAGAGAAGGCAGGTACGGGATACTGAGTTGGATGATCAGCCATGATCACATTGAATGGCGGTGCAGGCTCGAAGGGCCGAATGGCCTACTCCTGACCTATTTTCTATGTTTCTATGTTTCTATGTTCCCGAAGCCCAGGCCGCCGCTGGAGCACCGCAGCTCCCGAAGCCCAGGCCGCTGCCGGAAGCCAGGTCGCCGCTGAAGTTCTGAAGGCCATGCCGCCACCGCTGGAAGCTGGAAGGCCGTCACCAGGGCCTCAGCACAGACGGAGACGATGTCGGGGGACACGACAGGAAAAGTCGCATCCCCCCGAAGGGAGAGACTAAAACCCCGTTTCTCCCCCCCCTCCCCCCCCCCCCCCCACACACACATACACAACCCGACAAACCAAAAATAAACACCAAAAACAGGGACGAGGACAAAAATAAAATAAAAGACAGACGGACTGCAGGTGAGCCGCAGCTGACAAGCCACTCCAAAGCCTCTCGGCTAGACCCAAACCCACTCCGCTAGACCCAAACCCACTCCGCTAGACCCCAACTCACTCCGCTAGACCCAAACCCACTCGGCTAGACCCAGACCCACTCGGCTAGACCCAAACCCACTCGGCAAGACCCAAACCCACTCCGCCAGACCCAGCCCCACTCCGCTAGAACGTGACCCACTCCGCTAGACCCGGACCCACTCCGCTAGACCCAGAACCACTCCGCTAGACCCAGACCCACTCGGCTAGACCCAAACCCACTCGACTAGACCCAGACCCACTCGGCTAGACCCAGACCCATTCGGCTAGACACAGAACCACTCGTATAGACCCAGACACTCTCGGCTAGACCCAGACCCTCTCGGCTAGACCCAGACCCACTCGGCTAGACCCAGACCCACTGGGCTAGACACAGACCCTCTCGGCTAGACCCAGACCCACTCGGCTAGACCCAGACCCACTCCGCTACCACTCGGCAAGACCCAGACGCACTCCCCTAGACCCACACCCACTCGGCTAGACCCAAACCCACTCCGCTAGACCCAGCCCCACTCCGCTAGACCCAGAACCACTCCGCTAGACCCAGACCCACTCCGATAGACCCACACCCACTTGGCTAGACCCAGACCCTCACCGCTACATGCAAACCCACTCCGCTAGACCCAGACTCACTCCGCTAGACCCAAACCCACTCCACTAGACCCAAACCCACTCCGCTAGACCCAAACCCACTCCGCAACACCCAAACCCACTCCGCTAGACCCAAACCCACTCCGCTAGACCCAAACCCACTCCGGTAGACCCAAACCCACTCCGCTAGACCCAAACCCACCCCGCTAGACCCAAACCCACCCCGCTAGACCCAAACCCACCCCGCTAGACCCAAACCCACCCCGCTAGACCCAAACCCACCCCGCTAGACCCAAACCCACCCCGCTAGACCCAAACCCACTCCGCTAGACCCAAACCCAATCCGCTAGACCCAAACCCACTCCGCTAGACCCAAAACCACTCCGCTAGACCCAAAACCACTCCGCGAGACTCCAACCCACTCAGCTAGACCCAAACCCACTCCGCTAGACCCAAACCCACTCCGCTAGACCCAAACCCACTCGGCTAGACCCAAACCCACTCCGCTAGACCCAAACCCACTCGGCTAGACCCAAACCCACTCGGCTAGACCCAAACCCACTCGGCTAGACCCAAACCCACTCGGCTGGACCCAAACCCACTCGGCTAGACCCAAACCCACTCGGCTAGACCCAAACCCGCTCGGCTAGTCCCAAACCCGCTCGGCTACACCCAAACCCGCTCGGCTACACCCAAATCCGCTCGGCTAGACCCAAACCCGCTCGGCTACACCCAAATCCGCTCGGCTAGTCCCAAACCCGCTCGGCTAGACCCAAACCCACTCGGCTAGACCCAAACCAACTCCGTTAGACCCAAACCCACTCGGCTAGACCCAAACCCACTCGGCTAAACCCAAACCCACTCGGCTACACCCAAACCCACTCCGCTAGACCCAAACCCACTCGGCTAGACCCAAACCCACTCGGCTAGACCCAAACCCACTCGGCTAGACCCAAACCCAGTCGGCTAGACCCAAACCCACTCCGCTAGACCCAAACCCACTCCGCTAGACCCAAACCCACTCCGCTAAACCCAAACCCACTCCGCTGGACCCAACCCCACTCCGCTGGACCGAACCCCACTCCGCTGGACCCAACCCCACTCCGCTAGACCCAACCCCTCTCCGCTAGACCCAACCCCACTCCACTAGACCCAACCCCACTGCGCTAGACCCAACCCCACTCCGCCAGACGCAACCCCACTCCGCTAGACCCAAACCCCACTCCGCTAGACCCAAACCCACTCCGCTAGACCCAAACCAAATCCGCTAGACCCAAACCTACTCGGCTAGACCCAAATTGAAATGAATTGAATTGAATTGAATACCTTTATTGTCATTCAGACCTTTCGGTCTGAACGAAATTTCGTGCCTGCAGTCATACATATATAAAAAATAACAATACAATACCATACAATAAACACAAAATTAACATCCACCACAGTGAGTTCACCAAACACCCCCTCACTGTGGTGGAAGGCAAAAGTCTTAGGGTATCGGTCTTTTCTCCCCTCCTTATTCTCCCTCTGCGCTGAGGGGATACAGGCCGCCGCCACCGCTAACGCCGGAACGCCGGAACACCGCCACAGGGACCGCCGCCGGAACGTCGCTGGAGCACCGCAGCTCCCTACATCCAAGCCGCCGTTGGAGCACCGCAGCTCCCGACACCCAGGCCGCCGCTGGAGCACCGCAGCTCAGAGGGGGCCAGGCCGCCCCTGGAGCACCGCAGCTCAGAGGGAGCCAGGCCGCCGCTGGAGCACAGCAGCTCCCGAAACCTAGGCCGCCGCTGGAGCACCACAGCTCACAGGGAGCCAGGCCGCCGCTGGAGCACCGCAGCTCACGACACCCAAGCCGCCGCTGGAGCACCGCAGCTCCCGACACCCAGACCGCCGCTGGAGTACCGCAGCTCCCGACACCCAAGCCGCCGCTGGAGCACTGCAGCTCCCGACACCCAGGGCGCCGCTGGAGCACCGCAGCTCCCAACACCCAGGCCGTCGCTGGAGCACCGCAGCACAGAGGGAGCCAGGCCGCCGCTGGAGCACCGCAGCTCCCGACACCCAGGCCGCCGCTGGAGCACCGCAGCTCCCGACACCCAGCCCGTCGCTGGAGCACCGCAGCTCAGAGGGAGCCAGGCCGCCGTTGGCGCACCGGCTGAGGAAAGATTGGATAGACTCGGTTTGTACTCGATGGAATTTAGAAGATTGAGGGGGGATCTTATAGAAACCTACAAAATTCTTAAGGGGTTGGACAAGCTAGATGCTGGAAGATTGTTCCCGATGTTGGGGGAGTCCAGAACAAGGGGTCACAGTCTAAGGATAAGGGGGAATTCCTTTAGGACCGAAATGAGGAAAACATTCTTTACACAGAGAGTGGTGAGTCTCTGGAATTCTCTGCCACAGAAGGTAGTTGAGGCCAGTTCATTGGCTATATTTAAGAGGGCGTTAGATGTGGCACTTGTGGCTAAAGGGATCAGGGGGTATAGAGAGAAGGCAGGTACGGGATACTGAGTTGGATGATCAGCCATGATCACATTGAATGGCGGTGCAGGCTCGAAGGGCCGAATGGCCTACTCCTGACCTATTTTCTATGTTTCTATGTTTCTATGTTCCCGAAGCCCAGGCCGCCGCTGGAGCACCGCAGCTCCCGAAGCCCAGGCCGCTGCCGGAAGCCAGGTCGCCGCTGAAGTTCTGAAGGCCATGCCGCCACCGCTGGAAGCTGGAAGGCCGTCACCAGGGCCTCAGCACAGACGGAGACGATGTCGGGGGACACGACAGGAAAAGTCGCATCCCCCCGAAGGGAGAGACTAAAACCCCGTTTCTCCCCCCCCTCCCCCCCCCACACACACATACACAACCCGACAAACCAAAAATAAACACCAAAAACAGGGACGAGGACAAAAATAAAATAAAAGACAGACGGACTGCAGGTGAGCCGCAGCTGACAAGCCACTCCAAAGCCTCTCGGCTAGACCCAAACCCACTCCGCTAGACCCAAACCCACTCCGCTAGACCCCAACTCACTCCGCTAGACCCAAACCCACTCGGCTAGACCCAGACCCACTCGGCTAGACCCAAACCCACTCGGCAAGACCCAAACCCACTCCGCTAGACCCAGCCCCACTCCGCTAGAACGTGACCCACTCCGCTAGACCCGGACCCACTCCGCTAGACCCAGAACCACTCCGCTAGACCCAGACCCACTCCGCTAGACCCAGACCCACTCCGCTAGACCCTGACCCACTGGGCTAGACCCAGACCCACTCCGCTAGACACAAACCCACTCCGCTAGACCCAGACCCACTCCGCTAGACCCAACCCCACTCCGCTAGACCCAAACCCACTCTGCTAGACCCAAACCCACTCGGCTAGACCCAAACCCACTCCGCTAGACCCAAACCCACTCCGCTAGACCCAAACCCACTCCGCTAGACGCAAACCCACCCCGCTAGACCCAAACCCACCCCGCCTGCCCCAAACCCACCCCGCTAGACCCAAACCCACTCCGCTAGACCCATACCCACTCCGCTATACCCAAAACCACTCCGCGAGACCCCAACCCACTCCGCTATACCCAAAACCCACTCCGCTAGACCCAAACCCACTCAGCTAGACACAAACCCACTCCGCTAGACCCAAACCCACTCCGCTAGACCCAAACCCTCTCGGCTACACACAAACCCACTCGGCTGAACACAAACCCACTCGGCTAGACCCAAACCCACTCGGCTAGACCCAAACCCACTCGGCCAGATCCAAACCCACTCGGCCAGACCCAAACCCACTCGGCTAGACCCAGACCCACTCTGCTAGACCCAGACCCACTCTGCTAGACCCAGACCCACTCTGCTAGACCCAGACCCACTCTGCTAGACCCAGACCCACACTGCTAGACCCAGACCCACTCTGCTAGACCCAGACCCACTCCGCTAGACCCAGACCCACTCGGCTAGACACAGACCCACTCGGCTTGACCCAGACCCACTCGGCTAGACCCAGAGCCACTCGGATAGACCCAGAGCCACTCGGCTAGACCCAGAGCCACTCGGCTAGACCCAGACCCACTCGGCTAGACACAGACCCTCTCGGCTAGACTCAGACCCACTCGGCTGGACCCAGACCCACTCCGCTCCCACTCGGCAAGACCCAGACCCACTATGCTAGACCCAAACACACTCCGCTAAACAAAACCCACTCCGCTACACACAGCCCCACTCCGCTAGACTGAGACCCAATCCGCTAGACCCAGACCCACTCCGCTAGATCCAGAACCACTCCGCTAGACCCAAACCCACTCCGCTAGACCCAAACCCACTCCGCTAGACGCAAACCCACCCCGCTAGACCCAAACCCACCCCGCTAGACCCAAACCCACCCCGCTAGACCCAAACCCACCCCGGTAGACCCAAACCCACCCCGCTAGACCCAAACCCACTCCGCTAGACCCAAACCCACTCCGCTAGACCCAAACCCACTCTGCTAGACCCAAAACCACTCCGCGAGACCCCAACCCACTCCGCTATACCCAAACTCACTCCGCTAGACCCAAACCCACTCAGCTAGACCGAAACCCACTCCGCTAGACCCAAATCCACTCCACTAGACCCAAACCCTCTCGGCTACACGCAAACCCACTCGGCTGGACCCAAACCCACTCGGCTAGACCCAAACCCACTCGGCTAGACCCAAACCCACTCGGCCAGATCCAAACCCACTCGGCCAGACCCAAACCCACTCGGCTAGACCCAGACCAACTCTGCTAACCCAGACCCACTCTGCTAGACCCAGACCCACTCTGCTAGACCCAGACCCACTCTGCTAGACCCAGACCCACACTGCTAGACCCAGACCCACTCTGCTAGACCCAGACCCACTCCGCTAGACCCAGACCCACTCGGCTAGACACAGACCCACTCGGCTTGACCCAGACCCACTCGGCTAGACCCAGAGCCACTCGGATAGACCCAGAGCCACTCGGCTAGACCCAAAGCCACTCGGCTAGACCCAGACCCACTCGGCTAGACACAGACCCTCTCGGCTAGACTCAGACCCACTCGGCTAGACCCAGACCCACTCCGCTCCCACTCGGCAAGACCCAGACCCACTATGCTAGACCCAAACACACTCCGCTAAACAAAACCCACTCCGCTAGACACAGCCCCACTCCGCTAGACTGAGACCCAATCCGCTAGACCCAGACCCACTCCGCTAGATCCAGAACCACTCCGCTAGACCCAAACCCACTCCGCTAGACCCAAACCCACTCCGCTAGACGCAAACCCACCCCGCTAGACCCAAACCCACCCCGCTAGACCCAAACCCACCCCGCTAGACCCAAACCCACCCCGGTAGACCCAAACCCACCCCGCTAGACCCAAACCCACTCCGCTAGACCCAAACCCACTCCGCTAGACCCAAACCCACTCTGCTAGACCCAAAACCACTCCGCGAGACCCCAACCCACTCCGCTATACCCAAACTCACTCCGCTAGACCCAAACCCACTCAGCTAGACCGAAACCCACTCCGCTAGACCCAAATCCACTCCACTAGACCCAAACCCTCTCGGCTACACGCAAACCCACTCGGCTGGACCCAAACCCACTCGGCTAGACCCAAACCCACTCGGCTAGACCCAAACCCACTCGGCCAGATCCAAACCCACTCGGCCAGACCCAAACCCACTCGGCTAGACCCAGACCAACTCTGCTAACCCAGACCCACTCTGCTAGACCCAGACCCACTCTGCTAGACCCAGACCCACTCTGCTAGACCCAGACCCACTCCGCTAGACCCAGACCCACTCCGCTAGACCCAGACCCACTCGGCTAGACACAGACCCACTCGGCTAGACCCAGACCCACTCGGCTAGACCCAGAGCAACTCGGATAGACCCAGAGCCACTCGGCTAGACCCAGAGCCACTCGGCTAGACCCAGACCCACTCGGCTACACACAGACCCTCTCGGCTAGACTCAGACCCACTCGGCTAGACCCAGACCCACCCCGCTCCCACTCCGCTAGACTGAGACCCAATCCGCTAGACCCAGACCCACTCCGCTAGATCCAGAACCACTCCGCTAGACCCAAACCCACTCCGCTAGACACAAACCAACTCCGCTGGACCCAAAACCACTCCGCTAGACACAAACCCACTCCGCTAGACCGACACCCACTCCGCTAGACCCAAAACCACTCCGCTAGACCTAACCCCACTCCGCTAGACCCAAACCCACTCCGCTAGACCCAAACCCACTCCGCTAGACCCAAACCCACCCCGCTAGACCCAAACCCACGCCGGTAAACCCAAACCCACTCCGCTAGACCCAAACCCACTCCCCTAGACCCAATCCCACTCCGCTAGAACCAAACGCACTCCCCTAGACCCAAACCCACTCCGCTAGACCCAAACCCACTCCTCTAGAACCAAACCCACTCCGCTAGACCCAAACCTACTCGGCTCGACCCAAACCCACTCGGCTAGAGCCAAACCCACTCGCCTAGACCCAAACCCACTCGGCTAGACCCAAACCCACTCGTCCAGGCCCAAACCCACTCGGCCAGACCCAAACCCACTCGGCTAGACCCAAACCCACTCGGCTAGACCCAGACCCACTCGGCTAGACCCAGACCCACTCGGCTAGACCCAGACCCACTCGGCTTGACCCAGACCCACTCGGCTAGACCCAGACCCTCTCGGCTAGACCCAGACCCACTCGGCTAGACCCAGACCCACTCGGCTAGACCCAGACCCACTCGTCTAGGCACAGATCCTCTCGGCTGGACCCAGACCCACTCGGCTAGACCCAGACCCACTCCGCACCCACTCGGCTAGACCCAGACCCCCTCCGCTAGACCCAAACCCACTCCGCTAGACCCAATCCCACTCCACTAGACCCAAACCCACCCCGCTAGACCCAAACCCACGCCGCTAAACCCAAACCCACTCCGCCACACCCAAACCCACCCCCCTAGACCCAATCCCACTCCGCTAGACCCAAACCCACTCCCCTAGACCCAAACCCACTCCGCTAGACCCAAACCCACTCCGCTAGACCCAACCCCACTCCGCTAGACCCAAACCCACTCCGCTAGACCCAAACCCACTCCGCTAGACCCAAACCCACTCCGCTAGACACAAACCCACTCCGCTAGACACAAACCCACTCCGCTAGACCCAAACCCACTGGGCTAGACCCAGACCCACTCGGCTAGACCCAGACCCACTCGGCTAGACCCAGACCCACTCGGCTAGACCCAGACCATCTCGGCTAGACACAGACCCACTCGGCTAGACCCAGACCCACTTTGCTGGACCCAGACCCACTCGTCTAGGCACAGACCCTCTCGGCTAGACCCAGACCCCCTCCGCTAGACCCAAACCCACTCCGCTAGACCCAAACCCACTCCGCAAGACCCAGCCTCACTCTGCTAGACCCAGACCCACTCCGCTAGACCCAGACCCACTCCGCTAGACCCAGAACCACTCCGCTAGACCCAGACCCACTCGGCTAGACCCAGACCCACTCCGCTAGACCCAGACACACTCCGCTAGACCCAGCCCCACTCTGCTAGACCCAAACCCACTCCGCTAGACCCAAACCCACTCCGCTAGACCCAAACCCACTCCGCTAGACACAAACCCACTCCGCTAGACCCAAACCCACTCCGCTAGACCCAGACCCACTCCGCTCCCACACGGCTAGACCCAGGCCCACACCGCTAGACCCCAACCCACTCCGTTAGACCCAAACCCACTCCGCTAGACCCAAACCCACTCCGCTAGACCCAAACCCACTCCGCTAGACCCAAACCCACTCCGCGAGACCCAAACCCACTCCGCTAGACCCAAACCCACTCCGCTAGACCCAAACCCACTCCGCTAGACCCAAACCCACTGGGCTAGACCCAAACCCACTCCGCTAGACCCAAACCCACTCCGCTAGACCCAAACCCACTCCGCTAGACCCAAACCCACTCCGCTAGACCCAAACCCACTCCGCTAGACCCAACCCACTCGGCTAGACCAAAACCCACTCGGCTAGACCCAAACCCACTCGCCTAGACCCAAACCCACTCGGTGAGACCCAAACCCACTCGGCTAGACCCTGACCCGCTCGGCTAGACCCAGAGCCACTCGGCTAGACCCAGACCCACTCGGCTAGACCCAGACCCACTCGGCTGGACCCAGACCCACTCGGCTAGAACCAGACCCACTCGGCTAGACCCAGACCCACTCGACTAGACCCAGACCCATTCGGCTAGACCCAGACCAACTCGGCTAGACCCAGACCCACTCCGCTCCCACACGGCTAGACCCAGGCCCACTCTGCTAGACCCCAACCCACTCCGCTAGACCCAAACCCACTCCACTTGACCCAAACCCACTCCGCTAGACCCAAACCCACTCCGCTAGACCCAAACCCAGTCCGCTAGACCCAAACCCTCTCCGCTAGACCCAAACCCACTCCGCTAGACCCAGACCCACTCGGCTAGATCCAGACCCACTCGGCTAGACCCTGACCCACTCGTCTAGACCTAGACCCGGACCCATTCGGCTAGACCCAGACCCAGTCGGCTAGGCACAGACCCTCTCGCCAAGACCCAGACCCACTCGGCTAGACCCAGACCCACTAAAGTTCCCACTCGGCTAGACCCAGACCCCCTCCGCTAGACCCAAACCCACTCCGCTAGACCCAAACCCACTCTGCTAGACCCAGCCCCACTCCGCTAGACCCAGACCCACTCCGCTAGACCCAGACCCACTCCGCTAGACCCAGAACCACTCCGCTAGACCGAGACCCACTCCGCGAGACACAGACCCTCTCGGCTAGACCCAAACCCACTCGGCTGGAAACAGACCCACTCCGTTCCCACTCGGCTAGACCCAAACCCACTCCGCTAGACCCAAACCCACTCCGCTGGACCCAAACCCACTCCGCTGGACCCAAACCCACTCCGCTCGACTCAAACCCACTCCGCTCGACCAAAACCCACTCGGCTAGACGCAAACCCACTTGTCTAGGCCCAAACCCACTCGTCTAGACCCAAACCCAATGGGCTAGACCCAAACCCACTGGGCTAGACCCAAACCCACTGGGCTAGACCCAATCCCACTCGGCTAGACCCAAACCCACTCGGCTAGACCCAAACCCACTCGGCTAGACCCAGACCCACTCCGCTAGACCCAGACCCACTCGGCTAGACCCAGACCCACTCCGCTAGACCCAGACCCACTCGGCTAGACCCAGACCCTCTCGGCTGGACCCAGACCCACTCGGCTAGACCCAGACCCACTCGGCAGGACGCAGACCCACTCGTCTAGGCACAGACCCTCTCGGCTAGACCCAGACCCACTCGGCTAGACCCAGACCCACTCCGTTCCCACTCGGCTGGACCCAGACCCCCTCCGCTAGACCCAAACCCACTCCGCTAGACCCAAACCCACTCTGCTAGACCCAGCCCCACTCCGCTAGACCCAGACCCACTCCGCTAGACCCAGACCCACTCCGCTCGACCCAGAACCACTGCGCTAGACCCAGACCCACTTGGCTAGACCCAGTCCCACTCCGCTAGAACCAGACCCACTCCGCTAGACCCAGCCCCACTCCGCTAGACCGAGACCCACTCCGCTAGACACAGACCCTCTCGGCTAGACCCAAACCCACTCGGCTAGAAACAGACCCACTCCGTTCCCACTCGGCTAGACCCAGCCCCACTCCGCTAGACCGAGACCCACTCCGCTAGACCCAAACCCACTCCGCTAGACCCAAACCCAATCCGCTAGAGCCAAACCCACTCGGCTAGAACCAAACCCACTTGGCTAGACCCAATCCCACTCGACTAGACCCAAACCCACTCGGGTAGACCCAGAACCACTCGGCTAGACCCAGACGCACTCGGCTAGACCCAGACCCACTCGGCTAGACCCAAACCCACTCGGCTAGACCCAGACCCACTCGGCTAGACACAGACCCACTCGGCTAGACCCAGACCCACTCGTCTAGAACCAGACCCACTCGGCCAGACCCAGACCCACTCGGCTAGACCCAGACCCACTCGGCTAGACCCAGACGCAATCGGCTAGACCCAGACCCACTCGGCTAGATCCTAACCCACTCGTCTAGACCCAGACCCATTCGGCTAGACCCAGGCCTACTCGGCTAGACCCAGACCCACTCCGCTCCCACACGTCTAGACCCCGGCCCACTCCGGTAGACCCCAACCCACTCCGCTAGACCCAAACCCACTTCGCTAGACCCAAACCCACTCCGCTAGACTCAACCCACTCCGCCAGACCCAAACCCACTCCGCCAGAGCGAACCCACTCCGCCAGAGCGAAACCCACTCCGCCAGACCCAAACCCACTCCGCTAGACACAACCCCACTCCGCTAGACCCAAACCCACTCCGCAAGACCCAAACCCACTCCGCTAGACCCATACCCACTCCGGTAGACACAGACCCACTCCGCTAGACCCAAACCCACTCCGCTAGACCCAAACCCACTCCGGTAGACCCAAACCCACTCAGCCAGACCCAAACGCACTCCGCCAGACCCAAACCCACCCCGCCAGACCCAAACCCACCCCGCCAGACCCAAACCCACTCCGCTAGACCCAAACCCACTCGGCTAGACCCAAGCCCACTCCACAGGACCCAAACCCACTCGGCTAGACCCAAACCCACTCGGCTAGACCCAAACCCACTCGGCTAGACCCAAACCCAGTCCGCTAGACCCAAACGCACTCGGCTAGACCCAAACACAGTCGGCTAGACCCAAACCCACTCCGCTAGACCCAAACCCAATCCGCTAGACCCAAACTCACTCCGCTAGATCCACACCCACTCGGCTAGACCCAAACCCACTCGGCTAGACCCAAACCCACTCGGCTAGACCCAAACCCACTCGGCTAGACCCAAACCCACTCGGCTAGACCCAAACCCACTCGGCTAGACCCAAACCCACTCGGCTACACAGAAACCCACTCGGCTAGACCCAAACCAACTCGGCTAGACCCAAACCCACTCGACTAGACCCAAACCCACTCCGCTGCACCCAAACCCACTCGGCTAGACCCAAACCCACTCCGCTAGACCCAAACCCACTCGGCTAGACCCACACCCACTCGGCTAGACCCAAACCCACTCGGCTAGTCCCAAACCCACTCCGCTAGACCCAAACCCACTCGGCTAGACCCAAACCCACTCGGCTAGACCCAAACCCACTCCGCTAGACCCAAACCCACTCGGCTAGACCCACACCCACTCGGGTAGACCCAAACCCACTCGGCTAGACCCAAACCCACTCCGCTAGACCCAAACCCACTTGGCTAGACCCAAACCTACTCAGCTAGACCCAAACCCACTCGGTTAGACCCAAACCCACACGGCTACACCCAAACCCACTCCGCTAGACCCAAACGCACTCCGCTAACCCAAACCCACGCCGCTAGACCCAAACCCATTCCGCTAGACCCAAACCCACTCCGCTAGACCCAAACCCACTCCGCTAGACCCAAACCCACTCCGCTAGACCCAAACCCACTCCGCTAGACCCAAACCCACTCCGCTAGACCCAAACCCACTCGGCTAGACGCAAACCCATTCGGCTAGACCCAAAACCACTCGGCTAGACCCAAACGCACTCGGCTAGACCCAAACGCAGTCGGCTAGACCCAAACCCATTCCGCTAGACCCAAACCCACTCGTCTAGACCCAAACCCACTCCGCTAGACACAAACCCACGCCGCTAAACCCAAACCCACTCCGCTAGACCCAAACCCACTCCCCTAGACCCAAACCCACTCCGCTAGACCCAAACCCACTCCGCTAGACACAAACCCACTCCGCTAGACCCAAACCCACTCCGCTAGACCCAAACCCACTCCGTTAGACCCAAACCCACTCCGCTAGACCCAAACCCACTCCGCTAGGCCCAAACCCACTCCGCTAGACGCAAACCCACTCCGCTAGACCCAAACGCACTCCGCTAACCCAAACCCACTCCGCTAGACCCAAACCCATTCCGCTAGACCCAAACCCACTCCGCTAGACCCAAACCCACTCCGCTAGACCCAAACCCACTCCGCTAGACCCAAACCCACTCCGCTAGACCCAAACCCACTCCGGTAGACCGAAACCCACTCCGCTAGACCCAAACCTACTCCGCTAGACCCAAACCCACTCCGCTAGATCCAAACCCACTCCGCTAGACCCAAACCCAATCCCCTCGACCCAAACCCAATCCGCTAGACCCAAACCCACTCCGCTAGACCCAAACCCACTCCGCTAGACCCAAACCCACTCGGCTAGACGCAAACCCAATCGGCTAGACCCAAAACCACTCGGATAGACCCAAACGCACTCGGCTAGACCCAAACGCACTCGGCTAGACCCAAACCCACTCCGCTAGACCCAAACCCACTCGTCTACACCCAAACCCACTCCGCTAGACACAAACCCACGCCACTAAACCCAAACCCACTCCGCTAGACCCAAACCCACTCCCCTAGACCCAAACCCACTCCGCTAGACCCAAACCCACTCCGCTAGACCCAAACCCACTCCGCTAGACCCAAACCCACTCCGCTTGACCCAAACCAACTCCGTTAGACCCAAACCCACTCCGCTAGACCCAAACCCACTCCGCAAGACCCAAACCCACTCCCCTAGACCCAAACCCACTCCCCTAGACCCAAACCCACTCCGCCAGACCCAAACCCACTCCGCTAGACCCAAACCCACTCCGCTAGACCCAAACCCACTCCGCTAGACCCAAACCTACTCCGTTAGACCCAAACCCACTCCGCTAGACCCAAACACACTCCGCTAGGCCCAAACCCACTCCGCTAGACCCAAACCCACTCCGCTAGACCCAAACGCACTCCGCTAACCCAAACCCACTCCGCTAGACCCAAACCCATTCCGCTAGACCCAAACCCACTCCGCTAGACCCAAACCCACTCCGCAAGACTCAAACCCACTCCGCTAGACCCAAACCCACTCCGCTAGACTCAAACCCACTCCGGTAGACCGAAACCCACTCCGCTAGACCCAAACCTACTCCGCTAGACCCAAACCCACTCCGCTAGATCCAAACCCACTCCGCTAGACCCAAACCCAATCCCCTCGACCCAAACCCACTCCGCTAGACCCAAACCCACTCCGCTAGACCCAAACCCACTCCGCTAGACCCAAACCCACTCGGCTAGACGCAAACCCATCGGCTAGACCCAAAACCACTCGGCTAGACCCAAACGCACTCGGCTAGACCCAAACGCACTCGGCTAGACCCAAATCCACTCCGCTAGACCCAAACCCACTCGTCTACACCCAAACCCACTCCGCTAGACACAAACCCACGCCGCTAAAACCAAACCCACTCCGCTAGACCCAAACCCACTCCCCTAGACCCAAACCCACTCCGCTAGACCCAAACCCACTCCGCTAGACCCAAACCCACTCCGCTAGACCCAAACCCACTCCGCTTGACCCAAACCCACTCCGTTAGACCCAAACCCACTCCGCTAGACCCAAACCCACTCCGCTAGACCCAAACCCACTCCGCTAGACCCAAACCCACTCCGCAAGACCCAAACCCACTCCTCTAGACTCAAACCCACTCCGCTAGACCCAAACCCACTGCGCTAGACCCAAACCCACTCCGCTAGACAAAAACCCACTCGGCTAGACCCAAACCCACTCGGCTAGACCCAAACCCACTCGGCGAGACCCAAACCCACTCGACCAGACCGAAACACACTCGGCTAGACCCAAACGCACTCGGCTAGACCCAAACGCAATCGGCTAGACCCAAACCCACTCGGCTAGACCCAAACCCTCTCGGCTAGACACAAACACACACCGTTAGACCCAAACCCACTCCACTAGACCCAAACCCACTCCGCTAGACCCAAACCCACTCGGCTAGACCCAAACCCACTCGGCTAGAACCAAACCCACTCGGCTAGACCCAAACCCACTCGGCTAGACCCAAATCCACTCGGCGAGACCCAAATCCACTCGGCGAGACCCAAATCCACTCGGCTAGACCCAAACCCACTCGGCTGGACCCAAACCCACTCCGCTAGACCCAAACCCACTCCGCTAGACCCAAACCCACTCGGCTGGTCCCAAACCCACTCCGCTTGACCCAAACCCACTCCAGTAGACCTAAACCCACTCCGCTAGACACAAACCCATTCGGCTAGACACAAACCCACTCCGCTAGACCCAAACCCACTCCGCTAGACCCAAACCCACTCCGCTAAACACAAACCCACTCCGCTAGACCCAAACCCACTCAGCCAGACCCAAACCCACTCCGCTGCACCCAAACCCACTCCGCTAGACCCAAACCCACTCCGCTGCACCCATCCCACTCCGCTAGACTGAAACCCACTCAGCTAGACCCAAACCCACTCCGCTTGACCCAAACCCACTCCGCTACACCCAAACCCACTCGGCTAGACCCAAACACACTCGGCTAGACTCAAACCCACTCGGCTAGACCCAAACCCACTCCGCTACACCCAAACCCACTCCGCTAGACCCAAACCCACTCCGCTAGACCCAAACCAACTCCGCTAGACAAAAACCAACTCCGCTAGACCCAAACCCACTCCGCGAGACCCAAACCCACTCCGCTAGACACAAACCCACTCCGCTAGACCCAAACACTCTCCGCTATACCCAAACCCACTCCGCTAGACCCAAACCCACTCGGCTAGACCCAATCCCACTCGGCTTGACCCAAACCCACTCGGCCAGACCCAAACCCACTCCGCTGGACCCAAACCCACTCCGCTCGACCCAAACCCACTCCGCTCGACCCAAACCCACTCCGCTAGACCCAAACCCACTCGGCTAGACCCAAACCCACTCGGCTTGATCCAAACCAACTCCGCTGTACCCAAACCCACTCCGCTAGACCCAAACCCACTCGGCTAGACCCATACCCACTCGGCTAGACCCAAACCCACTCGGCTAGACCCAAACCCACGCGGCTAGAACCAAACCCACTCGGCTAGACCCAAACCCACTCGGCTAGACCCAAACCCACTCGGCTAGACCCAAACCCACTCGGCTAGACCCAAACGCACTCGGCTAGACCCAAACCCACTCCGCTAGACCCAAACACACTCGTCTACACCCAAACCCACTCCGCTAGACACAAACCCACGCCGCTAAACCCAAACCCACTCCGCTAGACCCAAACCCACTCCCCTAGACCCAAACCCACTCCGCTAGACCCAAACCCACTCCGCTAGACCCAAACCCACTCCGCTAGACCCAAACCCACTCCGCTTGACCCAAACCCACTCCGTTAGACCCAAACCCACTCCGCTAGACCCAAACCCACTCCGCTAGACCCAAACCCACTCCGCTAGACCCAAACCCACTCCGCTAGACCCAAACCCACTCCACTAGACTCAAACCCACTCCGCTAGACCCAAACCCACTGCGCTAGACCCAAACCCACTCCGCTAGACAAAAACCCACTCGGCTAGACCCAAACCCACTCGGCTAGACCCAAACCCACTCGGCGAGACCCAAACCCACTCGACCAGACCGAAACACACTCGGCTAGACCCAAACGCACTCGGCTAGACCCAAACGCAATCGGCTAGACCCAAACCCACTCGGCTAGACCCAAACCCACTCGGCTAGACACAAACACACACCGTTAGACCCAAACCCACTCCGCTAGACCCAAACCCACTCCGCTAGACCCAAACCCACTCGGCTAGACCCAAACCCACTCGGCTAGAACCAAACCCACTCGGCTAGACCCAAACCCACTCGGCTAGACCCAAATCCACTCGGCGAGACCCAAATCCACTCGGCGAGACCCAAATCCACTCGGCTAGACCCAAACCCACTCGGCTAGACCCAAACCCACTCGGCTAGACCCAAACCCACTCGGCTGGACCCAAACCCACTCCGCTAGACCCAAACCCACTCCGCTAGACCCAAACCCACTCCGCTAGACCCAAACCCACTCCCCTAGACCCAAACCCACTCGGCTGGTCCCAAACCCACTCCGCTTGACCCAAACCCACTCCAGTAGACCTAAACCCACTCCGCTAGACACAAACCCATTCCGCTAGACACAAACCCACTCCGCTAGACCAAAACCCATTCCGCTAGACCCAAACCCACTCTGCTAGACCCAAACCCACTCCGCTAAACACAAACCCACTCCGCTAGACCCAAACCCACTCAGCCAGACCCAAACCCACTCCGCTGCACCCAAACCCACTCCGCTAGACCCAAACCCACTCCGCTGCACCCATCCCACTCCGCTAGACTGAAACCCACTCAGCTAGACCCAAACCCACTCCGCTTGACCCAAACCCACTCCGCTACACCCAAACCCACTCGGCTAGACCCAAACACACTCGGCTAGACTCAAACCCACTCGGCTAGACCCAAACCCACTCCGCTACACCCAAACCCACTCCGCTAGACCCAAACCCACTCCGCTAGACCCAAACCAACTCCGCTAGACAAAAACCAACTCCGCTAGACCCAAACCCACTCCGCTAGACCCAAACCCACTCCGCTAGACACAAACCCACTCCGCTAGACCCAAACACTCTCCGCTATACCCAAACCCACTCCGCTAGACCCAAACCCACTCGGCTAGACCCAATCCCACTCGGCTTGACCCAAACCCACTCGGCCAGACCCAAACCCACTCCGCTAGACCCAAACCCACTCCGCTCGACCCAAACCCACTCCGCTCGACCCAAACCCACTCCGCTAGACCCAAACCCACTCGGCTAGACCCAAACCCACTCGGCTTGAACCAAACCAACTCCGCTAGACCCAAACCCACTCGGCTGGACACAAACCCACTCGGCTAGTCCCAAACCCACTCGGCTAGACCCAAGCCCACTCGGCTAGACCCAAACCCACTCGGCTACACCCAAACCTACTCCGCTAGACCAAAACCCACTCGGCTAGACCCAAACCCAATCCGCTAGACCCAAACCCACTCGGCTAGACCCATACCCACTCGGCTAGACCCAAACCCACTCGGCTAGACCCAAACCCACGCGGCTAGAACCAAACCCACTCGGCTAGACCCAAACCCACTCGGCTAGACCCAAACCCACTCCGCTAGACCCAAACCCACTCGGCTAGACCCAAACCCACTCGGCCACACCCAAACCCAATCGGCTAGACCTAAACCCACTCGGCTAGACCCAAACCCACTCGGCTAGACCCAAACCCACTCGCCTAGACCCAAACCCACTCGGCTAGACACAAACCTGGGTTTAGGTCTTTATTCTCTGGAGCGCAGAAGGTTAAGGGGTGACTTGATAGAGGTCTTTAACATGATGAGAGGGACAGACAGAGTTAATGTGGACAAGCTTTTCCCTTTGAGAATAGGGAAGATTCGAACAAGAGGACATGACTTTAGAATTAAGGGACAGAGGTTTAGGGGTAACATGAGGGGGAACTTCTTTACTCAGAGAGTGGTAGCGGTGTGGAATGAGCTTCCAGTGGAAGTGGTGGCGGCAGGTTCGTTGGTATCATTTAAAAATAAATTGGATAGGCATATGGATGAGAAGGGTATGGAGGGTTATGGTATGAGTGCAGGCAGGTGGGACGAAGGGAAAAAAGTTGTTCGGCACGGACTTGAAGGGCCGAGATGGCCTGTTTCCGTGCTGTAATTGTTATATGGTTAAATGTTATATGGTTATAAACCCACTTGGCTGGACCCAAACCCACTCGGCTAGACGCAAACCCACTCGGCTAGACCCAAACCCACTCGGCTAGACTGAAACCCACTCGGCTAGACCCAAACCCTCTTCGCTAGACCCAAACCCACTCCGCTAGACCCAAACACACACGGCTAGACACAAACCCACTCGGCTAGACCCAAACCCACTCGGCTAGACCCAAACCCATTCGGCTACACCCAAACCCATTCCGCTAGACCCAAACCAACTCCGCTAGACCCGAACCCACTCCGCTAGTCCCAAACCCACTCCGCTAGACCCAAACCCACTCGGGTAGACCCAAACCCACTCGACCCATACCACTCGGCTAGACCCAAACCCACTCGGCTACACCCAAACCCACTCGGCTACACCCTAGCCCACTCCGCTAGACCCAAACCCGCTCGGCTAGACACAAACCCACTCGGCTAGACCCAAACCCACTCCGCTAGACCCAAACCCACTCGGCTAGACCCAAACCCACTCGGCTAGACCCAAACCCAATCCGCTAGACCCAAACCCACTCCGCTAGACCCAAACCCACTCGGCTAGACCCAAACCCACTCCGCTAGACACAAACCCACTCGGCTAGACCCAAACCCACTCGGCTAGACCCAAACCCACTCGGCTAGACCCAAACCCACTCGGCTAGACCCAAACCCACTCGGCTAGACCCAAATCCACTCGGCTAGACCCAAACCCGCTCGGCTATACCCAAACCCACTCGGCTAGACCCATACCCACTCGGCTAGACCCAAACCCACTCGGCTAGACGCAAACCCACTCGGCTAGAGCCAAACCCACTCGGCTAGAGCCAAACCCACTCGGCTCTACCCAAACCCACACGGCTAGACCCAAACCCACTCGGCTAGACCCAAACCCACTCGGCTAGACACAAACACAGTCGGCTAGACCCAAACCCACTCCGCTAGACACAAACCCACTCGGCTGCACGCAAACCCACTCCGCTAGACCCAAACCAACTCCGCTAGACCCAAACCAACTCGGCTAGACCCAAACCCACTCGGCTAGACCCAAACCCACTCGGCTACACCCAAACCCACTCGGCTACACCCTAGCCCACTCCGCTAGACCCAAACCCGCTCGGCTAGGCACAAACCCACTCGGCTAGACCCAAACCCACTCCGCTAGACCCAAACCCACTCGGCTAGACCCAAACCCACTCGGCTAGACCCAAACCCAATCCGCTAGACCCAAACCCACTCCGTTAGACTCAAACCCACTCCTCTAGACCCAAACCCACTCCGCTAGACCCAAACCCACTCCGCTAGACCCAAACCCACTCCGCTAGACCCATACCCACTCCGCTAGACCCAAACCCACTCCGCTAGACCCAAACCCAAACCGCCAGACCCAAACCCGCTCGGCTAGACCCAAACACGCTGGCTCGACCCAAACCCTCTCGGCTAGACACAAACCCACTCCGCTAGACCCAAACACACTCGGCTAGACCCAAACCCACTCGGCTAGACACAAACACAGTCGGCTAGACCCAAACCCACTCCGCTAGACACAAACCCACTCGGCTACACGCAAACCCACTCCGCTAGACCCAAACCAACTCCGCTAGACCCAAACCAACTCGGCTAGACCCAAACCCACTCGGCTAGACCCAAACCCACTCGGCTAGACCCAAACCCACTCGGCTAGACCCAAACCCACTCGGCTAGACCCAAACCCACTCGGCTAGACCCAAGCCCACTCGGCTAGACCCAAACCCACTCGGCTAGACCCAAACCCACTCGGCTAGACCCAAACACACTCGGCTACACCCAAACACACTCGGCTAGACCCAAACCCACTCGGCTAGACCCAAACCCACTCGGGTAGACCCAAACCCACTCGGCTAGAACCAAACCCACTCGGCTAGACCCAAACCCACTCGGCTAGACCCAAACCCACTGAGCTGGACCGAAATCCACTCCGCTAGACCCAAACCCACTCGGCTACACCCAAACCCACTCGGCTACACCCAAACCCGCTCGGCTAGACCCAAACCCACTCGGCTGAACCCGAACCCACTCGGCTAGACCCAAACCCACTCGGCTAGACCCAAGCCCACTCGGCTAGACCCAAACCCACTCGGCTAGACCCAAACCCACTCGGCTAGACCCAAACACACTCGGCTACACCCAAACACACTCGGCTAGACCCAAACCCACTCGGCTAGACCCAAACCCACTGAGCTAGACCCAAATCCACTCCGCTGGACCCAAACCCACTCGGCTAGAGCCAAACCCATTCCGCTAGACCCAAATCCACTCCGCTAGACCCAAACCCACTCCGCTAGACCCAAACCCACTCGGCTACACCCAAACCCACTCGGCTACACCCAAACCCACTCGGCTAGACCCAAACCCACTCGGCTGAACCCGAACCCACTCGGCTAGACCCAAACCTACTCAGGTAGACCCAAACCCACTCGGCTAGACCCAAACCCACTCGGCTAGACCCAGACCCACTCGGCTAGACCCTAACCCACTCCGCTAGACCCAAACCCACTCCGCTAGACCCAAACCCACTCCGCTAGACCCAAACCCACTCCGCTAGACCCAAACACACTCGGCTAGACACAAACCCACTCGGCTAGACCCAAACCCATTCGGCTAGACCCAAACCCATTCGGCTACACCCAAACCCATTCCGCTAGACCCAAACCAACTCCGCTAGACCCGAACCCACTCCGCTAGTCCCAAACCCACACCGCTAGACCCAAACCCACTCGGGTAGACCCAAACCCACTCGACCCATACCACTCGGCTAGACCCAAACCCACTAGGCTACACCCAAACCCACTCGGCTACACCCTAGCCCACTCTGCTAGACCCAAACCCGCTCGGCTAGACACAAACCCACTCGGCTAGACCCAAACCCACTCCGCTAGACCCAAACCCACTCGGCTAGAC
This sequence comes from Raja brachyura, assembly GCA_963514005.1. The sequence continues at coordinate 90,444 of CAUPSL010000968.1, forward strand.
CCAAACCCAATCCGCTAGACCCAAACCCAATCCGCTAGACCCAAACCCACTCCGCTAGACCCAAACCCACTCGGCTAGACCCAAACCCACTCGGCTAGACCCAAACCCACTCCGCTAGACCCAAACCCACTCCGCTAGACCCAAACCCACTCGGCTAGACCCAAACCCACTCCGCTAGACACAAACCCACTCGGCTAGACCCAAACCCACTCGGCTAGACCCAAACCCACTCGGCTCGACCCAAACCCACTCGGCTAGACCCAAATCCACTCGGCTAGACCCAAACCCACTCGGCTATACCCAAACCCACTCGGCTAGACCCATGCCCACTCGGCTAGACCCAAACCCACTCGGCTAGACGCAAACCCACTCGGCTAGAGCCAAACCCACTCGGCTAGAGCCAAACCCACTCGGCTATACCCAAACCCACACGGCTAGACCCAAACCCACTCGGCTAGACCCAAACCCACTCGGCTAGACCCAAACCCACTCCGCTAGACCCAAACCCAAACCGCTAGACCCAAACCCGCTCGGCTAGACCCAAACACTCCGGCTCGACCCAAACCCTCTCGGCTAGACACAAACCCACTCCGCTAGACCCAAACACACTCGGCTAGACCCAAACCCACTCGGCTAGACACAAACACAGTCGGCTAGACCCAAACCCACTCCGCTAGACACAAACCCACTCGGCTGCACGCAAACCCACTCCGCTAGACCCAAACCAACTCCGCTAGACCCAAACCAACTCGGCTAGACCCAAACCCACTCGGCTAGACCCAAACCCACTCGGCTAGACCCAAACCCACTCGGCTAGACCCAAACCCACTCGGCTAGACCCAAACCCACTCGGCCAGACCCAAACCCACTCGGCTAGACCCAAGCCCACTCGGCTAGACCCAAACCCACTCGGCTAGACCCAAACCCACTCGGCTAGACCCAAACACACTCGGCTAGACCCAAACACACTCGGCTAGACCCAAACACACTCGGCTAGACCCAAACACACTCGGCTAGACCCAAACCCACTCGGCTAGACCCAAACCCACTCGGGTAGACCCAGACCCACTCGGCAAGAACCAAACCCACTCGGCTAGACCCAAACCCACTCGGCTGGACCCAAACCCACTGAGCTAGACCCAAATCCACTCCGCTGGACCCAAACCCACTCGGCTAGAGCCAAACCCATTCTGCTAGACCCAAACCCACTCCGCTAGACCCAAACCCACTCGGCTACACACAAACCCACTCGGCTAGACACAAACCCACTCGGCTAGACCCAAACCCACTCGGCTGAACCCAAACCCACTCGGCTAGACCCAAACCTACTCGGGTAGACCCAAACCCACTCGGCTAGACCCAAACCCACTCGGCTAGACCCAGACCCACTCGGCTAGACCCTAACCCACTCGGCTAGACCCAAACCCACTCGGCTAGAACCAAATCCACTCGGCTAGACCAAAACCCACTCGGCTAGACCCAAACCCATTCCGCTAGAACGATACCCACTCGGCTAGACCCAAACCCACTCGGCTGGACCCAAACCCAGTCAGCTAGACCCAAACCCACTCGGCTAGACCCAAACCCACTCGGCTGGACCCAAACCCACTCTGCTGGACCCAAACCCACTCCGCTAGACCCAAACCCACTCCGCTAGACCCAAACCCACTCGGCTAGACCCAAACCCACTCGGCTGGACCCAAACCCACTCCGCCATACCCAAACCCACTCCGCTAGACCCAAACCCAATCCGCTAGACCCAAACCCACTCCGTTAGACTCAAACACACTCCTCTAGACCGAAACCCACTCCGCTAGACCCAAACCCACTCCGCTAGACCCAAACCCACTCCGCTAGACCCATACCCACTCCGCTGGACCCAAACCCACTCCGCTAGACCCAAACCCAAACCGCTAGACCCAAACCCACTCGGCTAGACACAAACACAGTCGGCTAGACCCAAACCCACTCCGCTAGACACAAACCCACTCGGCTGCACGCAAACCCACTCCGCTAGACCCAAACCAACTCCGCTAGACCCAAACCAACTCGGCTAGACCCAAACCCACTCGGCTAGACCGAAACCCACTCGGCTAGACCCAAACCCACTCGGCTAGACCCAAACCCACTCGGCTAGACCCAAACCCACTCGGCTAGAACCAAACCCACTCGGCTAGACCCAAACCCACTCGGCTAGACCCAAACCCACTGAGCTAGACCCAAATCCACTCCGCTGGACCCAAACCCACTCGGCTAGAGCCAAACCCATTCTGCTAGACCCAAACCCACTCCGCTACACCCAAACCCACTCCGCTAGACACAAACCCACTCGGCTACACCCAAACCCACTCGGCTAGACCCAAACCCACTCGGCTAGACCCAAACCCACTCGGCTGAACGCAAACCCACTCGGCTAGACCCAAACCTACTCGGGTAGACCCAAACCCACTCGGCTTGACCCAAACCCACTCGGCTAGACCCAGACCCACTCGGCTAGACCCTAACCCACTCGGCTAGACCCAAACCCACTCGGCTAGAACCAAATCCACTCGGCTAGACCAAAACCCACTCGGCTAGACCCAAACCCATTCCGCTAGAACGATACCCACTCGGCTAGACCCAAACCCACTCGGCTGGACCCAAACCCAGTCAGCTAGACCCAAACCCACTCGGCTAGACCCAAACCCACTCGGCTGGACCCAAACCCACTCGGCTGGACCCAAACCCACTCCGCTAGACCCAAACCCACTCCGCTAGACCCAAACCCACTCGGCTAGACCCAAACCCACTCGGCTGGACCCAAACCCACTCCGCTGGACCCAAACCCACTCGGGTAGTCCCAAACCCACTCGGCTAGACCCAAACCCACTCGGCTAGACCCAAACCCACTCGGCTAGACCCTAACCCACTCCGCTAGGCCCAAACCCACACGGCTAGACCCAAATCCACTCGGCTAGACCAAAACCCACCAGGCTAGACCCAAACCCATTCCGCTAGAACCAAACTCACTCCGCTACACCCAAACCCACTCCGCTAGACCCAAACCCACTCAGCTAGACCCAAACCCACTCGGCTAGATCCAAACCCACTCGGCTGGACCCAAACCCACTCCGCCAGACCCAAACCCACTCCGCTAGACCCAAACCCACTCGGCAAGACCCAAACCCACTCGGATAGACCCAAACCCACTCCGCTAGACCCAAACCCACTCCGCTAGACCCCAACCCAATCCGCTAGACCCAAACCCACTCTGTTAGACCCAAACCCACTCCGCTAGACCCAAACCCACTCCGCTAGTCCCAAACCCACTCCGCTAGACCCAAACCCACTCCGCTAGACCCAAACCCACTCGGCTGGCCCCAAACCCACTCAGCCAGACCCAAACCCACTCGGCTAGACCAAAACCCACTCGGCTGGACCCAAACCCACTCGGCTGGACCCAAACCCACTCCGCTAGACCCAAACATACTCCGCTAGACCCAAACACACTCGGTAGACCCAAACCCACTCGGCTACACCCAAACCCACTCCGCTAGACCCAAACCCACTCGGGTAGACCCAAGCCCACTCGGCTAGACCCAAACCCACTCGGCTAGACCCAAACCCACTCGGCTAGACCCTAACCCACTCCGCTAGATCCAAACCCACACGGCGAGACCCAAATCCACTCGGCTAGACCAAAACCCACTCGGCTAGACCCAAACACACTCCGCTAGAACCAAACCCACTCCGCTAGACCCAAACCCACTTAGCTAGACCCAAACCCACTCGGCTAGATCCAAACCCACTCGGCTAGACCCAAACCCACTCCGCTAGACCCAAACACACTCCGCTAGACCCAAACCCACTCGGCAAGACCCAAACCCACTCGGATAGACCCAAACCCATCCGCTAGACCCAAACCCACTCCGCTAGACCCAAACCCAATCCGCTAGACCCAAACCCACTCTGTTAGACCCAAACCATCTCCGCTAGACCCAAACCCACTCCACTAGACCAAAACCCACTCCGCTAGACCCAAACCCACTCCGCTAGACCCAAACCCACTCAGCTAGACCCAAACACACTCGGCTAGATCCAAACCCACTCGGCTAGACCCAAACCCACTCCGCTAGACCCAAACCCACTCCGCTAGACCCAAACCCACTCGGCAAGACCCAAACCCACTCGGATAGACCCAAACACACTCCGCTAGACCCAAACCCACTCCGCTAGACCCAAACCCAATCCGCTAGACCCAAACCCACTCTGTTAGACCCAAACCCTCTCCGCTAGACCCAAACCCACTCCGCTAGACCAAAACCCACTCCGCTAGACCCAAACCCACTCCGCTAGACCCAAACCCACTCAGCTAGACCCATACCCACTCGGCTAGATCCAAACCCACTCGGCTAGACCCAAACCCACTCCGCTAGACCCAAACCCACTCCGCTAGACCCAAACCCACCCCGCTAGACCCAAACCCATTCCGCTAGAACCAAACCCACTCGGCTAGACCCAAACCCACTCGGCTGGCCCCAAACCCACTCGGCTAGACCCAAACCCACTCGGCCAGACCCAGACCCACTCGGCTGGACCCAAACCCACTCGGCGACACCCAAACCCACTCGGCTAGACCCAAACCCACTCAGCTACACCAAACCCACTCGGCTACACCCAAACCCATTCCGCTAGACCCAAACCCACTCGGGTAGACCCTAACCCTCTCGGCTAGACCCAAACCCACTCGGCTAGACCCAAACCCACTTGGCTAGACCCAAACCCACTCAGCTGGACCCAAACCCACTCGGCTACACCCAAACCCATTCCGCTAGACCCAAACCAACTCCGCTAGACCCAAACCCACTCCGCTAGTCCCAAACCCACTCCGCTAGACCCAAACCCACTCGGGTAGACCCAAACCCACTCGGCTAGACCCAAACCGACTCGGCAACACCCAAACCCACTCCGCTAGACTCAAACCCACTCGGCTAAACCCAAACCGACTCGGCTAGACCCAAACCCACTCGGCTAGACCCAAACCCACTCGGCTAGACCAAAACACAATCGGCTAGACCCAAACCCACTCGGGTAGACCCAAACCCACTCGGCTAAACCCAAACCCACTCGGCTAGACCCAAACCCACTCCGCTAGACGCAAACCCACTCCGCTAGACCCAAACCACTCGGCTAGACCCAAACCCACTCGGCTACACCCAAACCCTCTCGGCTACACCCTAGCCCACTCCGCTAGACCCAAACCCACTCGGCTAGACCCAAACCCACTCAGCTAGACTCAAACCCACTCGGCTAGACCCAAACGCACTCGGCTGAACCCAAACCCACTCGGCTAGACCCAAACCCACTCGGGTAGAAACAAACCCACTCGGCTAGACCCAAACCCACTCGGCTAGACCCAAACCCATTCCGCTAGAACCAAACCCACTCGGCTAGACCTAAACCCATTCCGCTAGAACCAAACCCACTCGTCTAGACCCAAACCCACTCGGCTCGACCCAAACCCACTCGGCTAGACCCAAACACACTCGGCTGGACCCAAACCCACTCGGCTGGACCCAAACCCACTACGCTAGTCCCAAACCCACTCGGGTAGACACAAACCCACTCGGCTAGACCCAAACCCCCTCGGCTAGACCCAAACCCACTCGGCTAGACCCTAACCCACTCCGCTAGACCCAAACCCACACGGCTAGACCCAAATCCACTCGGCTAGACCAAAACCCACTATGCTAGACCCAAACCCATTCCGCTAGAACCAAATCCACTCCGCTACACCCAAACCCACTCCGCTAGACCCAAACCCACTCAGCTAGACCCAAACCCACTCGGCTAGATCCAAACCCACTCGGCTAGACCCAAACCCACTCCGCTAGACCCAAACACACTCCGCTAGACCCAAACCCACTCGGCAAGACCCAAACCCACTCGGATAGACCCAAACCCATCCACTAGACCCAAACCCACTCCGCTAGACCCAAACCCAATCCGCTAGACCCAAACCCACTCTGTTAGACCCAAACCATCTCCGCTAGACCCAAACCCTCTCCACTAGACCCAAACCCACTCCGCTAGACACAAACCCACTCGGCTGCACGCAAACCCACTCCGGTAGACCCAAACCAACTCCGCTAGACCCAAACCAACTTGGCTAGACCCAAACCCACTCGGCTAGACCGAAACCCACTCGGCTAGACCCAAACCCACTCGGCTAGACCCAAACCCACTCGGCTAGACCCAAACCCACTCGGCTAGACCCAAACCCACTCGGCTAGACCCAAGCCCACTCGGCTAGACCCAAACGCACTCGGCTAGACTCAAACCCACTCGGCTAGACCCAAACACACTCGGCTAGACCCAAACACACTCGGCTAGACCCAAACCCACTCGGCTAGACCCAAACCCACTCGGGTAGACCCAAACCCACTCGGCTAGAACCAAACCCACTCGGCTAGACCCAAACCCACTCGGCTAGACCCAAACCCACTGAGCTAGACCCAAATCCACTCCGCTGGACCCAAACCCACTCGGCTAGAGCCAAACCCATTCTGCTAGACCCAAACCCACTCCGCTAGACCCAAACCCACTCCGCTAGACCCAAACCCACTCGGCTGGACCCAAACCCACTCCGCTAGACCCAAACCCACTCGGGTAGTCCCAAACCCACTCGGCTAGACCCAAACCCACTCGGCTAGACCCAAACCCCCTCGGCTAGACCCTAACCCACTCCGCTAGGCCCAAACCCACACGGCTAGACCCAAATCCACTCGGCTAGACCAAAACCCACTAGGCTAGACCCAAACCCATTCCGCTAGAACCAAACTCACTCCGCTACACCCAAACCCACTCGGCAAGACCCAAACCCACTCGGATAGACCCAAACCCACTCCGCTAGACCCAAACCCACTCCGCTAGACCCCAACCCAATCCGCTAGACCCAAACCCACTCTGTTAGACCCAAACCCACTCCGCTAGACCCAAACCCACTCCGCTAGTCCCAAACCCACTCCGCTAGACCCAAACCCACTCCGCTAGACCCAAACCCATTCCGCTGGAACCAAACCCACTCGGCTAGACCCAAACCCACTCGGCTGGCCCCAAACCCACTCAGCCAGACCCAAACCCACTCGGCTGGACCAAAACCCACTCGGCTGGACCCAAACCCACTCGGCTGGACCCAAACCCACTCCGCTAGACCCAAACCCACTCCGCTAGACCCAAACCCACTCGGTAGACCCAAACCCACTCGGCTACACCCAAACCCACTCCGCTAGACCCAAACCCACTCGGGTAGACCCAAGCCCACTCGGCTAGACCCAAACCCACTCGGCTAGACCCAAACCCACTCGGCTAGACCCTAACCCACTCCGCTAGATCCAAACCCACACGGCGAGACCCAAATCCACTCGGCTAGACCAAAACCCACTCGGCTAGACCCAAACCCACTCCGCTAGAACCAAACCCACTCCGCTAGACCCAAACCCACTCAGCTAGACACAAACCCACTCGGCTAGATCCAAACCCACTCGGCTAGACCCAAACCCACTCCGCTAGACCCAAACACACTCCGCTAGACCCAAACCCACTCGGCAAGACCCAAACCCACTCGGATAGACCCAAACCCATCCGCTAGACCCAAACCCACTCCGCTAGACCCAAACCCAATCCGCTAGACCCAAACCCACTCTGTTAGACCCAAACCATCTCCGCTAGACCCAAACCCACTCCACTAGACCAAAACCCACTCCGCTAGACCCAAACCCACTCCGCTAGACCCAAACCCACTCAGCTAGACCCAAACCCACTCGGCTAGATCCAAACCCACTCGGCTAGACCCAAACCCACTCCGCTAGACCCAAACCCACTCCGCTAGACCCAAACCCACTCGGCAAGACCCAAACCCACTCGGATAGACCCAAACCCACTCCGCTAGACCCAAACCCACTCCGCTAGACCCAAACCCAATCCGCTAGACCCAAACCCACTCTGTTAGACCCAAACCCTCTCCGCTAGACCCAAACCCACTCCGCTAGACCAAAACCCACTCCGCTAGACCCAAACCCACTCCGCTAGACCCAAACCCACTCAGCTAGACCCAAACCCACTCGGCTAGATCCAAACCCACTCGGCTAGACCCAAACCCACTCCGCTAGACCCAAACCCACTCCGCTAGACCCAAACCCACCCCGCTAGACCCAAACCCATTCCGCTAGAACCAAACCCACTCGGCTAGACCCAAACCCACTCGGCTGGCCCCAAACCCACTCGGCTAGACCCAAACCCACTCGGCCAGACCCAAACCCACTCGGCTGGACCCAAACTCACTCGGCGAGACCCAAACCCACTCGGCTAGACCCAAACCCACTCAGCTACACCAAACCCACTCGGCTACACCCAAACCCATTCCGCTAGACCCAAACCCACTCGGGTAGACCCTAACCCTCTCGGCTAGACCCAAACCCACTCGGCAACACCCAAACCCACTCCGCTAGACCCAAACCCACTCGGCTGGACCCAAACCCAATCGGCTAGACCCAAACCCACTCGGCTAGACCCAAACCCACTTGGCTAGACCCAAACCCACTCAGCTGGACCCAAACCCACTCGGCTACACCCAAACCCATTCCGCTAGACCCAAACCAACTCCGCTAGACCCAAACCCACTCCGCTAGTCCCAAACCCACTCCGCTAGACCCAAACCCACTCGGGTAGACCCAAACCCACTCGGCTAGACCCAAACCGACTCGGCAACACCCAAACCCACTCCGCTAGACTCAAACCCACTCGGCTAAACCCAAACCCACTCGGCTAGACCCAAACCCACTCGGCTAGAACCAAACCCACTCGGCTAGACCAAAACACAATCGGCTAGACCCAAACCCACTCGGGTAGACCCAAACCCACTCGGCTAAACCCAAACCCACTCGGCTAGACCCAAACCCACTCCGCTAGACGCAAACCCACTCCGCTAGACCCATACCACTCGGCTAGACCCAAACCCACTCGGCTACACCCAAACCCTCTCGGCTACACCCTAGCCCACTCCGCTAGACCCAAACCCACTCGGCTAGACCCAAACCCACTCAGCTAGACTCAAACCCACTCGGCTAGACCCAAACGCACTCGGCTGAACCCAAACCCACTCGGCTAGACCCAAACCCACTCGGGTAGAAACAAACCCACTCGGCTAGACCCAAACCCACTCGGCTAGACCCAAACCCATTCCGCTAGAACCAAACCCACTCGGCTAGACCTAAACCCATTCCGCTAGAACCAAACCCACTCGTCTAGACCCAAACCCACTCGGCTCGACCCAAACCCACTCGGCTAGACCCAAACACACTCGGCTGGACCCAAACCCACTCGGCTGGACCCAAACCCACTACGCTAGTCCCAAACCCACTCGGGTAGACACAAACCCACTCGGCTAGACCCAAACCCCCTCGGCTAGACCCAAACCCACTCGGCTAGACCCTAACCCACTCCGCTAGACCCAAACCCACACGGCTAGACCCAAATCCACTCGGCTAGACCAAAACCCACTATGCTAGACCCAAACCCATTCCGCTAGAACCAAATCCACTCCGCTACACCCAAACCCACTCCGCTAGACCCAAACCCACTCAGCTAGACCCAAACCCACTCGGCTAGATCCAAACCCACTCGGCTAGACCCAAACCCACTCCGCTAGACCCAAACACACTCCGCTAGACCCAAACCCACTCGGCAAGACCCAAACCCACTCGGATAGACCCAAACCCATCCGCTAGACCCAAACCCACTCCGCTAGTCCCAAACCCAATCCGCTAGACCCAAACCCACTCTGTTAGACCCAAACCATCTCCGCTAGACCCAAACCCACTCCACTAGACCCAAACCCACTCCGCTAGACACAAACCCACTCGGCTGCACGCAAACCCACTCCGCTAGACCCAAACCAACTCCGCTAGACCCAAACCAACTCGGCTAGACCCAAACCCACTCGGCTAGACCGAAACCCACTCGGCTAGACCCAAACCCACTCGGCTAGACCCAAACCCACTCGGCTAGACCCAAACCCACTCGGCTAGACCCAAACCCACTCGGCTAGACCCAAGCCCACTCGGCTAGACCCAAACCCACTCGGCTAGACCCAAACCCACTCGGCTAGACCCAAACACACTCGGCTACACCCAAACCCACTCGGCTAGACCCACACCCACTCGGCTAGACCCAAACCCACTCGGCTGAACCCAAACCCACTCGGCTAGACCCAAACCTACTCGGGTAGACCCAAACCCACTCGGCTAGACCCAAACCCACTCGGCTAGACCCAGACCCACTCGGCTAGACCCTAACCCACTCGGCTAGACCCAAACCCACTCGGCTAGAACCAAATCCACTCGGCTAGACCAAAACCCACTCGGCTAGACCCAAACCCATTCCGCTAGAACGATACCCACTCGGCTGGACCCAAACCCAGTCAGCTGGACCCAAACCCAGTCAGCTAGACCCAAACCCACTCGGCTAGACCCAAACCCACTCGGCTGGACCCAAACCCACTCGGCTGGACCCAAACCCACTCCGCTAGACCCAAACCCACTCCGCTAGACCCAAACCCACTCGGCTAGACCCAAACCCACTCGGCTGGACCCAAACCCACTCCGCTAGACCCAAACCCACTCGGCTAGACCCAAACCCACTCGGCTAGACCCAAACCCACTCGGCTAGACCCTAACCCACTCCGCTAGGCCCAAACCCACACGGCTAGACCCAAATCCACTCGGCTAGACCAAAACCCACTAGGCTAGACCCAAACCCATTCCGCTAGAACCAAACTCACTCCGCTACACCCAAACCCACTCCGCTAGACCCAAACCCACTCAGCTAGACCCAAACCCACTCGGCTAGATCCAAACCCACTCGGCTGGACCCAAACCCACTCCGCCAGACCCAAACCCACTCCGCTAGACCCAAACCCACTCGGCAAGACCCAAACCCACTCGGATAGACCCAAACCCACTCCGCTAGATCCAAACCCACTCCGCTAGACCCCAACCCAATCCGCTAGACCCAAACCCACTCTGTTAGACCCAAACCCACTCCGCTAGACCCAAACCCACTCCGCTAGTCCCAAACCCACTCCGCTAGACCCAAACCCACTCCGCTAGACCCAAACCCATTCCGCTGGAACCAAACCCACTCGGCTAGACCCAAACCCACTCGGCTGGCCCCAAACCCACTCAGCCAGACCCAAACCCACTCGGCTAGACCAAAACCCACTCGGCTGGACCCAAACCCACTCGGCTGGACCCAAACCCACTAAAATAGACCCAAACCCAATCGGCTAGACCCAAACCCACTCGGGTAGACCCAAACCCACTCGGCTAAACCCAAACCCACTCCGCTAGACCAAAACCCACTCCGCTAGACCCAAACCTACTCCGCTAGACCCAAACCCATTCCGCTGGAACCAAACCCACTCGGCTAGACCCAAACCCACTCGGCTGGACCCAAATCCACTCAGCTAAACCCAAACCCACTCGGCTAGACCCAAACCCACTCGGCTGGACCCAAACCCACTCGGCTGGACCCAAACCCACTCCGATAGACCCAAACCCACTCCGCTAGACCCAAACCCACTCGGCTAGACCCAAACCCACTCGGCTACACCCAAACCCACTCCGCTAGACCCAAACCCACTCGGGTGGACCCAAGCCCACTCGGCTGGACCCAAACCCACGCGGCTAGACCCAAACCCACACGGCTAGACCCTAACCCACTCCGCTAGATCCAAACCCACACGGCTAGACCCAAATCCACTCGGCTAGACCAAAACCCACTCGGCTAGACCCAAACCCACTCGGCTAGACCCAAACCCACTCGGCTGGACCCAAACCCACTCGGCCAGACCCAAACCAACTCCGCTAGACCCAAACCCACTCAGCTAGTCCCAAACCCAATCCGCCAGACCCAAACCCACTCGGGTAGACCCAAACCCACTCGGCTAGACCCAAACCCACTCGGCAACGCCCAAACCCACTCCGCCAGACTCAAACCCACTCGGCTAGACCCAAACCCACTCGGCTAGACCAAAACACAATCGGCTAGACCCAAACCCACTCGGGTAGACCCAAACCCACTCGGCTAAACGCAAACCCACTCGGCTAGACCCAAACCCACTCCGCTAGACCCATACCACTCGGCTAGACCCAAACCCACTCGGCTATACCCAAACCCTCTCGGCTACACCCTAGCCCACTCCGCTAGACCCAAACCCACTCGGCTAGACCCAAACCCACTCAGCTAGACTCAAACCCACTCGGCTAGACCCAAACGCACTCGGCTGAACCCAAACCCACTCGGCTAGACCCAAACCCACTCGGGTAGAAACAAACCCACTCGGCTAGACCCAAACCCACTCGGCTAGACCCAAACCCATTCTGCTAGAACCAAACCCACTCGGCTAGACCTAAACCCATTCCGCTAGAACCAAACCCACTCCTCTAGACCCAAACCCACTCGGCTCGACCCAAACCCACTCGGCTAGACCCAAACACACTCGGCTGGACCCAAACCCACTAAGCTGGACCCAAACCCACTACGCTAGTCCCAAACCCACTCGGGTAGACACAAACCCACTCGGCTAGACCCAAACCCCCTCGGCTAGACCCAAACCCACTCGGCTAGACCCTAACCCACTCCGCTAGACCCAAACCCACACGGCTAGACCCAAATCCACTCGGCTAGACCAAAACCCACTATGCTAGACCCAAACCCATTCCGCTAGAACCAAATCCACTCCGCTACACCCAAACCCACTCCGCTAGACCCAAACCCACTCAGCTAGACCCAAACCCACTCGGCTAGATCCAAACCCACTCGGCTAGACCCAAACCCACTCCGCTAGACCCAAACACACTCCACTAGACCCAAACCCACTCGGCAAGACCCAAACCCACTCGGATAGACCCAAACCCATCCGCTAGACACAAACCCACTCCGCTAGACCCAAACCCAATCCGCTAGACCCAAACCCACTCTGTTAGACCCAAACCATCTCCGCTAGACCCAAACCCACTCCACTAGACCAAAACCCACTCCGCTAGACCCAAACCCACTCCGCTAGACCCAAACCCACTCAGCTAGACCCAAACCCACTCGGCTAGATCCAAACCCACTCGGCTAGACCCAAACCCACTCCGCTAGACCCAAACCCACTCCGCTAGACCCAAACCCACTCGGCAAGACCCAAACCCACTCGGATAGACCCAAACCCACTCCGCTAGACCCAAACCCACTCCGCTAGACCCAAACCCAATCCGCTAGACCCAAACCCACTCTGTTAGACGCAAACCCTCTCCGCTAGACCCAAACCCACTCCGCTAGACCAAAACCCACTCCGCTAGACCCAAACCCACTCCGCTATACCCAAACCCACTCCACTAGACCCAAACCCACTCCGCTAGACACAAACCCACTCGGCTGCACGCAAACCCACTCCGCTAGACCCAAACCAACTCCGCTAGACCCAAACCAACTCGGCTAGACCCAAACCCACTCGGCTAGACCGAAACCCACTCGGCTAGACCCAAACCCACTCGGCTAGACCCAAACCCACTCGGCTAGACCCAAACCCACTCGGCTAGACCCAAACCCACTCGGCTAGACCCAAGCCCACTCGGCTAGACCCAAACCCACTCGGCTAGACCCAAACCCACTCGGCTAGACCCAAACACACTCGGCTACACCCAAACCCACTCGGCTAGACCCACACCCACTCGGCTAGACCCAAACCCACTCGGCTGAACCCAAACCCACTCGGCTAGACCCAAACCTACTCGGGTAGACCCAAACCCACTCGGCTAGACCCAAACCCACTCGGCTAGACCCAGACCCACTCGGCTAGACCCTAACCCACTCGGCTAGACCCAAACCCACTCGGCTAGAACCAAATCCACTCGGCTAGACCAAAACCCACTCGGCTAGACCCAAACCCATTCCGCTAGAACGATACCCACTCGGCTGGACCCAAACCCAGTCAGCTGGACCCAAACCCAGTCAGCTAGACCCAAACCCACTCGGCTACACCCAAACCCACTCGGCTAGACCCAAACCCACTCGGCTAGACCCTAACCCACTCCGCTAGGCCCAAAACCCACACGGCTAGACCCAAATCCACTCGGCTAGACCAAAACCCACTAGGCTAGACCCAAACCCATTCCGCTAGAACCAAACTCACTCCGCTACACCCAAACCCACTCCGCTAGACCCAAACCCACTCAGCTAGACCCAAACCCACTCGGCTAGATCCAAACCCACTCGGCTGGACCCAAACCCACTCCGCCAGACCCAAACCCACTCCGCTAGACCCAAACCCACTCGGCAAGACCCAAACCCACTCGGATAGACCCAAACCCACTCCGCTAGATCCAAACCCACTCCGCTAGACCCCAACCCAATCCGCTAGACCCAAACCCACTCTGTTAGACCCAAACCCACTCCGCTAGACCCAAACCCACTCCGCTAGTCCCAAACCCACTCCGCTAGACCCAAACCCACTCCGCTAGACCCAAACCCATTCCGCTGGAACCGAACCCACTCGGCTAGACCCAAACCCACTCGGCTGGCCCCAAACCCACTCAGCCAGACCCAAACCCACTCGGCTAGACCAAAACCCACTCGGCTGGACCCAAACCCACTCGGCTGGACCCAAACCCACTAAAATAGACCCAAACCCAATCGGCTAGACCCAAACCCACTCGGGTAGACCCAAACCCACTCGGCTAAACCCAAACCCACTCGGCTAGACCCAAACCCATTCCGCTAGAACCAAACCCACTCGGCTAGACCCAAACCCACTCGGCTGGACCCAAACCCACTCGGCTAGACCCAAACCCACTCGGCTGGACCCAAACCCACTCGGCTGGACCCAAACCCACTCCGGTAGACCCAAACCCACTCCGCTAGACCCAAACCCACTCGGCTAGACCCAAACCCATTCGGCTAGACCCAAACCCACTCCGCTAGTCCCAAACCCACTCGGGTAGACCCAAACCCACTTGGCTAGAACCAAACCCACTCGGCTAGACCCAAACCCACTCGGCTAGATCCAAACCCACTCGGCTAGACCCAAACCCACTCCGCTAGACCCAAACCCACTCCGCTAGACCCAAACCCACTCGGCAAGACCCAAACCCACTCGGATAGACCCAAACCCACTCCGCTAGACCCAAACCCACTCCGCTAGACCCAAACCCAATCCGCTAGACCCAAACCCACTCTGTTAGACGCAAACCCTCTCCGCTAGACCCAAACCCACTCCGCTAGACCAAAACCCACTCCGCTAGACCCAAACCCACTCCGCTATACCCAAACCCACTCCACTAGACCCAAACCCACTCCGCTAGACACAAACCCACTCGGCTGCACGCAAACCCACTCCGCTAGACCCAAACCAACTCCGCTAGACCCAAACCAACTCGGCTAGACCCAAACCCACTCGGCTAGACCGAAACCCACTCGGCTAGACCCAAACCCACTCGGCTAGACCCAAACCCACTCGGCTAGACCCAAACCCACTCGGCTAGACCCAAACCCACTCGGCTAGACCCAAGCCCACTCGGCTAGACCCAAACCCACTCGGCTAGACCCAAACCCACTCGGCTAGACCCAAACACACTCGGCTACACCCAAACCCACTCGGCTAGACCCACACCCACTCGGCTAGACCCAAACCCACTCGGCTGAACCCAAACCCACTCGGCTAGACCCAAACCTACTCGGGTAGACCCAAACCCACTCGGCTAGACCCAAACCCACTCGGCTAGACCCAGACCCACTCGGCTAGACCCTAACCCACTCGGCTAGACCCAAACCCACTCGGCTAGAACCAAATCCACTCGGCTAGACCAAAACCCACTCGGCTAGACCCAAACCCATTCCGCTAGAACGATACCCACTCGGCTGGACCCAAACCCAGTCAGCTGGACCCAAACCCAGTCAGCTAGACCCAAACCCACTCGGCTACACCCAAACCCACTCGGCTAGACCCAAACCCACTCGGCTAGACCCTAACCCACTCCGCTAGGCCCAAAACCCACACGGCTAGACCCAAATCCACTCGGCTAGACCAAAACCCACTAGGCTAGACCCAAACCCATTCCGCTAGAACCAAACTCACTCCGCTACACCCAAACCCACTCCGCTAGACCCAAACCCACTCAGCTAGACCCAAACCCACTCGGCTAGATCCAAACCCACTCGGCTGGACCCAAACCCACTCCGCCAGACCCAAACCCACTCCGCTAGACCCAAACCCACTCGGCAAGACCCAAACCCACTCGGATAGACCCAAACCCACTCCGCTAGATCCAAACCCACTCCGCTAGACCCCAACCCAATCCGCTAGACCCAAACCCACTCTGTTAGACCCAAACCCACTCCGCTAGACCCAAACCCACTCCGCTAGTCCCAAACCCACTCCGCTAGACCCAAACCCACTCCGCTAGACCCAAACCCATTCCGCTGGAACCGAACCCACTCGGCTAGACCCAAACCCACTCGGCTGGCCCCAAACCCACTCAGCCAGACCCAAACCCACTCGGCTAGACCAAAACCCACTCGGCTGGACCCAAACCCACTCGGCTGGACCCAAACCCACTAAAATAGACCCAAACCCAATCGGCTAGACCCAAACCCACTCGGGTAGACCCAAACCCACTCGGCTAAACCCAAACCCACTCGGCTAGACCCAAACCCATTCCGCTAGAACCAAACCCACTCGGCTAGACCCAAACCCACTCGGCTGGACCCAAACCCACTCGGCTAGACCCAAACCCACTCGGCTGGACCCAAACCCACTCGGCTGGACCCAAACCCACTCCGGTAGACCCAAACCCACTCCGCTAGACCCAAACCCACTCGGCTAGACCCAAACCCATTCGGCTAGACCCAAACCCACTCCGCTAGTCCCAAACCCACTCGGGTAGACCCAAACCCACTTGGCTAGAACCAAACCCCCTCGGCTAGACCCAAACCCACTCGGCTAGACCCTAACCCACTCCGCTAGACCCAAACCCACACGGCTAGACCCAAATCCACTCGGCTAGACCAAAACCCACTAGGCTAGACCCAAACCCATTCCGCTAGAACCAAACCCACTCCGCTACACCCAAACCCACTCCGCTAGACCCAAACCCACTCAGCTAGACCCAAACCCACTCGGCTAGATCCAAACCCACTCGGCTAGACCCAAACCCACTCCGCTAGACCCAAACCCACTCCGCTAGACCCAAACCCACTCCGCTAGACCAAAACCCACTCCGCTAGACCCAAACCTACTCCGCTAGACCCAAACCCATTCCGCTGGAACCAAACCCACTCGGCTAGACCCAAACCCACTCGGCTGGACCCAAATCCACTCAGCTAAACCCAAACCCACTCGGCTAGACCCAAACCCACTCGGCTGGACCCAAACCCACTCGGCTGGACCCAAACCCACTCCGATAGACCCAAACCCACTCCGCTAGACCCAAACCCACTCTGCTAGACCCAAACCCACTCGGCTACACCCAAACCCACTCCGCTAGACCCAAACCCACTCGGGTGGACCCAAGCCCACTCGGCTGGACCCAAACCCACGCGGCTAGACCCAAACCCACACGGCTAGACCCTAACCCACTCCGCTAGATCCAAACCCACACGGCTAGACCCAAATCCACTCGGCTAGACCAAAACCCACTCGGCTAGACCCAAACCCACTCGGCTAGACCCAAACCCACTCGGCTGGACCCAAACCCACTCGGCCAGACCCAAACCAACTCCGCTAGACCCAAACCCACTCAGCTAGTCCCAAACCCAATCCGCCAGACCCAAACCCACTCGGGTAGACCCAAACCCACTCGGCTAGACCCAAACCCACTCGGCAACGCCCAAACCCACTCCGCCAGACTCAAACCCACTCGGCTAGACCCAAACCCACTCGGGTAGACCCAAACCCACTCGGCTAAACGCAAACCCACTCGGCTAGACCCAAACCCACTCCGCTAGACCCATACCACTCGGCTAGACCCAAACCCACTCGGCTATACCCAAACCCTCTCGGCTACACCCTAGCCCACTCCGCTAGACCCAAACCCACTCGGCTAGACCCAAACCCACTCAGCTAGACTCAAACCCACTCGGCTAGACCCAAACGCACTCGGCTGAACCCAAACCCACTCGGCTAGACCCAAACCCACTCGGGTAGAAACAAACCCACTCGGCTAGACCCAAACCCACTCGGCTAGACCCAAACCCTTTCCGCTAGAACCAAACCCACTCGGCTAGACCTAAACCCATTCCGCTAGAACCAAACCCACTCCACTAGACCCAAACCCACTCGGCTCGACCCAAACCCACTCGGCTAGACCCAAACACACTCGGCTGGACCCAAACCCACTCGGCTGGACCCAAACCCACTACGCTAGTCCCAAACCCACTCGGGTAGACACAAACCCACTCGGCTAGACCCAAACCCCCTCGGCTAGACCCAAACCCACTCGGCTAGACCCTAACCCACTCCGCTAGACCCAAACCCACACGGCTAGACCCAAATCCACTCGGCTAGACCAAAACCCACTATGCTAGACCCAAACCCATTCCGCTAGAACCAAATCCACTCCGCTACACCCAAACCCACTCCGCTAGACCCAAACCCACTCAGCTAGACCCAAACCCACTCGGCTAGATCCAAACCCACTCGGCTAGACCCAAACATACTCCGCTAGACCCAAACACACTCCACTAGACCCAAACCCACTCGGCAAGACCCAAACCCACTCGGATAGACCCAAACCCATCCGCTAGACACAAACCCACTCCGCTAGACCCAAACCCAATCCGCTAGACCCAAACCCACTCTGTTAGACCCAAACCATCTCCGCTAGACCCAAACCCACTCCACTAGACCAAAACCCACTCCGCTAGACCCAAACCCACTCCGCTAGACCCAAACCCACTCAGCTAGACCCAAACCCACTCGGCTAGATCCAAACCCACTCGGCTAGACCCAAACCCACTCCGCTAGACCCAAACCCACTCCGCTAGACCCAAACCCACTCGGCAAGACCCAAACCCACTCGGATAGACCCAAACCCACTCCGCTAGACCCAAACCCACTCCGCTAGACCCAAACCCAATCCGCTAGACCCAAACCCACTCTGTTAGACCCAAACCCTCTCCGCTAGACCCAAACCCACTCCGCTAGACCAAAACCCACTCCGCTAGACCCAAACCCACTCCGCTAGACCCAAACCCACTCAGCTAGACCCAAACCCACTCGGCTAGATCCAAACCCACTCGGCTAGACCCAAACCCACTCCGCTAGACCCAAACCCACTCCGCTAGACCCAAACCCACCCCGCTAGACCCAAACCCATTCCGCTAGAACCAAACCCACTCGGCTAGACCCAAACCCACTCGGCTGGCCCCAAACCCACTCGGCTAGACCCAAACCCACTCGGCCAGACCCAGACCCACTCGGCTGGACCCAAACCCACTCGGCGAGACCCAAACCCACTCGGCTAGACCCAAACCCACTCAGCTACACCAAACCCACTCGGCAACACCCAAACCCATTCCGCTAGACCCAAACCCACTCGGGTAGACCCTAACCCTCTCGGCTAGACCCAAACCCACTCGGCAACACCCAAACCCACTCCGCTAGACCCAAACCCACTCGGCTAGACCCAAACCCACTCGGCTAGACCCAAACCCACTCGGCTAGACCCAAACCCACTTGGCTAGACCCAAACCCACTCAGCTGGACCCAAACCCACTCGGCTACACCCAAACCCATTCCGCTAGACCCAAACCAACTCCGCTAGACCCAAACCCACTCCGCTAGTCCCAAACCCACTCCGCTAGACCCAAACCCACTCGGGTAGACCCAAACCCACTCGGCTAGACCCAAACCGACTCGGCAACACCCAAACCCACTCCGCTAGACTCAAACCCACTCGGCTAAACCCAAACCCACTCGGCTAGACCCAAACCCACTCGGCTAGACCCAAACCCACTCGGCTAGACCAAAACACAATCGGCTAGACCCAAACCCACTCGGGTAGACCCAAACCCACTCGGCTAAACCCAAACCCACTCGGCTAGACCCAAACCCACTCCGCTAGACGCAAACCCACTCCGCTAGACCCATACCACTCGGCTAGACCCAAACCCACTCGGCTACACCCAAACCCTCTTGGCTACACCCTAGCCCACTCCGCTAGACCCAAACCCACTCGGCTAGACCCAAACCCACTCAGCTAGACTCAAACCCACTCGGCTAGACCCAAACGCACTCGGCTGAACCCAAACCCACTCGGCTAGACCCAAACCCACTCGGGTAGAAACAAACCCACTCGGCTAGACCCAAACCCACTCCGCTAGACCCAAACCCACTCCGCTAGACCCAAACCCACTCGGCAAGACCCAAACCCACTCGGATAGACCCAAACCCACTCCGCTACACCCAAACCCACTCCGCTAGACCCAAACCCAATCCGCTAGACCCAAACACTCTGTTAGACCCAAACCCTCTCCGCTAGACCCAAACCCACTCCGCTAGACCAAAACCCACTCCGCTAGACCCAAACCCACTCCGCTAGACCCAAACCCACTCAGCTAGACCCAAACCCACTCGGCTAGATCCAAACCCACTCGGCTAGACCCAAACCCACTCCGCTAGACCCAAACCCACTCCGCTAGACCCAAACCCACCCCGCTAGACCCAAACCCATTCCGCTAGAACCAAACCCACTCGGCTAGACCCAAGCCCACTCGGCTGGCCCCAAACCCACTCGGCTAGACCCAAACCCACTCGGCCAGACCCAGACCCACTCGGCTGGACCCAAACCCACTCGGCGAGACCCAAACCCACTCGGCTAGACCCAAACCCACTCAGCTACACCAAACCCACTCGGCTACACCCAAACCCATTCCGCTAGACCCAAACCCACTCGGGTAGACCCTAACCCTCTCGGCTAGACCCAAACCCACTCGGCAACACCCAAACCCATTCCGCTAGACCCAAACCCACTCGGGTAGACCCTAACCCTCTCGGCTAGACCCAAACCCACTCGGCTACACCCAAACCCATTCCGCTAGACCCAAACCAACTCCGCTAGACCCAAACCCACTCCGCTAGTCCCAAACCCACTCCGCTAGACCCAAACCCACTCGGGTAGACCCAAACCCACTCGGCTAGACCCAAACCGACTCGGCAACACGCAAACCCACTCCGCTAGACTCAAACCCACTCGGCTAAACCCAAACCCACTCGGCTAGATCCAAACCCACTCGGCTGGACCCAAACCCACTCGGCTAGACCCAAACCCAACTGGCTAGACCCAAACCCACTCGGCTAGACCCAAACCCACGCGGCTAGACCCAAACCCACTCCGCTATACCCAAACCCACTCGGCTAGACCCAAACCCAATCGGCTGGGCCCAATCCCACTCGGCTAGACCCAAACCCACTCGGCTAGACCCAAACCCACTCCGCTAGACCCAAACCCACTCGGCTAGACACAAACCCACTCGGCTAGACCCAAACCCACTCGGGTTCACCCAACCCCACCCCGCTAGACCCAAACCCACTAGACCCAAATCCACTCCGTTAGACCCAAACCCACTCGGCAAAACCCAAACCCATTCCGCTAGACCAAAACCCACTCCGCTAGACCCAAACCCACTCCGCGAGACCCAAACCCACTCCGCTAGACCCAAACCCACTCCGCTAGACCCAAACCCACTCGGCTAGACCCAAACCCACTCGGCTAGACCCAAACCCACTCGGCAAGACCCTAACCCACTCCGCTACACCCAAACCCACTCAGCTAGACCCAAATCCACTCGGCTAGACCAAAACACACTCGGCTAGACCCATACCCACTCCGCTAGACCCAAACCCACTCCGCTAGACCCAAACCCACTTGTCTAGACTCAAACCCACTTGGCGGGACCCAAACCCAATCGGCTAGACCCAAACCCACTCCGCTAGACCCAAACCCACTCCGCTAGACCCAAACCAACTCGGCTAGACCCAAACCCACTCGGATAGACCCAAACCCACTCCGCTAGACCCAATCCCACTCCGCTAGACCCAAACCCAATCCGTTAGACCCAAACCCACTCCGCTGGACACAAACCCTCTCGGCTAGACCCAAACCCACTCGGCTACACCCGAACCCACTCGGCTAGACCCGAACCCAGTCGGCAAGACCAAAACCCACTCGGCTAGACCCAAACCCACTCGGCTAGACCCAAACCCACTCGGCCAGACCCAAACCCACTCGGCTAGACCCAAACCCACTCGGCTGGACCCAAACCCACTCCGCTAGACCTGAACCCACTCGGCTAGACGCGAACCCACTCGGCTAGACCCAAACCCAGTCGGCTAGACCAAAACCTACTCAGCTGCACCAAACCCACTCGGCTACACCCAAACCCATTCCGCTAGACCCAAACCCACTCGGGTAGACCCTAACCCTCTCGGCTAGACCCAAACCCACTCGGCTACACCCAAACCCATTCCGCTAGACCCAAACCAACTCCGCTAGACCCAAACCCACTCCGCTAGTCCCAAACCCACTCCGCTAGACCCAAACCCACTCGGGTAGACCCAAACCCACTCGGCTAGACCCAAACCGACTCGGCAACACCCAAACCCAATCCGCTAGACTCAAACCCACTCGGCTAAACACAAACCCACTCGGCTAGATCCAAACCCACTCGGCTGGACCCAAACCCACTCGGCTAGACCCAAACCCAACTGGCTAGACCCAAACCCACTCGGCTAGACCCAAACCCACTCGGCTAGACCCAAACCCACTCCGCTATACCCAAACCCACTCGGCTAGACCCAAACCCAATCGGCTGGGCCCAATCCCACTCGGCTAGACCCAAACCCACTCGGCTAGACCCAAACCCACTCCGCTAGACCCAAACCCACTCGGCTAGACACAAACCCACTCGGCTAGACCCAAACCCACTCGGGTTCACCCAACCCCACCCCGCTAGACCCAAACCCACTAGACCCAAATCCACTCCGTTAGACCCAAACCCACTCGGCAAGACCCAAACCCATTCCGCTAGACCAAAACCCACTCCGCTAGACCCAAACCCACTCCGCTAGACCCAAACCCACTCGGCTAGACCCAAACCCACTCGGCTAGACCCAAACCCACTCGGCAAGACCCTAACCCACTCCGCTACACCCAAACCCACTCAGCTAGACCCAAATCCACTCGGCTAGACCAAAACCCACTCGGCTAGACCCATCCCCACTCCGCTAGACCCAAACCCACTCCGCTAGACCCAAACCCACTTGTCTAGACCCAAACCCACTTGGCGGGACCCAAACCCACTCGGATAGACCCAAACCCACTCCGCTAGACCCAATCCCACTCCGCTAGACCCAAACCCAATCCGCTAGACCCAAACCCACTCCGCTGGACACAAACCCTCTCGGCTAGACCCAAACCCACTCGGCTACACCCGAACCCACTCGGCTAGACCCGAACCCAGTCGGCAAGACCAAAACCCACTCGGCTAGACCCAAACCCACTCGGCTAGACCCAAACCCACTCGGCCAGACCCAAACCCACTCGGCTAGACCCAAACCCACTCGGCTGGACCCAAACCCACTCCGCTAGACCTGAACCCACTCGGCTAGACGCGAACCCACTCGGCTAGACCCAAACCCAGTCGGCTAGACCAAAACCTACTAAGCTGCACCAAACCCACTCGGCTACACCCAAACCCATTCCGCTAGACCCAAACCAACTCCGCTAGACCCAAACCCACTCCGCTAGTCCAAAACCCAATCCGCTAGACCCAAACCCACTCGGGTAGACCCAAACCCACTCGGCTAGACCCAAACCCACTCGGCAACACCCAAACCAACTCAGCTAGACTCAAACCCACTCGGCTAGACCCAAACCCACTCGGCTAGACCAAAACCCAATCGGCTAGACCCAAACCCACTCGGGTAGACCCAAACCCACTCGGCTAAACCCAAACCCACTCGGCAAGACCCAAACCCACTCGGCTAGACCCAAACCCACTCCGCTAGACGCAAACCCACTCCGCTAGACCCAAACCAACTCCGCTAGACCCAAACCCACTCCGCTAGTCCCAAACCCACTCCGCTAGACCCAAACCCACTCGGGTAGACCCAAACCCACTCGGCTAGACCCAAACCGACTCGGCATCACCCAAACCCACTCCGCTAGACTCAAACCCACTCGGCTAAACCCAAACCCACTCGGCCAGACCCAAACCCACTCGGCCATACCCAAACCCACTCGGCTAGATCCAAACCCACTCGGCTGGACCCAAACCCACTCGGCTAGACCCAAACCCAACTGGCTAGACCCAAACCCACTCGGCTAGACCCAAACCCACTCGGCTAGACCCAAACACACTCCGCTATACCCAAACCCACTCGGCTAGACCCAAACCCAATCGGCTGGGCCCAATCCCACTCGGCTAGACCCAAACCCACTCGGCTAGACCCAAACCAACTCCGCTAGACCCAAACCCACTCGGCTAGACACAAACCCACTCGGCTAGACCCAAACCCACTCGGGTTCACCCAACCCCACCCCGCTAGACCCAAACCCACTAGACCTAAATCCACTCCGTTAGACCCAAACCCACTCGGCAAGACCCAAACCCATTCCGCTAGACCAAAACCCACTCCGCTAGACCCAAACCCACTCCGCGAGACCCAAACCCACTCCGCTAGACCCAAACCCACTCCGCTAGACCCAAACCCACTCGGCTAGACCCAAACCCACTCGGCTAGACCCAAACCCACTCGGCAAGACCCTAACCCACTCCGCTACACCCAAACCCACTCAGCTAGACCCAAATCCACTCGGCTAGACCAAAACCCACTCGGCTAGACCCAAACCCACTCCGCTAGACCCAAACCCACTCCGCTAGACCCAAACCCACTTGTCTAGACCCAAACCCACTTGGCGGGACCCAAACCCAATCGGCTAGACCCAAACCCACTCCGCTAGACCCAAACCCACTCCGCTAGACCCAAACCAACTCGGCTAGACCCAAACCCACTCGGATAGACCCAAACCCACTCCGCTAGACCCAATCCCACTCCGCTAGACCCAAACCCAATCCGCTAGACCCAAACCCACTCCGCTGGACACAAACCCTCTCGGCTAGACCCAAACCCACTCGGCTACACCCGAACCCACTCGGCTAGACCCGAACCCAGTCGGCTAGACCAAAACCCACTCGGCTAGACCCAAACCCACTCGGCTAGACCCAAACCCACTCGGCCAGACCCAAACCCACTCGGCTAGACCCAAACCCACTCGGCTGGACCCAAACCCACTCCGCTAGACCTGAACCCACTCGGCTAGACGCGAACCCACTCGGCTAGACCCAAACCCAGTCGGCTAGACCAAAACCTACTCAGCTGCACCAAACCCACTCGGCTACACCCAAACCCATTCCGCTAGACCCAAACCAACTCCGCTAGACCCAAACCCACTCCGCTAGTCCAAAACCCAATCCGCTAGACCCAAACCCACTCGGGTAGACCAAAACCCACTCGGCTAGACCCAAACCCACTCGGCACCACCCAAACCCACTCCGCTAGACTCAAACCCACTCGGCTAGACCCAAACCCACTCGGCTAGACCAAAACCCAATCGGCTAGACCCAAACCCACTCGGGTAGACCCAAACCAACTCGGCTGAACCCAAACCCACTCGGCAAGACCCAAACCCACTCGGCTAGACCCAAACCCACTCCGCTAGACGCAAACCCACTCCGCTAGACCCATACCACTCGGCTAGACCCAAACCCACTCGGCTACACCCAAACCCCCTCGGCTACACCCTAGCCCACTCCGCTAGACCCAAACCCACTCCGCTAGACCCAAACTCAGTCAGCTAGACTCAAACCCACTCGGCTAGACCCAAACCCACTCGGCTGAACCCAAACCCACTCGGCGAGACCCAAACCCACTCGGCACAACCCAAACCCACTCCGCTAGACTCAAACCCACTCGGCAAGACCCAAACCCACTCGGCTAGACCCAAACCCAATCGGCTCGACCCTAACCCACTCGGCTGGACCCAAACCCACTCGGCTGGACCCAAACCCACTCCGCTAGACCCAAACCCACTCCGCTAGACCCAAACCCACTCGGCTAGACCCAAACCCACTCGGCTACACCCAAACCCACTCCGCTAGACCCAAACCCACTCGGGTAGACCCAAGCCCACTCGGCTAGACCCAAACCCACTCGGCTAGACCAAAACCCACTCGGACAGACCCAAACCCATTCCGCTAGAACCAAACCCACTCGGCAAGACCCAAACCCATTCCGCTAGACCAAAACCCACTCCGCTAGACCCAAACCCACTCCGCGAGACCCAAACCCACTCCGCTAGACCCAAACCCACTCAGCTACAGCCAAACGCACTCGGCTAGACCCTGACCCACTCCGCTACACCCAAACCCACTCGGCTAGACCCAAATCCACTCGGCTAGACCAAAACCCACTCGGCTAGACCCAAACACATTCCGCTACACCCAAACCCACTCCGCTACACCCAAACCCACTCCGCTAGACCGAAACCCACTCAGCTAGACCCAAACCCAGTCGTCTAGACCCAAACCCACTTGGCGGGACCCAAACCCACTCGGCTAGACCCAAACCCACTCCGCTAGACCCAAACCAACTCAGTTAGACCCAAACCCACTCGGACAGACCCAAACCCACTCCGCTAGACCCAATCCCACTCCGCTAGACCCAAACCCAATCCGCTAGACCCAAACACACTCCGTTAGACCCAAACCCACTCCGCTAGACCCAAACCCACTCCGCTAGACTCAAACACACTCGGCTAGACCCAAACCCACTCGGCTAGACCCAAACCCAATCGGCTAGACCCTAACCCACTCGGCTGGACCCAAACCCACTCGGCTGGACCCAAACCCACTCCGCTAGACCCAAACGCACTCCGCTAGACCCAAACCCACTCGGCTAGACACAAACCCACTCGGCTACACCCAAACCCAATCCGCTAGACCCAAACCCACTCGGGTAGACCCAAGCCCACTCGGCTAGACCCAAACCCACTCGGCTAGAACCAAACCCACTCGGCTGGACCCTAACCCACTCCGCTAGATCCAAACCCACACGGCGAGACCCAAATCCACTCGGCTAGACTAAAACCCACTCGGCTAATCCCAAACCCATTCCGCTAGAACCAAACCCACTCCGCTACACCCAAACCCACTCCGCTAGACCCAAACCCACTCAGCTAGACTCAAACCCACTCGGCTAGATCCAAACCCACTCGGCTAGACCCAAACCCACTCCGCTAGACCCAAACCCACTCCGCTAGACCCAAACCCAATCCGCTAGACCCAAACCCACTCTGTTAGACCCAAACCCTCTCCGCTAGACCTAAACCCACTCCGCTAGACCCAAACCCACTCCGCTAGACCCAAAACCACTCCGCTAGACCCAAGCCCATTCCGCTGGAACCAAACCCACTCGGCTAGACCCAAACCCACTCGGCTGGACCCAAACCCACTCAGCTAAACCCAAACCCACTCGTCTAGACCCAAACCCACTCGGCTGGACCCAAACTCACTCGGCTGGACCCAAACCCACTCTGATAGACCCAAACCCACTCCGCTAGACCCAAACCCACTCGGCTAGACCCAAACCCACTCGGCTACACCCAAACCCACTCCGCTAGACCCAAACCCACTCGGGTAGACCCAAGCCCACTCGGCTAGACCCAAATCCACTCGGCTAGACCCAAACCCACACGGCTAGACCCTAACCCACTCCGCTAGATCCAAACCCACACGGCTAGACCCAAATCCACTCGGCTAGACCAAAACCCACTCGGCTAGACCCAAACCCACTCGGCTAGACCCAAACCCACTCGGCTGGACCCAAACCCACTCCGCTAGATCCAAACCAACTCCGCTAGACCCAAACCCACTCCGCTAGTCCCAAACCCAATCCGCTAGACCCAAACCCACTCGGGTAGACTCATACCCACTCGGCTAGACCCAAACCCACTCGGCAACACCCAAACCCACTCCGCTAGACTCAAACCCACTCGGCTAGGCCCAAACCCACTCGGCTAGACTAAAACCCAATCGGCTAGACCCAAACCCACACGGGTAGACCCAAACCAACTCGGCTGAACACAAACCCACTCGGCAAGACCGAAACCCACTCGGCTAGACCCAAACCCACTCCGCTAGACGCAAACCCACTCCGCTAGACCCATACCACTCGGCTAGACCCAAACCCACTCGGCTACACCCAAACCCTCTCGGCTGAACCCTACCCCACTCCGCTAGCCCCAAACCCACTCCACTAGACCCAAACCCACTCAGCTAGACTCAAACCCACTCGGCTAGACCCAAACCCACTCGGCTGAACCCAAACCCACTCGGCTAGACCCAAAACCACTCCGCTAGACCCAAACCCACTCGGCTAGACCCAAACCCACTCGGCTAGACCCAAACCCACTCCGCTAGACCCAAACCCACTCGGGTAGACCCAAACCCACTCGGCTAGACCCAAACCCACTCGGCTAGACCCAAACCCACTCGGCTAGACCTTAACCCACTCCGCTAGACCCAAACCCACACGGCTAGACACAAATCCACTCGGCTGGACCAAAACCCACTAGGTTAGACCCAAACCCATTCCGCTAGAACCAAACCCACTCCGCTACACCCAAACCCACTCCGCTAGACCCAAACCCACTCAGCTAGACCCAAACCCACTCGGCTAGATCCAAACCCACTCGGCTAGACCCAAACCCACTCCGCTAGACCCAAACCCACTCCGCTAGACCCAAACTCACTCGGCAAGACCCAAACCCACTCGAATAGACCCAAACCCACCCCGCTAGACCCAAACCCATTCCGCTAGAACCAAACCCACTCGGCTAGACCCAAACCCACTCGGCTGGCCCCAAACCCACTCGGCTAGACCCAAACCCACTCGGCCAGACCCAGACCCAGTCGGCTGGACCCAAACCCACTCGGCGAGACCCAAACCCACTCGGCAACACCCAAACCCACTCCGCTAGACTCAAACCCACTCGGCTAGACCCAAACCCACTCGGCTAGACCCAAACCCAATCGGCTAGGCCCAAACCCACTCGGGTAGACCCAAACCCACTCGGCTAAACCCAAACCCACTCGGCCAGACCCAAACCCACTCGGCTAGACCCAAACCCACTCCGCTAGACCCGAACCCACTCGGCTAGACCCGAACCCACTCGGCCTGACACAAACCCACTCGGCTAGACCCAAACCCACTCAGCTACACCAAACCCACTCGGCTACACCCAATCCCATTCCGCTAGAACCAAACCCACTCGGGTAGACCCTAACCCTCTCGGCTAGACCCAAACCCACTCGGCAACACCCAAACCCACTCCGCTAGACTCAAACCCACTCGGCTAGACCCAAACCCTCTCGGCTAGACCCAAACCCACTCGGCTAGACCCAAACCCACTCGGGTAGAGCCAAACCCACTCGGCTCGACCCAAACCCACTCTGCTAGACCCGAACCTACTCGGCTAGACCCAAACCCACTTGGCTAGACCCAAACCCACTCAGCTGGACCCAAACCCACTCGGCTACACCCAAACCCATTCCGCTAGACCCAAACCAACTCCGCTAGACCAAAACCCACTCCGCTAGTCCCAAACCCACTCCGCTAGACCCAAACCCACTCGGGTAGGCCCAAACCCACTCGGCTAGACCCAAACCGACTCGGCAACACCCAAACCCACTCCGCTAGACTCAAAACCACTCGGCTGACCCAAACCCACTCGGCTAGACCCAAACCCACTCGGCTAAACCCAAACCCACTCGGCTAGACCCAAACCCACTCGGCTAGACCCAAACCCACTCGGCTAGACCCAAACCCACTCGGCTAGACCCATACCAATCGGCTAGACCCAAACCCACTTGACTACACCCAAACCCACTCCGCTAGACCCATACCACTCGGCTAGACCCAAACCCACTCGGCTACACCCAAACCCTCTCGGCTAAACCCTACCCCACTCCGCTAGACCCAAACCCACTCCGCTAGACCTAAACCCACTCAGCTAGACTCAAACCCACTCGGCTAGACCCAAACCCACTCGGCTGAACCCAAACCCACTCGGCTAGACCCAAACCCACTCCGCTAGACCCAATCCCACTCGGCTAGACCCAAACCCACTCGGCTAGACCCAAACCCACTCCGCCAGTCCCAAACCCACTCGGGTAGACCCAAACCCACTCGGCTAGACCCAAACCCACTCGGCTAGACCCAAACCCACTCTGCTAGACCTTAACCCACTCCGCTAGACCCAAACCCACACGGCTAGACCCAAATCCACTCGGCTGGACCAAAACCCACTAGGTTAGACCCAAACCCATTCCGCTAGAACCAAACCCACTCCGCTAGACCCAAACCCACTCCGCTATACCCAAACCCACTCCGCTAGACCCAAACCCACCCCGCTAGACCCAAACCCATTCCGCTAGAACCAAACCCACTCGGCTAGACCCAAACCCACTCGGCTGGCCCCAAACCCACTCGGCTAGACCCAAACCCACTCGGCCAGACCCAGACCCAGTCGGCTGGACCCAAACCCACTCGGCAACACCCAAACCCACTCCACTAGACTCAAACCCACTCGGCTAGACCCAAACCCACTCGGCTAGACCCAAACCCAATCGGCTAGACCCAAACCCACTCGGGTAGACCCAAACCCACTCGGCTAAACACAAACCCAATCGGCCAGACCCAAACCCACTCGGCTAGACCCAAACCCACTCCGCTAGACCCGAACCCACTCGGCTAGACCCGAACCCACTCGGCTTGACACGAACCCTCTCGGCTAGACCCAAACCCACTCAGCTACACCAAACCCACTCGGCTACACCCAAACCCATTCCGCTAGAACCAAACCCACTCGAGTAGACCCTAACCCTCTCGGCTAGACCCAAACCCACTCGGCAACACCCAAACCCACTCCGCTAGACTCAAACCCACTCGGCTAGACCCAAACCGACTCGGCTAGACCCAAACCCACTCGGCTAGACCCAAACCCACTCGGGTAGAGCCAAACCCACTCGGCTCGACCCAAACCCACTCCGCTAGACCCGAACCTACTCGGCTAGACCCAAACCCACTTGGCTAGACCCAAACCCACTCAGCTGGACCCAAACCCACTCCGCTAGACCCAAACCCACTCAGCTGGACTCAAACCCACTTGGCTAGACCCTAACCCACTCGGCTGAACCCAAACCCACTCGGCTAGACCCAAACCCACTCCGCTAGACCCAAACCCACTCGGCTAGACCCAAACCCACTCGGCTAGACCCAAACCCACTCCGCTAGACCCAAACCCACTCGGGTAGACCCAAACCCACTCGGCTAGACCCAAACCCACTCCGCTAGTCCCTAACCCACGCCGCTAGACCCAAACCCACTCGGGTAGACCCAAACCCACTCGGCTAGACCCAAACCGACTCGGCAACACCCAAAACCACTCCGCCAGATCCAAACCCACTCGGCTGACCCAAACCCACTCGGCTAGACCCAAACCCACTTGGCTAGACCCAAACCCACTCGGGTAGACCCAAACCCACTCGGCTAAACCCAAACCCACTCGGCTAGACCCAAACCCACTCAGCTAGACCCAAACCCACTCGGCCAGACCCAAACCCACTCGGCTCGACCCATACCAATCGGCTAGACCCAAACCCACTTGACTACACCCAAACCCACTCGGCTACACCCTAGCCCACTCCGCTAGACCCAAACCCACTCCGCTAGACCCAAACCCACTCAGCTAGACCCAAACCCACTCGGCTAGACCCAAACCCACTCGGCTGAACCCAAACCCACTCGGCTGGACCCAAACCTGCTCGGGTAGGCCCAAACCCACTCGGCCAGACCCAAACCCACTCGGCTAGACCCAGACCCACTCGGCTAGACCCTAACCCACCCGGCTAGACCCAAACCCACTCGGCTAGAACCAAATCCACTCGGCTAGACCAAAACCCACTCGGCTAGACCCAAACCCACTCAGCTAGACCCAAACGCACTCGGCTAGAACAAAACCCACTCGGCTAGACCCAAACCTACTCGGCTAGACCCAAACCCACTCGGGTAGAGCCAAACCCACTCGGCTCGACCCAAACCCACTCCGCTAGACCCGAACCTACTCGGCTAGACCCAAACCCACATGGCTAGACCCAAACCCACTCAGCTGGACCCAAACCCACTCGGCTACACCCAAACCCATTCCGCTAGACCCAAACCAACTCCGCTAGATCCAAACCCACTCCGCTAGTCCCAAACCCACTCCGCTAGACCCAAACCCACTCGGGTAGACCCAAACCCACTCGGCTAGACCCAAACCGACTCGGCAACACCCAAACCCACTCCGCTAGACTCAACCCACTCGGCTGACCCAAACCCACTCGGCTAGACCCAAACCCACTTGGCTAGACCCAAACCCACTCGGGTAGACCCAAACCCACTCGGCTAAACCCAAACCCACTCGGCTAGACCCAAACGCACTCGGCTAGACCCAAACCCACTCGGTTAGACCCAAACCCACTCGGCTAGACCCATACCAATCGGCTAGACCCAAACCCACTTGACTACACCCAAACCCACTCGGCTACACCCTAGCCCACTCCGCTAGACCCAAACCCACTCCGCAAGACCCAAACCCACTCAGCTAGACCCAAACCCACTCGGCTAGACCCAAACCCACTCGGCTGAACCCAAACCCACTCGGCTGGACCCAAACCTGCTCGGGTAGACCCAAACCCACGCGGCCAGACCCAAACCCACTCGGCTAGACCCAGACCCACTCGGCTAGACCCTAACCCACTCGGCTAGACCCAAACCCACTCGGCTAGAACCAAATCCACTCGGCTAGACCAAAACCCACTCGGCTAGACCCAAACCCATTCCGCTAAACCGAACCCACTCGGCTAGACACAAACCCACTCAGCTAGACCCAAACCCACTGAGCTAGACGCAAATCCACTCCGCTAGACCCAAACCCACTCGGCTAGAGCCAAACCCATTCCGCTAGACACAAACCTACTCCGCTAGACCCAAACCCACTCCGCTAGACCCAAACCCACTCGGCTAGACCCAAACCCACTCGGCTAGACCCAAACCCACTCGGCTAGACCCAAACCCACTCGGCTAGATCCAAACCCAACTGGCTCGACCCAAACCCACTCGGCTAGACCCAAACCCAACTGGCTCGACCCAAACCCACTCGGCTAGACCCAAACCCACTCGGCTAGCCCCAAACCCACTCCGCTATACCCAAACCCACTCGGCTAGACCCAAACCCAATCGGCTGGGCCCAATCCCACTCGGCTAGACCCAACCCACTCGGCTAGACCCAAACCCACTCCGCTAGACCCAAACCCACTCGGCTAGACACAAACCCACTCGGCTAGACCCAAACCCACTCGGGTTCACCCAACCCCACTCCGCTCGACCCAAACCCACTAGACCCAAACCCACTCCGCTAGTCCCAAACCCAATCCGCTAGACCCAAACCCACTCGGGTAGACCCAAACCCACTCGGCTAGACCCAAACCCACGCGGCAACGCCCAAACCCACTCCGCTAGACTCAAACCCACTCGGCTAGACCCAAACCCACTCGGCTAGACCAAAACCCAATCGGCTAGACCCAAACCCACTCGGGTAGACCCAAACCCACTCGGCTAAACCCAAACCCACTCGGCAAGACCCAAACCCACTCGGCTAGACCCAAACCCACTCCGCTAGACGCAAACCCACTCCGCTAGACCCAAACCCACTCGGCTACACCCAAACCCTCTCGGCCACACCATAGACCACTCCGCTAGACGCAAACCCACTCCGCTAGACCCAAACCCACTCAGCTAGACTCAAACCCACTCGGCTAGACCCAAACCCACTCGGCTGAACCCAAACCCACTCGGCTAGACCCAAACCCACTCGGGTAGAAACAAACCCACTCGGCTAGACCCAAACCCACTCGGCTAGACCCATACCCATTCCGCTAGAACCAAACCCACTCGGCTAGACCCAAACCCATTCCGCTAGAACCAAACCCACTCGGCTAGACCCAAACCCACTCGGCTCGACCCAAACCCACTCGGCTAGACCCAAACCCAATCGGCTAGGCCCAAACCCACTCGGGTAGACCCAAACCCACTCGGCTAAACCCAAACCCACTCGGCCAGACCCAAACCCACTCGGCTAGACCCAAACCCACTCCGCTAGACCCGAACCCACTCGGCTAGACCCGAACCCACTCGGCCTGACACAAACCCACTCGGCTAGACCCAAACCCACTCAGCTACACCAAACCCACTCGGCTACACCCAATCCCATTCCGCTAGAACCAAACCCACTCGGGTAGACCCTAACCCTCTCGGCTAGACCCAAACCCACTCGGCAACACCCAAACCCACTCCGCTAGACTCAAACCCACTCGGCTAGACCCAAACCCACTCGGCTAGACCCAAACCCACTCGGCTAGGCCCAAACCCACTCGGGTAGAGCCAAACCCACTCGGCTCGACCCAAACCCACTCTGCTAGACCCGAACCTACTCGGCTAGACCCAAACCCACTTGGCTAGACCCAAACCCACTCAGCTGGACCCAAACCCACTCGGCTACACCCAAACCCATTCCGCTAGACCCAAACCAACTCCGCTAGACCAAAACCCACTCCGCTAGTCCCAAACCCACTCCGCTAGACCCAAACCCACTCGGGTAGGCCCAAACCCACTCGGCTAGACCCAAACCGACTCGGCAACACCCAAACCCACTCCGCTAGACTCAAAACCACTCGGCTGACCCAAACCCACTCGGCTAGACCCAAACCCACTCGGCTAAACCCAAACCCACTCGGCTAGACCCAAACCCACTCGGCTAGACCCAAACCCACTCGGCTAGACCCAAACCCACTCGGCTAGACCCATACCAATCGGCTAGACCCAAACCCACTTGACTACACCCAAACCCACTCCGCTAGACCCATACCACTCGGCTAGACCCAAACCCACTCGGCTACACCCAAACCCTCTCGGCTAAACCCTACCCCACTCCGCTAGACCCAAACCCACTCCGCTAGACCTAAACCCACTCAGCTAGACTCAAACCCACTCGGCTAGACCCAAACCCACTCGGCTGAACCCAAACCCACTCGGCTAGACCCAAACCCACTCCGCTAGACCCAATCCCACTCGGCTAGACCCAAACCCACTCGGCTAGACCCAAACCCACTCCGCCAGTCCCAAACCCACTCGGGTAGACCCAAACCCACTCGGCTAGACCCAAACCCACTCGGCTAGACCCAAACCCACTCTGCTAGACCTTAACCCACTCCGCTAGACCCAAACCCACTTGTCTAGACCTAAACCCACTTGGCGGGACCCAAACCCAATCGGCTAGACCCAAACCCACTCCGCTAGACCCAAACCCACTCCGCTAGACCCAAACCAACTCGGCTAGACCCAAACCCACTCGGATAGACCCAAACCCACTCCGCTAGACCCAATCCCACTCCGCTAGACCCAAACCCAATCCGCTAGACCCAAACCCACTCCGCTGGACACAAACCCTCTCGGCTAGACCCAAACCCACTCGGCTACACCCGAACCCACTCGGCTAGACCCGAACCCAGTCGGCTAGACCAAAACCCACTCGGCTAGACCCAAACCCACTCGGCTAGACCCAAACCCACTCGGCCAGACCCAAACCCACTCGGCTAGACCCAAACCCACTCGGCTGGACCCAAACCCACTCCGCTAGACCTGAACCCACTCGGCTAGACGCGAACCCACTCGGCTAGACCCAAACCCAGTCGGCTAGACCAAAACCTACTCAGCTGCACCAAACCCACTCGGCTACACCCAAACCCATTCCGCTAGACCCAAACCAACTCCGCTAGACCCAAACCCACTCCGCTAGTCCAAAACCCAATCCGCTAGACCCAAACCCACTCGGGTAGACCCAAACCCACTCGGCTAGACCCAAACCCACTCGGCAACACCCAAACCCACTCCGCTAGACTCAAACCCACTCGGCTAGACCCAAACCCACTCGGCTAGACCAAAACCCAATCGGCTAGACCCAAACCCACTCGGGTAGACCCAAACCCACTCGGCTGAACCCAAACCCACTCGGCAAGACCCAAACCCACTCGGCTAGACCCAAACCCACTCCGCTAGACGCAAACCCACTCCGCTAGACCCATACCACTCGGCTAGACCCAAACCCACTCGGCTACACCCAAACCCCCTCGGCTACACCCTAGCCCACTCCGCTAGACCCAAACCCACTCCGCTAGACCCAAACTCAGTCAGCTAGACTCAAACCCACTCGGCTAGACCCAAACCCACTCGGCTGAACCCAAACCCACTCGGCGAGACCCAAACCCACTCGGCAAAACCCAAACCCACTCCGCTAGACTCAAACCCACTCGGCAAGACCCAAACCCACTCGGCTAGACCCAAACCCAATCGGCTCGACCCTAACCCACTCGGCTGGACCCAAACCCACTCGGCTGGACCCAAACCCACTCCGCTAGACCGAAACCCACTCCGCTAGACCCAAACCCACTCAGCTAGACCCAAACCCACTCGGCTACACACAAACCCACTCCGCTAGACCCAAACCCACTCGGGTAGACCCAAGCCCACTCGGCTAGACCCAAACCCACTCGGCTAGACCAAAACCCACTCGGACAGACCCAAACCCATTCCGCTAGAACCAAACCCACTCGGCAAGACCCAAACCCATTCCGCTAGACCAAAACCCACTCCGCTAGACCCAAACCCACTCCGCGAGACCCAAACCCACTCCGCTAGACCCAAACCCACTCGGCTACAGCCAAACGCACTCGGCTAGACCCTGACCCACTCCGCTACACCCAAACCCACTCGGCTAGACCCAAATCCACTCGGCTAGACCAAAACCCACTCGGCTAGACCCAAACACATTCCGCTACACCCAAACCCACTCCGCTACACCCAAACCCACTCCGCTAGACCGAAACCCACTCAGCTAGACCCAAACCCAGTCGTCTAGACCCAAACCCACTTGCCGGGACCCAAACCCACTCGGCTAGACCCAAACCCACTCCGCTAGACCCAAACCAACTCAGTTAGACCCAAACCCACTCGGACAGACCCAAACCCACTCCGCTAGACCCAATCCCACTCCGCTAGACCCAAACCCAATCCGCTAGACCCAAACACACTCCGTTAGACCCAAACCCACTCCGCTAGACCCAAACCCACTCCGCTAGACTCAAACACACTCGGCTAGACCCAAACCCACTCGGCTAGACCCAAACCCAATCGGCTAGACCCTAACCCACTCGGCTGGACCCAAATCCACTCGGCTAGACTAAAACCCACTCGGCTAATCCCAAACCCATTCCGCTAGAACCAAACCCACTCCGCTACACCCAAACCCACTCCGCTAGACCCAAACCCACTCAGCTAGACCCAAACCCACTCGGCTAGATCCAAACCCACTCGGCTAGACCCAAACCCACTCCGCTAGACCCAAACCCACTCCGCTAGACCCAAACCCAATCCGCTAGACCCAAACCCACTCTGTTAGACCCAAACCCTCTCCGCTAGACCCAAACCCACTCCGCTAGACCCAAACCCACTCCGCTAGACCCAAAACCACTCCGCTAGACCCAAGCCCATTCCGCTGGAACCAAACCCACTCGGCTAGACCCAAACCCACTCGGCTGGACCCAAACCCACTCAGCTAAACCCAAACCCACTCGTCTAGACCCAAACCCACTCGGCTGGACCCAAACTCACTCGGCTGGACCCAAACCCACTCTGATAGACCCAAACCCACTCCGCTAGACCCAAACCCACTCGGCTAGACCCAAACCCACTCGGCTACACCCAAACCCACTCCGCTAGACCCAAACCCACTCGGGTAGACCCAAGCCCACTCGGCTAGACCCAAATCCACTCGGCTAGACCCAAACCCACACGGCTAGACCCTAACCCACTCCGCTAGATCCAAACCCACACGGCTAGACCCAAATCCACTCGGCTAGACCAAAACCCACTCGGCTAGACCCAAACCCACTCGGCTAGACCCAAACCCACTCGGCTGGACCCAAACCCACTCCGCTAGATCCAAACCAACTCCGCTAGACCCAAACCCACTCCGCTAGTCCCAAACCCAATCCGCTAGACCCAAACCCACTCGGGTAGACTCATACCCACTCGGCTAGACCCAAACCCACTCGGCAACACCCAAACCCACTCCGCTAGACTCAAACCCACTCGGCTAGGCCCAAACCCACTCGGCTAGACTAAAACCCAATCGGCTAGACCCAAACCCACTCGGGTAGACCCAAACCAACTCGGCTGAACACAAACCCACTCGGCAAGACCGAAACCCACTCGGCTAGACCCAAACCCACTCCGCTAGACGCAAACCCACTCCGCTAGACCCATACCACTCGGCTAGACCCAAACCCACTCGGCTACACCCAAACCCTCTCGGCTGAACCCTACCCCACTCCGCTAGACCCAAACCCACTCCACTAGACCCAAACCCACTCAGCTAGACTCAAACCCACTCGGCTAGACCCAAACCCACTCGGCTGAACCCAAACCCACTCGGCTAGACCCAAAACCACTCCGCTAGACCCAAACCCACTCGGCTAGACCCACACCCACTCGGCTAGACCCAAACCCACTCCGCTAGACCCAAACCCACTCGGGTAGACCCAAACCCACTCGGCTAGACCCAAACCCACTCGGCTAGACCCAAACCCACTCGGCTAGACCTTAACCCACTCCGCTAGACCCAAACCCACACGGCTAGACCCAAATCCACTCGGCTGGACCAAAACCCACTAGGTTAGACCCAAACCCATTCCGCTAGAACCAAACCCACTCCGCTACACCCAAACCCACTCCGCTAGACCCAAACCCACTCAGCTAGACCCAAACCCACTCGGCTAGATCCAAACCCACTCGGCTAGACCCAAACCCACTCCGCTAGACCCAAACCCACTCCGCTAGACCCAAACTCACTCGGCAAGACCCAAACCCACTCGAATAGACCCAAACCCACCCCGCTAGACCCAAACCCATTCCGCTAGAACCAAACCCACTCGGCTAGACCCAAACCCACTCGGCTGGCCCCAAACCCACTCGGCTAGACCCAAACCCACTCGGCCAGACCCAGACCCAGTCGGCTGGACCCAAACCCACTCGGCAAGACCCAAACCCACTCGAATAGACCCAAACCCACCCCGCTAGACCCAAACCCATTCCGCTAGAACCAAACCCACTCGGCTAGACCCAAACCCACTCGGCTGGCCCCAAACCCACTCGGCTAGACCCAAACCCACTCCACTAGACCCAAACCCACTCAGCTAGACTCAAACCCACTCGGCTAGACCCAAACCCACTCGGCTGAACCCAAACCCACTCCGCTAGACCCAAAACCACTCCGCTAGACCCAAACCCACTCGGCTAGACCCAAACCCACTCGGCTAGACCCAAACCCACTCCGCTAGACCCAAACCCACTCGGGTAGACCCAAACCCACTCGGCTAGACCCAAACCCACTCGGCTAGACCCAAACCCACTCGGCTAGACCTTAACCCACTCCGCTAGACCCAAACCCACACGGCTAGACCCAAATCCACTCGGCTGGACCAAAACCCACTAGGTTAGACCCAAACCCATTCCGCTAGAACCAAACCCACTCCGCTACACCCAAACCCACTCCGCTAGACCCAAACCCACTCAGCTAGACCCAAACCCACTCGGCTAGATCCAAACCCACTCGGCTAGACCCAAACCCACTCCGCTAGACCCAAACCCACTCCGCTAGACCCAAACTCACTCGGCAAGACCCAAACCCACTCGAATAGACCCAAACCCACCCCGCTAGACCCAAACCCATTCCGCTAGAACCAAACCCACTCGGCTAGACCCAAACCCACTCGGCTGGCCCCAAACCCACTCGGCTAGACCCAAACCCACTCGGCCAGACCCAGACCCAGTCGGCTGGACCCAAACCCACTCGGCAAGACCCAAACCCACTCGAATAGACCCAAACCCACCCCGCTAGACCCAAACCCATTCCGCTAGAACCAAACCCACTCGGCTAGACCCAAACCCACTCGGCTGGCCCCAAACCCACTCGGCTAGACCCAAACCCACTCGGCCAGACCCAGACCCAGTCGGCTGGACCCAAACCCACTCGGCGAGACCCAAACCCACTCGGCAAACCCAAACCCACTCCGCTAGACTCAAACCCACTCGGCTAGACCCAAACCCACTCGGCTAGACCCAAACCCAATCGGCTAGGCCCAAACCCACTCGGGTAGACCCAAACCCACTCGGCTAAACCCAAACCCACTCGGCCAGACCCAAACCCACTCGGCTAGACCCAAACCCACTCCGCTAGACCCGAACCCACTCGGCTAGACCCGAACCCACTCGGCCTGACACAAACCCACTCGGCTAGACCCAAACCCACTCAGCTACACCAAACCCACTCGGCTACACCCAATCCCATTCCGCTAGAACCAAACCCACTCGGGTAGACCCTAACCCTCTCGGCTAGACCCAAACCCACTCGGCAACACCCAAACCCACTCCGCTAGACTCAAACCCACTCGGCTAGACCGAAACCCACTCGGCTAGACCCAAACCCACTCGGCTAGACCCAAACCCACTCGGGTAGAGCCAAACCCACTCGGCTCGACCCAAACCCACTCTGCTAGACCCGAACCTACTCGGCTAGACCCAAACCCACTTGGCTAGACCCAAACCCACTCAGCTGGACCCAAACCCACTCGGCTACACCCAAACCCATTCCGCTAGACCCAAACCAACTCCGCTAGACCAAAACCCACTCCGCTAGTCCCAAACCCACTCCACTAGACCCAAACCCACTCGGGTAGGCCCAAACCCACTCGGCTAGACCCAAACCGACTCGGCAACACCCAAACCCACTCCGCTAGACTCAAAACCACTCGGCTGACCCAAACCCACTCGGCTAGACCCAAACCCACTCGGCTAAACCCAAATCCACTCGGCTAGACCCAAACCCACTCGGCTAGACCCAAACCCACTCGGCTAGACCCAAACCCACTCGGCTAGACCCATACCAATCGGCTAGACCCAAACCCACTTGACTACACCCAAACCCACTCCGCTAGACCCATACCACTCGGCTAGACCCAAACCCACTCGGCTACACCCAAACCCTCTCGGCTAAACCCTACCCCACTCCGCTAGACCCAAACCCACTCCGCTAGACCTAAACCCACTCAGCTAGACTCAAACCCACTCGGCTAGACCCAAACCCACTCGGCTGAACCCAAACCCACTCGGCTAGACCCAAACCCACTCCGCTAGACCCAATCCCACTCGGCTAGACCCAAACCCACTCGGCTAGACCCAAACCCACTCCGCCAGTCCCAAACCCACTCGGGTAGACCCAAACCCACTCGGCTAGACCCAAACCCACTCGGCTAGACCCAAACCCACTCTGCTAGACCTTAACCCACTCCGCTAGACCCAAACCCACACGGCTAGACCCAAATCCACTCGGCTGGACCAAAACCCACTAGGTTAGACCCAAACCCATTCCGCTAGAACCAAACCCACTCCGCTAGACCCAAACCCACTCCGCTATACCCAAACCCACTCCGCTAGACCCAAACCCACCCCGCTAGACCCAAACCCATTCCGCTAGAACCAAACCCACTCGGCTAGACCCAAACCCACTCGGCTGGCCCCAAACCCACTCGGCTAGACCCAAACCCACTCGGCCAGACCCAGACCCAGTCGGCTGGACCCAAACCCACTCGGCAACACCCAAACCCACTCCACTAGACTCAAACCCACTCGGCTAGACCCAAACCCACTCGGCTAGACCCAAACCCAATCGGCTAGACCCAAACCCACTCGGGTAGACCCAAACCCACTCGGCTAAACACAAACCCAATCGGCCAGACCCAAACCCACTCGGCTAGACCCAAACCCACTCCGCTAGACCCGAACCCACTCGGCTAGACCCGAACCCACTCGGCTTGACACAAACCCTCTCGGCTAGACCCAAACCCACTCAGCTACACCAAACCCACTCGGCTACACCCAAACCCATTCCGCTAGAACCAAACCCACTCGAGTAGACCCTAACCCTCTCGGCTAGACCCAAACCCACTCGGCAACACCCAAACCCACTCCGCTAGACTCAAACCCACTCGGCTAGACCCAAACCGACTCGGCTAGACCCAAACCCACTCGGCTAGACCCAAACCCACTCGGGTGGAGCCAAACCCACTCGGCTCGACCCAAACCCACTCCGCTAGACCCGAACCTACTCGGCTAGACCCAAACCCACTTGGCTAGACCCAAACCCACTCAGCTGGACCCAAACCCACTCCGCTAGACCCAAACCCACTCAGCTGGACTCAAACCCACTCGGCTAGACCCTAACCCACTCGGCTGAACCCAAACCCACTCGGCTAGACCCAAACCCACTCCGCTAGACCCAAACCCACTCGGCTAGACCCAAACCCACTCGGCTAGACGCAAACCCAC
Organism: Raja brachyura; assembly: GCA_963514005.1. Next base: position 133,126 of record CAUPSL010000968.1, read on the forward strand.
TCCGCTAGACCCAAACCCACTCGGGTAGACCCAAACCCACTCGGCTAGACCCAAACCCACTCCGCTAGTCCCTAACCCACGCCGCTAGACCCAAACCCACTCGGGTAGACCAAAACCCACTCGGCTAGACCCAAACCGACTCGGCAACACCCAAAACCACTCCGCCAGATCCAAACCCACTCGGCTGACCCAAACCCACTCGGCTAGACCCAAACCCACTTGGCTAGACCCAAACCCACTCGGGTAGACCCAAACCCACTCGGCTAAACCCAAACCCACTCGGCTAGACCCAAACCCACTCAGCTAGACCCAAACCCACTCGGCCAGACCCAAACCCACTCGGCTCGACCCATACCAATCGGCTAGACCCAAACCCACTTGACTACACCCAAACCCACTCGGCTACACCCTAGCCCACTCCGCTAGACCCAAACCCACTCCGCTAGACCCAAACCCACTCAGCTAGACCCAAACCCACTCGGCTAGACCCAAACCCACTCGGCTGAACCCAAACCCACTCGGCTGGACCCAAACCTGCTCGGGTAGGCCCAAACCCACTCGGCCAGACCCAAACCCACTCGGCTAGACCCAGACCCACTCGGCTAGACCCTAACCCACCCGGCTAGACCCAAACCCACTCGGCTAGAACCAAATCCACTCGGCTAGACCAAAACCCACTCGGCTAGACCCAAACCCACTCAGCTAGACCCAAACGCACTCGGCTAGACCAAAACCCACTCGGCTAGACCCAAACCTACTCGGCTAGACCCAAACCCACTCGGGTAGAGCCAAACCCACTCGGCTCGACCCAAACCCACTCCGCTAGACCCGAACCTACTCGGCTAGACCCAAACCCACATGGCTAGACCCAAACCCACTCAGCTGGACCCAAACCCACTCGGCTACACCCAAACCCATTCCGCTAGACCCAAACCAACTCCGCTAGATCCAAACCCACTCCGCTAGTCCCAAACCCACTCCGCTAGACCCAAACCCACTCGGGTAGACCCAAACCCACTCGGCTAGACCCAAACCGACTCGGCAACACCCAAACCTACTCCGCTAGACTCAACCCACTCGGCTGACCCAAACCCACTCGGCTAGACCCAAACCCACTTGGCTAGACCCAAACCCACTCGGGTAGACCCAAACCCACTCGGCTAAACCCAAACCCACTCGGCTAGACCCAAACGCACTCGGCTAGACCCAAACCCACTCGGTTAGACCCAAACCCACTCGGCTAGACCCATACCAATCGGCTAGACCCAAACCCACTTGACTACACCCAAACCCACTCGGCTACACCCTAGCCCACTCCGCTAGACCCAAACCCACTCCGCAAGACCCAAACCCACTCAGCTAGACCCAAACCCACTTGGCTAGACCCAAACCCACTCGGCTGAACCCAAACCCACTCGGCTGGACCCAAACCTGCTCGGGTAGACCCAAACCCACGCGGCCAGACCCAAACCCACTCGGCTAGACCCAGACCCACTCGGCTAGACCCTAACCCACTCGGCTAGACCCAAACCCACTCGGCTAGAACCAAATCCACTCGGCTAGACCAAAACCCACTCGGCTAGACCCAAACCCATTCCGCTAAACCGAACCCACTCGGCTAGACCCAAACCCACTCAGCTAGACCCAAACCCACTGAGCTAGACGCAAATCCACTCCGCTAGACCCAAACCCACTCGGCTAGAGCCAAACCCATTCCGCTAGACACAAACCTACTCCGCTAGACCCAAACCCACTCCGCTAGACCCAAACCCACTCGGCTAGACCCAAACCCACTCGGCTAGACCCAAACCCACTCGGCTAGACCCAAACCCACTCGGCTAGATCCAAACCCAACTGGCTCGACCCAAACCCACTCGGCTAGACCCAAACCCAACTGGCTCGACCCAAACCCACTCGGCTAGACCCAAACCCACTCGGCTAGCCCCAAACCCACTCCGCTATACCCAAACCCACTCGGCTAGACCCAAACCCAATCGGCTGGGCCCAATCCCACTCGGCTAGACCCAACCCACTCGGCTAGACCCAAACCCACTCCGCTAGACCCAAACCCACTCGGCTAGACACAAACCCACTCGGCTAGACCCAAACCCACTCGGGTTCACCCAACCCCACTCCGCTCGACCCAAACCCACTAGACCCAAACCCACTCCGCTAGTCCCAAACCCAATCCGCTAGACCCAAACCCACTCGGGTAGACCCAAACCCACTCGGCTAGACCCAAACCCACGCGGCAACGCCCAAACCCACTCCGCTAGACTCAAACCCACTCGGCTAGACCCAAACCCACTCGGCTAGACCAAAACCCAATCGGCTAGACCCAAACCCACTCGGGTAGACCCAAACCCACTCGGCTAAACCCAAACCCACTCGGCAAGACCCAAACCCACTCGGCTAGACCCAAACCCACTCCGCTAGACGCAAACCCACTCCGCTAGACCCAAACCCACTCGGCTACACCCAAACCCTCTCGGCCACACCATAGACCACTCCGCTAGACGCAAACCCACCCCGCTAGACCCAAACCCACTCAGCTAGACTCAAACCCACTCGGCTAGACCCAAACCCACTCGGCTGAACCCAAACCCACTCGGCTAGACCCAAACCCACTCGGGTAGAAACAAACCCACTCGGCTAGACCCAAACCCACTCGGCTAGACCCATACCCATTCCGCTAGAACCAAACCCACTCGGCTAGACCCAAACCCATTCCGCTAGAACCAAACCCACTCGGCTAGACCCAAACCCACTCGGCTCGACCCAAACCCACTCGGCTAGACCCAAACCCAATCGGCTAGGCCCAAACCCACTCGGGTAGACCCAAACCCACTCGGCTAAACCCAAACCCACTCGGCCAGACCCAAACCCACTCGGCTAGACCCAAACCCACTCCGCTAGACCCGAACCCACTCGGCTAGACCCGAACCCACTCGGCCTGACACAAACCCACTCGGCTAGACCCAAACCCACTCAGCTACACCAAACCCACTCGGCTACACCCAATCCCATTCCGCTAGAACCAAACCCACTCGGGTAGACCCTAACCCTCTCGGCTAGACCCAAACCCACTCGGCAACACCCAAACCCACTCCGCTAGACTCAAACCCACTCGGCTAGACCCAAACCCACTCGGCTAGACCCAAACCCACTCGGCTAGACCCAAACCCACTCGGGTAGAGCCAAACCCACTCGGCTCGACCCAAACCCACTCTGCTAGACCCGAACCTACTCGGCTAGACCCAAACCCACTTGGCTAGACCCAAACCCACTCAGCTGGACCCAAACCCACTCGGCTACACCCAAACCCATTCCGCTAGACCCAAACCAACTCCGCTAGACCAAAACCCACTCCGCTAGTCCCAAACCCACTCCGCTAGACCCAAACCCACTCGGGTAGGCCCAAACCCACTCGGCTAGACCCAAACCGACTCGGCAACACCCAAACCCACTCCGCTAGACTCAAAACCACTCGGCTGACCCAAACCCACTCGGCTAGACCCAAACCCACTCGGCTAAACCCAAACCCACTCGGCTAGACCCAAACCCACTCGGCTAGACCCAAACCCACTCGGCTAGACCCAAACCCACTCGGCTAGACCCATACCAATCGGCTAGACCCAAACCCACTTGACTACACCCAAACCCACTCCGCTAGACCCATACCACTCGGCTAGACCCAAACCCACTCGGCTACACCCAAACCCTCTCGGCTAAACCCTACCCCACTCCGCTAGACCCAAACCCACTCCGCTAGACCTAAACCCACTCAGCTAGACTCAAACCCACTCGGCTAGACCCAAACCCACTCGGCTGAACCCAAACCCACTCGGCTAGACCCAAACCCACTCCGCTAGACCCAATCCCACTCGGCTAGACCCAAACCCACTCGGCTAGACCCAAACCCACTCCGCCAGTCCCAAACCCACTCGGGTAGACCCAAACCCACTCGGCTAGACCCAAACCCACTCGGCTAGACCCAAACCCACTCTGCTAGACCTTAACCCACTCCGCTAGACCCAAACCCACACGGCTAGACCCAAATCCACTCGGCTGGACCAAAACCCACTAGGTTAGACCCAAACCCATTCCGCTAGAACCAAACCCACTCCGCTAGACCCAAACCCACTCCGCTATACCCAAACCCACTCCGCTAGACCCAAACCCACCCCGCTAGACCCAAACCCATTCCGCTAGAACCAAACCCACTCGGCTAGACCCAAACCCACTCGGCTGGCCCCAAACCCACTCGGCTAGACCCAAACCCACTCGGCCAGACCCAGACCCAGTCGGCTGGACCCAAACCCACTCGGCAACACCCAAACCCACTCCACTAGACCCGAACCCACTCGGCTAGACCCGAACCCACTCGGCTTGACACAAACCCTCTCGGCTAGACCCAAACCCACTCAGCTACACCAAACCCACTCGGCTACACCCAAACCCATTCCGCTAGAACCAAACCCACTCGAGTAGACCCTAACCATCTCGGCTAGACCCAAACCCACTCGGCAACACCCAAACCCACTCCGCTAGACTCAAACCCACTCGGCTAGACCCAAACCGACTCGGCTAGACCCAAACCCACTCGGCTAGACCCAAACCCACTCGGGTAGAGCCAAACCCACTCGGCTCGACCCAAACCCACTCCGCTAGACCCGAACCTACTCGGCTAGACCCAAACCCACTTGGCTAGACCCAAACCCACTCAGCTGGACCCAAACCCACTCCGCTAGACCCAAACCCACTCAGCTGGACTCAAACCCACTCGGCTAGACCCTAACCCACTCGGCTGAACCCAAACCCACTCGGCTAGACCCAAACCCACTCCGCTAGACCCAAACCCACTCGGCTAGACCCAAACCCACTCGGCTAGACCCAAACCCACTCCGCTAGACCCAAACCCACTCGGGTAGACCCAAACCCACTCGGCTAGACCCAAACCCACTCCGCTAGTCCCTAACCCACGCCGCTAGACCCAAACCCACTCGGGTAGACCCAAACCCACTCGGCTAGACCCAAACCGACTCGGCAACACCCAAAACCACTCCGCCAGATCCAAACCCACTCGGCTGACCCAAACCCACTCGGCTAGACCCAAACCCACTTGGCTAGACCCAAACCCACTCGGGTAGACCCAAACCCACTCGGCTAAACCCAAACCCACTCGGCTAGACCCAAACCCACTCAGCTAGACCCAAACCCACTCGGCCAGACCCAAACCCACTCGGCTCGACCCATACCAATCGGCTAGACCCAAACCCACTTGACTACACCCAAACCCACTCGGCTACACCCTAGCCCACTCCGCTAGACCCAAACCCACTCCGCTAGACCCAAACCCACTCAGCTAGACCCAAACCCACTCGGCTAGACCCAAACCCACTCGGCTGAACCCAAACCCACTCGGCTGGACCCAAACCTGCTCGGGTAGGCCCAAACCCACTCGGCCAGACCCAAACCCACTCGGCTAGACCCAGACCCACTCGGCTAGACCCTAACCCACCCGGCTAGACCCAAACCCACTCGGCTAGAACCAAATCCACTCGGCTAGACCAAAACCCACTCGGCTAGACCCAAACCCACTCAGCTAGACCCAAACGCACTCGGCTAGACCAAAACCCACTCGGCTAGACCCAAACCTACTCGGCTAGACCCAAACCCACTCGGGTAGAGCCAAACCCACTGGGCTCGACCCAAACCCACTCCGCTAGACCCGAACCTACTCGGCTAGACCCAAACCCACATGGCTAGACCCAAACCCACTCAGCTGGACCCAAACCCACTCGGCTACACCCAAACCCATTCCGCTAGACCCAAACCAACTCCGCTAGATCCAAACCCACTCCGCTAGTCCCAAACCCACTCCGCTAGACCCAAACCCACTCGGGTAGACCCAAACCCACTCGGCTAGACCCAAACCGACTCGGCAACACCCAAACCCACTCCGCTAGACTCAACCCACTCGGCTGACCCAAACCCACTCGGCTAGACCCAAACCCACTTGGCTAGACCCAAACCCACTCGGGTAGACCCAAACCCACTCGGCTAAACCCAAACCCACTCGGCTAGACCCAAACGCACTCGGCTAGACCCAAACCCACTCGGTTAGACCCAAACCCACTCGGCTAGACCCATACCAATCGGCTAGACCCAAACCCACTTGACTACACCCAAACCCACTCGGCTACACCCTAGCCCACTCCGCTAGACCCAAACCCACTCCGCAAGACCCAAACCCACTCAGCTAGACCCAAACCCACTCGGCTAGACCCAAACCCACTCGGCTGAACCCAAACCCACTCGGCTGGACCCAAACCTGCTCGGGTAGACCCAAACCCACGCGGCCAGACCCAAACCCACTCGGCTAGACCCAGACCCACTCGGCTAGACCCTAACCCACTCGGCTAGACCCAAACCCACTCGGCTAGAACCAAATCCACTCGGCTAGACCAAAACCCACTCGGCTAGACCCAAACCCATTCCGCTAAACCGAACCCACTCGGCTAGACCCAAACCCACTCAGCTAGACCCAAACCCACTGAGCTAGACGCAAATCCACTCCGCTAGACCCAAACCCACTCGGCTAGAGCCAAACCCATTCCGCTAGACACAAACCTACTCCGCTAGACCCAAACCCACTCCGCTAGACCCAAACCCACTCGGCTAGACCCAAACCCACTCGGCTAGACCCAAACCCACTCGGCTAGACCGAAACCCACTCGGCTAGATCCAAACCCAACTGGCTCGACCCAAACCCACTCGGCTAGACCCAAACCCAACTGGCTCGACCCAAACCCACTCGGCTAGACCCAAACCCACTCGGCTAGCCCCAAACCCACTCCGCTATACCCAAACCCACTCGGCTAGACCCAAACCCAATCGGCTGGGCCCAATCCCACTCGGCTAGACCCAACCCACTCGGCTAGACCCAAACCCACTCCGCTAGACCCAAACCCACTCGGCTAGACACAAACCCACTCGGCTAGACCCAAACCCACTCGGGTTCACCCAACCCCACTCCGCTCGACCCAAACCCACTAGACCCAAACCCACTCCGCTAGTCCCAAACCCAATCCGCTAGACCCAAACCCACTCGGGTAGACCCAAACCCACTCGGCTAGACCCAAACCCACGCGGCAACGCCCAAACCCACTCCGCTAGACTCAAACCCACTCGGCTAGACCCAAACCCACTCGGCTAGACCAAAACCCAATCGGCTAGACCCAAACCCACTCGGGTAGACCCAAACCCACTCGGCTAAACCCAAACCCACTCGGCAAGACCCAAACCCACTCGGCTAGACCCAAACCCACTCCGCTAGACGCAAACCCACTCCGCTAGACCCAAACCCACTCGGCTACACCCAAACCCTCTCGGCCACACCATAGACCACTCCGCTAGACGCAAACCCACTCCGCTAGACCCAAACCCACTCAGCTAGACTCAAACCCACTCGGCTAGACCCAAACCCACTCGGCTGAACCCAAACCCACTCGGCTAGACCCAAACCCACTCGGGTAGAAACAAACCCACTCGGCTAGACCCAAACCCACTCGGCTAGACCCATACCCATTCCGCTAGAACCAAACCCACTCGGCTAGACCCAAACCCATTCCGCTAGAACCAAACCCACTCGGCTAGACCCAAACCCACTCGGCTCGACCCAAACCCACTCGGCTAGACCCAAACCCACTCGGCTGGACCCAAACCCACTCGGCTGGACCCAAACCCACTCCGCTAGACCGAAACCCACTCCGCTAGACCCAAACCCACTCGGCTAGACCCAAACCCACTCGGCTAGACCCAAACCGCTAGTCCCAAACCCACTCGGGTAGACCCAAACCCACTCGGCTAGACCCAAACCCACTCGGCTAGACCCAAACCCACTCGGCTAGACACTAACCCACTCCGCTAGACCCAAACCCACACGGCTAGACCCAAATCCACTCGGCTAGACCAAAACCCAGTAGGCTAGACCCAAACCCATTCCGCTAGAACCAAACCCACTCCGCTACACCCAAACCCACTCCGCTAGACCCAAACCCACTCAGCTAGACCCAAACCCACTCGGCTTGATCCAAACCCACTCGGCTAGACCCAAACCCGCTCCGCTAGACCTAAACCCACTCCGCTAGACCCAAACCCACTCGGCAAGACCCAAACCCACTCAGATAGACCCAAACCCACTCCGCTAGACCCAAACCCACTCCGCTAGTCCAAACCCAATCCGCTAGACCCAAACCCACTCTGTTAGACCCAAACCCTCTCCGCTAGACCCAAACCCACTCCGCTAGACCTAAACCCACTCCGCTAGACCCAAACCCACTCGGCTACACCCAAACCCTCTTGGCCACACCATAGACCACTCCGCTAGACGCAAACCCACTCCGCTAGACCCAAACCCACTCAGCTAGACTCAAACCCACTCGGCTAGACCCAAACCCACTCGGCTGAACCCAAACCCACTCGGCTAGACCCAAACCCACTCGGGTAGAAACAAACCCACTCGGCTAGACCCAAACCCACTCGGCTAGACCCATACCCATTCCGCTAGAACCAAACCCACTCGGCTAGACCCAAACCCATTCCGCTAGAACCAAACCCACTCGGCTAGACCCAAACCCACTCGGCTCGACCCAAACCCACTCGGCTAGACCCAAACCCACTCGGCTGGACCCAAACCCACTCGGCTGGACCCAAACCCACTCCGCTAGACCGAAACCCACTCCGCTAGACCCAAACCCACTCGGCTACACACAAACCCACTCGGCTAGACCCAAACCCACTCCGCTAGTCCCAAACCCACTCGGGTAGACCCAAACCCACTCGGCTAGACCCAAACCCACTCGGCTAGACCCAAACCCACTCGGCTAGACACTAACCCACTCCGCTAGACCCAAACCCACACGGCTAGACCCAAATCCACTCGGCTAGACCAAAACCCAGTAGGCTAGACCCAAACCCATTCCGCTAGAACCAAACCCACTCCGCTACACCCAAACCCACTCCGCTAGACCCAAACCCACTCAGCTAGACCCAAACCCACTCGGCTTGATCCAAACCCACTCGGCTAGACCCAAACCCACTCCGCTAGACCTAAACCCACTCCGCTAGACCCAAACCCACTCGGCAAGACCCAAACCCACTCAGATAGACCCAAACCCACTCCGCTAGACCCAAACCCACTCCGCTAGACCCAAACCCAATCCGCTAGACCCAAACCCACTCTGTTAGACCCAAACCCTCTCCGCTAGACCCAAACCCACTCCGCTAGACCAAAACCCACTCCGCTAGACCCAAACCCACTCCGCTAGACCCAAACCCACTCAGCTAGACCCAAACCCACTCGGCTAGATCCAAACCCACTCGGCTAGACCCAAACCCACTCCGCTAGACCCAAACCCACTCCGCTAGACCCAAACCCACTCGGCAAGACCCAAACCCACTCGGATAGACCCAAACCCACTCCGCTAGACCCAAACCCACTCCGCTAGACCCAAACCCAATCCGCTAGACCCAAACCCACTCTGTTAGACCCAAACCCTCTCCGCTAGACCCAAACCCACTCCGCTATACCAAAACCCACTCCGCTAGACCCAAACCCACTCCGCTAGACCCAAACCCACTCAGCTAGACCCAAACCCACTCGGCTAGATCCAAACCCACTCGGCTAGACCCAAACCCACTCCGCTAGACCCAAACCCACTCCGCTAGACCCAAACCCACTCCGCTAGACCCAAACCCACTCAGCTAGACTCAAACCCACTCGGCTAGACCCAAACCCACTCGGCTGAACCCAAACCCACTCGGCTAGACCCAAACCCACTCGGGTAGAAACAAACCCACTCGGCTAGACCCAAACCCACTCGGCTAGACCCAAACCCATTCCGCTAGAACCAAACCCACTCGGCTAGACGCAAACCCACTCGGCTGGACCCAAACCCACTCGGCTGGACCCAAACCCACTCAGCTAGACCCAAACCTACTCGGCTAGACCCAAACCCACTCGGCTGGACCCAAACCCACTCGGCTGGACCCAAACCCACTCCGCTAGACCCAAACCCTCTCCGCTAGACCCAAACCCACTCGGCTAGACCCAAACCCACTCGGCCAGACCCAAACCCACTCCGCTAGACCCAAACCCACTCGGGTAGACCCAAACCCACTCGGCTAGACCCAAACCCACTCGGCTAGACCCAAACCCACTCGGCCAGACCCTAACCCACTCCGCTAGACCCAAACCCACACGGCTAGACCCAAATCCACTCGGCTGGACCAAAACCCACTAGGTTAGACCCAAACCCATTCCGCTAGAACCAAACCCACTCCGCTACACCCAAACCCACTCCGCTAGACCCAAACCCACTCAGCTAGACCCAAACCCACTCGGCTAGATCCAAACCCACTCGGCTAGACCCAAACCCACTCCGCTAGACCCAAACCCACTCCGCTAGATGCAAACTCACTCGGCAAGACCCAAACTCACTCGGAGAGACCTAAACACACTCCGCTAGACCCAAACCCACTACGCTAGACCCAAACCAAATCCGCTAGACCCAAACCCACTCCGTTAGACCCAAACCCAATCCGCTAGACCCAAACCCACTCGGCGAGACCCAAACCCTCTCGGCAACACACAAACCCACTCCGCTAGACTCAAACCCACTCGGCTAGACCCAAACCCACTCGGCTAGACCCAAACCCAATCGGCTAGACCCAAACCCACTCGGGTAGACCCAAACCCACTCGGCTAAACCCAAACCCACTCGGCCAGACTCAAACCCACTCGGCTAGACCCAAACCAACTCCGCTAGACCCGAACCCACTCGGCTAGACCCAAACACACTCGGCTAGACACAAACCCACTCGGCTAGACCCAAACCCACTCAGCTACACCAAACCCACTCGGCTACACCCAAACCCATTCCGCTAGACCCAAACCCACTCGGGTAGACCCTAACCCTCTCGGTTAGACCCAAACCCACTCGGCAACACCCAAACCCACTCCGCTAGACCCAAACCCACTCGGCTAGACCCAAACCCACTCGGCTAGACCCAAACCCACTCGGCTAGACCCAAACCCACTCGGGTAGACCCAAACCCACTCGGCTCGACCCAAACCCACTCGGGTAGACCCAAACCCACTCGGCTAAACCCAAACCCACTCGGCAAGACGCAAACCCACTCGGCTAGACCCAAACCCACTCCGCTAGATGCAAACCCACTCCGCTAGACCCATACCACTCGGCTAGACCCAAACCCACTCGGCTACACCCAAACCCTCTCGGCTACACACTAGCCCACTCCGCTAGACGCAAACCCACTCCGCTAGACCCAAACCCACTCAGCTAGACTCAAACCCACTCGGCTAGACCCAAACCCACTCGGCTAGACCCAAACCCACTCGGGTAGAAACAAACCCACTCGGCTAGACCCAAACCCACTCGGCTAGACCCATACCCATTCCGCTAGAACCAAACCCACTCGGCTAGACCCAAACCCATTCCGCTAGAACCAAACCCACTCGGCTAGACCCAAACCCACTCGGCTCGACCCAAACCCACTCGGCTGGACCCAAACCCACTCCGCTAGACCGAAACCCACTCCGCTAGTCCCAAACCCACTCGGCTAGACCCAAACCCACTCGGCTAGACCCAAACCCACTCCGCTAGTCCCAAACCCACTCGGGTAGACCCAACCCCACTCGGCTAGACCCAAACCCACTCGGCTAGACCCAAACCCACTCGGCTAGACCCTAACCCACTCCGCTAGACCCAAACCCACACGGCTAGACCCAAATCCACTCGGCTAGACCAAAACCCAGTAGGCTAGACCCAAACCCATTCCGCTAGAACCAAACCCATTCTGCTACACCCAAACCCACTCCGCTAGACCCAAACCCACTCAGCTCGACCCAAACCCACTCGGCTTGATCCAAACCCACTCGGCTAGACCCAAACCCACTCCGCTAGACCTAAACCCACTCCGCTAGACCCAAACCCACTCGACAAGACCCAAACCCACTCAGATAGACCCAAACCCACTCCGCTAGACCCAAACCCACTCCGCTAGACCCAAACCCAATCCGCTAGACCCAAACCCACTCTGTTAGACCCAAACCCTCTCCGCTAGACCCAAACCCACTCTGCTAGACCAAAACCCACTCCGCTAGACCCAAACCCACTCCGCTAGACCCAAACCCACTCAGCTAGACCCAAACCCACTCGGCTAGATCCAAACCCACTCGGCTAGACCCAAACCCACTCCGCTAGACCCAAACCCACTCCGCTAGACCCAAACCCACTCGGCAAGACCCAAACCCACTCGGATAGACCCAAACCCACTCCGCCAGACCCAAACCCACTCCGCTAGACCCAAACCCAATCCGCTAGACCCAAACCCACTCTGTTAGACCCAAACCCTCTCCGCTAGACCCAAACCCACTCCGCTAGACCAAAAGCCACTCCGCTAGACCCAAACCCACTCCGCTAGACCCAAACCCACTCAGCTAGACCCAAACCCACTCAGCTAGACCCAAACCCACTCGGCTAGATCCAAACCCACTCGGCTAGACCCAAACCCACTCCGCTAGACCCAAACCCACTCCGCTAGACCCAAACCCACTCGGCTAAACCCAAACCCACTCGGCTAGACCCAAACCCACTCGGCTGGACCCAAACCCACTCGGCTGGACCCAAACCCACTCCGATAGACCCAAACCCACTCCGCTAGACCCAAACCCACTCGGCTAGACCCAAACCCACTCGGCTACACCCAAACCCACTCCCCTAGACTAAAACCCACTCTGGTGGACCCAAGCCCACTCGGCTGGAGCCAAACCCACTCGGCTAGACCCAAACCCACATGGCTAGACCCTAACCCACTCCGCTTGATCCAACCCACACGGCTAGACCCAAATCCACTCGGCTAGACCAAAACCCACTCGGCTAGACCCAAACCCACTCGGGTAGACCCAAACCCACTCGGCTAAACCCAAACCCACTCGGCAAGACCCAAACCCACTTGGCTAGACCCAAACCCACTCCGCCAGACGCAAACCCACTCCGCTAGACCCATACCACTCGGCTAGACCGAAACCCACTCGGCTAGACCCAAACCCACTCGGCTGAACCCAAACCCACTCGGCTAGACCCAAACCCACTCGGGTAGAAACAAACCCACTCGGCTAGACCCAAACCCACTCGGCTAGACCCAAACCCATTCCGCTAGAACCAAACCCACGCGGCTAGACCCAAACCCACTCGGCTGGACCCAAACCCACTCAGCTAGACCCAAACCCACTCGGCTAGACCCAAACCCACTCGGCTGGACCCAAACCCACTCGGCTGGACCCAAACCCACTCCGCTAGACCCAAACCCACTCCGCTAGACCCAAACCCACTCGGCTAGACCCAAACCCACTCGGCCAGACCCAAACCCACTCCGCTAGACCCAAACCCACTCGGGTAGACCCAAACCCACTCGGCTAGACCCAAACCCACTCGGCTAGACCCAAACCCACTCGGCTAGACCCTAACCCACTCCGCTAGACCCAAACCCACACGCCTAGACCCAAATCCACTCGGCTGGACCAAAACCCACTAGGTTAGACCCAAACCCATTCCGCTAGAACCAAACCCACTCCGCTACACCCAAACCCACTCCGCTAGACCCAAACCCACTCAGCTAGACCCAAACCCACTCGGCTAGATCCAAACCCACTCGGCTGGACCCAAACCCACTCCGCTAGACCCAAACCCACTCCGCTAGACGCAAACTCACTCGGCAAGACCCAAGCTCACTCGGATAGACCTAAACACACTCCGCTAGACCCAAACCCACTCCGCTAGACCCAAACCCAATCCGCTAGACCCAAACCCACTCCGTTAGACCCAAACCCAATCCGCTAGACCCAAACCCACTCGGCGAGACCCAAACCCTCTCGGCAACACCCAAACCCACTCCGCTAGACTCAAACCCACTCGGCTAGACCCAAACCCACTCGGCTAGACCCAAACCCAATCGGCTAGACCCAAACCCACTCGGGTGGACCCAAACCCACTCGGCTAAACCCAAACCCACTCGGCCAGACTCAAACCCACTCAGCTGGAGCCAAACCCACTCGGCTACACCCAAACCCATTCCGCTAGACCCAAACCAACTCCGCTAGACCCAAACCCACTCCGCTAGTCCCAAACCCACTCCGCTAGACCCAAACCCACTCGGGTAGACCCAAACCCACTCGGCTAGACCCAAACCGACTCGGCAACACCCAAACCCACTCTGCTAGACTCAAACCCACTCGGCTAGACCCAAACCCACTCGGCTAGACCCAAACCCACTTGGCTAGACCCAAACCCACTCGGGTAGACCCAAACCCACTCGGCTAAACCCAAACCCACTCGGCTAGACCCAAACCCACTCGGCTAGACCCAAACCCACTCGGCTAGACCCAAACCCACTCGGCTAGACCCATACCACTCGGCTAGACCCAAACCCACTTGGCTACACCCAAAGCCACTCGGCTACACCCTAGCCCACTCCGCTAGACCCAAACCCACTCCGCGAGACCCAAACCCACTCAGCTAGACCCAAACCCACTCGGCTAGACCCAAACCCACTCGGCTGAACCCAAACCCACTCGGCTAGACCCAAACCTACTCGGGTAGACCCAAACCCACTCGGCTAGACCCAGACCCACTCGGCTAGACCCTAACCCACTCGGCTAGACCCAAACCCACTCGGCTAGAACCAAATCCACTAGGCTAGACCAAAACCCACTCGGCTAGACCCAAACCCATTACGCAAAACCGAACCCACTCGGCTAGACCCAAACCCACTCAGCTAGACCCAAACCCACTGAGCTAGACCCAAATCCACTCCGCTAGACCCAAACCCACTCGGCTAGAGCCAAACCCATTCCGCTGGACACAAACCCACTCCGCTAGACCCAAACCCACTCCGCTGGACCCAAACCCACTCGGCTAGACCCTAACCCACTCGGCTAGACGCAAACCCACTCGGCTAGACCCAAATCCACTCGGCTAGATCCAAACCCACTCGGCTGGACCCAAACCCACTCGGCTAGACCCAAACCCAACTGGCTAGACCCAAACCCACTCGGCTAGACCCAAACCCACTCGGCTAGACCCAAACCCACTCCGCTATACCCAAACCCACTCGGCTAGACCCAAACCCAATCGGCTGGGCCCAATCCCACTCGGCTAGACCCAAACCCACTCGGCTAGACCCAAACCCACTCCGCTAGTCCCAAACCCACTCGGCTAGACACAAACCCACTCGGCTAGACCCAAACCCACTCGGCAAGACCCAAACCCATTCCGCTAGACCAAAACCCACTCCGCTAGACCCAAACCCACTCCGCGAGACCCAAACCCACTCCGCTAGACCCAAACCCACTCCGCTAGACCCAAACCCACTCGGCTAGACCCAAACCCACTCGGCTAGACCCAAACCCACTCGGCAAGACCCTAACCCACTCCGCTACATCCAAACCCACTCGGCTAGACCCAAATCCACTCGGCTAGACCAAAACCCACTCGGCTAGACCCAAACCCACTCCGCTAGACCCAAACCCACTCCGCTAGACCCAAACCCACTCGCCTAGATCCAAACCCACTTGGCGGGACCCAAACCCACTCGGCCAGACCCAAACCCACTCCGCTAGACCCAAACCCACTCCTCTAGACCCAAACCAACTCGGCTAGACGCAAACCCACTCGGATAGACCCAAACCCACTCCGCTAGACCCAATCCCACTCCGCTAGACCCAAACCCAATCCGCTAGACCCAAACCCACTCCACTAGACACAAACCCTCTCGGCTAGACCCAAACTCACTCGGCTACACCCGAACCCACTCGGCTAGACCCGAACCCACTCGGCTAGACCAAAACCCACTCGGCTAGACCCAAACCCACTCGGCTAGACCCAAACCCATTCGGCTAGACCCAAACCCACTCCGCTAGACCTGAACCCACGCGGCTAGAGCCGAACCCACTCGGCTAGACCCGAACCCACTCGGCTACACCCAAACACATTCCGCTAGACCCAAACCAACTCCGCTAGACCCAAACCCACTCCGCTAGTCGAAAACCCAATCCGCTAGACCCAAACCCACTCGGGTAGACCCAAACCCACTCCGCTAGACGCAAACCCACTCCGCTAGACCCATACCACTCGGCTAGACCCAAACCCACTCGGCTACACCCAAACCCTCTCGGCTACACCCTAGCCCAATCCGCTAGACCCAAACCCACTCGGCTAGACCCAAACCCACTCAGCTAGACTCAAACCCACTCGGCTAGACCCAAACCCACTCGGCTGAACCCAAACCCACTCGGCGAGACCCAAACCCACTCGGCAACACCCAAACCCACTCCGCTAGACTCAAACCCACTCGGCTACACCCAAACCCACTCCGCTAGACCCAAACCCACTCGGGTAGACCCAAGCCCACTCGGCTAGACCCAAACCCACTCGGCTAGAACCAAACCCACTCGGCTAGACCCTAACCCACTCCGCTAGATCCAAACCCACACGGCGAGACCCAAATCCACTCGGCTAGACCAAAACCCACTCGGCCAGACCCAAACCCATTCCGCTAGAACCAAACCCACTCGGCAAGACCCAAACCCATTCCGCTAGACCAAAACCCACTCCGCTAGACCCAAACCCACTCCGCGAGACCCAAACCCACTCCGCTAGACCCAAACCCACTCCGCTAGACCCAAACCCACTCGGCTAGACCCAAACCCACTCGGCTAGACCCTAACCCACTCCGCTACACCCAAACCCACTCGGCTAGACCCAAATCCACTCGGCTAGACCAAAACCCACTCGGCTAGACCCAAACCCATTCCGCTAAACCCAAACCCACGCCGCTACACCCAAACCCACTCCGCTAGACCCAAACCCACTCAGCTAGACCCAAACCCACTCGTCAAGACCCAAACCCACTTGGCGGGGCCCAAACCCACTCGGCTAGACCCAAACCCACTCCGCTAGACCCAAACCCACTCCGCTAGACCCAAACCATCTCGGCTAGACCCAAACCCACTCGGATAGACCCAAACCCACTCCGCTAGACCCAATCCCACTCCGCTAGACCCAAACCCAATCCGCTAGACCCAAACACACTCCGTTACACCCAAACCCACTCCGCTAGACCCAAACCCACTCCGCTAGACCCAAACCCACTCCGCTAGACACAAACCCTCTCGGCTAGACCCAAACCCACTCGGCTACACCCGAAACCACTCGGCTAGACCCGAACCCACTCGGCTAGACCAAAACCCACTCGGCTAGACCCAAACCCACTCCACTAGACTCAAACCCACTCGGCTAGACACAAACCCACTCGGCTAGACCCAAACCCAATCGGCTAGACCCTAACCCGCTCGGCTGGACCCAAACCCACTCGGCTGGACCCAAACCCACTCCGCTAGACCTAAACCCACTCCGCTAGACCCAAACCCACTCGGCTAGACCCAAACCCACTCGGCTACACCCAAACCCAATCCGCTAGACCCAAACCCACTCGGGTAGACCCAAGCCCACTCGGCTAGACCCAAACCCACTCGGCTAGAACCAAACCCACTCGGCTGGACCCTAACCCACTCCGCTAGATCCAAACCCACACGTCGAGACACAAATCCACTCGGCTAGACCAAAACCCACTCGGCTAGACCCAAACCCATTCCGCTAGAACCAAACCCAATCCGCTACACCCAAACCCACTCCGCTAGACCCAAACCCACTCAGCTAGACCCAAACCCACTCGGCTAGATCCAAACCCACTCGGCTAGACCCAAATCCAATGCGCTAGACCCAAACCCACTCTGTTAGACCCAAACCCACTCCGCTAGACCCAAACCCACTCCGCTAGACCCAAACCCACTCCGCTAGACCCAAACCCACTCCGCTAGACACAAACCCTCTCGGCTAGACCCAAACCCACTCGGCTACACCCGAACCCACTCGGCTAGACCCGAACCCACTCGGCTAGACCAAAACCCACTCGGCTAGACCCAAACCCACTCCACTAGACTCAAACCCACTCGGCTAGACACAAACCCACTCGGCTAGACCCAAACCCAATCGGCTAGACCCTAACCCGCTCGGCTGGACCCAAACCCACTCGGCTGGACCCAAACCCACTCCGCTAGACCCAAACCCACTCCGCTAGACCCAAACCCACTCGGCTAGACCCAAACCCACTCGGCTACACCCAAACCCAATCCGCTAGACCCAACCCACTCGGGTAGACCCAAGCCCACTCGGCTAGACCCAAACCCACTCGGCTAGAACCAAACCCACTCGGCTGGACCCTAACCCACTCCGCTAGATCCAAACCCACACGGCGAGACCCAAATCCACTCGGCTTGACCAAAACCCATTCGGCTAGACCCAAACCCATTCCGCTAGAACCAAACCCACTCCGCTACACCCAAACCCACTCCGCTAGACCCAAACCCACTCAGCTAGACCAAAACCCACTCGGCTAGATCCAAACCCACTCGGCTAGACCCAAACCCACTCCGCTAGACCCAAACCCACTCCGCTAGACCCAAACCCAATGCGCTAGACCCAAACCCACTCTGTTAGACCCAAACCCTCTCCGCTAGACCCAAACCCACTCCGCTAGACCCAAACCCACTTGGCTAGACCCAAACCCACTCCGCCAGACGCAAACCCACTCCGCTAGACCCATACCACTCGGCTAGACCCAAACCCACTCGGCTACACCCAAACCCTCTCGGCTACACCCTAGCCCACTCCGCTAGACCCAAACCCACACCGCTAGACCCAAACCCACTCAGCTAGACTCAAACCCACTCGGCTAGACCCAAACCCACTCGGCTGAACCCAAACCCACTCGGCTAGACCCAAACCCACTCGGGTAGAAACAAACCCACTCGGCTAGACCCAAACCCCACTCGGCTAGACCCAAACCCATTCTGCTAGAACCAAACCCACTCGGCTAGACCCAAATCCACTCGGCTGGACCCAAACCCACTCAGCTAGACGCAAACCCATTCCGCTAGAACCAAACCCACTCGGCTACACCCAAACCCACTCGGCTGAACCCAAACCCACTCGGCTAGACCCAAACCCACTCGGGTAGAAACAAACCCACTCGGCTAGACCCAAACCCACTCGGCTAGACCCAAACCCATTCCGCTAGAACCAAACCCACTCGGCTAGACCCAAACCCACTCGGCTGGACCCAAACCCACTCAGCTAGACCCAAACCCACTCGGCTAGACCCAAACCCACTCGGCTGGACCCAAACCCACTCGGCTGGACCCAAACCCACTCCGCTAGACCCAAACCCACTCCGCTAGACCCAAACCCACTCGGCTAGACCCAAACCCACTCGGCCAGACCCAAACCCACTCCGCTAGACCCAAACCCACTCGGGTAGACCCAAACCCACTCGGCTAGACCCAAACCCACTCGGCTAGACTAAAACCCACTCGGCTAGACCCAAACCCACTCCGCTAGACCCAAACCACCGCCGCTAGACCCAAACACACTCCGCTAGACCCAAACCCACTCAGCTCGACCCAAACCCACTATGCTACAACCAAACCCACTGCGCTAGACCCAAACCCACTCGGCTAGACCCAAACCCACTCGGTTAGACCAAAACCCACTCGGCTGGACCCAAACCAACTCGGCTGGACGCAAACCCACTCGGCTAGACCCAAACCCACTCCGCTAGACCCAAACCCACTCGGCTAGACCCAAACCCACTCGGCTAGACCCAAACCCACTCGGCTAGATCCAAAAACACTCGGCTAGACCTAAACCCACTCGGCTAGAGCCAAACCCACTCCGCTGGACCCAAACCCACTCCTCTAGACGCAAACCCACTCCTCTAGACCCAAACCCACTCGGCTAGACCCAAACCCACTCGGCTAGACCCAAACCCACTCGGCTGAACCCAAACCCACTCGGCTACACCCAAACGCACTCGGCTAGACCCAAACCCACTCGGCTAGACCCAAACCCACTCGGCTACAGCCAAACGCACTCGGCTAGACCCAAACCCACTCGGCCAGACCCAAACCCACTCCGCCCGACCCAAACCCACTCCGCTAGACCCAAACCCACTCCGCTAGACCCAAACCCAATGCGCTAGACCCAAACCCACTCTGTTAGACCCAAACCCTCTCCGCTAGACCCAAACCCACTCCGCTAGACCCAAACCCACTCCGCTAGACCCAAAACCACTCCGCTAGACCCAAACCCATTCCGCTGGAACCAAACCCACTCGGCTAGACCCAAACCCACTCGGGGTCAACCAACCCCACACGGCTAGACCCAAACCTACTCGTCTAGACCCAAGCCCACTTGGCTAGACCCAAACCCACTCCGCTAGACCCAAACCCACTCCGCTAGACCCAAACCCACTCAGCTCGACCCAAACCCACTCCGCTAGAACCAAACCCACTCCGCTAGACCCAAACGCACTTGGTTAGACCGAAACCGACTCGGCTAGACCCAAACCCACTCGGCTAGACCCAAACCCACTCGGCTGGACGCAAACCCACTCGGCTAGACGCAAACCCACTCGGCTAGACCCAAACCCACTCGCCTAGACGCAAACCCACTCGGCTAGACCCAAACCCACTCCGCTAGACCCAAACCACCTCCGCTAGACCCAAACACACTCCGCTAGACCCAAACCCACTCAGCTCGACCCAAACCCACTCCGCTACAACCAAACCCACTGCGCTAGACCCAAACCCACTAGGCTAGACCCAAACCCACTCGGTTCGACCAAAACCCACTCGGCTGGACCCAAACCAACTCGGCTGGACGCAAACCCACTCGGCTAGACCCAAACCCACTCCGCTAGACCCAAACCCACTCGGCTAGACCCAAACCCACTCGGCTAGACCCAAACCCACTCGGCTAGATCCAAAAACACTCGGCTAGACCTAAACCCACTCGGCTAGACCCAAACCCACTCGGCTAGAACCAAACCCACTCGGCTAGACCCAAACCCATTCGGCTAGACGCAAACCCACTCGGCAAGACCCAAACCCACTCGGCTAGACCCAAACCCACTCGGCTAGACCCAAACCCACTCGGCTAGAGCCAAACCCACTCCGCTGGACCCAAACCCACTCCTCTAGACGCAAACCCACTCCGCTAGACCCAAACCCACTCGGCTAGACCCAAACCCACTCGGCTAGACCCAAACCCACTCGGCTGGACCCAAACCCACTCGGCTACACCCAAACGCACTCGGCTAGACCCAAACCCACTCGGCTAGACCCAAACCCACTCGGCTACAGCCAAACGCACTCGGCTAGACCCAAACCCACTCGGCCAGACCCAAACCCACTCCGCCCGACCCAAACCCACTCCGCTAGACCCGAACCCACTCCGCTAGCCCCAAACCCACTCGGCTGGACCCAAACCCACTCGGCTAGACCCAAACCCACTCGGCTAGACCCAAACCCACTCGGGTAGACCCAAACCCAGTCGGCTAGACGCAAACCCACTCGGCTAGACCCAAACCCACTCGGCTAGACCCAAAACAACTCCGCTAGACCCAAACCCACTCGACTAGTCCCAAACCCACTCGGCTAGACCCAAACCCACTCCGCTAGACCCAAACCCACTCCGCTAGACCCAAAACCACTCCGCTAGACCCAAACCCATTCCGCTGGAACCAAACCCACTCGGCTAGACCCAAACCCACTCGGCTAGACCCAAACCCACTCGCCTAGACGCAAACCTACTCGGCTAGACCCAAACCCACTCCGCTAGACCCAAACCCACTCCGCTAGACCCAAACACACTCCGCTAGACCCAAACCCACTCAGCTCGACCCAAACCCACTCCGCTACAACCAAACCCACTGCGCTAGACCCAAACCCACTCGGCTAGACCCAAACCCACTCGGTTAGACCAAAACCCACTCGGCTGCACCCAAACCAACTCGGCTGGACGCAAACCCACTCGGCTAGACCCAAACCCACTCCGCTAGACCCAAACCCACTCGGCTAGACCCAAACCCACTCGGCTAGACCCAAACCCACTCGGCTAGATCCAAAAACACTCGGCTAGACCTAAACCCACTCGGCTAGACCCAAACCCACTCGGCTAGAACCAAACCCACTCGGCTAGACCCAAACCCATTCGGCTAGACGCAAACCCACTCGGCAAGACCCAAACCCACTCGGCTAGACCCAAACCCACTCGGCTAGACCCAAACCCACTCGGCTAGAGCCAAACCCACTCCGCTGGACCCAAACCCACTCCTCTAGACGCAAACCCACTCCGCTAGACCCAAACCCACTCGGCTAGACCCAAACCCACTTGGCTAGACCCAAACCCACTCGGCTGGACCCAAACCCACTCGGCTACACCCAAACGCACTCGGCTAGACCCAAACCCACTCGGCTAGACCCAAACCCACTCGGCTACAGCCAAATGCACTCGGCCAGACCCAAACCCACTCGGCCAGACCCAAACCCACTCGGCCAGACCCAAACCCACTCCGCCCGACCCAAACCCACTCCGCTAGACCCAAACCCACTCCGCTAGCCCCAAACCCACTCGGCTGGACCCAAACCCACTCGGCTAGACCCAAACCCACTCGGCTAGACCCAAACCCACTCGGGTAGACCCAAACCCAGTCGGCTAGACGCAAACCCACTCGGCTAGACCCAAACCCACTCGGCTAGACCCAAAACAACTCCGCTAGACCCAAACCCACTCGACTAGACCCAAACCCACTCGGCTAGACCCAAACCCACTCGGCTAGACCCAAACCCATTCGGCTAGACCCAAACCCACTCGGCTAGACCCAAACCCACACGGCTAGACCCAAACCTACTCGTCTAGACCCAAGCCCACTCGGCTAGACCAGAACACAGTCCGCTAGACCCAAACCCACTCCGCTAGACCCAAACCCACTCCGCTAGACCCAAACCCACTCCGCTAGACCCAAACCCACTCAGCTCGACCCAAACCCACTCCGCTAGAACCAAACCCACTGCGCTAGACCCAAACCCACTCGGCTAGACCCAAACCCACTCGGTTAGACCAAAACCCACTCGGCTGGACCCAAACCAACTCGGCTGGACGCAAACCCACTCGGCTAGACCCAAACCCACTCCGCTAGACCCAAACCCACTCGGCTAGACCCAAACCCACTCGGCTAGACCCAAACCCACTCGGCTAGATCCAAAAACACTCGGCTAGACCTAAACCCACTCGGCTAGACCCAAACCCACTCGGCTAGAACCAAACCCACTCGGCTAGACCCAAACCCATTCGGCTAGACGCAAACCCACTCGGCAAGACCCAAACCCACTCGGCTAGACCCAAACCCACTCGGCTAGACCCAAACCCACTCGGCTAGAGCCAAACCCACTCCGCTGGACCCAAACCCACTCCTCTAGACGCAAACCCACTCCGCTAGACCCAAACCCACTCGGCTAGACCCAAACCCACTCGGCTAGACCCAAACCCACTCGGCTGGACCCAAACCCACTCGGCTACACCCAAACGCACTCGGCTAGACCCAAACCCACTCGGCTAGACCCAAACCCACTCGGCTACAGCCAAACGCACTCGGCTAGACCCAAACCCACTCGGCCAGACCCAAACCCACTCCGCCCGACCCAAACCCACTCCGCTAGACCCAAACCCACTCCGCTAGCCCCAAACCCACTCGGCTGGACCCAAACCCACTCGGCTAGACCCAAACCCACTCGGCTAGACCCAAACCCACTCGGGTAGACCCAAACCCAGTCGGCTAGACGAAAACCCACTCGGCTAGACCCAAACCCACTCGGCTAGACCCAAAACAACTCCGCTAGACCCAAACCCACTCGACTAGACCCAAACCCACTCTGCTAGACCCAAACCCACTCGGCTAGACTCCAACCCACTCGGCTATCCCCCAACACACTCAGCTAGACCCAAACGCACTCGGCTAGACCCAAACCCACTCGGCTAGACGCAAACCCACTCGGCTACACCCAAACGCACTCGGCTAGACCCAAACCCACTCGGCCAGACCCAAACCCACTCCGCCCGACCCACGGGATACTGAGTTGGATGATCAGCCATGATCACATTGAATGGCGGTGCAGGCTCGAAGGGCCGAATGGCCTACTCCTGCACCTATTTTCTATGTTCTATGTTAACACACTCAGCTAGACCCAAACCCACTCGGCTGGACCCAAACCCACTCGGCTAGACGCAAACCCACTCGGCTAGACGCAAACCCACTCGGCTAGACCCAAACCCACTCGGCTAGACGCAAACCCACTCGGCTAGACCCAAACCCACTCGGCTAGACCCAAACCCACTCGGCTAAACCCAAACCCACTCCACCAGACCCAAACCCAATCGGCTAGAACATAACCCACTCGGCTAGACCCAAACCCACTCGGCTAGACCCAAACCCACTCGGCTAGACCCAAACCCACTCGGCTAGACCAAAACCCACTCGGCTGGACCCAAACCAACTCGGCTGGACCCAAACCCACTCGGCTAGACCCAAACCCGCTCAGCTAGACCCAAACCCACTCGGCTAGACCCAAACCCAATCGGCTAGACCCAAACCCACTCCGCTAGACCCAAACCCACTCGGCTAGACCCAAACCCACTCGGCTAGACCCAAACCCACTCGGCTAGATCCAAAAACACTCGGCTAGACCTAAACCCACTCGGCTAGACCCAAACCCACTCGGCCAGAACCAAACCCACTCGGCTAGACCCAAACCCATTCGGCTAGACGCAAACCCACTCGGCAAGACCCAAACCCACTCGGCTAGACCCAAACCCACTCGGCTAGACCCAAACCCACTCGGCTAGAGCCAAACCCACTCCGCTGGACCCAAACCCACTCCTCTAGACGCAAACCCACTGCGCTAGACCCAAACCCACTCGGCTAGACCCAAACCCACTCGGCTAGACCCAAACCCACTCGGCTGGACCCAAACCCACTCGGCTACACCCAAACGCACTCGGCTAGACCCAAACCCACTCGGCTAGACCCAAACCCACTCGGCTACAGCCAAACGCACTCGGCTAGACCCAAACCCACTCGGCCAGACCCAAACCCACTCCGCCCGACCCAAACCCACTCCGCTAGACCCGAACCCACTCCGCTAGCCCCAAACCCACTCGGCTGGACCCAAACCCACTCGGCTAGACCCAAACCCACTCGGCTAGACCCAAACCCACTCGGGTAGACCCAAACCCAGTCGGCTAGACGCAAACCCACTCGGCTAGACCCAAACCCACTCGGCTAGACCCAAAACAACTCCGCTAGACCCAAACCCACTCGACTAGTCCCAAACCCACTCGGCTAGACCCAAACCCACTCCGCTAGACCCAAACCCACTCCGCTAGACCCAAAACCACTCCGCTAGACCCAAACCCATTCCGCTGGAACCAAACCCACTCGGCTAGACCCAAACCCACTCGGCTAGACCCAAACCCACTCGCCTAGACGCAAACCTACTCGGCTAGACCCAAACCCACTCCGCTAGACCCAAACCCACTCCGCTAGACCCAAACACACTCCGCTAGACCCAAACCCACTCAGCTCGACCCAAACCCACTCCGCTACAACCAAACCCACTGCGCTAGACCCAAACCCACTCGGCTAGACCCAAACCCACTCGGTTAGACCAAAACCCACTCGGCTGCACCCAAACCAACTCGGCTGGACGCAAACCCACTCGGCTAGACCCAAACCCACTCCGCTAGACCCAAACCCACTCGGCTAGACCCAAACCCACTCGGCTAGACCCAAACCCACTCGGCTAGATCCAAAAACACTCGGCTAGACCTAAACCCACTCGGCTAGACCCAAACCCACTCGGCTAGAACCAAACCCACTCGGCTAGACCCAAACCCATTCGGCTAGACGCAAACCCACTCGGCAAGACCCAAACCCACTCGGCTAGACCCAAACCCACTCGGCTAGACCCAAACCCACTCGGCTAGAGCCAAACCCACTCCGCTGGACCCAAACCCACTCCTCTAGACGCAAACCCACTCCGCTAGACCCAAACCCACTCGGCTAGACCCAAACCCACTTGGCTAGACCCAAACCCACTCGGCTGGACCCAAACCCACTCGGCTACACCCAAACGCACTCGGCTAGACCCAAACCCACTCGGCTAGACCCAAACCCACTCGGCTACAGCCAAATGCACTCGGCCAGACCCAAACCCACTCGGCCAGACCCAAACCCACTCGGCCAGACCCAAACCCACTCCGCCCGACCCAAACCCACTCCGCTAGACCCAAACCCACTCCGCTAGCCCCAAACCCACTCGGCTGGACCCAAACCCACTCGGCTAGACCCAAACCCACTCGGCTAGACCCAAACCCACTCGGGTAGACCCAAACCCAGTCGGCTAGACGCAAACCCACTCGGCTAGACCCAAACCCACTCGGCTAGACCCAAAACAACTCCGCTAGACCCAAACCCACTCGACTAGACCCAAACCCACTCGGCTAGACCCAAACCCACTCGGCTAGACCCAAACCCATTCGGCTAGACCCAAACCCACTCGGCTAGACCCAAACCCACACGGCTAGACCCAAACCTACTCGTCTAGACCCAAGCCCACTCGGCTAGACCAGAACACAGTCCGCTAGACCCAAACCCACTCCGCTAGACCCAAACCCACTCCGCTAGACCCAAACCCACTCCGCTAGACCCAAACCCACTCAGCTCGACCCAAACCCACTCCGCTAGAACCAAACCCACTGCGCTAGACCCAAACCCACTCGGCTAGACCCAAACCCACTCGGTTAGACCAAAACCCACTCGGCTGGACCCAAACCATCTCGGCTGGACGCAAACCCACTCGGCTAGACCCAAACCCACTCCGCTAGACCCAAACCCACTCGGCTAGACCCAAACCCACTCGGCTAGACCCAAACCCACTCGGCTAGATCCAAAAACACTCGGCTAGACCTAAACCCACTCGGCTAGACCCAAACCCACTCGGCTAGAACCAAACCCACTCGGCTAGACCCAAACCCATTCGGCTAGACGCAAACCCACTCGGCAAGACCCAAACCCACTCGGCTACACCCAAACCCACTCGGCTAGACCCAAACCCACTCGGCTAGAGCCAAACCCACTCCGCTGGACCCAAACCCACTCCTCTAGACGCAAACCCACTCCGCTAGACCCAAACCCACTCGGCTAGACCCAAACCCACTCGGCTAGACCCAAACCCACTCGGCTGGACCCAAACCCACTCGGCTACACCCAAACGCACTCGGCTAGACCCAAACCCACTCGGCTAGACCCAAACCCACTCGGCTACAGCCAAACGCACTCGGCTAGACCCAAACCCACTCGGCCAGACCCAAACCCACTCCGCCCGACCCAAACCCACTCCGCTAGACCCAAACCCACTCCGCTAGCCCCAAACCCACTCGGCTGGACCCAAACCCACTCGGCTAGACCCAAACCCACTCGGCTAGACCCAAACCCACTCGGGTAGACCCAAACCCAGTCGGCTAGACGAAAACCCACTCGGCTAGACCCAAACCCACTCGGCTAGACCCAAAACAACTCCGCTAGACCCAAACCCACTCGACTAGACCCAAACCCACTCTGCTAGACCCAAACCCACTCGGCTAGACCCAAACCCATTCGGCTAGACCCAAACCCACTCGGCTAGACCCAAACCCACACGGCTAGACCCAAACCTACTCGTCTAGACCCAAGCCCACTCGGCTAGACCAGAACACAGTCCGCTAGACCCAAACCCACTCCGCTAGACCCAAACCCACTCCGCTAGACCCAAACCCACTCCGCTAGACCCAAACCCACTCAGCTCGACCCAAACCCACTCCGCTAGAACCAAACCCACTGCGCTAGACCCAAACCCACTCTGCTAGACCCAAACCCACTCCGCTAGACCCAAACCCACTCGGCTAGACTCCAACCCACTCGGCTATCCCCCAACACACTCAGCTAGACCCAAACGCACTCGGCTAGACCCAAACCCACTCGGCTAGACGCAAACCCACTCGGCTACACCCAAACGCACTCGGCTAGACCCAAACCCACTCGGCCAGACCCAAACCCACTCCGCCCGACCCACGGGATACTGAGTTGGATGATCAGCCATGATCACATTGAATGGCGGTGCAGGCTCGAAGGGCCGAATGGCCTACTCCTGCACCTATTTTCTATGTTCTATGTTAACACACTCAGCTAGACCCAAACCCACTCGGCTGGACCCAAACCCACTCGGCTAGACGCAAACCCACTCGGCTAGACGCAAACCCACTCGGCTAGACCCAAACCCACTCGGCTAGACGCAAACCCACTCGGCTAGACCCAAACCCACTCGGCTAGACCCAAACCCACTCGGCTAAACCCAAACCCACTCCACCAGACCCAAACCCAATCGCCTAGAACATAACCCACTCGGCTAGACCCAAACCCACTCGGCTAGACCCAAACCCACTCGGCTAGACCCAAACCCACTCGGCTAGACCAAAACCCACTCGGCTGGACCCAAACCAACTCGGCTGGACCCAAACCCACTCGGCTAGACCCAAACCCGCTCAGCTAGACCCAAACCCACTCGGCTAGACCCAAACCCAATCGGCTAGACCCAAACCCACTCGGCTAGACCCAAACACACTCGGCTAGACCTAAACTCACTCGGCTAGACCCAAACCCACTCAGCTAGACCCAAACCCACTCGGCTAGACCCAAACACATTCGGCTAGACGCAAACCCACTCGGCAAGACCCAAACCCACTCGGCTAGACCCAAACCCACTCGGCTAGACCCAAACCCACTCGGCTAGACCCAAACACACTCGGCTAGACCTAAACTCACTCGGCTAGACCCAAACCCACTCAGCTAGACCCAAACCCACTCGGCTAGACCCAAACACATTCGGCTAGACGCAAACCCACTCGGCAAGACCCAAACCCACTCGGCTAGACCCAAACCCACTCGGCTAGACGCAAACCCACTCGGCTAGACCCAAACCCACTCGGCTAGACCCAAACCCACTCCGGTAGACCCAAACCCAATCGGCTAGACCCAAAACAACTCCGCTAGACCCAAACCCACTCGGCTAGACCCAAACCCACTCGGCTAGACCCAAACCCATTCGGCTAGACCCAAACCCACTCGGCTAGACCCAAACCCACACGGCTAGACCCAAACCTACTCGTCTAGACCCAAGCCCACTCGGCTAGACCAAAACCCAGTCCGCTAGACCCAAACCCACTCCGCTAGACCCAAACCCACTCCGCTGGACCCAAACACACTCCGCTAGACCCAAACCCACTCAGCTCGACCCAAACCCACTCCGCTAGAACCAAACCCACTGCGCTAGACCCAAACCCACTCCGCTAGACCCAAACCCACTCCGCTAGACCCAAACCCACTCGGCTAGACTCCAACCCACTCGGCTAGCCCCCAACACACTCCGCTAGACCCAAACGCACTCGGCTAGACCCAAACCCACTCGGCTAGACCCAAACCCACTCGGCTACACCCAAACGCACTCGGCTAGACCCAAACCCACTCGGCCAGACCCAAACCCACTCCGCCCGACCCAAACCCACTCCGCTAGACCCAAACCCAATCCGCTAGCCCCAAACCCACTCGGCTAGACCCAAACCCACTCGGCTAGACCCAAACCCACTCGGCTAGACCCAAACCCACTCGGGTAGACCCAAACCCACTCGGCTAGACGCAAACCCACTCGCCTAGACGCAAACCCACTCGGCTAGACCCAAACCCACTCCGCTAGACCCAAACCACCTCCGCTAGACCCAAACACACTCCGCTAGACCCAAACCCATTCAGCTCGACCCAAACCCACTCCGCTACAACCAAACCCACTGCGCTAGACACAAACCCACTCGGCTAGACCCAAACCCACTCGGTTAGACCAAAACCCACTCGGCTGGACCCAAACCAACTCGGCTGGACGCAAACCCACTCGGCTAGACCCAAACCCACTCCGCTAGACCCAAACCCACTCGGATAGACCCAAACCCACTCGGCTAGAACCAAACCCACTCGGCTAGATCCAAAAACACTCGGCTAGACCTAAACCCACTCGGCTAGACCCAAACCCACTCGGCTAGAACCAAACCCACTCGGCTAGACCCAAACCCATTCGGCTAGACGCAAACCCACTCGGCAAGACCCAAACCCACTCGGCTAGACCCAAACCCACTCGGATAGACCCAAACCCACTCGGCTAGACCCAAACCCACTCGGCTAGATCCAAAAACACTCGGCTAGACCTAAACCCACTCGGCTAGACCCAAACCCACTCGGCTAGAACCAAACCCACTCGGCTAGACCCAAACCAATTCGGCTAGACGCAAACCCACTCGGCAAGACCCAAACCCACTCGGCTACACCCAAACCCACTCGGCTAGACCCAAACCCACTCGGCTAGAGCCAAACCCACTCCGCTGGACCCAAACCCACTCCTCTAGACACAAACCCACTCCGCTAGACCCAAACCCACTCGTCTAGACCCAAGCCCACTTGGCTAGACCCAAACCCACTCCGCTAGACCCAAACCCACTCCGCTAGACCCAAACCCACTCAGCTCGACCCAAACCCACTCCGCTAGAACCAAACCCACTCCGCTAGACCCAAACGCACTCGGTTAGACCGAAACCGACTCGGCTAGACCCAAACCCACTCGGCTAGACCCAAACCCACTCGGCTGGACGCAAACCCACTCGGCTAGACGCAAACCCACTCGGCTAGGCCCAAACCCACTCGCCTAGACGCAAACCCACTCGGCTAGACCCAAACCCACTCCGCTAGACCCAAACCACCTCCTCTAGACCCAAACACACTCCGCTAGACCCAAACCCACTCAGCTCGACCCAAACCCACTCCGCTACAACCAAACCCACTGCGCTGGACCCAAACCCACTCGGCTGGACCCAAACCCACTCGGTTAGACCAAAACCCACTCGGCTGGACCCAAACCAACTCGGCTGGACGCAAACCCACTCGGCTGGACCCAAACCCACTCCGCTAGACCCAAACCCACTCGGCTAGACCCAAACCCACTCGGCTAGACCCAAACCCACTCGGCTAGATCCAAAAACACTCGGCTAGACCTAAACCCACTCGGCTAGACCCAAACCCACTCGGCTAGAACCAAACCCACTCGGCTAGACCCAAACCCATTCGGCTAGACGCAAACCCACTCGGCAAGACCCAAACCCACTCGGCTAGACCCAAACCCACTCGGCTAGAGCCAAACCCACTCCGCTGGACCCAAACCCACTCCTCTAGACCCAAACCCACTCCGCTAGACCCAAACCCACTCAGCTCGACCCAAACCCACTCCGCTAGAACCAAACCCACTCCGCTAGACCCAAACGCACTCGGTTAGACCGAAACCGACTCGGCTAGACCCAAACCCACTCCGCTAGACCCAAACCCTCTCCGCTAGACCCAAACCCACTCGGCTGGACGCAAACCCACTCGGCTAGACGCAAACCCACTCGGCTAGGCCCAAACCCACTCGCCTAGACGCAAACCCACTCGGCTAGACCCAAACCCACTCCGCTAGACCCAAACCACCTCCTCTAGACCCAAACACACTCCGCTAGACCCAAACCCACTCAGCTCGACCCAAACCCACTCCGCTACAACCAAACCCACTGCGCTAGACCCAAACCCACTCGGCTAGACCCAAACCCACTCGGTTAGACCAAAACCCACTCGGCTGGACCCAAACCAACTCGGCTGGACGCAAACCCACTCGGCTAGACCCAAACCCACTCCGCTAGACCCAAACCCACTCGGCTAGACCCAAACCCACTCGGCTAGACCCAAACCCACTCGGCTAGATCCAAAAACACTCGGCTAGACCTAAACCCACTCGGCTAGACCCAAACCCACTCGGCTAGAACCAAACCCACTCGGCTAGAGCCAAACCCACTCCGCTGGACCCAAACCCACTCCTCTAGACCCAAACCCACTCCGCTAGACCCAAACCCACTCAGCTCGACCCAAACCCACTCCGCTAGAACCAAACCCACTCCGCTAGACCCAAACGCACTCGGTTAGACCGAAACCGACTCGGCTAGACCCAAACCCACTCGGCTAGACCCAAACCCACTCGGCTGGACGCAAACCCACTCGGCTAGACGCAAACCCACTCGGCTAGGCCCAAACCCACTCGCCTAGACGCAAACCCACTCGGCTAGACCCAAACCCACTCCGCTAGACCCAAACCACCTCCTCTAGACCCAAACACACTCCGCTAGACCCAAACCCACTCAGCTCGACCCAAACCCACTCCGCTACAACCAAACCCACTGCGCTAGACCCAAACCCACTCGGCTAGACCCAAACCCACTCGGTTAGACCAAAACCCACTCGGCTGGACCCAAACCAACTCGGCTGGACGCAAACCCACTGGGCTAGACCCAAACCCACTCCGCTAGACCCAAACCCACTCGGCTAGACCCAAACCCACTCGGCTAGACCCAAACCCACTCGGCTAGATCCAAAAACACTCGGCTAGACCTAAACCCACTCGGCTAGACCCAAACCCACTCGGCTAGAACCAAACCCACTCGGCTAGAACCAAACCCATTCGGCTAGACGCAAACCCACTCGGCAAGACCCAAACCCACTCGGCTAGACCCAAACCCACTCGGCTAGACCCAAACCCACTCGGCTAGAGCCAAACCCACTCCGCTGGACCCAAACCCACTCCTCTAGACCCAAACCCACTCCGCTAGACCCAAACCCACTCGGCTAGACCCAAACCCACTCGGCTAGACCCAAACCCACTCGGCTGGACACAAACCCACTCGGCTACACCCAAACGCACTCGGCTAGACCCAAACCCACTCGGCTAGACCCAAACCCACTCGGCTACAGCCAAACGCACTCGGCTAGACCCAAACCCACTCGGCCAGACCCAAACCCACTCCGCCCGACCCAAACCCACTCTGCTAGACCCAAACCCACTCCGCTAGCCCCAAACCCACTCGGCTAGACCCAAACCCACTCGGCTAGACCCAAACCCACTCGGCTAGACCCAAACCCACTCGGGTAGACCCAAACCCACTCGGCTAGACGCAAACCCACTCGGCTAGACCCAAACCCACTCGGCTAGACCCAAAACAACTCCGCTAGACCCAAACCCACTCGACTAGACCCAAACCCACTCGGCTAGACTCAAACACACTCGGCTAGACCCAAACCCATTCGGCTAGACCCAAACCCACTCGGCTAGACCCAAACCCACACGGCTAGACCCAAACCTACTCGTCTAGACCCAAGCCCACTCGGCTAGACCAGAACCCAGTCCGCTAGACCCAAACCCACTCCGCTAGACCCAAACCCACTCCGCTAGACCCAAACCCACTCCGCTAGACCCAAACCCACTCAGCTCGACCCAAACCCACTCCGCTAGAACCAAACCCACTGCGCTAGACCCAAACCCACTCCGCTAGACCCAAACCCACTCCGCTAGACCCAAACCCACTCGGCTAGACTCCAACCCACTCGGCTAGCCCCCAACACACTCAGCTAGACCCAAACGCACTCGGCTAGACCCAAACCCACTCGGCTAGACGCAAACCCACTCGGCTACACCCAAACGCACTCGGCTAGACCCAAACCCACTCGGCCAGACCCAAACCCACTCCGCCCGACCCAAACCCACTCCGCTAGACCCAAACCCACTCCGCTAGCCCCAAACCCACTCGGCTGGACCCAAACCCACTCGGCTAGACCCAAACCCACTCGGCTAGACCCAAACCCACTCGGGTAGACCCAAACCCAGTCGGCTAGACGCAAACCCACTCGGCTAGACCCAAACCCACTCGGCTAGACCCAAAACAACTCCGCTAGACCCAAACCCACTCGACTAGACCCAAACCCACTCGGCTAGACCCAAACCCACTCGGCTAGACCCAAACCCATTCGGCTAGACCCAAACCCACTCGGCTAGACCCAAACCCACACGGCTAGACCCAAACCTACTCGTCTAGACCCAAGCCCACTCGGCTAGACCAGAACACAGTCCGCTAGACCCAAACCCACTCCGCTAGACCCAAACCCACTCCGCTAGACCCAAACCCACTCCGCTAGACCCAAACCCACTCAGCTCGACCCAAACCCACTCCGCTAGAACCAAACCCACTGCGCTAGACCCAAACCCACTCTGCTAGACCCAAACCCACTCCGCTAGACCCAAACCCACTCGGCTAGACTCCAACCCACTCGGCTATCCCCCAACACACTCAGCTAGACCCAAACGCACTCGGCTAGACCCAAACCCACTCGGCTAGACGCAAACCCACTCGGCTACACCCAAACGCACTCGGCTAGACCCAAACCCACTCGGCCAGACCCAAACCCACTCCGCCCGACCCACGGGATACTGAGTTGGATGATCAGCCATGATCACATTGAATGGCGGTGCAGGCTCGAAGGGCCGAATGGCCTACTCCTGCACCTATTTTCTATGTTCTATGTTTCTATGTTAACACACTCAGCTAGACCCAAACCCACTCGGCTGGACCCAAACCCACTCGGCTAGACGCAAACCCACTCGGCTAGACGCAAACCCACTCGGCTAGACCCAAACCCACTCGGCTAGACGCAAACCCACTCGGCTAGACCCAAACCCACTAGGCTAGACCCAAACCCACTCGGCTAAACCCAAACCCACTCCACCAGACCCAAACCCAATCGGCTAGAACATAACCCACTCGGCTAGACCCAAACCCACTCGGCTAGACCCAAACCCACTCGGCTAGACCCAAACCCACTCGGCTAGACCAAAACCCACTCGGCTGGACCCAAACCAACTCGGCTGGACCCAAACCCACTCGGCTAGACCCAAACCCGCTCAGCTAGACACAAACCCACTCGGCTAGACCCAAACCCAATCGGCTAGACCCAAACCCACTCGGCTAGACCCAAACACACTCGGCTAGACCTAAACTCACTCGGCTAGACCCAAACCCACTCAGCTAGACCCAAACCCACTCGGCTAGACCCAAACACATTCGGCTAGACGCAAACCCACTCGGCAAGACCCAAACCCACTCGGCTAGACCCAAACCCACTCGGCTAGACGCAAACCCACTCGGCTAGACCCAAACCCACTCGGCTAGACCCAAACCCACTCCGGTAGACCCAAACCCAATCGGCTAGACCCAAAACAACTCCGCTAGACCCAAACCCACTCGGCTAGACCCAAACCCACTCGGCTAGACCCAAACCCATTCGGCTAGACCCAAACCCACTCGGCTAGACCCAAACCCACACGGCTAGACCCAAACCTACTCGTCTAGACCCAAGCCCACTCGGCTAGACCAAAACCCAGTCCGCTAGACCCAAACCCACTCCGCTAGACCCAAACCCACTCCGCTAGACCCAAACTCACTCCGCTAGACCCAAACCCACTCAGCTCGACCCAAACCCACTCCGCTAGAACCAAACCCCACTGCGCTAGACCCAAACCCACTCCGCTAGACCCAAACCCACTCCGCTAGACCCAAACCCACTCGGCTAGACTCCAACCCACTCGGCTAGCCCCCAACACACTCCGCTAGACCCAAACGCACTCGGCTAGACCCAAACCCACTCGGCTAGACCCAAACCCACTCGGCTACACCCAAACGCACTCGGCTAGACCCAAACCCACTCGGCCAGACCCAAACCCACTCCGCCCGACCCAAACCCACTCCGCTAGACCCAAACCCAATCCGCTAGCCCCAAACCCACTCGGCTAGACCCAAACCCACTCGGCTAGACGCAAACCCACTCGACTAGACCCAAACCCACTCGGCTAGACCCAAAAGAACTCCGCTAGACCCAAACCCACTCGACTATACCCAAACCCACTCGGGTAGACCCAAACCCACTCAGCTCGACCCAAACCCACTCCGCTAGAACCAAACCCACTCCGCTAGACCCAAACGCACTCGGTTAGACCGAAACCGACTCGGCTAGACCCAAACCCACTCGGCTAGACCCAAACCCACTCGGCTGGACGCAAACCCACTCGGCTAGACGCAAACCCACTCGGCTAGGCCCAAACCCACTCGCCTAGACGCAAACCCACTCGGCTAGACCCAAACCCACTCCGCTAGACCCAAACCACCTCCGCTAGACCCAAACACACTCCGCGAGACCCAAACCCATTCAGCTCGACCCAAACCCACTCCGCTACAACCAAACCCACTGCGCTAGACACAAACCCACTCGGCTAGACCCAAACCCACTCGGTTAGACCAAAACCCACTCGGCTGGACCCAAACCAACTCGGCTGGACGCAAACCCACTCGGCTAGACCCAAACCCACTCCGCTAGACCCAAACCCACTCGGATAGACCCAAACCCACTCGGCTAGACCCAAACCCACTCGGCTAGATCCAAAAACACTCGGCTAGACCTAAACCCACTCGGCTAGACCCAAACCCACTCGGCTAGAACCAAACCCACTCGGCTAGACCCAAACCCATTCGGCTAGACGCAAACCCACTCGGCAAGACCCAAACCCACTCGGCTAGACCCAAACCCACTCGGATAGACCCAAACCCACTCGGCTAGACCCAAACCCACTCGGCTAGATCCAAAAACACTCGGCTAGACCTAAACCCACTCGGCTAGACCCAAACCCACTCGGCTAGAACCAAACCCACTCGGCTAGACCCAAACCCATTCGGCTAGACGCAAACCCACTCGGCAAGACCCAAACCCACTCGGCTAGACCCAAACCCACTCGGCTAGACCCAAACCCACTCGGCTAGAGCCAAACCCACTCCGCTGGACCCAAACCCACTCCTCTAGACACAAACCCACTCCGCTAGGCCCAAACCCACTCGGCTAGACCCAAACCCACACGGCTAGACGCAAACCTACTCGTCTAGACCCAAGCCCACTTGGCTAGACCCAAACCCACTCCGCTAGACCCAAACCCACTCCGCTAGACCCAAACCCACTCAGCTCGACCCAAACCCACTCCGCTAGAACCAAACCCACTCCGCTAGACCCAAACGCACTCGGTTAGACCGAAACCGACTCGGCTAGACCCAAACCCACTCGGCTAGACCCAAACCCACTCGGCTGGACGCAAACCCACTCGGCTAGACGCAAACCCACTCGGCTAGGCCCAAACCCACTCGCCTAGACGCAAACCCACTCGGCTAGACCCAAACCCACTCCGCTAGACCCAAACCACCTCCTCTAGACCCAAACACACTCCGCTAGACCCAAACCCACTCAGCTCGACCCAAACCCACTCCGCTACAACCAAACCCACTGCGCTAGACCAAAACCCACTCGGCTGGACCCAAACCAACTCGGCTGGACGCAAACCCACTCGGCTAGACCCAAACCCACTCCGCTAGACCCAAACCCACTCGGCTAGACCCAAACCCACTCGGCTAGACCCAAACCCACTCGGCTAGATCCAAAAACACTCGGCTAGACCTAAACCCACTCGGCTAGACCCAAACCCACTCGGCTAGAACCAAACCCACTCGGCTAGACCCAAACCCATTCGGCTAGACGCAAACCCACTCGGCAAGACCCAAACCCACTCGGCTAGACCCAAACCCACTCGGCTAGAGCCAAACCCACTCCGCTGGACCCAAACCCACTCCTCTAGACCCAAACCCACTCCGCTAGACCCAAACCCACTCAGCTCGACCCAAACCCACTCCGCTAGAACCAAACCCACTCCGCTAGACCCAAACGCACTCGGTTAGACCGAAACCGACTCGGCTAGACCCAAACCCACTCGGCTAGACCCAAACCCACTCGGCTGGACGCAAACCCACTCGGCTAGACGCAAACCCACTCGGCTAGGCCCAAACCCACTCGCCTAGACGCAAACCCACTCGGCTAGACCTAAACCCACTCCGCTAGACCCAAACCACCTCCTCTAGACCCAAACACACTCCGCTAGACCCAAACCCACTCAGCTCGACCCAAACCCACTCCGCTACAACCAAACCCACTGCGCTAGACCCAAACCCACTCGGCTAGACCCAAACCCACTCGGTTAGACCAAAACCCACTCGGCTGGACCCAAACCAACTCGGCTGGACGCAAACCCACTCGGCTAGACCCAAACCCACTCCGCTAGACCCAAACCCACTCGGCTAGACCCAAACCCACTCGGCTAGACCCAAACCCACTCGGCTAGATCCAAAAACACTCGGCTAGACCTAAACCCACTCGGCTAGACTCAAACCCACTCGGCTAGAACCAAACCCACTCGGCTAGAGCCAAACCCACTCCGCTGGACCCAAACCCACTCCTCTAGACCCAAACCCACTCCGCTAGACCCAAACCCACTCAGCTCGACCCAAACCCACTCCGCTAGAACCAAACCCACTCCGCTAGACCCAAACGCACTCGGTTAGACCGAAACCGACTCGGCTAGACCCAAACCCACTCGGCTAGACCCAAACCCACTCGGCTGGACGCAAACCCACTCGGCTAGACGCAAACCCACTCGGCTAGGCCCAAACCCACTCGCCTAGACGCAAACCCACTCGGCTAGACCCAAACCCACTCCGCTAGACCCAAACCACCTCCTCCAGACCCAAACACACTCCGCTAGACCCAAACCCACTCCGCTACAACCAAACCCACTGCGCTAGACCCAAACCCACTCGGCTAGACCCAAACCCACTCGGTTAGACCAAAACCCACTCGGCTGGACCCAAACCAACTCGGCTGGACGCAAACCCACTCGGCTAGACCCAAACCCACTCCGCTAGACCCAAACCCACTCGGCTAGACCCAAACCCACTCGGCTAGACCCAAACCCACTCGGCTAGATCCAAAAACACTCGGCTAGACCTAAACCCACTCGGCTAGACCCAAACCCACTCGGCTAGAACCAAACCCACTCGGCTAGAACCAAACCCATTCGGCTAGACGCAAACCCACTCGGCAAGACCCAAACCCACTCGGCTAGACCCAAACCCACTCGGCTAGACCCAAACCCACTCGGCTAGAGCCAAACCCACTCCGCTGGACCCAAACCCACTCCTCTAGACCCAAACCCACTCCGCTAGACCCAAACCCACTCGGCTAGACCCAAACCCACTCGGCTAGACCCAAACCCACTCGGCTGGACCCAAACCCACTCGGCTACACCCAAACGCACTCGGCTAGACCCAAACCCACTCGGCTAGACCCAAACCCACTCGGCTACAGCCAAACGCACTCGGCTAGACCCAAACCCACTCGGCCAGACCCAAACCCACTCCGCCCGACCCAAACCCACTCTGCTAGACCCAAACCCACTCCGCTAGCCCCAAACCCACTCGGCTAGACCCAAACCCACTCGGCTAGACCCAAACCCACTCGGCTAGACCCAAACCCACTCGGGTAGACCCAAACCCACTCGGCTAGACGCAAACCCACTCGGCTAGACCCAAACCCACTCGGCTAGACCCAAAACAACTCCGCTAGACCCAAACCCACTCGACTAGACCCAAACCCACTCGGCTAGACTCAAACACACTCGGCTAGACCCAAACCCATTCGGCTAGACCCAAACCCACTCGGCTAGACCCAAACCCACACGGCTAGACCCAAACCTACTCGTCTAGACCCAAGCCCACTCGGCTAGACCAGAACCCAGTCCGCTAGACCCAAACCCACTCCGCTAGACCCAAAACCACTCCGCTAGACCCAAACCCACTCCGCTAGACCCAAACCCACTCAGCTCGACCCAAACCCACTCCGCTAGAACCAAACCCACTGCGCTAGACCCAAACCCACTCCGCTAGACCCAAACCCACTCCGCTAGACCCAAACCCACTCGGCTAGACTCCAACCCACTCGGCTAGCCCCCAACACACTCAGCTAGACCCAAACGCACTCGGCTAGACCCAAACCCAATCGGCTAGACGCAAACCCACTCGGCTACACCCAAACGCACTCGGCTAGACCCAAACCCACTCGGCCAGACCCAAACCCACTCCGCCCGACCCAAACCCACTCCGCTAGACCCAAACCCACTCCGCTAGCCCCAAACCCACTCGGCTAGACCCAAACCCACTCGGCTAGACCCAAACCCACTCGGCTAGACCCAAACCCACTCGGGTAGACCCAAACCCACTCGGCTAGACGCAAACCCACTCGGCTAGACCCAAACCCACTCGGCTAGACCCAAACCCACTCGGCTAGACTCCAACCCACTCGGCTAGCCCCCAACACACTCAGCTAGACCCAAACGCACTCGGCTAGACCCAAACCCACTCGGCTAGACGCAAACCCACTCGGCTACACCCAAACGCACTCGGCTAGACCCAAACCCACTCGGCCAGACCCAAACCCACTCCGCCCGACCCAAACCCACTCCGCTAGACCCAAACCCACTCCGCTAGCCCCAAACCCACTCGGCTAGACCCAAACCCACTCGGCTAGACCCAAACCCACTCGGCTAGACCCAAACCCACTCGGGCAGACCCAAACCCACTCGGCTAGACGCAAACCCACTCGGCTAGACCCAAACCCACTCGGCTAGACCCAAACCCACACGGCTAGACCCAAACCCAAACGGATAGACCCAACCCCACTCGGCTAGACTCCAACCCACTCGGCTAGCCCCCAACACACTCAGCTAGACCCAAACCCACTCGGCTGGACCCAAACCCACTCGGCTGGACCCAAACCCACTCGGTTAGACCAAAACCCACTCGGCTGGACCCAAACCAACTCGGATGGACGCAAACCCACTCGGCTAGACCCAAACCCACTCCGCTAGACCCAAACCCACTCGGCTAGACCCAAACCCACTCGGCTAGACCCAAACCCACTCGGCTAGATCCAAAAACACTCGGCTAGACCTAAACCCACTCGGCTAGACCCAAACCCACTCGGCTAGAACCAAACCCACTCGGCTAGACCCAAACCCATTCGGCTAGACGCAAACCCACTCGGCAAGACCCAAACCCACTCGGGTAGACCCAAACCCACTCGGCTAGACCCAAACCCACTCGGCTAGTGCCAAACCCACTCCGCTGGACCCAAACCCACTCCTCTAGACCCAAACCCACTCCGCTAGACCCAAACCCACTCGGCTAGACCCAAACCCACTCGGCTAGATCCAAACCCACTCGGCTATACCCAAACCCACTCGGCTACACCCAAACGCACTCGGCTAGACCCAAACCCACTCGGCTAGACCCAAACCCACTCGGCTACAGCCAAACGCACTCGGCTAGACCCAAACCCACTCGGCCAGACCCAAACCCACTCGGCTAGACGCAAACCCACTCGGCTAGACCCAAACCCACTCGGCTAGACCCAAAACAACTCCGCTTGACACAAACCCACTCGACTAGACCCAAACCCACTCGGCTAGACCCAAACCCACTCGGCTGGACCCAAACCCACTCAGCTAGACCCAAACCCACTCGGCTAGACCCAAACCCACTCGGCTGGACCCAAACCCACTCGGCTGGACCCAAACCCACTCCGCTAGACCCAAACCCACTCCGCTAGACCCAAACCCACTCGGCTAGACCCAAACCCACTCGGCCAGACCCAAACCCACGCCGCTAGACCCAAACCCACTCGGGTAGACCCAAACCCACTCGGCTAGACCCAAACCCACTCGGCTAGACTAAAACCCACTCGGCTAGA
Source organism: Raja brachyura (assembly GCA_963514005.1). The sequence continues at coordinate 174,829 of CAUPSL010000968.1, forward strand.
CCCAAACCCACTCCGCTAGACCCAAACCACCGCCGCTAGACCCAAACACACTCCGCTAGACCCAAACCCACTCAGCTCGACCCAAACCCACTATGCTACAACCAAACCCACTGCGCTAGACCCAAACCCACTCGGCTAGACCCAAACCCACTCGGTTAGACCAAAACCCACTCGGCTGGACCCAAACCAACTCGGCTGGACGCAAACCCACTCGGCTAGACCCAAACCCACTCCGCTAGACCCAAACCCACTCGGCTAGACCCAAACCCACTCGGCTAGACCCAAACCCACTCGGCTAGATCCAAAAACACTCGGCTAGACCTAAACCCACTCGGCTAGACCCAAACCCACTCGGCTAGAACCAAACCCACTCGGCTAGACCCAAACCCATTCGGCTAGACGCAAACCCACTCGGCAAGACCCAAACCCACTCGGCTAGACCCAAACCCACTCGGCTAGACCCAAACCCACTCGGCTAGAGCCAAACCCACTCCGCTGGACCCAAACCCACTCCTCTAGACGCAAACCCACTCCTCTAGACCCAAACCCACTCGGCTAGACCCAAACCCACTCGGCTAGACCCAAACCCACTCGGCTGAACCCAAACCCACTCGGCTACACCCAAACGCACTCGGCTAGACCCAAACCCACTCGGCTAGACCCAAACCCACTCGGCTACAGCCAAACGCACTCGGCTAGACCCAAACCCACTCGGCCAGACCCAAACCAACTCCGCCCGACCCAAACCCACTCCGCTAGACCCAAACCCACTCCGCTAGACCCAAACCCAATGCGCTAGACCCAAACCCACTCTGTTAGACCCAAACCCTCTCCGCTAGACCCAAACCCACTCCGCTAGACCCAAACCCACTCCGCTAGACCCAAAACCACTCCGCCAGACCCAAACCCATTCCGCTGGAACCAAACCCACTCGGCTAGACCCAAACCCACTCGGGGTCAACCAACCCCACACGGCTAGACCCAAACCTACTCGTCTAGACCCAAGCCCACTTGGCTAGACCCAAACCCACTCCGCTAGACCCAAACCCACTCCGCTAGACCCAAACCCACTCAGCTCGACCCAAACCCACTCCGCTAGAACCAAACCCACTCCGCTAGACCCAAACGCACTTGGTTAGACCGAAACCGACTCGGCTAGACCCAAACCCACTCGGCTAGACCCAAACCCACTCGGCTGGACGCAAACCCACTCGGCTAGACGCAAACCCACTCGGCTAGACCCAAACCCACTCGCCTAGACGCAAACCCACTCGGCTAGACCCAAACCCACTCCGCTAGACCCAAACCACCTCCGCTAGACCCAAACACACTCCGCTAGACCCAAACCCACTCAGCTCGACCCAAACCCACTCCGCTACAACCAAACCCACTGCGCTAGACCCAAACCCACTAGGCTAGACCCAAACCCACTCGGTTCGACCAAAACCCACTCGGCTGGACCCAAACCAACTCGGCTGGACGCAAACCCACTCGGCTAGACCCAAACCCACTCCGCTAGACCCAAACCCACTCGGCTAGACCCAAACCCACTCGGCTAGACCCAAACCCACTCGGCTAGATCCAAAAACACTCGGCTAGACCTAAACCCACTCGGCTAGACCCAAACCCACTCGGCTAGAACCAAACCCACTCGGCTAGACCCAAACCCATTCGGCTAGACGCAAACCCACTCGGCAAGACCCAAACCCACTCGGCTAGACCCAAACCCACTCGGCTAGACCCAAACCCACTCGGCTAGAGCCAAACCCACTCCGCTGGACCCAAACCCACTCCTCTAGACGCAAACCCACTCCGCTAGACCCAAACCCACTCGGCTAGACCCAAACCCACTCGGCTAGACCCAAACCCACTCGGCTGGACCCAAACCCACTCGGCTACACCCAAACGCACTCGGCTAGACCCAAACCCACTCGGCTAGACCCAAACCCACTCGGCTACAGCCAAACGCACTCGGCTAGACCCAAACCCACTCGGCCAGACCCAAACCCACTCCGCCCGACCCAAACCCACTCCGCTAGACCCAAACCCACTCCGCTAGCCCCAAACCCACTCGGCTGGACCCAAACCCACTCGGCTAGACCCAAACCCACTCGGCTAGACCCAAACCCACTCGGGTAGACCCAAACCCAGTCGGCTAGACGCAAACCCACTCGGCTAGACCCAAACCCACTCGGCTAGACCCAAAACAACTCCGCTAGACCCAAACCCACTCGACTAGTCCCAAACCCACTCGGCTAGACCCAAACCCACTCCGCTAGACCCAAACCCACTCCGCTAGACCCAAAACCACTCCGCTAGACCCAAACCCTTTCCGCTGGAACCAAACCCACTCGGCTAGACCCAAACCCACTCGGCTAGACCCAAACCCACTCGCCTAGACGCAAACCCACTCGGCTAGACCCAAACCCACTCCGCTAGACCCAAACCCACTCCGCTAGACCCAAACACACTCCGCTAGACCCAAACCCACTCAGCTCGACCCAAACCCACTCCGCTACAACCAAACCCACTGCGCTAGACCCAAACCCACTCGGCTAGACCCAAACCCACTCGGTTAGACCAAAACCCACTCGGCTGGACCCAAACCAACTCGGCTGGACGCAAACCCACTCGGCTAGACCCAAACCCACTCCGCTAGACCCAAACCCACTCGGCTAGACCCAAACCCACTCGGCTAGACCCAAACCCACTCGGCTAGATCCAAAAACACTCGGCTAGACCTAAACCCACTCGGCTAGACCCAAACCCACTCGGCTAGAACCAAACCCACTCGGCTAGACCCAAACCCATTCGGCTAGACGCAAACCCACTCGGCAAGACCCAAACCCACTCGGCTAGACCCAAACCCACTCGGCTAGACCCAAACCCACTCGGCTAGAGCCAAACCCACTCCGCTGGACCCAAACCCACTCCTCTAGACGCAAACCCACTCCGCTAGACCCAAACCCACTCGGCTAGACCCAAACCCACTTGGCTAGACCCAAACCCACTCGGCTGGACCCAAACCCACTCGGCTACACCCAAACGCACTCGGCTAGACCCAAACCCACTCGGCTAGACCCAAACCCACTCGGCTACAGCCAAACGCACTCGGCCAGACCCAAACCCACTCGGCCAGACCCAAACCCACTCGGCCAGACCCAAACCCACTCCGCCCGACCCAAACCCACTCCGCTAGACCCAAACCCACTCCGCTAGCCCCAAACCCACTCGGCTGGACCCAAACCCACTCGGCTAGACCCAAACCCACTCGGCTAGACCCAAACCCACTCGGGTAGACCCAAACCCAGTCGGCTAGACGCAAACCCACTCGGCTAGACCCAAACCCACTCGGCTAGACCCAAAACAACTCCGCTAGACCCAAACCCACTCGACTAGACCCAAACCCACTCGGCTAGACCCAAACCCACTCGGCTAGACCCAAACCCATTCGGCTAGACCCAAACCCACTCGGCTAGACCCAAACCCACACGGCTAGACCCAAACCTACTCGTCTAGACCCAAGCCCACTCGGCTAGACCAGAACACAGTCCGCTAGACCCAAACCCACTCCGCTAGACCCAAACCCACTCCGCTAGACCCAAACCCACTCCGCTAGACCCAAACCCACTCAGCTCGACCCAAACCCACTCCGCTAGAACCAAACCCACTGCGCTAGACCCAAACCCACTCGGCTAGACCCAAACCCACTCGGTTAGACGAAAACCCACTCGGCTGGACCCAAACCAACTCGGCTGGACGCAAACCCACTCGGCTAGACCCAAACCCACTCCGCTAGACCCAAACCCACTCGGCTAGACCCAAACCCACTCGGCTTGACCCAAACCCACTCGGCTAGATCCAAAAACACTCGGCTAGACCTAAACCCACTCGGCTAGACCCAAACCCACTCGGCTAGAACCAAACCCACTCGGCTAGACCCAAACCCATTCGGCTAGACGCAAACCCACTCGGCAAGACCCAAACCCACTCGGCTAGACCCAAACCCACTCGGCTAGACCCAAACCCACTCGGCTGGAGCCAAACCCACTCCGCTGGACCCAAACCCACTCCTCTAGACGCAAACCCACTCCGCTAGACCCAAACCCACTCGGCTAGACCCAAACCCACTCGGCTAGACCCAAACCCACTCGGCTGGACCCAAACCCACTCGGCTACACCCAAACGCACTCGGCTAGACCCAAACCCACTCGGCTAGACCCAAACCCACTCGGCTACAGCCAAACGCACTCGGCTAGACCCAAACCCACTCGGCCAGACCCAAACCCACTCCGCCCGACCCAAACCCACTCCGCTAGACCCAAACCCACTCCGCTAGCCCCAAACCCACTCGGCTGGACCCAAACCCACTCGGCTAGACCCAAACCCACTCGGCTAGACCCAAACCCACTCGGGTAGACCCAAACCCAGTCGGCTAGACGAAAACCCACTCGGCTAGACCCAAACCCACTCGGCTAGACCCAAAACAACTCCGCTAGACCCAAACCCACTCGACTAGACCCAAACCCACTCTGCTAGACCCAAACCCACTCGGCTAGACCCAAACCCATTCGGCTAGACCGAAACCCACTCGGCTAGACCCAAACCCACACGGCTAGACCCAAACCTACTCGTCTAGACCCAAGCCCACTCGGCTAGACCAGAACACAGTCCGCTAGACCCAAACCCACTCCGCTAGACCCAAACCCACTCCGCTAGACCCAAACCCACTCCGCTAGACCCAAACCCACTCAGCTCGACCCAAACCCACTCCGCTAGAACCAAACCCACTGCGCTAGACCCAAACCCACTCTGCTAGACCCAAACCCACTCCGCTAGACCCAAACCCACTCGGCTAGACTCCAACCCACTCGGCTATCCCCCAACACACTCAGCTAGACCCAAACGCACTCGGCTAGACCCAAACCCACTCGGCTAGACGCAAACCCACTCGGCTACACCCAAACGCACTCGGCTAGACCCAAACCCACTCGGCCAGACCCAAACCCACTCCGCCCGACCCACGGGATACTGAGTTGGATGATCAGCCATGATCACATTGAATGGCGGTGCAGGCTCGAAGGGCCGAATGGCCTACTCCTGCACCTATTTTCTATGTTCTATGTTTCTATGTTAACACACTCAGCTAGACCCAAACCCACTCGGCTGGACCCAAACCCACTCGGCTAGACGCAAACCCACTCGGCTAGACGAAAACCCACTCGGCTAGACCCAAACCCACTCGGCTAGACGCAAACCCACTCGGCTAGACCCAAACCCACTCGGCTAGACCCAAACCCACTCGGCTAAACCCAAACCCACTCCACCAGACCCAAACCCAATCGGCTAGAACATAACCCACTCGGCTAGACCCAAACCCACTCGGCTAGACCCAAACCCACTCGGCTAGACCCAAACCCACTCGGCTAGACCAAAACCCACTCGGCTGGACCCAAACCAACTCGGCTGGACCAAAACCCACTCGGCTAGACCCAAACCCGCTCAGCTAGACCCAAACCCACTCGGCTAGACCCAAACCCAATCGGCTAGACCCAAACCCACTCGGCTAGACCCAAACACACTCGGCTAGACCTAAACTCACTCGGCTAGACCCAAACCCACTCAGCTAGACCCAAACCCACTCGGCTAGACCCAAACACATTCGGCTAGACGCAAACCCACTCGGCAAGACCCAAACCCACTCGGCTAGACCCAAACCCACTCGGCTAGACCCAAACCCACTCGGCTAGACCCAAACACACTCGGCTAGACCTAAACTCACTCGGCTAGACCCAAACCCACTCAGCTAGACCCAAACCCACTCGGCTAGACCCAAACACATTCGGCTAGACGCAAACCCACTCGGCAAGACCCAAACCCACTCGGCTAGACCCAAACCCACTCGGCTAGACGCAAACCCACTCGGCTAGACCCAAACCCACTCGGCTAGACCCAAACCCACTCCGGTAGACCCAAACCCAATCGGCTAGACCCAAAACAACTCCGCTAGACCCAAACCCACTCGGCTAGACCCAAACCCACTCGGCTAGACCCAAACCCATTCGGCTAGACCCAAACCCACTCGGCTAGACCCAAACCCACACGGCTAGACCCAAACCTACTCGTCTAGACCCAAGCCCACTCGGCTAGACCAAAACCCAGTCCGCTAGACCCAAACCCACTCCGCTAGACCCAAACCCACTCCGCTAGACCCAAACTCACTCCGCTAGACCCAAACCCACTCAGCTCGACCCAAACCCACTCCGCTAGAACCAAACCCACTGCGCTAGACCCAAACCCACTCCGCTAGACCCAAACCCACTCCGCTAGACCCAAACCCACTCGGCTAGACTCCAACCCACTCGGCTAGCCCCCAACACACTCCGCTAGACCCAAACGCACTCGGCTAGACCCAAACCCACTCGGCTAGACCCAAACCCACTCGGCTACACCCAAACGCACTCGGCTAGACCCAAACCCACTCGGCCAGACCCAAACCCACTCCGCCCGACCCAAACCCACTCCGCTAGACCCAAACCCAATCCGCTAGCCCCAAACCCACTCGGCTAGACCCAAACCCACTCGGCTAGACCCAAACCCACTCGGCTAGACCCAAACCCACTCGGGTAGACCCAAACCCACTCGGCTAGACGCAAACCCACTCGCCTAGACGCAAACCCACTCGGCTAGACCCAAACCCACTCCGCTAGACCCAAACCACCTCCGCTAGACCCAAACACACTCCGCTAGACCCAAACCCATTCAGCTCGACCCAAACCCACTCCGCTACAACCAAACCCACTGCGCTAGACACAAACCCACTCGGCTAGACCCAAACCCACTCGGTTAGACCAAAACCCACTCGGCTGGACCCAAACCAACTCGGCTGGACGCAAACCCACTCGGCTAGACCCAAACCCACTCCGCTAGACCCAAACCCACTCGGATAGACCCAAACCCACTCGGCTAGACCCAAACCCACTCGGCTAGATCCAAAAACACTCGGCTAGACCTAAACCCACTCGGCTAGACCCAAACCCACTCGGCTAGAACCAAACCCACTCGGCTAGACCCAAACCCATTCGGCTAGACGCAAACCCACTCGGCAAGACCCAAACCCACTCGGCTAGACCCAAACCCACTCGGATAGACCCAAACCCACTCGGCTAGACCCAAACCCACTCGGCTAGATCCAAAAACACTCGGCTAGACCTAAACCCACTCGGCTAGACCCAAACCCACTCGGCTGGAACCAAACCCACTCGGCTAGACCCAAACCAATTCGGCTAGACGCAAACCCACTCGGCAAGACCCAAACCCACTCGGCTACACCCAAACCCACTCGGCTAGACCCAAACCCACTCGGCTAGAGCCAAACCCACTCCGCTGGACCCAAACCCACTCCTCTAGACACAAACCCACTCCGCTAGACCCAAACCCACTCGTCTAGACCCAAGCCCACTTGGCTAGACCCAAACCCACTCCGCTAGACCCAAACCCACTCCGCTAGACCCAAACCCACTCAGCTCGACCCAAACCCACTCCGCTAGAACCAAACCCACTCCGCTAGACCCAAACGCACTCGGTTAGACCGAAACCGACTCGGCTAGACCCAAACCCACTCGGCTAGACCCAAACCCACTCGGCTGGACGCAAACCCACTCGGCTAGACGCAAACCCACTCGGCTAGGCCCAAACCCACTCGCCTAGACGCAAACCCACTCGGCTAGACCCAAACCCACTCCGCTAGACCCAAACCACCTCCTCTAGACCCAAACACACTCCGCTAGACCCAAACCCACTCAGCTCGACCCAAACCCACTCCGCTACAACGAAACCCACTGCGCTGGACCCAAACCCACTCGGCTGGACCCAAACCCACTCGGTTAGACCAAAACCCACTCGGCTGGACCCAAACCAACTCGGCTGGACGCAAACCCACTCGGCTAGACCCAAACCCACTCCGCTAGACCCAAACCCACTCGGCTAGACCCAAACCCACTCGGCTAGACCCAAACCCACTCGGCTAGATCCAAAAACACTCGGCTAGACCTAAACCCACTCGGCTAGACCCAAACCCACTCGGCTAGAACCAAACCCACTCGGCTAGACCCAAACCCATTCGGGTAGACGCAAACCCACTCGGCAAGACCCAAACCCACTCGGCTAGACCCAAACCCACTCGGCTAGAGCCAAACCCACTCCGCTGGACCCAAACCCACTCCTCTAGACCCAAACCCACTCCGCTAGACCCAAACCCACTCAGCTCGACCCAAACCCACTCCGCTAGAACCAAACCCACTCCGCTAGACCCAAACGCACTCGGTTAGACCGAAACCGACTCGGCTAGACCCAAACCCACTCGGCTAGACCCAAACCCACTCGGCTGGACGCAAACCCACTCGGCTAGACGCAAACCCACTCGGCTAGGCCCAAACCCACTCGCCTAGACGCAAACCCACTCGGCTAGACCCAAACCCACTCCGCTAGACCCAAACCACCTCCTCTAGACCCAAACACACTCCGCTAGACCCAAACCCACTCAGCTCGACCCAAACCCACTCCGCTACAACCAAACCCACTGCGCTAGACCCAAACCCACTCGGCTAGACCCAAACCCACTCGGTTAGACCAAAACCCACTCGGCTGGACCCAAACCAACTCGGCTGGACGCAAACCCACTCGGCTAGACCCAAACCCACTCCGCTAGACCCAAACCCACTCGGCTAGACCCAAACCCACTCGGCTAGACCCAAACCCACTCGGCTAGATCCAAAAACACTCGGCTAGACCTAAACCCACTCGGCTAGACCCAAACCCACTCGGCTAGAACCAAACCCACTCGGCTAGAGCCAAACCCACTCCGCTGGACCCAAACCCACTCCTCTAGACCCAAACCCACTCCGCTAGACCCAAACCCACTCAGCTCGACCCAAACCCACTCCGCTAGAACCAAACCCACTCCGCTAGACCCAAACGCACTCGGTTAGACCGAAACCGACTCGGCTAGACCCAAACCCACTCGGCTAGACCCAAACCCACTCGGCTGGACGCAAACCCACTCGGCTAGACGCAAACCCACTCGGCTAGGCCCAAACCCACTCGCCCAGACGCAAACCCACTCGGCTAGACCCAAACCCACTCCGCTAGACCCAAACCACCTCCTCTAGACCCAAACACACTCCGCTAGACCCAAACCCACTCAGCTCGACCCAAACCCACTCCGCTACAACCAAACCCACTGCGCTAGACCCAAACCCACTCGGCTAGACCCAAACCCACTCGGTTAGACCAAAACCCACTCGGCTGGACCCAAACCAACTCGGCTGGACGCAAACCCACTCGGCTAGACCCAAACCCACTCCGCTAGACCCAAACCCACTCGGCTAGACCCAAACCCACTCGGCTAGACCCAAACCCACTCGGCTAGATCCAAAAACACTCGGCTAGACCTAAACCCACTCGGCTAGACCCAAACCCACTCGGCTAGAACCAAACCCACTCGGCTAGAACCAAACCCATTCGGCTAGACGCAAACCCACTCGGCAAGACCCAAACCCACTCGGCTAGACCCAAACCCACTCGGCTAGACCCAAACCCACTCGGCTAGAGCCAAACCCACTCCGCTGGACCCAAACCCACTCCTCTAGACCCAAACCCACTCCGCTAGACCCAAACCCACTCGGCTAGACCCAAACCCACTCGGCTAGACCCAAACCCACTCGGCTGGACACAAACCCACTCGGCTACACCCAAACGCACTCGGCTAGACCCAAACCCACTCGGCTAGACCCAAACCCACTCGGCTACAGCCAAACGCACTCGGCTAGACCCAAACCCACTCGGCCAGACCCAAACCCACTCCGCCCGACCCAAACCCACTCTGCTAGACCCAAACCCACTCCGCTAGCCCCAAACCCACTCGGCTAGACCCAAACCCACTCGGCTAGACCCAAACCCACTCGGCTAGACCCAAACCCACTCGGGTAGACCCAAACCCACTCGGCTAGACGCAAACCCACTCGGCTAGACCCAAACCCACTCGGCTAGACCCAAAACAACTCCGCTAGACCCAAACCCACTCGACTAGACCCAAACCCACTCGGCTAGACTCAAACACACTCGGCTAGACCCAAACCCATTCGGCTAGACCCAAACCCACTCGGCTAGACCCAAACCCACACGGCTAGACCCAAACCTACTCGTCTAGACCCAAGCCCACTCGGCTAGACCAGAACCCAGTCCGCTAGACCCAAACCCACTCCGCTAGACCCAAACCCACTCCGCTAGACCCAAACCCACTCGGCTAGACGCAAACCCACTCGGCTACACCCAAACGCACTCGGCTAGACCCAAACCCACTCGGCCAGACCCAAACCCACTCCGCCCGACCCAAACCCACTCCGCTAGACCCAAACCCACTCCGCTAGCCCCAAACCCACTCGGCTGGACCCAAACCCACTCGGCTAGACCCAAACCCACTCGGCTAGACCCAAACCCACTCGCGTAGACCCAAACCCAGTCGGCTAGACGCAAACCCACTCGGCTAGACCCAAACCCACTCGGCTAGACCCAAAACAACTCCGCTAGACCCAAACCCACTCGACTAGACCCAAACCCACTCGGCTAGACCCAAACCCACTCGGCTAGACCCAAACCCATTCGGCTAGACCCAAACCCACTCGGCTAGACCCAAACCCACACGGCTAGACCCAAACCTACTCGTCTAGACCCAAGCCCACTCGGCTAGACCAGAACACAGTCCGCTAGACCCAAACCCACTCCGCTAGACCCAAACCCACTCCGCTAGACCCAAACCCACTCCGCTAGACCCAAACCCACTCAGCTCGACCCAAACCCACTCCGCTAGAACCAAACCCACTGCGCTAGACCCAAACCCACTCTGCTAGACCCAAACCCACTCCGCTAGACCCAAACCCACTCGGCTAGACTCCAACCCACTCGGCTATCCCCCAACACACTCAGCTAGACCCAAACGCACTCGGCTAGACCCAAACCCACTCGGCTAGACGCAAACCCACTCGGCTACACCCAAACGCACTCGGCTAGACCCAAACCCACTCGGCCAGACCCAAACCCACTCCGCCCGACCCACGGGATACTCAGTTGGATGATCAGCCATGATCACATTGAATGGCGGTGCAGGCTCGAAGGGCCGAATGGCCTACTCCTGCACCTATTTTCTATGTTCTATGTTTCTATGTTAACACACTCAGCTAGACCCAAACCCACTCGGCTGGACCCAAACCCACTCGGCTAGACGCAAACCCACTCGGCTAGACGCAAACCCACTCGGCTAGACCCAAACCCACTCGGCTAGACGCAAACCCACTCGGCTAGACCCAAACCCACTCGGCTAGACCCAAACCCACTCGGCTAAACCCAAACCCACTCCACCAGACCCAAACCCAATCGGCTAGAACATAACCCACTCGGCTAGACCCAAACCCACTCGGCTAGACCCAAACCCACTCGGCTAGACCCAAACCCACTCGGCTAGACCAAAACCCACTCGGCTGGACCCAAACCAACTCGGCTGGACCCAAACCCACTCGGCTAGACCCAAACCCGCTCAGCTAGACACAAACCCACTCGGCTAGACCCAAACCCAATCGGCTAGACCCAAACACACTCGGCTAGACCCAAACACACTCGGCTAGACCTAAACTCACTCGGCTAGACCCAAACCCACTCAGCTAGACCCAAACCCACTCGGCTAGACCCAAACACATTCGGCTAGACGCAAACCCACTCGGCAAGACCCAAACCCACTCGGCTAGACCCAAACCCACTCGGCTAGACCCAAACCCACTCGGCTAGACCCAAACACACTCGGCTAGACCTAAACTCACTCGGCTAGACCCAAACCCACTCAGCTAGACCCAAACCCACTCGGCTAGACCCAAACACATTCGGCTAGACGCAAACCCACTCGGCAAGACCCAAACCCACTCGGCTAGACCCAAACCCACTCGGCTAGACGCAAACCCACTCGGCTAGACCCAAACCCACTCGGCTAGACCCAAACCCACTCCGGTAGACCCAAACCCAATCGGCTAGACCCAAAACAACTCCGCTAGACCCAAACCCACTCGGCTAGACCCAAACCCACTCGGCTAGACCCAAACCCATTCGGCTAGACCCAAACCCACTCGGCTAGACCCAAACCCACACGGCTAGACCCAAACCTACTCGTCTAGACCCAAGCCCACTCGGCTAGACCAAAACCCAGTCCGCTAGACCCAAACCCACTCCGCTAGACCCAAACCCACTCCGCTAGACCCAAACTCACTCCGCTAGACCCAAACCCACTCAGCTCGACCCAAACCCACTCCGCTAGAACCAAACCCCACTGCGCTAGACCCAAACCCACTCCGCTAGACCCAAACCCACTCCGCTAGACCCAAACCCACTCGGCTAGACTCCAACCCACTCGGCTAGCCCCCAACACACTCCGCTAGACCCAAACGCACTCGGCTAGACCCAAACCCACTCGGCTAGACCCAAACCCACTCGGCTACACCCAAACGCACTCGGCTAGACCCAAACCCACTCGGCCAGACCCAAACCCACTCCGCCCGACCCAAACCCACTCCGCTAGACCCAAACCCAATCCGCTAGCCCCAAACCCACTCGGCTAGACCCAAACCCACTCGGCTAGACCCAAACCCACTCGGCTAGACCCAAACCCACTCGGGTAGACCCAAACCCACTCGGCTAGACGCAAACCCACTCGACTAGACCCAAACCCACTCGGCTAGACCCAAAAGAACTCCGCTAGACCCAAACCCACTCGACTATACCCAAACCCACTCGGGTAGACCCAAACCCACTCAGCTCGACCCAAACCCACTCCGCTAGAACCAAACCCACTCCGCTAGACCCAAACGCACTCGGTTAGACCGAAACCGACTCGGCTAGACCCAAACCCACTCGGCTAGACCCAAACCCACTCGGCTGGACGCAAACCCACTCGGCTAGACGCAAACCCACTCGGCTAGGCCCAAACCCACTCGCCTAGACGCAAACCCACTCGGCTAGACCCAAACCCACTCCGCTAGACCCAAACCACCTCCGCTAGACCCAAACACACTCCGCGAGACCCAAACCCATTCAGCTCGACCCAAACCCACTCCGCTACAACCAAACCCACTGCGCTAGACACAAACCCACTCGGCTAGACCCAAACCCACTCGGTTAGACCAAAACCCACTCGGCTGGACCCAAACCAACTCGGCTGGACGCAAACCCACTCGGCTAGACCCAAACCCACTCCGCTAGACCCAAACCCACTCGGATAGACCCAAACCCACTCGGCTAGACCCAAACCCACTCGGCTAGATCCAAAAACACTCGGCTAGACCTAAACCCACTCGGCTAGACCCAAACCCACTCGGCTAGAACCAAACCCACTCGGCTAGACCCAAACCCATTCGGCTAGACGCAAACACACTCGGCAAGACCCAAACCCACTCGGCTAGACCCAAACCCACTCGGATAGACCCAAACCCACTCGGCTAGACCCAAACCCACTCGGCTAGATCCAAAAACACTCGGCTAGACCTAAACCCACTCGGCTAGACCCAAACCCACTCGGCTAGAACCAAACCCACTCGGCTAGACCCAAACCCATTCGGCTAGACGCAAACCCACTCGGCAAGACCCAAACCCACTCGGCTAGACCCAAGCCCACTCGGCTAGACCCAAACCCACTCGGCTAGAGCCAAACCCACTCCGCTGGACCCAAACCCACTCCTCTAGACACAAACCCACTCCGCTAGGCCCAAACCCACTCGGCTAGACCCAAACCCACACGGCTAGACGCAAACCTACTCGTCTAGACCCAAGCCCACTTGGCTAGACCCAAACCCACTCCGCTAGACCCAAACCCACTCCGCTAGACCCAAACCCACTCAGCTCGACCCAAACCCACTCCGCTAGAACCAAACCCACTCCGCTAGACCCAAACGCACTCGGTTAGACCGAAACCGACTCGGCTAGACCCAAACCCACTCGGCTAGACCCAAACCCACTCGGCTGGACGCAAACCCACTCGGCTAGACGCAAACCCACTCGGCTAGGCCCAAACCCACTCGCCTAGACGCAAACCCACTCGGCTAGACCCAAACCCACTCCGCTAGACCCAAACCACCTCCTCTAGACCCAAACACACTCCGCTAGACCCAAACCCACTCAGCTCGACCCAAACCCACTCCGCTACAACCAAACCCACTGCGCTAGACCCAAACCCACTCGGCTGGACCCAAACCCACTCGGTTAGACCAAAACCCACTCGGCTGGACCCAAACCAACTCGGCTGGACGCAAACCCACTCGGCTAGACCCAAACCCACTCCGCTAGACCCAAACCCACTCGGCTAGACCCAAACCCACTCGGCTAGACCCAAACCCACTCGGCTAGATCCAAAAACACTCGGCTAGACCTAAACCCACTCGGCTAGACCCAAACCCACTCGGCTAGAACCAAACCCACTCGGCTAGACCCAAACCCATTCGGCTAGACGCAAACCCACTCGGCAAGACCCAAACCCACTCGGCTAGACCCAAACCCACTCGGCTAGAGCCAAACCCACTCCGCTGGACCCAAACCCACTCCTCTAGACCCAAACCCACTCCGCTAGACCCAAACCCACTCAGCTCGACCCAAACCCACTCCGCTAGAACCAAACCCACTCCGCTAGACCCAAACGCACTCGGTTAGACCGAAACCGACTCGGCTAGACCCAAACCCACTCGGCTAGACCCAAACCCACTCGGCTGGACGCAAACCCACTCGGCTAGACGCAAACCCACTCGGCTAGGCCCAAACCCACTCGCCTAGACGCAAACCCACTCGGCTAGACCCAAACCCACTCCGCTAGACCCAAACCACCTCCTCTAGACCCAAACACACTCCGCTAGACCCAAACCCACTCAGCTCGACCCAAACCCACTCCGCTACAACCAAACCCACTGCGCTAGACCCAAACCCACTCGGCTAGACCCAAACCCACTCGGTTAGACCAAAACCCACTCGGCTGGACCCAAACCAACTCGGCTGGACGCAAACCCACTCGGCTAGACCCAAACCCACTCCGCTAGACCCAAACCCACTCGGCTAGACCCAAACCCACTCGGCTAGACCCAAACCCACTCGGCTAGATCCAAAAACACTCGGCTAGACCTAAACCCACTCGGCTAGACTCAAACCCACTCGGCTAGAACCAAACCCACTCGGCTAGAGCCAAACCCACTCCGCTGGACCCAAACCCACTCCTCTAGACCCAAACCCACTCCGCTAGACCCAAACCCACTCAGCTCGACCCAAACCCACTCCGCTAGAACCAAACCCACTCCGCTAGACCCAAACGCACTCGGTTAGACCGAAACCGACTCGGCTAGACCCAAACCCACTCGGCTAGACCCAAACCCACTCGGCTGGACGCAAACCCACTCGGCTAGACGCAAACCCACTCGGCTAGGCCCAAACCCACTCGCCTAGACGCAAACCCACTCGGCTAGACCCAAACCCACTCCGCTAGACCCAAACCACCTCCTCCAGACCCAAACACACTCCGCTAGACCCAAACCCACTCCGCCACAACCAAACCCACTGCGCTAGACCCAAACCCACTCGGCTAGACCCAAACCCACTCGGTTAGACCAAAACCCACTCGGCTGGACCCAAACCAACTCGGCTGGACGCAAACCCACTCGGCTAGACCCAAACCCACTCCGCTAGACCCAAACCCACTCGGCTAGACCCAAACCCACTCGGCTAGACCCAAACCCACTCGGCTAGATCCAAAAACACTCGGCTAGACCTAAACCCACTCGGCTAGACCCAAACCCACTCGGCTAGAACCAAACCCACTCGGCTAGAACCAAACCCATTCGGCTAGACGCAAACCCACTCGGCAAGACCCAAACCCACTCGGCTAGACCCAAACCCACTCGGCTAGACCCAACCCCACTCGGCTAGAGCCAAACCCACTCCGCTGGACCCAAACCCACTCCTCTAGACCCAAACCCACTCCGCTAGACCCAAACCCACTCGGCTAGACCCAAACCCACTCGGCTAGACCCAAACCCACTCGGCTGGACCCAAACCCACTCGGCTACACCCAAACGCACTCGGCTAGACCCAAACCCACTCGGCTAGACCCAAACCCACTCGGCTACAGCCAAACGCACTCGGCTAGACCCAAACCCACTCGGCCAGACCCAAACCCACTCCGCCCGACCCAAACCCACTCTGCTAGACCCAAACCCACTCCGCTAGCCCCAAACCCACTCGGCTAGACCCAAACCCACTCGGCTAGACCAAAACCCACTCGGCTAGACCCAAACCCACTCGGGTAGACCCAAACCCACTCGGCTAGACGCAAACCCACTCGGCTAGACCCAAACCCACTCGGCTAGACCCAAAACAACTCCGCTAGACCCAAACCCACTCGACTAGACCCAAACCCACTCGGCTAGACTCAAACACACTCGGCTAGACCCAAACCCATTCGGCTAGACCCAAACCCACTCGGCTAGACCCAAACCCACACGGCTAGACCCAAACCTACTCGTCTAGACCCAAGCCCACTCGGCTAGACCAGAACCCAGTCCGCTAGACCCAAACCCACTCCGCTAGACCCAAACCCACTCCGCTAGACCCAAACCCACTCCGCTAGACCCAAACCCACTCAGCTCGACCCAAACCCACTCCGCTAGAACCAAACCCACTGCGCTAGACCCAAACCCACTCCGCTAGACCCAAACCCACTCCGCTAGACCCAAACCCACTCGGCTAGACTCCAACCCACTCGGCTAGCCCCCAACACACTCAGCTAGACCCAAACGCACTCGGCTAGACCCAAACCCACTCGGCTAGACGCAAACCCACTCGGCTACACCCAAACGCACTCGGCTAGACCCAAACCCACTCGGCCAGACCCAAACCCACTCCGCCCGACCCAAACCCACTCCGCTAGACCCAAACCCACTCCGCTAGCCCCAAACCCACTCGGCTAGACCCAAACCCACTCGGCTAGACCCAAACCCACTCGGCTAGACCCAAACCCACTCGGGTAGACCCAAACCCACTCGGCTAGACGCAAACCCACTCGGCTAGACCCAAACCCACTCGGCTAGACCCAAACCCACTCGGCTAGACTCCAACCCACTCGGCTAGCCCCCAACACACTCAGCTAGACCCAAACGCACTCGGCTAGACCCAAACCCACTCGGCTAGACGCAAACCCACTCGGCTACACCCAAACGCACTCGCCTAGACGCAAACCCACTCGGCTAGACCCAAACCCACTCCGCTAGACCCAAACCACCTCCTCTAGACCCAAACACACTCCGCTAGACCCAAACCCACTCAGCTCGACCCAAACCCACTCCGCTACAACCAAACCCACTGCGCTAGACCCAAACCCACTCGGCTAGACCCAAACCCACTCGGTTAGACCAAAACCCACTCGGCTGGACCCAAACCAACTCGGCTGGACGCAAACCCACTCGGCTAGACCCAAACCCACTCCGCTAGACCCAAACCCACTCGGCTAGACCCAAACCCACTCGGCTAGACCCAAACCCACTCGGCTAGATCCAAAAACACTCGGCTAGACCTAAACCCACTCGGCTAGACTCAAACCCACTCGGCTAGAACCAAACCCACTCGGCTAGAGCCAAACCCACTCCGCTGGACTCAAACCCACTCCTCTAGACCCAAACCCACTCCGCTAGACCCAAACCCACTCAGCTCGACCCAAACCCACTCCGCTAGAACCAAACCCACTCCGCTAGACCCAAACGCACTCGGTTAGACCGAAACCGACTAGGCTAGACCCAAACCCACTCGGCTAGACCCAAACCCACTCGGCTGGACGCAAACCCACTCGGCTAGACGCAAACCCACTCGGCTAGGCCCAAACCCACTCGCCTAGACGCAAACCCACTCGGCTAGACCCAAACCCACTCCGCTAGACCCAAACCACCTCCTCCAGACCCAAACACACTCCGCTAGACCCAAACCCACTCCGCTACAACCAAACCCACTGCGCTAGACCCAAACCCACTCGGCTAGACCCAAACCCACTCGGTTAGACCAAAACCCACTCGGCTGGACCCAAACCAACTCGGCTGGACGCAAACCCACTCGGCTAGACCTAAACCCACTCCGCTAGACCCAAACCCACTCGGCTAGACCCAAACCCACTCGGCTAGACCCAAACCCACTCGGCTAGATCCAAAAACACTCGGCTAGACCTAAACCCACTCGGCTAGACCCAAACCCACTCGGCTAGAACCAAACCCACTCGGCTAGAACCAAACCCATTCGGCTAGACGCAAACCCACTCGGCAAGACCCAAACCCACTCGGCTAGACCCAAACCCACTCGGCTAGACCCAAACCCACTCGGCTAGAGCCAAACCCACTCCGCTGGACCCAAACCCACTCCTCTAGACCCAAACCCACTCCGCTAGACCCAAACCCACTCGGCTAGACCCAAACCCACTCGGCTAGACCCAAACCCACTCGGCTGGACCCAAACCCACTCGGCTACACCCAAACGCACTCGGCTAGACCCAAACCCACTCGGCTAGACCCAAACCCACTCGGCTACAGCCAAACGCACTCGGCTAGACCCAAACCCACTCGGCCAGACCCAAACCCACTCCGCCCGACCCAAACCCACTCTGCTAGACCCAAACCCACTCCGCTAGCCCCAAACCCACTCGGCTAGACCCAAACCCACTCGGCTAGACCAAAACCCACTCGGCTAGACCCAAACCCACTCGGGTAGACCCAAACCCACTCGGCTAGACGCAAACCCACTCGGCTAGACCCAAACCCACTCGGCTAGACCCAAAACAACTCCGCTAGACCCAAACCCACTCGACTAGACCCAAACCCACTCGGCTAGACTCAAACACACTCGGCTAGACCCAAACCCATTCGGCTAGACCCAAACCCACTCGGCTAGACCCAAACCCACACGGCTAGACCCAAACCTACTCGTCTAGACCCAAGCCCACTCGGCTAGACCAGAACCCAGTCCGCTAGACCCAAACCCACTCCGCTAGACCCAAACCCACTCCGCTAGACCCAAACCCACTCCGCTAGACCCAAACCCACTCAGCTCGACCCAAACCCACTCCGCTAGAACCAAACCCACTGCGCTAGACCCAAACCCACTCCGCTAGACCCAAACCCACTCCGCTAGACCCAAACCCACTCGGCTAGACTCCAACCCACTCGGCTAGCCCCCAACACACTCAGCTAGACCCAAACGCACTCGGCTAGACCCAAACCCACTCGGCTAGACGCAAACCCACTCGGCTACACCCAAACGCACTCGGCTAGACCCAAACCCACTCGGCCAGACCCAAACCCACTCCGCCCGACCCAAACCCACTCCGCTAGACGCAAACCCACTCCGCTAGCCCCAAACCCACTCGGCTAGACCCAAACCCACTCGGCTAGACCCAAACCCACTCGGCTAGACCCAAACCCACTCGGGTAGACCCAAACCCACTCGGCTAGACGCAAACCCACTCGGCTAGACCCAAACCCACTCGGCTAGACCCAAACCCACTCGGCTAGACTCCAACCCACTCGGCTAGCCCCCAACACACTCAGCTAGACCCAAACGCACTCGGCTAGACCCAAACCCACTCGGCTAGACGCAAACCCACTCGGCTACACCCAAACGCACTCGGCTAGACCCAAACCCACTCGGCCAGACCCAAACCCACTCCGCCCGACCCAAACCCACTCCGCTAGACCCAAACCCACTCCGCTAGCCCCAAACCCACTCGGCTAGACCCAAACCCACTCGGCTAGACCCAAACCCACTCGGCTAGACCCAAACCCACTCGGGCAGACCCAAACCCACTCGGCTAGACGCAAACCCACTCGGCTAGACCCAAACCCACTCGGCTAGACCCAAACCCACACGGCTAGACCCAAACCCAAACGGATAGACCCAACCCCACTCGGCTAGACTCCAACCCACTCGGCTAGCCCCCAACACACTCAGCTAGACCCAAACCCACTCGGCTGGACCCAAACCCACTCGGCTGGACCCAAACCCACTCGGTTAGACCAAAACCCACTCGGCTGGACCCAAACCAACTCGGATGGACGCAAACCCACTCGGCTAGACCCAAACCCACTCCGCTAGACCCAAACCCACTCGGCTAGACCCAAACCCACTCGGCTAGACCCAAACCCACTCGGCTAGATCCAAAAACACTCGGCTAGACCTAAACCCACTCGGCTAGACCCAAACCCACTCGGCTAGAACCAAACCCACTCGGCTAGACCCAAACCCATTCGGCTAGACGCAAACCCACTCGGCAAGACCCAAACCCACTCGGGTAGACCCAAACCCACTCGGCTAGACCCAAACCCACTCGGCTAGAGCCAAACCCACTCCGCTGGACCCAAACCCACTCCTCTAGACCCAAACCCACTCCGCTAGACCCAAACCCACTCGGCTAGACCCAAACCCACTCGGCTAGACCCAAACCCACTCGGCTATACCCAAACCCACTCGGCTACACCCAAACGCACTCGGCTAGACCCAAACCCACTCGGCTAGACCCAAACCCACTCGGCTACAGCCAAACGCACTCGGCTAGACCCAAACCCACTCGGCCAGACCCAAACCCACTCGGCTAGACGCAAACCCACTCGGCTAGACCCAAACCCACTCGGCTAGACCCAAAACAACTCCGCTAGACACAAACCCACTCGACTAGACCCAAACCCACTCGGCTAGACCCAAACCCACTCGGCTAGACCCAAACCCATTCGGCTAGACCCAAACCCACTCGGCTAGACCCAAACCCACACGGCTAGACCCAAACCTACTCGTCTAGACCCAAGCCCACTCGGCTAGACCAGAACCCAGTCCGCTAGACCCAAACCCACTCCGCTAGACCCAAACCCACTCCGCTAGACCCAAACCCACTCCGCTAGACCCAACCCCACTCAGCTCGACCCAAACCCACTCCGCTAGAACCAAATCCACTGCGCTAGACCCAAACCCACTCCGCTAGACCAAAACCCACTCCGCTAGACCCAAACCCACTCGGCTAGACTCCAACCCACTCGGCTAGCCCCCAACACACTCAGCTAGACCCAAACGCACTCGGCTAGACCCAAACCCACTCGGCTAGACGCAAACCCACTCGGCTACACCCTAACGCACTCGGCTAGACCCAAACCCACTCGGCCAGACCCAAACCCACTCCGCCCGACCCAAACCCACTCCGCTAGACCCAAACCCACTCCGCTAGCCCCAAACCCACTCGGCTAGACCCAAACCCACTCGGCTAGACCCAAACCCACTCGGCTAGACCCAAACCCACTCGGGCAGACCCAAACCCACTCGGCTAGACGCAAACCCACTCGGCTAGACCCAAACCCACTCGGCTAGACCCAAACCCACACGGCTAGACCCAAACCCAAACGGCTAGACCCAAACCCACTCGGCTAGACTCCAACCCACTCGGCTAGCCCCCAACACACTCAGCTAGACCCAAACCCACTCGGCTGGACCCAAACCCACTCGGCTGGACGCAAACTCAATCGGCTAGACGCAAACCCACTCGGCTAGACCCAAACCCACACGGCTAGACGCAAACCCACTCGGCTAGACCCAAACCCACTCGGCTAGACCCAAACCCACTCGGCTAAACCCAAACCCACTCCACCAGACCCAAACCCAATCGGCTAGAACCAAACCCACTCGGCTAGACCCAAACCCACTCGGCTAGACCCAAACCCACTCGGCCAGACCCAAACCCACTCGGCTAGACCAAAACCCACTCGGCTGGACCCAAACCAACTCGGCTGGACCCAAACCCACTCGGCTAGACCCAAACCCGCTCCGCTAGACCCAAACCCACTCGGCTAGACCCAAACCCAATCGGCTAGACCCAAACCCACTCGGCTAGACCCAAACCCACTCGGCTAGACGCAAACCCACTCGGCCAGACACAAACCCACTCAGCTAGACCCAAACCCACTCGGCTAGACCCAAACCCACTCGGCTAGACCCAAACACACTCGGCTAGACCTAAACTCACTCGGCTAGACCCAAACCCACTCGGCTAGACCCAAACCCACTCGGCTAGACCCAAACACATTCGGCTAGACGCAAACCCACTCGGCAAGACCCAAACCCACTCGGTTAGACCCAAACCCACTCGGCTAGACGCAAACCCACTCGGCTAGACCCAAACCCACTCGGCTAGACCCAAACCCACTCCGCTAGACCCAAACCCACTCCGCTAGACCCATACCCACTCCGCTAGACCCAAACCCACTCCGCTAGCCCCAAACCAACTCCGCAAGACCCAAACCCACTCGGCTAGACCCAAACCCGCTCCGCTAGGCCCAAACCCGCTCCGCTAGACCCAAACCCACTCGGCTAGACCCAAACCCACTCGGCTAGACCCAAACACACTCGGCTAGACCTAAACTCACTCGGCTAGACCCAAACCCACTCGGCTAGACCCAAACCCACTCGGCTAGTCCCAAACCCATTCGGCTAGACGCAAACCCACTCGGCAAGACCCAAACCCACTCGGCTAGACCCAAACCCACTCGGCTAGACGCAAACCCACTCGGCTAGACCCAAACCCACTCGGCTAGACCCAAACCCACTCCGCTAGACCCAAACCCACTCCGCTAGACCCAAACCCACTCCGCTAGACCCAAACCCACTCCGCTAGCCCCAAACCAACTCCGCTAGACCCAAACCCACTCGGCTAGACCCAAACCCACTCGGCTAGACCCAAACCCACTCGGGCAGACACAA
Source organism: Raja brachyura (assembly GCA_963514005.1). Next base: position 197,677 of record CAUPSL010000968.1, read on the forward strand.
ACCACTCGGCTAGACGCAAACCCACTCGGCTAGAACCAAACCCACTTGGCTAGACGCAAACCCAAACGGCTAGACCCAAACCCACTCGGCTGGTTGCCATCCCACTCGGCTAGACCCAAACCCACTCGACTAGACCCAAACCCACTCGGCTAGACCCAAACCCACACGCTAGACGCAAACCCACTCGGCTAGTCCCAAACCCACTCGGCTAGACCCAAACCCACTAGGCTAGACCCAAACCCACTCCGCCAGACCCAAACCCACTCGGCTAGACCCAAACCCACTCGGCTAGACCCAAACCTACTCAGCTAGACCAAAACCCACTCGGCTAGACCCAAACACACTCGGCTAGACCCAAACACACTCGGCTAGACCCAAACCCACTCGGCTAGACCCAAACCCAATCGGCTAGACCCAAACCCACTCGGCTGGACGCAAACCCACTCGGCTTGACCCAAAACCACTCCGCTAGACCCAAACCCACTCGGCTAGACCCGAACCCACTCGGCTAGACCCAAACCCACTCGGCAGGACCCATACCCATTCGGCTAGACCCAAACCCACTCGGCTAGACCCAAACCCACTCGGCTAGACCCAAAACCCACTCGGCTAGACCCAAACCCACTCGGCTAGACCCAAACCCACTCGGCTAGACCCAAACCCACTCGGCTAGACCCAAACCCACTCGGCTAGACCCAAACCCACTCCGCTAGACCCAAACCCACTCAGCTCGACCCAAACACACTCCGCTACAACCAAACCCACTGCGCTAGACCCAAACCCACTCGGCTAGACTCCAACCCACTCGGCTAGCCCCCAACACACTCAGCTAGACCCAAACCCACTCGGCTAGACGCAAACCCCCTCGGCTAGAGCCAAACCCACTCCGCTGGACCCAAACCCACTCCGCTATAACCAAACCCACTCCGCTAGACCCAAACCCACTCGGCTAGACCCAAACTCACTCGGCTACACCCAAACCCACTCGGCAAGACCCAAACCCACTCGGCTACACCCAAACGCACTCGGCTAGACCCAAACCCACTCGGCTAGACCCAAACCCACTCGGCTACACCCAAACGCACTAGGCTAGACCCAAACCCACTCGGCTAGACCCAAATCCACTCGGCTTGACCCAAAACCACTCCGCTAGACCCAAACCCACTCGGCTAGACCCGAACCCACTCGGCTAGACCCAAACCCACTCGGCAGGACCCATACCCATTCGGCTAGACCCAAACCCACTCGGCTAGACCCAAACCCACTCGGCTAGACCCAAAACCCACTCGGCTAGACCAAACCCACTCGGCTAGACCCAAACCCACTCGGCTAGACCCAAACCCACTCGGCTAGACCCAAACCCACTCGGCTAGACCCAAACCCACTCCGCTAGACCCAAACCCACTCAGCTCGACCCAAACACACTCCGCTACAACCAAACCCACTGCGCTAGACCCAAACCCACTCGGCTAGACTCCAACCCACTCGGCTAGCCCCCAACACACTCAGCTAGACCCAAACCCACTCGGCTAGACGCAAACCCCCTCGGCTAGAGCCAAACCCACTCCGCTGGACCCAAACCCACTCCGCTATAACCAAACCCACTCCGCTAGACCCAAACCCACTCGGCTAGACCCAAACTCACTCGGCTACACCCAAACCCACTCGGCAAGACCCAAACCCACTCGGCTACACCCAAACGCACTCGGCTAGACCCAAACCCACTCGGCTAGACCCAAACCCACTCGGCTACACCCAAACGCACTAGGCTAGACCCAAACCCACTCGGCTAGACCCAAACCCACTCGGCTAGACCCAAAACAACTCCGCTAGACCCAAACCCACTCGACTAGACCCAAACCCACTCGGCTAGACCCAAACCCACTCGGCTAGACCCAAACCCATTCGGCTAGACCCAAACCCACTCGGCTAGACCCAAACCCACACGGCTAGACCCAAACCCACTCGGCTAGACCCAAAACAACTCCGCTAGACCCAAACCCACTCGACTAGAACCAAACCCACTCGGCTAGACCCAAACCCACTCGGCTGGACCCAAACCCATTCGGCTAGACCCAAACCCACTCGGCTAGACCCAAACCCACACGGCTAGACCCAAACCTACTCGTCTAGACCCAAGCCCACTCGGCTAGACCCAAACCCACTCCGCTAGACCCAAACCCACTCCATCAGACACAAACCCACTCCGCTAGACCCAAACCCACTCCGCTAGACCCAAACCCACTCAGGTCGACCCAAACCCACTCCGCTAGAACCAAACCCACTTAGCTAGACCCAAACGCACTCGGTTAGACCGAAACCGACTCGGCTAGACCCAAACCCACTCGGCTAGACCCAAACCCACTCGGCTAGACGCAAACCCACTCGGCTAGATGCAAACCCACTCGGCTAGACCCAAACCCACTCGGCTAGACGCAAACCCACTCGGCTAGACCCAAACCCACTCCGCTAGACCCAAACCCACTCCGCTACACCCAAACCCACTCCGCTAGACCCAAACCCACTCAGCTCGACCCAAACCCACTCCGCTACAACCAAACCCACTGCGCTAGACCCAAACCCACTCGGCTATACCCAAACCCAATCGGTTAGACCAAAACCCACTCGGCTGGACCCAAACCAACTCGGCTGGACGCAAACCCACTCGGCTAGACCCAAACCCACTCCGCTAGACCCAAACCCACTCGGCTAGACCGAAACCCACTCGGCTAGACCAAAACCCACTCGGCTAGATCCAAAAACACTCGGCTAGACCTAAACCCACTCGGCTAGACCCAAAACCACTCGGCTAGAACCAAACCCACTCGGGTAGACCCAAACCCATTCGGCTAGACGCAAACCCACTCGGCAAGACCCAAACCCACTCGGCTAGACCCGAACCCACTCGGCTAGACCCAAACCCCCTCGGCTGGAGCCAAACCCACTCCGCTGGACACAAACCCACTCCGCTAGACCCAAACCCACTCCGCTAGACCCAAACCCACTCGGCTAGACCCAAACCCACTCGGCTAGACCCAAACCCACTCGGCTGGACCCAAACCCACTCGGCTACACCCAAACGCACTCGGCTAGACCCAAACCCACTCGGCTAGACCCAAACCCACTCGGCTACAGCCAAATGCACTCGGCTAGACCCAAACCCACTCGGCCAGACCCAAACCCACTCCGCCCGACCCAAACCCACTCCGCTAGACCCAAACCCACTCCGCAAGCCCCAAACCCACTCGGCTAGACCCAAACCCACTCGGCTAGACCCAAACCCACTCGGCTAGACCCAAACCCACTCGGGTAGACCCAAACCCACTCGGCTAGACGTAAACCCACTCGGCTAGACCCAAACCCACTCGGCTAGACCCAAAACAACTCCGCTAGACCCAAACCCACTCGACTAGACCCAAACCCACTCGGCTAGACCCAAACCCACTCGGCTAGACCCAAACCCATTCGGATAGACCCAAACCCACTCGTCTAGACCCAAACCCACACGGCTAGACCCAAACCTACTCGTCTAGACCCAAGCCCACTCGGCTAGACCAAAACCCAGTCCGCTAGACCCAAACCCACTCCGCTCGACCCAAACCCACTCCGCTAGACCCAAACCCACTCCGCTAGACCCAAACCCACTGCGCTAGACCCAAACCCACTCGGCTAGACCCAAACCCACTCCGCTAGACCCAAACCCACTCCGCTAGACCCAAACCCACTCAGCTCGACCCAAACCCACTCCGCTACAACCAAACCCACTGCGCTAGACCCAAACCCACTCGGCTAGACTCCAACCCACTCGGCTAGCCCCCAACACACTCAGCTAGACCCAAACCCACTCGGCTAGACGCAAACCCCCTCGGCTAGAGCCAAACCCACTCCGCTGGACCCAAACCCACTCCGCTAGACCCAAACCCACTCCGCTAGACCCAAACCCACTCGGCTAGACCCAAACCCACTCGGCTAGACGCAAACCCACTCGGCAAGACCCAAACCCACTCGGCTGCACCCAAACGCACTCGGCTAGACCCAAACCCACTCGGCTAGACCCAAACCCACTCGGCTACACCGAAACGCACTAGGCTAGACCCAAACCCACTCGGCTAGACCCAAACCCACTCGGCTAGACCCAAAACAACTCCGCTAGACCCAAACCCACTCGACTAGACCCAAACCCACTCGGCTAGACCCAAACCCACTCGGCTAGACCCAAACTCATTCGGCTAGACCCAAACCCACTCGGCTAGACCCAACCCACACGGCTAGACCCAAACCCACTCGGCTAGACCCAAAACAACTCCGCTAGACCCAAACCCACTCGACTAGACGCAAACCCACTCGGCTAGACCCAAATCCACTCGGCTAGACCCAAACCCATTCGGCTAGACCCAAACCCACTCGGCTAGACCCAAACCCACACGGCTAGACCCAAACCTACTCGTCTAGACCCAAGCGCACTCGGCTAGACCCAAACCCACTCCGCTAGACCCAAACCCACTCCGTCAGACACAAACCCACTCCGCTAGACCCAAACCCACTCCGCTAGACCCAAACCCACTCAGCTCGACCCAAACCCACTCCGCTAGAACCAAACCCACTCCGCTAGACCCAAACGCACTCGGTTAGACCGAAACCGACTCGGCTAGACCCAAAACCACTCGGCTAGACCCAAACCCACTCAGCTAGACGCAAACCCACTCGGCTAGATGCAAACCCACTCGGCTAGACCCAAACCCACTCGGCTAGACGCAAACCCACTCGGCTAGACCCAAACCCACTCCGCTAGACCCAAACCCACTCCGCTAGACCCAAACCCACTCCGCTAGACCCAAACCCACTCAGCTCGACCCAAACCCACTCCGCTACAACCAAACCCACTGCGCTAGACCCAAACCCACTCGGCTAGACCCAAACCCACTCGGTTAGACCAAAACCCACTCGGCTGGACCCAAACCAACTCGGCTGGACTCAAACCCACTCGGCTAGACCCAAACCCACTCCGCTTGACCCAAACCCACTCGGCTAGACCCAAACCCACTCGGCTAGACCCAAAACCACTCGGCTAGATCCAAAAACACTCGGCTAGACCTAAACCCACTCGGCTAGACCCAAACCCACTCGGCTAGAACCAAACCCACTCGGCTAGACCCAAACCCATTCGGCTAGACGCAAACCCACTCGGCAAGACCCAAACCCACTCGGCTAGACCCGAACCCATTCGGCTAGACCCAAACCCCCTCGGCTAGAGCCAAACCCACTCCGCTGGACCCAAACCCACTCCGCTAGACCCAAACCCACTCCGCTAGACCCAAACCCACTCGGCTAGACCCAAACCCACTCGGCTAGACCCAAACCCATTCGGCTGGACCCAAACCCACTCGGCTACACCCAAACGCACTGGGCTAGACCCAAACCCACTCGGCTAGACCCAAGCCCACTCGGCTACAGCCAAACGCACTCGGCTAGACCCAAACCCACTCGGCCAGACCCAAACCCACTCCGCCCGACCCAAACCCACTCCGCTGGACCCAAACCCACTCCGCTAGCCCCAAACCCACTCGGCTGGACCCAAACCCACTCGGCTAGACCCAAACCCACTCGGCTAGACCCAAACCCACTCGGGTAGACCCAAACCCACTCGGCTAGACGCAAACCCACTCGGCTAGACCCAAACCCACTCGGCTAGACCCAAAACAACTCCGCCAGACCCAAACCCACTCGACTAGACCCAAACCCACTCGGCTAGACCCAAACCCACTCGGCTAGACCCAAACCCATTCGGCTAGACCCAAACCCACTCGGCTAGACCCAAACCCTCACGGCTAGACCCAAACCTACTCGTCTAGACCCAAGCCCACTCGGCTAGACCAAAACCCAGTCCGCTAGATCCAAACCCACTCCGCTAGACCCAAACCCACTCCGCTAGACCCAAACCCACTCCGCTAGACGCAAACCCACTCAGCTCGACCCAAACCCACTCCGCTAGAACCAAACCCACTGCGCTAGACCCAAACCCACTCCGCTAGACCCAAACCCACTCCGCTAGACCCAAACCCACTCGGCTAGACTCCAACCCACTCGGCTAGCCCCCAACACACTCAGCTAGACCCAAACGCACTCGGCTAGTCCCAAACCCACTCGGCGAGACCCAAACCCACTCGGCTACATCCAAACGCACTCGGCTAGACCCAAACCCACTCGGCCAGACCCAAACCCACTCCGCCCGACCCAAACCCACTCCGCTAGACCCAAACCCACTCCGCTAGCCCCAAACCAACTCGGCTAGACCCAAACCCACTTGGCTAGACCCAAACCCATTCGGCTAGACCCAAACCCACTCGGCTAGACCCAAACCCACACGGCTAGACCCAAACCTACTCGTCTAGACCCAAGCCCACTCGGCTAGACCTAAACGCACTCCGCTAGACCCAAACCCACTCCGCTAGACCCAAACCCACTCCGCTAGACCCAAACCCACTCCGCTAGACCCAAACCCACTCAGCTCGACCCAAACCCACTCCGCTAGAACCAAACCCACTCCGCTAGACCCAAACGCACTCGGTTAGACCGAAACCGACTCGGCTAGACCCAAACCCACTCGGCTAGACCCAAACCCACTCGGCTAGACGCAAACCCACTCGGCTAGATGCAAACCCACTCGGCTAGACCCAAACCCACTCGGCTAGACGCAAACCCACTCGGCTAGACCCAAACCCACACGCCAGACGCAAACCCACTCGGCAAGACCCAAACCCACTCGGCTAGACCCGAACCCACTCGGCTAGACCCAAACCCCCTCGGCTAGAGCCAAACCCACTCCGCTGGACCCAAACCCACTCCGCTAGACCCAAACCCACTCCGCTAGACCCAAACCCACTCGGCTAGACCCAAAGCCACTCGGCTAGACGCAAACCCACTCGGCTGGACCCAAACCCACTCGGCTACACCCAAACGCACTCGGCTAGACCCAAACCCACTCGGCTAGACCCAAACCCACTCGGCTACAGCCAAACGCACTCGGCTAGACCCAAACCCACTCGGCCAGACCCAAACCCACTCCGCCCGACCCAAACCCACTCCGCTAGACCCAAACCCACTCCGCTAGCCCCAAACCCACTCGGCTAGACCCAAACCCACTCGGCTAGACCCAAACCCACTCGGCTAGACCCAAACCCACTCGGGTAGGCCCAAACCCACTCGGCTAGACGCAAACCCACTCGGCTAGACCCAAACCCACTCGGCTAGACCCAAAACAACTCCGCTAGACCCAAACCCACTCGACTAGACCCAAACCCACTCGGCTAGACCCAAATCCACTCGGCTAGACCCAAACCCATTCGGCTAGACCCAAACCCACTCGGCTAGACCCAAACCCTCACGGCTAGACCCAAACCTACTCGTCTAGACCCAAGCCCACTCGGCTAGACCAAAACCCAGTCCGCTAGACCCAAACCCACTCCGCTAGACCCAAACCCACTCCGCTAGACCCAAACCCACTCCGCTAGCCCCAAACCAACTTGGCGAGACCCAAACCCACTCGGCTAGTCCCAAACCCACTCGGCTAGACCCAAACCCACTCGGGTAGACCCAAACCCACTCGGCTAGACGCAAACCCACTCGGCTAGACCCAAACCCACTCGGCTAGACCCAAAACAACTCCGCTAGACCCAAACCCACTCGACTAGACCCAAACCCACTCGGCTAGACCCAAACCCACTCGGCTAGACCCAAACCCATTCGGCTAGACCCAAACCCACTCGGCTAGACCCAAACCCACACGGCTAGACCCAAACCTACTCGTCTAGACCCAAGCCCACTCGGCTAGACCTAAACGCACTCCGCTAGACCCAAACCCACTCCGCTAGACCCAAACCCACTCCGTTAGACCCAAACCCACTCCGCTAGACCCAAACCCACTCAGCTCGACCCAAACCCACTCCGCTAGAACCAAACCCACTCCGCTAGACCCAAACGCACTCGGTTAGACCGAAACCGACTCGGCTAGACCCAAACCCACTCGGCTAGACACAAACCCACTCGGCTAGACGCAAACCCACTCGGCTAGATGCAAACCCACTCGGCTAGACCCAAACCCACTCGGCTAGACGCAAACCCACTCGGCTAGACCCAAACCCACTCGGCTAGACCCAAACCCACTCGGCTAGGCCCAAACCCACACGCCAGACCCAAACCCACTCGGCCTGACCCAAACCCACTCGGCTAGACTCCAACCCACTCGGCTAGACCCCAACACACTCAGCTAGACCCAAACCCACTCGGCTAGACGCAAACCCACTCGGCTAGACGCAAACCCACTCGGCTAGACCCAAACCCACTCGGCTAGACGCAAACCCACTCGGCTAGACCCAAACACACTCGGCTAGACACAAACCCACTCTGCTAAACCCAAACCCACTCCGCTAGACACAAACCCACTCGGCTAGACCCAAACCCACTCGGCTAGACCCAAACCCACTCGGGTAGACCCAAACCCACTCGGCTAGACTCAAACCCACTCGGCTAGACCAAAACCCACTCGGCTGTACCCAAACCAACTCGGCTGGACCCAAACCCACTCGGCTAGACCCAAACCCACTCGGCTAGACCCAAACCCGCTCGGCTAGACCCAACCACACTCGGCTAGACCTAAACCCACTCGGCTAGACCCAAACCCACTCGGCTAGACCCAAACCCACTCGGCTAGACCCAAATACATTCGGCTGGACGCAAACCCACTCGGCAAGACGCAAACCCACTCGGCAAGACCCAAACCCACTCGGCTAGACCCAAACCCACCCGGCTAGACCCAAACCCACTCGGCTAGACCCAAACCCACTCGGCTAGACCCAAACCCACTCGGCTAGACTCAAACCCACTCCGCTAGACCCAAACCCACTCCGCTAGACCCAAACCCACTCGGCTAGACGCAAACCCACTCGGCTAGACACAAACCCACTCGGCTAGACGCAAACCCAATCGGCTAGACCCAAACCCACTCGGCTAGATGCAAACCCACTCGGCTAGACCCAAACCCACTCGGCTAGACCCAAACCCACTCGGCTAAACCCAAACCCACTCCGCTAGACCCAAACCCACTCGGCTAGACCCAAACCCACTCGGCTGGACCCAAACCCACTCGGCCAGACCCAAACCCACTCGGCTAGACCCAAACCCACTCGGCTAGACCAAAACCCATTCGGCTAGAGCCAAACCAACTCGGCTAGACCCAAACCCACTCGGCTGGACCCAAACCCACTCCGCTAGACCCAATCCCACTCGGCTGGACCGAAAGCCACTCGGCTAGACCCAAACCCACTCGGCTAGACCCAAACACACTCGGCTAGACCCAAACCCACTCGGCTGGACCCAAACCCACTCGGCTAGACCCAAACCCACTCGGCTAGGCCCAAACCCACACGCTAGACCCAAACCCACTCGGCCAGACCCAAACCCACTCGGCTAGACGCAAACCCACTCGGCTAGACCCAAACCCACTCGGCTAGACGCAAACCCAATCGGCTAGACCCAAACCCACTCGGCTAGATGCAAACCCACTCGGCTAGACCCAAACCCACTCGGCTAAACCCAAACCCACTCGGCTAAACCCAAACCCACTCCGCTAGACACAAACCCACTCGGCTAGACCCAAACCCACTCGGCTAGACCGAAAGCCACTCGGCTAGACCCAAACCCACTCGGCTAGCCCAAAACCCACTCGGCTGGACCCAAACCAACTCCGCTAGCCCCAAACCAACTCCGCTAGACCCAAACCCACTCGGCTAGACCCAAACCCACTCGGCTAGACCCAAACCCACTCGGCCAGACCCAAACCCACTCGGCTAGACGCAAACCCACTCGGCTAGACCCAAACCCACTCGGCTAGACGCAAACCCAATCGGCTAGACCCAAACCCACTCGGCTAGATGAAAAAACCCACTCGGCTAGACCCAAACGCACTCGGCTAGACCCAAACCCACTCGGCTAAACCCAAACCCACTCCGCTAGACCCAAACCCACTCGGCTAGACCCAAACCCACTCGGCTGGACCCAAACCCACTCGGCCAGCCCCAAACCCACTCGGCTAGACCCAAAACCACTCCTCTTGACCCATACCCACTCGGCTAGACCCAAACCCAATCGGCTAGACCCAAACCCACTCGGCTAGACGCAAACCCACTCCGCTAGACCCAAACCCACTCGGCTAGACCCAAACCCACTCGGCTAGACCAAAACCCACTCGGCTAGACCCAAACCCACTCGGCCGGACCCAAACCCACTCGGCTAGACCCAAACCCACTCGGCTAGACCAAAACCAATTCGGCTAGACCCAAACCCACTCCGCTAGACCCAATCCCACTCGGCTGGACCGAAAGCCACTCGGCTAGACCCAAACCCACTCGGCTAGACCCAAACACACTCGGCTAGTCCCAAACCCACTCGGCTGTACCCAAACCCACTCGGCTAGACCCAAACCCACTCGGCTAGGCTCAAACCCACACGCTAGACCCAAACCCACTCGGCCAGACCCAAACCCACTCGGCTAGACCCAAACCCACTCGGCTAAACCCAAACCCACTCGGCTAAACCCAAACCCACTCCGCTAGACACAAACCCACTCGGCTAGACCCAAACCCACTCGGCTGGACCCAAACCCACTCGGCCAGACCCAAACCCACTCGGCTAGACCCAAACCCACTCGGCTAGACCAAAACCCATTCGGCTAGACCCAAACCAACTCGGCTAGACCCAAAGCCACTCGGCTAGACCCAAACCCACTCCGCTAGACCCAAACCCACTCGGCTAGACCGAAAGCCACTCGGCTAGACCCAAACCCACTCGGCTAGACCCAAACCCACTCGGCTAGACCCAAACCCACTCGGCTAGACCCAAACCCACTCCGACAGACCCAAACCCACTCGGCTAGACCCAAACCCACTCGGCGAGACCCAAACCTACTCGGCTAGACCAAAACCCACTCGGCTAGACCCAAACACACTCGGCTAGACCCAAACGCACTCGGCTAGACCCAAACCCACTCGGCTAGACCCAAACCCAATCGGCTAGACCCAAACCCACTCGGCTAGACGCAAACCCACTCCGCTAGACCCAAACCCACTCGGCTAGACCCAAACCCACTCGGCTAGACCAAAACCCACTCGGCTAGACCCAAACCCACTCGGCTAGACCCAAAACCACTCCTCTTGACCCATACCCACTCGGCTAGACCCCAACCCACTCGGCTAGACCCAAACGCACTCGGCTAAACCCAAACCCACTCCGCTAGACCCAAACCCACTCGGCTAGACCCAAACCCACTCGGCTGGACCCAAACCCACTCGGCCGGACCCAAACCCACTCGGCTAGACCCAAACCCACTCGGCTAGACCAAAACCAATTCGGCTAGACCCAAACCCACTCCGCTAGACCCAATCCCACTCGGCTGGACCGAAAGCCACTCGGCTAGACCCAAACCCACTCGGCTAGACCCAAACACACTCGGCTAGACCCAAACCCACTCGGCTGTACCCAAACCCACTCGGCTAGACCCAAACCCACTCGGCTAGGCCCAAACCCACACGCTAGACCCAAACCCACTCGGCCAGACCCAAACCCACTCGGCTGGACCCAAACCCACTCGGCTAAACCCAAACCCACTCGGCTAAACCCAAACCCACTCCGCTAGACACAAACCCACTCGGCTAGACCCAAACCCACTCGGCTGGACCCAAACCCACTCGGCCAGACCCAAACCCACTCGGCTAGACCCAAACCCACTCGGCTAGACCAAAACCCACTCTGCTAGCCCCAAACCAACTCCGCTAGACCCAAACCCACTCGGCTAGACGCAAACCCACTCGGCTAGACCCAAACCCACTCGGCTAGACCCAAACCCACGCGGCTAGACGCAAACCCACTCGGCTAGACCCAAACACACTCGGCTAGACCCAAACCCACTCTGCTAAACCCAAACCCACTCCGCTAGACCCAAACCCACTCGGTTAGACCCAAACCCACTCGGCTAGACCCAAACCCACTCGGCTAGACCCAAACCCACTCGGCTAGACCCAAACCCACTCGGCTAGACCAAAACCCACTCGGCTGGACCCAAACCAACTCGGCTAGACCCAAACCCACTCGGCTAGACCCAAACCCACTCGGCTAGACCCAAACCCGCTCGGCTAGACCCAAACACACTCGGCTAGACCTAAACCCACTCGGCTAGACCCAAACCCACTCGGCTAGACCCAAACCCACTCGGCTAGACCCATACCCACTCGGCTAGACCCAAACCCACTCGGCTAGACTCAAACCCACTCCGCTAGACCCAAACCCACTCCGCTAGACCCAAACCCACTCCGCTAGCCCCAAACCAACTCCGCTAGACACAAACCCACTCGGCTAGACCCAAACCCACTCGGCTAGACCCAAACCCACTCGGCCAGACCCAAACCCACTCGGCTAGACGCAAACCCACACGGCTAGACCCAAACCCACTCGGCTAGACCCAAATCCACGCGGCTAGACGCAAACCCACTCGGCTAGACCCAAACACACTCGGCTAGACCCAAACCCACTCTGCTAAACCCAAACCCACTCCGCTAGACCCAAACCCACTCGGCCAGACCCAAACCCACTCGGCTAGACCCAAACCCACTCGGCTAAACCCAAACCCACTCGGCTAAACCCAAACCCACTCCGCTAGACACAAACCCACTCGGCTAGACCCAAACCCACTCGGCTGGACCCAAACCCACTCGGCCAGACCCAAACCCACTCGGCTAGACCCAAACCCACTCGGCTAGACCAAAACCCATTCGGCTAGACCCAAACCAACTCGGCTAGACCCAAAGCCACTCGGCTAGACCCAAACCCACTCCGCTAGACCCAAACCCACTCGGCTAGACCGAAAGCCACTCGGCTAGACCCAAACCCACTCGGCTAGACCCAAACCCACTCGGCTAGACCCAAACCCACTCGGCTAGACCTAAACCCACTCCGACAGACCCAAACCCACTCGGCTAGACACAAACCCACTCGGCGAGACCCAAACCTACTCGGCTAGACCAAAACCCACTCGGCTAGACCCAAACACACTCGGCTAGACCCAAACGCACTCGGCTAGACCCAAACCCACTCGGCTAGACCCAAACCCAATCGGCTAGACCCAAACCCACTCGGCTAGACGCAAACCCACTCCGCTAGACCCAAACCCACTCGGCTAGACCCAAACCCACTCGGCTAGACCAAAACCCACTCGGCTAGACCCAAACCCACTCGGCTAGACCCAAAACCACTCCTACTGACCCATACCCACTCGGCTAGACCCAAACGCACTCGGCCAAACCCAAACCCACTCCGCTAGACCCAAACCCACTCGGCTAGACCCAAACCCACTCGGCTGGACCCAAACCCACTCGGCCGGACCCAAACCCACTCGGCTAGACCCAAACCCACTCGGCTAGACCAAAACCAATTTGGCTAGACCCAAACCAACTCGGCTAGACCCAAACCCACTCGGCTGGACCCAAACCCACTCCGCTAGACCCAAACCCACTCGGCTAGACCGAAAGCCACTCGGCTAGACCTAAACCCACTCGGCCAGACCCAAACCCACTCGGCTGGACCCAAACCCACTCGGCTAGACCCAAACCCACTCGGCTAGGCCCAAACCCACACGCTAGACCCAAACCCACTCGGCCAGACCCAAACCCACTCGGCTAGACGCAAACCCACTCGGCTAGACCCAAACCCACTCGGCTAGACGCAAACCCAATCGGCTAGACCCAAACCCACTCGGCTAGATGCAAACCCACTCGGTGGACCCAAACCCACTCGGCTAGACCCAAACCCACTCGGCTAAACCCAAACCCACTAGGCTAAACCCAAACCCACTCCGCTAGACACAAACCCACTCGGCTAGACCCAAACCCACTCGGCGAGACCCAAACCCACTCGGCTAGACCCAAATCACTCGGCTAGACCCAAACCCACTCGGCTTGACCCAAAACCACTCCGCTAGACCCAAACCCACTCGGCTAGACCCGTACCCACTCGGCTAGACCCAAACCCACTCGGCAAGACCCATACCCATTCGGCTAGACCCAAACCCACTCGGCTAGACCCAAACCCACTCGGCTAGACCCAAAACCCACTCGGCTAGACCCAAACCCACTCGGCTACACCCAAGCCCACTCGGCTAGACCCAAACCCACTCGGCTAGACCCAAACCCACTCCGCTAGACCCAAACCCACTCGGCTAGACCCAAACCCACTCTGCTAGCCCCAAACCAACTCCGCTAGACCCAAACGCACTCGGCTAGACGCAAACCCACTCGGCTAGACCCAAACCCACTCGGCTAGACCCAAACCCACGCGGCTAGACGCAAACCCACTCGGCTAGACCCAAACACACTCGGCTAGACCCAAACCCACTCTGCTAAACCCAAACCCACTCCGCTAGACCCAAACCCACTCGGTTAGACCCAAACCCACTCGGCTAGACCCAAACCCACTCGGCTAGACCCAAACCCACTCGGCTAGACCCAAACCCACTCGGCTAGACCAAAACCCACTCGGCTGGACCCAAACCAACTCGGCTAGACCCAAACCCACTCGGCTAGACCCAAACCCACTCGGCTAGACCCAAACCCGCTCGGCTAGACCCAAACACACTCGGCTAGACCTAAACCCACTCGGCTAGACCCAAACCCACTCGGCTAGACCCAAACCCACTCGGCTAGACCCAAACCCACTCGGCTAGACCCAAACCCACTCGGCTAGACCCAAACCCACTCCGCTAGACCCAAACCCACTCCGCTAGACCCAAACCCACTCCGCTAGCCCCAAACCAACTCCGCTAGACCCAAACCCACTCGGCCAGACCCAAACCCACTCGGCTAGACCCAAACCCACTCGGCCAGACCCAAACCCACTCGGCTAGACGCAAACCCACACGGCTAGACCCAAACCCACTCGGCTAGACCCAAATCCACGCGGCTAGACGCAAACCCACTCGGCTAGACCCAAACACACTCGGCTAGACCCAAACCCACTCTGCTAAACCCAAACCCACTCCGCTAGACCCAAACCCACTCGGTTAGACCCAAACCCACTCGGCTAGACCCAAACCCACTCGGCTAGACCCAAACCCACTCGGCTAGACCCAAACCCACTCGGTTAGACCAAAACCCACTCGGCTGGACCCAAACCAACTCGGCTGGACCCAAACCCACTCGGCTAGACCCAAACCCACTCGGCTAGACGCAAACCCGCTCGGCTAGACCCAAACACACTCGGCTAGACCGAAACCCACTCGGCTAGACCGAAACCCACTCGGCTAGACCCAAACCCACTCGGCTAGACCCAAACCCACTCGGCTAGACCCAAAGACATTCGGCTAGACGCAAACCCACTCGGCAAGACGCAAACCCACTCGGCAAGACAAAAACCCACTCGGCTAGACCCAAACCCACTCGGCTAGACCCAAACCCACTCGGCTAGACCCAAACCCACTCGGCTAGACCCAAACCCACTCGGCTAGACTCAAACCCACTCCGCTAGACCCAAACCCACTCCGCTAGACCCAAACCCACTCCGCTAGCCCCAAACCAACTCCGCTAGACCCAAACCCACTCGGCTAGACCCAAACCCACTCGGCTAGACCCAAACCCACTCGGCCAGACCCAAACCCACTCGGCTAGACGCAAACCCACTCGGCTAGACCCAAACCCACTCGGCTAGACGCAAACCCAATCGGCTAGACCCAAACCCACTCGGCTAGATGCAAACCCACTCGGCTAGACCCAAACCCACTCGGCTAGACCCAAACCCACTTGGCTAAACCCAAACCCACTCCGCTAGACCCAAACCCACTCGGCTAGACCCAAACCCACTCGGCTGGACCCAAACCCACTCGGCCAGACCCAAACCCACTCGGCTAGACCCAAACCCACTCGGCTAGACCAAAACCCATTCGGCTAGAGCCAAACCAACTCGGCTAGACCCAAGCCCACTCGGCTGGACCCAAACCCACTCCGCTAGACCCAATCCCACTCGGCTGGACCGAAAGCCACTCGGCTAGACCCAAACCCACTCGGCTAGACCCAAACACACTCGGCTAGACCCAAACACACTCGGCTGGACCCAAACCCACTCGGCTAGACCCAAACCCACTCGGCTAGGCCCAAACCCACACGCTAGACCCAAACCCACTCGGCCAGACCCAAACCCACTCGGCTAGACGCAAACCCACTCGGCTAGACCCAAACCCACTCGGCTAGACCCAAACCCACTCGGCTAGGCCCAAACCCACACGCCAGACCCAAACCCACTCGGCCAGACCCAAACCCACTCGGCTAGACTCCAACCCACTCGGCTAGCCCCCAACACACTCAGCTAGACCCAAACCCACTCGGCTAGACGCAAACCCACTCGGCTAGACGCAAACCCACTCGGCTAGACCCAAACCCACTCGGCTAGACGCAAACCCACTCGGCTAGACCCAAACACACTCGGCTAGACCCAAACCCACTCTGCTAAACCCAAACCCACTCCGCTAGACCCAAACCCACTCGGCTAGACCCAAACCCACTCGGCTAGACCCAAACCCACTCGGCTAGACCCAAACCCACTCGGCTAGACCCAAACCCACTCGGCTAGACCAAAACCCACTCGGCTGGACCCAAACCAACTCGGCTGGACCCACACCCACTCGGCTAGACCCAAACCCACTCGGCTAGACCCAAACCCGCTCGGCTAGACCCAAACACACTCGGCTAGACCAAAACCCACTCGGCTAGACCCAAACCCACTCGGCTAGACCCAAACCCACTCGGCTAGACCCAAATACATTCGGCTAGACGCAAACCCACTCGGCAAGACGCAAACCCACTCGGCAAGACCCAAACCCACTCGGCTAGACCCAAACCCACTCGGCTAGACCCAAACCCACTCGGCTAGACCCAAACCCACTCGGCTAGACCCAAACCCACTCGGCTAGACTCAAACCCACTCCGCTAGACCCAAACCCACTCCGCTAGACCCAAACCCACTCCGCTAGCCCCAAACCAACTCCGCTAGACCCAAACCCACTCGGCTAGACCCAAACCCACTCGGCTAGACCCAAACCCACTCGGCCAGACGCAAACCCACTCGGCTAGACGCAAACCCACTCGGCTAGACCCAAACCCACTCGGCTAGACGCAAACCCAATCGGCTAGACCCAAACCCACTCGGCTAGATGCAAACCCACTCGGCTAGACCCAAACCCACTCGGCTAGACCCAAACCCACTCGGCTAGACACAAACCCACTCGGCTAAACCCAAACCCACTCCGCTAGACCCAAACCAACTCGGCTAGACCCAAACCCACTCGGCTGGACCCAAGCCCACTCCGCTAGACCCAATCCCACTCGGCTGGACCGAAAGCCACTCGGCTAGACCCAAACCCACTCGGCTAGACCCAAACACACTCGGCTAGACCCAAACCCACTCGGCTGGACCCAAACCCACTCGGCTAGACCCAAACCCACTCGGCTAGGCCCAAACCCACACGCTAGACCCAAACCCACTCGGCCAGACCCAAACCCACTCGGCTAGACGCAAACCCACTCGGCTAGACCCAAACCCACTCGGCTAGACGCAAACCCAATCGGCTAGACCCAAACCCACTCGGCTAGATGCAAACCCACTCGGCTCGACCCAAACCCACTCGGCTAAACCCAAACCCACTCGGCTAAACCCAAACCCACCCCGCTAGACACAAACCCACTCGGCTTGACCCAAACCCACTCGGCTGGACCCAAACCCACTCGGCCAGGCCCAAACCCACTCGGCTAGACCCAAACCCACTCGGCTATAACAAAACCCATTCGGCTAGACCCAAACCAACTCGGCTAGACCCAAAGCCACTCGGCTAGACCCAAACCCACTCGGCTAAACCCAAACCCACTCGGCTAAACCCAAACCCACTCCGCTAGACACAAACCCACTCGGCTAGACCCAAACCCACTCGGCTGGACCCAAACCCACTCGGCCAGACCCAAACCCACTCGGCTAGACCCAAACCCACTCGGCTAGACCAAAACCCATTCGGCTAGACCCAAACCAACTCGGCTAGACCCAAAGCCACTCGGCTAGACCCAAACCCACTCCGCTAGACCCCAACCCACTCGGCTAGACCGAAAGCCACTCGGCTAGACCCAAACCCACTCGGCTAGACCCAAACACACTCGGCTAGACCCAAACCCACTCGGCTGGACCCAAACCCACTCGGCTAGACCCAAACCCACTCGGCTAGGCCCAAACTCACACTCTAGACCCAAACCCACTCGGCTAGACCCAAACCCACTCGGCTAGACCCAAACCCACTCCGCCAGACCCAAACCCACTCGGCTAGACCCAAACCCACTCGGCGAGACCCAAACCTACTCGGCTAGACCAAAACCCACTCGGCTAGACCCAAACACACTCGGCTAGACCGAAACCCACTCGGCTAGACCAAAACCCACTCGGCTAGACCCAAACACACTCAGCTAGACCCAAACACACTCGGCTAGACCCAAACCCACTCGGCTAGACCCAAACCCAATCGGCTGTACCCAAACCCACTCGGCTAGACGCAAACCCGCTAGACCTAAACCCACTCGGCTAGACCCAAACCCACTCGGGTAGACGCAAAACCACTCCGCTAGACCCAAACCCACTCGGCTAGACCCTAACCCACTCGGCTAGACCCAAACCCACTCGGCTAGACCCATACCCATTCGGCTAGACCCGAACCCACTCGGCTAGACCCAAACCCACTCGGCTAGACCCAAACCCACTCGGCTAGACCCAATCCCATTCGGCTAGGCCGAAACCCACTCGGCTAGACCCAAACCCACTCTGCTAGACGCAAACCCACTCGGCTAGACCCAAACCCACTCGGCTAGACCCAAACCCACTCGGCTAGACCCAAACCCACTCGGCTAGACCCAAACCTACTCGGCTAGACCCAAACCCACTCGGCTAGACCCAAACACATTCGGCTAGACCCAAACACACTCGGCTAGACCCAAACCCACTCGGCTAGACCCAAACCCACTCGGCTAGACCCAAACCCAATTGGCTAGCCCCAATCCCACTCGGATAGGCGCAAACCCACTCCGCTAGACCCAAACCCACTCGGCTAGACCCAAACCCACTCGGCTAGAACCAAACCCACTCGGCTAGACCCAAACCCACTCGGCTAGACCCAAAACCACTCCGCTAGACCCAAACCCACTCGGCTACACCCAAACCCACTCGGCTAGACCCAAACCCACTCGGCTAGACCCATACCCATTCGGTTAGACCCAAACCACTCGGCTAGACCCAAACCCACTCGGCTAGCCCCAAAACCCACTCGGCTAGACCCAAACCCACTCGGCTAGACCCAAACCCACTCGTCTAGACCCAAACCCACTCGGCTAGACCCAAACTCACTCGGCTAGACCCAAACCCACTCGGCTAAACCCAAACCCACTCCGCTAGACCCAAACCCACTCGGCTAGACCCAAACCCACTCGACTGGACCCAAACCCACTCAGCCACACCCAAACCCACTCGGCTAGACCCAAACCCACTCGGCTAGACACAAACCCACTCGGCTAGACCCAAACCCACTCCACTAGACCCAAACCCACTCGGCTAGACCCAAAGCCACTTGGCGAGACCGAAACCCACTCGGCTAGACCAAAACCCACTCGGCTAGACCCAAACACACTCGGCTAGACCCAAACACACTCAGCTAGACCCAAACCCACTCGGCTAGACCCAAACCCAATCGGCTATGCCCAAACCCACTCGGCTAGACGCAAACCCACTCCGCTAGACCTAAACCCACTCGGCTAGACCCAAACCCACTCGGTTAGACCCAAACCCACTCAGCTAGACCCAAAACCATTCCGCTAGACCCAAACCCACTCGGCTAGACCCTAACCCACTCGGCTAGACCCAAACCCACTCGGCTAGACCCATACTCATTCGGCTAGACCCGAACCCACTCGGCTAGACCCAAACCCACTCGGCTAGACCCAAACCCACTCGGCTAGACCCAATCCCATTCGGCTAGGCCGAAACCCACTCGGCTAGACCCAAACCCACTCTGCTAGACCAAAACACACTCGGCTAGACCCAAACCAACTCGGCTAGACCCAAACCCCCTCGGCTAGACGCAAACCCACTCCGCTGGACCCAAACCCACTCGGCTAGACCCAAACCCACTCGGCTACACCCAAACCCACTCGGCTAGACCCAAACCCACTCGGCTAGACCCAAACCCACTCGGCTAGACCCAAACCCACTCGGCTACAGCCAAACGCACTCGGCTACACCCAAACCCACTCGGCTAGACCCAAACCCACTCGGTTGCACCCAAACGCACTCGGCTACACCCAAACCCACTCGGCTAGACCCAAACCCACTCCGCCAGACCCAAACCCACTCGGCTAGACCCAAACCCACTCGGGTAGACCCAAACCCACTCGGCTAGACCCAAACCCACACACTAGACCCAAACCCACTCGGCTAGACCCAAACCCACTGGGCTAGACCCAAACCCACTCGGCTAGACCCAAACCCACTCCGCCAGACCCACACCCACTCGGCTAGACCCAAACCCACTCGGCTAGACCCAAACCCAATCGGCTAGACCCAAACCCACTCGGCTATACCCAAACCTACTCCGCTAGACCCAAACCCACTCGGCTAGACCCAAACCCACTCGGCTAGACCCTAACCCACTCGGCTACACCCAAACCCACTCGGCTAGACCCAAACCCACTCGGCTAGACGCAAACCCACTCGGCTAGACCCAAACCCACTCGGCTAGACCCAAACCCACTCGGCTAGACCCAAACCCACTCGGCTAGACCCAAAACCACTCCGCTAGACCCAAACCCACTCGGCTAGACCCAAACCCACTCGGCTAGACCCAAACCCACTCAGCTAGATGCAAACCCACTCGGCTAGACCCAAACCCACTCGGCTAGACCGAAACCCACTCGGCTAGACCAAAACCCACTCGGCTAGACCCAAACACACTCGGCTAGACCCAATCCCATTCGGCTAGGCCGAAACCCACTCGGCTAGACCCAAACCCACTCTGCTAGACCAAAACACACTCGGCTAGACCCAAACCAACTCGGCTAGACCCAAACCCCCTCGGCTAGACGCAAACCCACTCCGCTGGACCCAAACCCACTCGGCTAGACCCAAACCCACTCGGCTACACCCAAACCCACTCGGCTAGACCCAAACCCACTCGGCTAGACCTAAACCCACTCGGCTAGACCCAAACCCACTCGGTTAGACCCAAACCCACTCAGCTAGACCCAAAACCACTCCGCTAGACCCAAACCCACTCGGCTAGACCCTAACCCACTCGGCTAGACCCAAACCCACTCGGCTAGACCCATACTCATTCGGCTAGACCCGAACCCACTCGGCTAGACCCAAACCCACTCGGCTAGACCCAAACCCACTCGGCTAGACCCAATCCCATTCGGCTAGGCCGAAACCCACTCGGCTAGACCCAAACCCACTCTGCTAGACCAAAACACACTCGGCTAGACCCAAACCAACTCGGCTAGACCCAAACCCCCTCGGCTAGACGCAAACCCACTCCGCTGGACCCAAACCCACTCGGCTAGACCCAAACCCACTCGGCTACACCCAAACCCACTCGGCTAGACCCAAACCCACTCGGCTAGACCCAAACCCACTCGGCTAGACCCAAACCCACTCGGCTACAGCCAAACGCACTCGGCTACACCCAAACCCACTCGGCTAGACCCAAACCCACTCGGCTGCACCCAAACGCACTCGGCTACACCCAAACCCACTCGGCTAGACCCAAACCCACTCCGCCAGACCCAAACCCACTCGGCTAGACCCAAACCCACTCGGGTAGACCCAAACCCACTCGGCTAGACCCAAAAACACTCGGCTAGACCTAAACCCACTCGGCCAGACCCAAACCCACTCGGCTTGACCCAAACCCACTCGGCTAGACCCAAACCCATTCGGCTAGACGCAAACCCACTCGGCAAGACACAAACCCACTCGGCTAGACCCAAACCCACTCGGCTAGACCCAAACCCCCTCGGCTAGAGCCAAACCCACTCCGCTGGACCCAAACCCACTCCGCTAGACCCAAACCCACTCCGCTAGACCCAAACCCACTCGGCTAGACCCAAACCCACTCGGCTAGACCCAAACCCACTCGGCAAGACCCAAACCCACTTGGCTACACCCAAACGCACTCGGCTAGACCCAAACCCACTCGGCTAGACCCAAACCCACTCGGCTACACCCAAACGCACTCGGCTAGATCCAAACCCACTCCGCTACAACCAAACCCACTCCGCTAGACCCAAACCCACTCGGTTAGACCAAAACCGACTCGGCTAGACCCAAACCCACTCGGCTAGACCCAAACCCACTCGGCTAGACGCAAACCCACTCGGCTAGACGCAAACCCACTCGGCTAGACCCAAACCCACTCGGCTAGACGCAAACCCACTCGGCTAGACCCAAACCCACTCGGCTAGACCCAAACCCACTCGGCTAAACCCAAACCCACTCCGCTAGACCCAAACCCACTCGGCTAGACCCAAACCCACTCGGCTAGACCCAAACCCACTCGGCTAGACCCAAACCCACTCGGCTAGACCCAAACCCACTCGGTTAGACCAAAACCCACTCAGCTGGACCCAAACCAACTCGGCTGGACCCAAACCCACTCGGCTAGACCCAAACCCACTCCGCTATACCCAAACCCACTCGGCTAGACCCAAACCCACTCGGCTAGACCCAAACCCACTCGGCTAGACCCAAAAACACTCGGCTAGACCTAAACCCACTCGGCCAGACCCAAACCCACTCGGCTTGACCCAAACCCACTCGGCTAGACCCAAACCCATTCGGCTAGACGCAAACTCACTCGGCAAGACACAAACCCACTCGGCTAGACCCAAACCCACTTGGCTAGATCCAAACCCCCTCGGCTAGAGCCAAACCCACTCCGCTGGACCCAAACCCACTCCGCTAGACCCAAACCCACTCCGCTAGACCCAAACCCACTCGGCTAGACCCAAACCCACTCGGCTAGACCCAAACCCACTCGGCAAGACCCAAACCCACTCGGCTACACCCAAACGCACTCGGCTAGACCCAAAGCCACTCGGCTAGACCCAAACCCACTCAGCTCGACCCAAAACAACTCCGCTAGACCCAAACCCAATCCGCTAGACCCAAACCCACTCAGCTCGACCCAAACCCACTCCGCTACAACCAAACCCACTGCGCTAGACCCAAACCCACTCGGCTAGTCCCAAACCCATTTGGTTAGGCCAAAACCGACTCGGCTGGACCCAAACCAACTCGGCTGGACCCAAACCCTCTCGGCTAGACCCAAACCCACTCCGCTAGACCCAAACCCACTCGGCTAGACCCAAACCCACTCGGCTAGACCCAAACCCACTCGGCTAGACCCAAAAACACTCGGCTAGACCTAAACCCACTCGGTTAGACCCAAACCCAATCGGCTAGACCCAAACGCACTTGGCTAGACCAAAACCCATTCGGCTAGACGCAAACCCACTCGGCAAGACCCAAACCCACTCGGCTAGACCCAAACCCACTCGGCTAGACCCAAACCCCCTCGGCTAGAGCCAAACCCACTCCGCTGGACCCAAACCCACTCCGCTAGACCCAAACCCACTCCGCTAGACCCAAACCCACTCGGCTAGACCCAAACCCACTCGGCTAGACCCAAACCCACTCGGCTAGACCCAAACCCACTCCGCTAGACCCAAACCCACTCCGCTAGACCCAAACCCACTCGGCTAGACCCACACCCACTCGGCTAGACCCAAACCCACTCGGCAAGACCCAAACCCACTCGGCTACACCCAAACGCACTCGGCTAGACCCAAACCCACTCGGCTAGACCCAAACCCACTCGGCTACACCCAAACGCACTCGGCTAGATCCAAACCCACTCCGCTACAACCAAACCCACTCCGCTAGACCCAAACCCACTCGGTTAGACCAAAACCGACTCGGCTAGACCCAAACCCACTCGGCTAGACCCAAATCCACTCGGCTAGACGCAAACCCACTCGGCTAGACGCAAACCCACTCGGCTAGACCCAAACCCACTCGGCTAGACGCAAACCCACTCGGCTAGACCCAAACCCACTCGGCTAGACGCAAACCCACTCGGCTAGACCCAAACCCACTCGGCTAGACCCAAACCCACTCGGCTAAACCCAAACCCACTCCGCTAGACCCAAACCCACTCGGCTAGACCCAAACCCACTCGGCTAGACCCAAACCCACTCGGCTAGACCCAAACCCACTCGGCTAGACCCAAACCCACTCGGTTAGACCAAAACCCACTCAGCTGGACCCAAACCAACTCGGCTGGACCCAAACCCACTCGGCTAGACCCAAACCCACTCCGCTATACCCAAACCCACTCGGCTAGACCCAAACCCACTCGGCTAGACCCAAACCCACTCGGCTAGACCCAAAAACACTCGGCTAGACCTAAACCCACTCGGCCAGACCCAAACCCACTCGGCTTGACCCAAACCCACTCGGCTAGACCCAAACCCATTCGGCTAGACGCAAACTCACTCGGCAAGACACAAACCCACTCGGCTAGACCCAAACCCACTCGGCTAGACCCAAACCCCCTCGGCTAGAGCCAAACCCACTCCGCTGGACCCAAACCCACTCCGCTAGACCCAAACCCACTCCGCTAGACCCAAACCCACTCGGCTAGACCCAAACCCACTCGGCTAGACCCAAACCCACTCGGCAAGACCCAAACCCACTCGGCTACACCCAAACGCACTCGGCTAGACCCAAAGCCACTCGGCTAGACCCAAACCCACTCGGCTACACCCAAACGCACTCGGCTAGACCCAAACCCACTTGGCTGGACCCAAACCCACTAGGCTAGACGCAAACCCACTCGGCAAGAACCAAACCCACTCGGCTAGACCCAAACCCACTCGGCTAGACCCAAACCCCCTCGGCTAGAGCCAAACCCACTCCGCTGGACCCAAACCCACTCCGCTAGACCCAAACCCACTCCGCTAGACCCAAACCCACTCGGCTAGACCCAAACCCACTCGGCTAGACCCAAACCCACTCGGCAAGACCCAAACCCACTCGGCTACACCCAAACGCACTCGGCTAGACCCAAACCCACTCGGCTAGACCCAAACCCACTCGGCTACACCCAAACGCACTCGGCTAGATCCAAACCCACTCGGCTGGACCCAAACCCACTCGGCTAGACCCAAAACAACTCCGCTAGACCCAAACCCACTCGACTAGACCCAAACCCACTCGGCTAGACCCAAACCCACTCGGCTAGACCCAAACCCATTCGGCTAGACCCAAACCCACTCGGCTAGACCCAAACCCACACGGCTAGACCCAAACCTACTCGTCTAGACCCAAGCCCACTCGGCTAGACCCAAACCCACTCCGATAGACCCAAACCCACTCCGCTAGACACAAACCCGCTCCGCTAGACCCAAACCCACTCCGCTAGACCCAAACCCACTCAGCTCGACCCAAACCCACTCCGCTACAACCAAACCCACTCCGCTAGACCCAAACCCACTCGGTTAGACCAAAACCGACTCGGCTAGACCCAAACCCACTCGGCTAGACCCAAACCCACTCGGCTAGACGCAAACCCACTCGGCTAGACGCAAACCCACTCGGCTAGACCCAAACCCACTCGGCTAGACGCAAACCCACTCGGCTAGACCCAAACCCACTCCGCTAGACCCAAACCCACTCCGCTAGACCCAAACCCAATCCGCTAGACCCAAACCCACTCAGCTCGACCCAAACCCACTCCGCTACAACCAAACCCACTGCGCTAGACCCAAACCCACTCGGCTAGTCCCAAACCCATTTGGTTAGACCAAAACCGACTCGGCTGGACCCAAACCAACTCGGCTGGACCCAAACCCTCTCGGCTAGACCCAAACCCACTCGGCTAGACCCAAACCCCCTCGGCTAGAGCCAAACCCACTCCGCTGGACCCAAACCCACTCCGCTAGACCCAAACCCACTCCGCTAGACCCAAACCCACTCGGCTAGACCCAAACCCACTCGGCTAGACCCAAACCCGCTCGGCTAGACCCAAACCCACTCGGCTAGACCCAAACGCACTCGGCTAGACCCAAACGCACTCGGCTAGACCCAAACCCACTCGGCTAGACCCAAACCCACTCGGCTAGACCCAAACGCACTCGGCTAGACCCAAACCCACTCGGCTAGACCCAAACCCACTCGGCTACAGCCAAACGCACTCGGCTAGACCCAAACCCACTCGGCCAGACCCAAACCCATTCCGCCCGACCCAAACCCACTCCGCTAGACCCAAACCCACTCCGCTAGCCCCAAACCCACTCGGCTAGACCCAAACCCACTCGGCTAGCCCCAAACCCACTCGGCTAGACCCAAACCCACTCGGCTAGACCCAAACCCACTTGGGTAGACCCAAACCCACTCGGCTAGACGCAAACCCACTCGGCGAGACCCAAACCCACCCCGCTAGACCCAAACCCACTCAGCTCGACCCAAACCCACTCCGCTAGAACCAAACCCACTGCGCTAGACCAAAACCCACTCCGCTAGACCCAAACCCACTCCGCTAGACCCAAACCCACTCGGCTAGACTCCAACCCACTCGGGTAGCCCCCAACACACTCGGCTAGACCCAAACCCACTCGGCTAGACGCAAACCCACTCGGATAGACGCAAACCCACTCGGCTAGACCCAAACCCACTCGGCTAGACGCAAACCCACTCGGCTAGACCCAAACCAACTCGGCTAGACCCAAACCCACTCGGCTAAACCCAAACCCACTCCGCTAGACCCAAACCCACTCGGCTAGACCCAATCCCATTCGGCTAGGTCGAAACCCACTCGGCTAGACCCAAACCCACTCTGCTAGACCAAAACCCACTCGGCTAGACCCAAACCAACTCGGCTAGACCCAAACCCCCTTGGCTAGACGCAAACCCACTCCGCTGGACCCAAACCCACTCGGCTAGACCCAAACCCACTCGGCTACACCCAAACCCACTCGGCTAGACCCAAACCCACTCGGCTAGACCCAAACCCACTCGGCTAGACCCAAACCCACTAGGCTACACCCAAACGCACTCGGCTACACCCAAGCCCACTCGGCTAGACCCAAACCCAGTCGGCTACACCCAAACGCACTCGGCTAGACCCAAACCACTCGGCTAGACCCAAACCCACTCCGCCAGACCCAAACCCACTCCGCTAGACCCAAACCCACTCCGATAGACCCAAACCCACTCGGCTAGACCCAAACCCACTCGGCTAGACCCAAACCCACTCGGCTAGACCCAAACGCACTTGGCTAGACCCAAACCCACTCGGCTAGACCCAAACCCACTCGGCTAGACCCAAACCCACTCGGGTAGACCCAAACCCACTCGGCTAGACGCAAACCCACTCGGCTAGACCCAAACCCACTCGGCTGGACCCAAACCCACTCGGCTAGACCCAAAACAACTCCACTAGACCCAAACCCACACGGCTAGACCCAA
Source organism: Raja brachyura (assembly GCA_963514005.1). Next base: position 225,319 of record CAUPSL010000968.1, read on the forward strand.
ACCCACTCCGCTAGACCCAAACCCACTCCGCTAGACCCAAACCCACTCAGCTCGACCCAAACCCACTCCGCTAGAACCAAACCCACTGCGCTAGACCCAAACCCACTCCGCTAGACCCAAACCCATTCCGCTAGACCCAAACCCACTCGGTTAGACCGAAACCGACTCGGCTAGACCCAAACCCACTCGGCTAGACGCAAACCCACTCGGCTAGACGCAAACCCACTCGGCTAGACCCAAACCCACTTCGCCAGACGCAAACCCACTCGGCTAGACCCAAACCCACTTCGCTAGACCCAATCCCACTCCGCTAGACCCAAACCCACTCCGCTAGACCCAAACCCACTCAGCTCGACCCAAACCCACTCCGCTACAACCAACCCCACTGCGCTAGACCCAAACCCACTCGGCTAGACTCCAACCCACTCGGCTAGCCCCCAACACACTCAGCTAGACCCAAACCCACTCGGCTAGACCCAAACCCACTCGGCTAGACCCAAACCCACTCGGCTAGACGCAAACCCACTCGGCTAGACGCAAACCCACTCGGCTAGACCCAAACCCACTCGGCTAGACGCAAACCCACTTGGCTAGACCCAAACCCACTCGGCTAGACCCAAACCCACTCGGCTAAACCCAAACCCACTCCGCTAGACCCAAACCCACTCGGCTAGACCCAAACCCACTCGGCTAGACCCAAACCCACTAGGCTAGACCCAAACCCACTCAGCTAGACCCAAACCCACTTGGGTAGACCCAAACCCACTCGGCTAGACGCAAACCCACTCGGCTAGACCCAAACCCACCCCGCTAGACCCAAACCCACTCAGCTCGACCCAAACCCACTCCGCTAGAACCAAACCCACTGCGCTAGACCAAAACCCACTCCGCTAGACCCAAACCCACTCCGCTAGACCCAAACCCACTCGGCTAGACTCCAACCCACTCGGGTAGCCCCCAACACACTCGGCTAGACCCAAACCCACTCGGCTAGACGCAAACCCACTCGGATAGACGCAAACCCACTCGGCTAGACCCAAACCCACTCGGCTAGACGCAAACCCACTCGGCTAGACCCAAACCAACTCGGCTAGACCCAAACCCACTCGGCTAAACCCAAACCCACTCCGCTAGACCCAAACCCACTCGGCTAGACCCAATCCCATTCGGCTAGGTCGAAACCCACTCGGCTAGACCCAAACCCACTCTGCTAGACCAAAACCCACTCGGCTAGACCCAAACCAACTCGGCTAGACCCAAACCCCCTTGGCTAGACGCAAACCCACTCCGCTGGACCCAAACCCACTCGGCTAGACCCAAACCCACTCGGCTACACCCAAACCCACTCGGCTAGACCCAAACCCACTCGGCTAGACCCAAACCCACTCGGCTAGACCCAAACCCACTAGGCTACACCCAAACGCACTCGGCTACACCCAAACCCACTCGGCTAGACCCAAACCCACTCGGCTACACCCAAACGCACTCGGCTAGACCCAAACCACTCGGCTAGACCCAAACCCACTCCGCCAGACCCAAACCCACTCCGCTAGACCCAAACCCACTCCGATAGACCAAAACCCACTCGGCTAGACCCAAACCCACTCGGCTAGACCCAAACCCACTCGGCTAGACCCAAACGCACTTGGCTAGACCCAAACCCACTCGGCTAGACCCAAACCCACTCGGCTAGACCCAAACCCACTCGGGTAGACCCAAACCCACTCGGCTAGACGCAAACCCACTCGGCTAGACCCAAACCCACTCGGCTGGACCCAAACCCACTCGGCTAGACCCAAAACAACTCCACTAGACCCAAACCCACTCGACTGGACCCAAACCCTCTCGGCTAGACCCAAACCCATTCGGCTAGACCCAAACCCACTCGGCTAGACCCAAACCCACACGGCTAGACCCAAACCCACTCCGCTAGACCCAAACCCACTCCGCTAGACCCAAACCCACTCAGCTCGACCCAAACCCACTCCGCTAGAACCAAACCCACTGCGCTAGACCCAAACCCACTCCGCTAGACCCAAACCCATTCCGCTAGACCCAAACCCACTCGGTTAGACCGAAACCGACTCGGCTAGACCCAAACCCACTCGGCAAGACGCAAACCCACTCGGCTAGACGCAAACCCACTCGGCTAGACCCAAACCCACTTGGCTAGACGCAAACCCACTCGGCTAGACCCAAACCCACTTCGCTAGACCCAATCCCACTCCGCTAGACCCAAACCCACTCCGCTAGACCCAAACCCACTCAGCTCGACCCAAACCCACTCCGCTACAACCAAACCCACTGCGCTAGACCCAAACCCACTCGGCTAGACTCCAACCCACTCGGCTAGCCCCCAACACACTCAGCTAGACCCAAACCCACTCGGCTAGACCCAAACCCACTCGGCTAGACCCAAACCCACTCGGCTAGACGCAAACCCACTCGGCTAGACGCAAACCCACTCGGCTAGACCCAAACCCACTCGGCTAGACGCAAACCCACTCGGCTAGACCCAAACCCACTCGGCTAGACCCAAACCCACTCGGCTAAACCCAAACCCACTCCGCTAGACCCAAACCCACTCGGCTAGACCCAAACCCACTCGGCTAGACCCAAACCCACTCGGCTAGACCCAAACCCACTAGGCTAGACCCAAACCCACTCGGTTAGACCAAAACCCACTCAGCTGGACCCAAACCAACTCGGCTGGACCCAAACCCACTCGGCTAGACCCAAACCCACTCCGCTATACCCAAACCCACTCGGCTAGACCTAAACCCACTCGGCCAGACCCAAACCCACTCGGCCAGACCCAAACCCACTCGGCAAGACACAAACCCACTCGGCTAGACCCAAACACACTCGGCTAGACCCAAACCCACTCGGCTAGACCCGAACCCACTCGGCAAGACCCAAACCCACTCGGCTACACCCAAACGCACTCGGCTAGACCGAAACCCACTCGGCTAGACCCAAACCCACTCGGCTACACCCAAACGCACTCGGCTAGACCCAAACCCACTCGGCTGGACCCAAACCCACTCGGCTAGACGCAAACCCACTCGGCAAGACCCAAACCCACTCGGCTAGACCCAAACCCACTCGGCTAGACCCAAACCCCCTCGGCTAGAGCCAAACCCACTCCGCTGGACCCAAACCCACTCCGCTAGACCCAAACCCACTCCGCTAGACCCAAACCCACTCGGCTAGACCCAAACCCACTCGGCTAGACCCAAACCCACTCGGCAAGACCCAAACTCACTCGGCTACACCCAAATGCACTCGGCTACACCCAAACCCACTCGGCTAGACCCAAACCCACTCGGCTACACCCAAACGCACTCGGCTAAATCCAAACCCACTCGGCTGGACCCAAACCCACTCGGCTAGACCCAAAACAACTCCGCTAGACCCAAACCCACTCGACTAGACCCAAACCCCCTCGGCTAGACCCAAACCCACTCGGCTAGACCCAAACCCATTCGGCTAGACCCAAACCCACTCGGCTAGACAAAAACCCACACGGCTAGACCCAAACCTACTCGTCTAGACCCAAGCCCACTCGGCTAGACCCAAACCCACTCCGCTAGACCCAAACCCACTCCGCTAGACACAAACCCGCTCCGCTAGACCCAAACCCACTCCGCTAGACCCAAACCCACTCAGCTCGACCCAAACCCACTCCGCTACAACCAAACCCACTCGGCTAGACCCAACCCCACTCGGTTAGACCAAAACCGACTCGGCTAGACCCAAACCCACTTGGCTAGACCCAAACCCACTCGGCTAGACGTAAACCCACTCGGCTAGACGCAAACCCACTCGGCTAGACCCAAACCCACTCGGCTAGACGCAAACCCACTCGGCTAGACCCAAACCCACTCCGCTAGACCCAAACCCACTCCGCTAGACCCAAACCCACTCCGCTAGACACAAACCCACTCAGCTCGACCCAAACCCACTCCGCTACAACCAAACCCACTGCGCTAGACCCAAACCCACTCGGCTAGACCCAAACCCATTCGGTTAGACCAAAACCCACTCGGCTGGACCCAAACCAACTCGGCTGGACCCAAACCCTCTCGGCTAGACCCAAACCCACTCCGCTAGACCCAAACCCACTCGGCTAGACCCAAACCCACTCGGCTAGACCCAAACCCACTCGGCTAGACCCAAACCCACTTGGCTAGACCAAAACCCATTCGGCTAGACGCAAACCCACTCGGCAAGACCCAAACCCACTCGGCTAGACCCAAACCCATTCGGCTAGACCCAAACCCCCTCGGCTAGACCCAAACGCACCCGGCTAGACCCAAACCCACTCGGCCAGACCCAAACCCATTCCGCCCGACCCAAACCCACTCCGCTAGACCCAAACCCACTCCGCTAGCCCCAAACCCACTCGGCTAGACCCAAACCCACTCGGCTAGCTCCAAACCCACTCGGCTAGACCCAAACCCACTCGGCTAGACCCAAACCCACTCGGGTAGACCCAAACCCACTCGGCTAGACGCAAACCCACTCGGCTAGACCCAAACCCAATCCGCTAGACCCAAACCCACTCAGCTCGACCCAAACCCACTCCGCTAGAACCAAACCCACTGCGCTAGACCAAAACCCACTCCGCTAGACCCAAACCCACTCCGCTAGACCCAAACCCACTCGGCTAGACTCCAACCCACTCGGCTAGCCCCCAACACACTCGGCTAGACCCAAACACACTCGGCTAGACGCAAACCCACTCGGATAGACGCAAACCCACTCGGCTAGACGCAAACCCACTCGGCTAGACGCAAACCCACTCGGCTAGACCCAAAACAACTCGGCTAGACGCAAACCCACTCGGCTAGACACAAACCCACTCGGCTAGACCCAAACCCACTCGGCTAGACGCAAACCCACTCCGCTAGACCCAAACCCACTCCGCTAGACCCAAACCCACTCAGCTCGACCCAAACCCACTCCGCTACAACAAAACCCACTGCGCTAGACCCAAACCCACTCGGCTAGACTCCAACCCACTCGGCTAGCCCCCAACACACTCAGCTAGACCCAAACCCACTCGGCTAGACCCAAACCCACTCGGCTAGACCCAAACCCACTCGGCTAGACGCAAACCCACTCGGCTAGACGCAAACCCACTCGGCTAGACCCAAACCCACTCGGCTAGACGCAAACCCACTGGGCTAGACCCAAACCCACTCGGCTAGACCCAAACCCACTCGGCTAAACCCAAACCCACTCCGCTAGACCCAAACCCACTCGGCTAGACCCAAACCCACTCGGCTAGACCCAAACCCACTCGGCTAGACCCAAACCCACTCGGCTAGACCCAAACCCACTCGGTTAGACCAAAACCCACTCGGCTGGACCCAAACCAACTCGGCTGGACCCAAACCCACTCGGCTAGACCCAAACCCACTCCGCTAGACCCAAACACACTCGGCTAGACCCAAACCCACTCGGCTAGACCCAAACCCACTCGGCTAGACCCAAAAACACTCGGCTAGACCTAAACCCACTCGGCTAGACCCAAACCGACTCGGCTAGACCCAAACCCACTCGGCTAGACCCAAACCCATTCGGCTAGACGCAAACCCACTCGGCTGGACCCAAACCCACTCGGCTAGACCCAAAACAACTCCGCTAGACCCAAACCCACTCGACTAGACCCAAACCCACTCGGCTAGACCCAAACCCACTCGGCTAGACCCAAACCCATTCGGCTAGACCCAAACCCACTCGGCTAGACCCAAACCCACACGGCTAGACCCAAACCTACTCGTCTAGACCCAAGCCCACTCGGCTAGACCCAAACCCACTCCGCTAGACCCAAACCCACTCCGCTAGACACAAACCCGCTCCGCTAGACCCAAACCCACTCCGCTAGACCCAAACCCACTCAGCTCGACCCAAACCCACACCGCTACAACCAAACCCACTCCGCTAGACCCAAACCCACTCGGTTAGACCGAAACCGACTCGGCTAGACCCAAACCCAGTCGGCTAGACCCAAACCCACTCGGCTAGACGCAAACCCACTCGGCTAGACGCAAACCCACTCGGCTAGAACCAAACCCACTCGGCTAGACGCAAACCCACTCGGCTAGACCCAAACCCACTCCGCTAGACCCAAACCCACTCCGCTAGACGCAAACCCACTCGGCTAGACCCAAACCCACTCGGCTAGACCAAAACCCACTCGGCTAGACCCAAAAACACTCGGCTAGACCCAAACCCACTCGGCTAGACCCAAACCCACTCGGCTAGACCCAAACCCACTCGGCTAGACGCAAACACACACCGCTAGACCCAAACCCACTCGGGTAAACCCAAACCCACTCGGCTAGACCAAAACCCATTCGGCTAGACGCAAACCCACTCGGCAAGACCCAAACCCACTCGGCTAGACCCAAACCCACTCGGCTAGACCCAAACCCCCTCGGCTAGAGCCAAACCCACTCCGCTGGACCCAAACCCACTCCGCTAGACCCAAACCCACTCCGCTAGACCCAAACCCACTCGGCTAGACCCAAACCCACTCGGCCAGACACAAACCCATTCGGCTAGCCCCCAACACACTCAGCTAGACCCAAACCCACTCGGCTGGACCCAAACCCACTCGGCTAGACCCAAACCCACTCGGCTAGACGCAAACCCACTCGGCTAGACCCAAACCAACTCGGCTAGACCCAAACCCACTCGGCTAAACCCAAACCCACTCCGCTAGACCCAAACCCACTCGGCTAGACCCAAACCCACTCGGCTAGGCCCAAACCCACTCGGCTAGACCCAAACCCACTCGGCTAGACCCAAGCCCACTCGGCTAGACCCAAACCCCCTCGGCTAGAGCCAAACCCACTCCGCTGGACCCAAACCCACTCCTCTAGACCCAAACCCACTCCGCTAGACCCAAACCCACTCGGCTAGACCCAAACCCACTCGGCTAGACCCAAACCCATTCGGCTAGACCCAAACCCACTCGGCTAGACCCAAACCCACACGGCTAGACCCAAAACCCACTCGGCTAGACCCAAACCCACTCGGCTAGACCCAAACCCACTCGTCTAGACCCAAACCCACTCCGCTAGACCCAAACCCACTCCGCTAGACCCAAACCCACTCCGCTAGACCCAAACCCACTCAGCTCGACCCAAACCCACTCCGCTACAACCAAACCCACTGCGCTGGACCCAAACCCACTCGGCTAGACTCCAACCCACTCGGCTAGCCCCCAACACACTCAGCTAGACCCAAACCCACTCGGCTAGACGCAAACCCCCTCGGCTAGAGCCAAACCCACTCCGCCGGACCCAAACCCACTCCGCCAGACCCAAACCCACTCCGCTAGACCCAAACCCACTCGGCTAGACCCAAACCCACTCGGCTAGACCCAAACCCACTCGGCAAGACCCAAACCCACTCGGCTACACCCAAACGCACTCGGCTAGACCCAAACCCACTCGGCTAGACCCAAACCCACTCGGCTACACCCAATCGCACTCGGCTAGACCCAAACCCACTCGGCTGGACCCAAACCCACTCGGCTAGACCCAAAACAACTCCGCTAGACCCAAACCCACTCGACTAGACCCAAACCCACTCGGCTAGACCCAAACCCACTCGGCTAGACCCAAACCCATTCGGCTAGACCCAAACCCACTCGGCTAGACCCAAACCCACACGGCTAGAACCAAACCTACTCGTCTGGACCCAAGCCCACTCGGCTAGACCCAAACCCACTCCGCTAGACCCAAACCCACTCCGCCAGACACAAACCCACTCCGCTAGACCCAAACCCACTCCGCTAGACCCAAACCCACTCAGCTCGACCCAAACCCACTCCGCTAGACCCAAACGCACTCGGTTAGACCGAAACCGACTCGGCTAGACCCAAACCCACTCGGCTAGACCCAAACCCACTCGGCTAGATCCAAACCCACTCGGCTAGACGCAAACCCACTCGGCTAGACCCAAACCCACTCGGCTAGACGCAAACCCACTCGGCTAGACCCAAACCCACTCCGCTAGACCCAAACCCACTCCGCTAGACCCAAACCCACTCCGCTAGACCCAAACCCACTCAGCTCGACCCAAACCCACTCCGCTACAACCAAACCCACTGCGCTAGACCCAAACCCACTCGGCTAGACCCAAACCCACTCGGTTAGACCAAAACCCACTCGGCTGGACCAAACCAACTCGGCTGGACCCAAACCCACTCGGCTGGACCCACACCCACTCCGCTAGACCCAAACCCACTCGGCTAGACCCAAACCCACTCGGCTAGACCCAAACCCACTCGGCTAGATCCAAAAACACTCGGCTAGACCTAAAGCCACTCGGCTAGACCCAAACCCACTCGGCTAGACCCAAACCCACTCGGCTAGACCCAAACCCATTCGGCTAGACGCAAACCCACTCGGCAAGACCCAAACCCACTCGGCTAGACCCAAGCCCACTCGGCTAGACCCAAACCCGCTCGGCTAGAGCCAAACCCACTCCGCTGGACCCAAACCCACTCCGCTAGACCCAAACCCACTCCGCTAGACCCAAACCCACTCGGCTAGACCCAAACCCACTCGGCTAGACCCAAACCCACTCGGCTGGACCCAAACCCACTCGGCTCCACCCAAACGCACTCGGCTAGACCCAAACCCACTCGGCTAGACCCAAACCCACTCGGCTACAGCCAAACGCACTCGGCTAGACCCAAACCCACTCGGCCAGACCCAAACCCACTCCGCCCGACCCAAACCCACTCCGCTAGACCCAAACCCACTCCGCTAGCCCCAAACCCACTCGGCTAGACCCAAACCCACTCGGCTAGACCCAAACCCACTCGGCTAGACCCAAACCCACTCGGGTAGACCCAAACCCACTCGGCTAGACGCAAACCCACTCGGCTAGACCCAAACCCACTCGGCTAGACCCAAAACAACTCCGCTAGACCCAAACCCACTCGACTAGACCCAAACCCACTCGGCTAGACCCAAACCCACTCGGCAAGACCCATACCCATTCGGCGAGACACAAACCCACTCGGCTAGACCCAAACCCACTCGTCTGGACCCAAAACCCACTCGGCTAGACCCTAACCCACTCGGCTAGACGCAAACCCACTCGGCTAGACCCAAACCCACTCCGCTAGACCCAAACCCACTCCGCTAGACCCAAACCCACTCGGCTAGACCCAAACCCACTCGGCTAGACCAAAACCCACTCGGCTAGACCCAAAAACACTCGGCTAGACCCAAACCCACTCGGCTAGACCCAAACCCACTCGGCTAGACCCAAACCCACTCGGCTAGACGCAAACACACACCGCTAGACCCAAACCCACTCGGGTAAACCCAAACCCACTCGGCTAGACCAAAACCCATTCGGCTAGACGCAAACCCACTCGGCAAGACCCAAACCCACTCGGCTAGACCCAAACCCACTCGGCTAGACCCAAACCCCCTCGGCTAGAGCCAAACCCACTCCGCTGGACCCAAACCCACTCCGCTAGACCCAAACCCACTCCGCTAGACCCAAACCCACTCGGCTAGACCCAAACCCACTCGGCCAGACCCAAACCCACTCCGCCCGACCCAAACCCACTCCGCTAGACCCAAACCCACTCCGCTAGCCCCAAACCCACTCGGCTAGACCCAAACCCACTCGGCTAGCCCCAAACCCACTCGGCTAGACCCAAACCCACTCGGCTAGACCCAAACCCACTCGGCTAGACCCAAACCCACTCGGGTAGACCCAAACCCACTCGGCTAGACGCAAACCCACTCGGCTAGACCCAAACCCACTCCGCTAGACCCAAACCCACTCAGCTCGACCCAAACCCACTCCGCTAGAACCAAACCCACTGCGCCAGACCAAAACCCAGTCCGCTAGACCCAAACCCACTCCGCTAGACCCAAACCCACTCGGCTAGACTCCAACCCATTCGGCTAGCCCCCAACACACTCAGCTAGACCCAAACCCACTCGGCTGGACCCAAACCCACTCGGCTAGACCCAAACCCACTCGGCTAGACGCAAACCCACTCGGCTAGACGCAAACCCACTCGGCTAGACCCAAACCCACTCGGCTAGACGCAAACCCACTCGGCTAGACCCAAACCAACTCGGCTAGACCCAAACCCACTCGGCTAAACCCAAACCCACTCCGCTAGACCCAAACCCACTCGGCTAGACCCAAACCCACTCGGCTAGGCCCAAACCCACTCGGCTAGACCCAAACCCACTCGGCTAGACCCAAACCCACTCGGCTAGACCAAAACCCACTCGGCTAGACACAAACCCACTCGGGCAGACACAAACCACTCGGCTAGACGCAAACCCACTCGACTAGACCCAAACCCACTCGGCTAGACCCAAACCCACACGCTAGACCCAAACCCACTCGGCTAGACCCAAACCCACTCGGCCAGACCCAAACCCACTAGGCTAGACCCAAACCCACTCCGCCAGACCCAAACCCACTCGGCTAGACCCAAACCCACTCGGCTAGACCCAAACCTACTCAGCTAGACCAAAACCCACTCGGCTAGACCCAAACACACTCGGCTAGACACAAACACACTCGGCTGGACCCAAACCCACTCGGCTAGACCCAAACCCAATCGGCTAGACCCAAACCCACTCGGCTAGACGCAAACCCACTCCGCTAGACCCAAACCCACTCGGCTAGACCCAAATCACTCGGCTAGACCCAAACCCACTCGGCTTGACCCAAAACCACTCCGCTAGACCCAAACCCACTCGGCTAGACCCGAACCCACTCGGCTAGACCCAAACCCACTCGGCAAGACCCATACCCATTCGGCTAGACCCAAACCCACTCGGCTAGACCCAAACCCACACGGCTAGACCCAAAACCCACTCGGCTAGACCCAAACCCACTCGGCTAGACCCAAACCCACTCGGCTAGACCCAAACCCACTCCGCTAGACCCAAACCCACTCCGCTAGACCCAAACCCACTCCGCTAGACCCAAACCCACTCAGCTAGACCCAAACCCACTCCGCTACAACCAAACCCACTGCGCTGGACCCAAACCCACTCGGCTAGACTCCAACCCACTCGGCTAGCACCCAACACACTCAGCTAGACCCAAACCCACTCGGCTAGACGCAAACCCCCTCGGCTAGAGCCAAACCCACTCCGCTGGACCCAAACCCACTCCGCTAGACCCAAACCCACTCCGCTAGATCCAAACCCACTCGGCTAGACCCAAACCCACTCGGCTAGACCCAAACCCACTCGGCAAGACCCAAACCCACTCGGCTACACCCAAACGCACTCGGCTAGACCCAAACCCACTCGGCTAGACCCAAACCCACTCGGCTACACCCAAACGCACTCGGCTAGACCCAAACCCACTCGGCTGGACCCAAACCCACTCGGCTAGACCCAAAACAACTCCGCTAGACCCAAACCCACTCGACTAGACCCAAACCCACTCGGCTAGACCCAAACCCACTCGGCTAGACCCAAACCCATTTGGCTAGACCCAAACCCACTCGGCTAGACCCAAACCCACACGGCTAGACCCAAACCTACTCGTCTAGACCCAAGCCCACTCGGCTAGACCCAAACCCACTCCGCTAGACCCAAACCCACTCCGCTAGACCCAAACCCACTCCGCTAGACCCAAACCCACTCCGCTAGACCCAAACCCACTCAGCTCGACCCAAACCCACTCCGCTACAACCAAACCCACTGCGCTAGACCCAAACCCACTCGGCTAGACTCCAACCCACTCGGCTAGCCCCCAACACACTCAGCTAGACCCAAGCCCACTCGGCTAGACCCAAACCCACTCCGCTAGACCCAAACCCACTCCGCCAGACACAAACCCACTCCGCTAGACCCAAACCCACTCCGCTAGACCCAAACCCACTCAGCTCGACCCAAACCCACTCCGCTAGAACCAAACCCACTCCGCTAGACCCAAACGCACTCGGTTAGACCGAAACCGAGTCGGCTAGACCCAAACCCACTCGGCTAGACCCAAACCCACTCGGCTAGATGCAAACCCACTCGGCTAGACGCAAACCCACTCGGCCAGACCCAAACCCACTAGGCTAGACCCAAACCCACTCCGCCAGACCCAAACCCACTCGGCTAGACCCAAACCCACTCGGCTAGACCCAAACCTACTCAGCTAGACCCGAACCCACTCGGCTAGACCCAAACCCACTCGGCAAGACCCATACCCATTCGGCTAGACCCAAACCCACTCGGCTAGACCCAAACCCACACGGCTAGACCCAAAACCCACTCGGCTAGACCCAAACCCACTCGGCTAGACCCAAACCCACTCGGCTAGACCCAAACCCACTCCGCTAGACCCAAACCCACTCCGCTAGACCCAAACCCACTCCGCTAGACCCAAACCCACTCAGCTAGACCCAAACCCACTCCGCTACAACCAAACCCACTGCGCTGGACCCAAACCCACTCGGCTAGACTCCAACCCACTCGGCTAGCACCCAACACACTCAGCTAGACCCAAACCCACTCGGCTAGACGCAAACCCCCTCGGCTAGAGCCAAACCCACTCCGCTGGACCCAAACCCACTCCGCTAGACCCAAACCCACTCCGCTAGACCCAAACCCACTCGGCTAGACCCAAACCCACTCGGCTAGACCCAAACCCACTCGGCAAGACCCAAACCCACTCGGCTACACCCAAACGCACTCGGCTAGACCCAAACCCACTCGGCTAGACCCAAACCCACTCGGCTACACCCAAACGCACTCGGCTAGACCCAAACCCACTCGGCTGGACCCAAACCCACTCAGCTAGACCCAAAACAACTCCGCTAGACCCAAACCCACTCGACTAGACCCAAACCCACTCGGCTAGACCCAAACCCACTCGGCTAGACCCAAACCCATTTGGCTAGACCCAAACCCACTCGGCTAGACCCAAACCCACACGGCTAGACCCAAACCTACTCGTCTAGACCCAAGCCCACTCGGCTAGACCCAAACCCACTCCGCTAGACCCAAACCCACTCCGCTAGACCCAAACCCACTCCGCTAGACCCAAACCCACTCCGCTAGACCCAAACCCACTCAGCTCGACCCAAACCCACTCCGCTACAACCAAACCCACTGCGCTAGACCCAAACCCACTCGGCTAGACTCCAACCCACTCGGCTAGCCCCCAACACACTCAGCTAGACCCAAGCCCACTCGGCTAGACCCAAACCCACTCCGCTAGACCCAAACCCACTCCGCCAGACACAAACCCACTCCGCTAGACCCAAACCCACTCCGCTAGACCCAAACCCACTCAGCTCGACCCAAACCCACTCCGCTAGAACCAAACCCACTCCGCTAGACCCAAACGCACTCGGTTAGACCGAAACCGAGTCGGCTAGACCCAAACCCACTCGGCTAGACCCAAACCCACTCGGCTAGACGCAAACCCACTCGGCTAGACGCAAACCCACTCGGCTAGACCCAAACCCACTCGGCTAGACGCAAACCCACTCGGCTAGACCCAAACCCACTCCGCTAGACCCAAACCCACTCCGCTAGACCCAAACCCACTCCGCTAGACCCAAACCCACTCAGCTCGACCCAAACCCACTCCGATACAACCAAACCCACTGCGCTAGACCCAAACCCACTCGGCTAGACCCAAACCCACATGGTTAGACCAAAACCCACTCGGCTGGACCCAAACCCACTCGGCTAGACCCAAACCCATTCGGCTAGACGCAAACCCACTCGGCAAGACCCAAACCCACTCGGCTAGACCCAAACCCACTCGGCTAGACCCAAACCACCTCGGCTAGAGCCAAACCCACTCCGCTGGACCCAAACCCACTCCGCTAGACCCAAACCCACTGCGCTTGACCCAAACCCACTCGGCTAGACCCAAACCCACTCGGCTAGACCCAAACGCACTCGGCTGGACCCAAACCCACTCGGCTACACCCAAACGCACTCGGCTAGACCCAAACCCACTCGGCTAGACCCAAACCCACTTGGCTACAGCCAAACGCACTCGGCTAGACCCAAACCCACTCGGCCAGACCCAAACCCACTCCGCCCGACCCAAACCCACTCCGCTAGCCCCAAACCCACTCGGCTAGACGCAAACCCACTCGGCAAGACCCAAACCCACTCGGCTAGACCCAAACCCACTCGGCTAGACCCAAACCCCCTCGGCCAGAGCCAAACCCACTCCGCTGGACCCAAACCCACTCCGCTAGACCCAAACCCACTCCGCTAGACCCAAACCCACTCAGCTCGACCCAAACCCACACCGCTACAACCAAACCCACTCCGCTAGACCCAAACCCACTCGGTTAGACCGAAACCGACTCGGCTAGACCCAAACCCACTCGGCTAGACCCAAACCCACTCGGCTAGACGCAAACCCACTCGGCTAGACGCAAACCCACTCGGCTAGACCCAAACCCACTCGGCTAGACGCAAACCCACTCGGCTAGACCCAAACCCACTCCGCTAGACCCAAACCCACTCCGCTAGACCCAAACCCACTCGGCTAGACCCAAACCCACTCGGCTAGACCAAAACCCACTCGGCTAGACCCAAAAACACTCGGCTAGACCCAAACCCACTCGGCTAGACCCAAACCCACTCGGCTAGACCCAAACCCACTCGGCTAGACGCAAACACACACCGCTAGACCCAAACCCACTCGGGTAAACCCAAACCCACTCCGCTAGACCCAAACCCCCTCGGCTAGAGCCAAACCCACTCCGCTGGACCCAAACCCACTCCGCTGGACCCAAACCCACTCCGCTAGACCCAAACCCACTCGGCTAGACCCAAACCCACTCGGCCAGACCCAAACCCACTCCGCCCGACCCAAACCCACTCCGCTGGACCCAAACCCACTCCGCTAGCCCCAAACCCACTCGGCTAGACCCAAACCCACTCGGCTAGCCCCAAACCCACTCGGCTAGACCCAAACCCACTCGGCTAGACCCAAACCCACTCGGGTAGACCCAAACCCACTCGGCTAGACGCAAACCCACTCGGCTAGACCCAAACCCACTCCGCTAGACCCAAACCCACTCAGCTCGACCCAAACCCACTCCGCTAGAACCAAACCCACTGCGCTAGACCAAAACCCAGTCCGCTAGACCCAAACCCACTCCGCTAGACCCAAACCCACTCGGCTAGACTCCAACCCATTCGGCTAGCCCCCAACACACTCAGCTAGACCCAAACCCACTCGGCTGGACCCAAACCCACTCGGCTAGACCCAAACCCACTCGGCTAGACGCAAACCCACTCGGCTAGACGCAAACCCACTCGGCTAGACCCAAACCCACTCGGCTAGACGCAAACCCACTCGGCTAGACCCAAACCAACTCGGCAAGACCCAAACCCACTCGGCTAAACCCAAACCCACTCCGCTAGACCCAAACCCACTCGGCTAGACCGAAACCCACTCGGCTAGGCCCAAACCCACTCGGCTAGACTCAAACCCACTCGGCTAGACCCAAACCCACTCGGCTAGACCAAAACCCACTCGGCTAGACACAAACCCACTCGGGCAGACACAAACCACTCGGCTAGACGCAAACCCACTCGGCTAGAACCAAACCCACTCGGCTAGACGCAAACCCAAACGGCTAGACCCAAACACACTCGGCTAGTTGCAAACCACCTCGGCTAGACCCAAACCCACTCGACTAGACCCAAACCCACTCGGCTAGACCCAAACCCACACGCTAGACCCAAACCCACTCGGCTAGACCCAAACCCACTCGGCCAGACCCAAACCCACTAGGCTAGACCCAAACCCACTCCGCCAGACCCAAACCCACTCGGCTAGACCCAAACCCACTCGGCTAGACCCAAACCTACTCAGCTAGACCAAAACCCACTCGGCTAGACCCAAACACACTCGGCTAGACACAAACACACTCGGCTGGACCCAAACCCACTCGGCTAGACCCAAACCCAATCGGCTAGACCCAAACCCACTCGGCTAGACGCAAACCCACTCCGCTAGACCCAAACCCACTCGGCTAGACCCAAACCCACTCGGCTAGACCCAAATCACTCGGCTAGACCCAAACCCACTCGGCTTGACCCAAAACCACTCCGCTAGACCCAAACCCACTCGGCTAGACCCGAACCCACTCGGCTAGACCCAAACCCACTCGGCAAGACCCATACCCATTCGGCTAGACCCAAACCCACTCGGCTAGACCCAAACCCACACGGCTAGACCCAAAACCCACTCGGCTAGACCCAAACCCACTCGGCTAGACCCAAACCCACTCGGCTAGACCCAAACCCACTCCGCTAGACCCAAACCCACTCCGCTAGACCCAAACCCACTCCGCTAGACCCAAACCCACTCAGCTCGACCCAAACCCACTCCGCTACAACCAAAACCACTGCGCTGGACCCAAACCCACTCGGCTAGACTCCAACCCACTCGGCTAGCCCCCAACACACTCAGCTAGACCCAAACCCACTCGGCTAGACGCAAACCCCCTCGGCTAGAGCCAAACCCACTCCGCTGGACCCAAACCCACTCCGCTAGACCCAAACCCACTCCGCTAGACCCAAACCCACTCGGCTAGACCCAAACCCACTCGGCTAGACCCAAACCCACTCGGCAAGACCCAAACCCACTCGGCTACACCCAAACGCACTCGGCTAGACCCAAACCCACTCGGCTAGACCCAAACCCACTCGGCTACACCCAAACGCACTCGGCTAGACCCAAACCCACTCGGCTGGACCCAAACCCACTCGGCTAGACCCAAAACAACTCCGCTAGACCCAAACCCACTCGACTAGACCCAAACCCACTCGGCTAGACCCAAGCCCACTCGGCTAGACCCAAACCCACTCCGCTAGACCCAAACCCACTCCGCCAGACACAAACCCACTCCGCTAGACCCAAACCCACTCCGCTAGACCCAAACCCACTCAGCTCGACCCAAACCCACTCCGCTAGAAACAAACGCACTCCGCTAGACCCAAACGCACTCGGTTAGACTGAACCGACTCGGCTAGACCCAAACCCACTCGGCTAGACCCAAACCCACTCGGCTAGACCCAAACCCACTCGGCTAGACGCAAACCCACTCGGCTAGACCCAAACCCACTCGGCTAGACGCAAACCACCTCGGCTAGACCCAAACCCACTCCGCTAGACCCAAACCCACTCCGCTAGACCCAAACCCACTCCGCTAGACCCAAACCCACTCAGCTCGACCAAAACCCACTCCGCTACAACCAAACCCACTGCGCTAGACCCAAACCCACTCGGCTAGACCCAAACCCACTCGGTTAGACCAAAACCCACTCGGCTGGACCCAAACCAACTCGGCTGGACCCAAACCCACTCGGCTAGACCCACACCCACTCCGCTAGACCCAAACCCACTCGGCTAGACCCAAACCCACTCGGCTAGACCCAAACCCACTCGGCTAGATCCAAAAACACTCGGCTAGACCTAAACCCACTCGGCTAGACCCAAACCCACTCGGCTAGACCCAAGCCCACTCGGCTAGACCCAAACCCCCTCGGCTAGAGCCAAACCCACTCCGCTGGACCCAAACCCACTCCGCTAGACCCAAACCCACTCCGCTAGACCCAAACCCACTCGGCTAGACCCAAACCCACTCGGCTAGACCCAAACCCACTCGGCTGGACCCAAACCCACTCGGCTACACCCAAACGCACTCGGCTAGACCCAAACCCACTCGGCTAGACCCAAACCCACTCGGCTACAGCCAAACGCACTCGGCTAGACCCAAATCCACTCGGCCAGACCCAAACCCACTCCGCCCGACCCAAACCCACTCCGCTAGACCCAAACCCACTCCGCTAGCCCCAAACCCACTCGGCTAGACCCAAACCCACTCGGCTAGACCCAAACCCACTCGGCTAGACCCAAATCCACTCGGGTAGACCCAAACCCACTCGGCTAGACGCAAACCCACTCGGCTAGACCCAAACCCACTCGGCTAGACCCAAAACAACTCCGCTAGACCCAAACCCACTCGACTAGACCCAAACCCACTCGGCTAGACCCAAACCCACTCGGCAAGACCCATACCCATTCGGCGAGACCCAAACCCACTCGGCTAGACCCAAACCCACTCGTCTAGACCCAAAACCCACTCGGCTGGACCCAAACCCACTCGGCTAGACCCAAACCCACTCGGCTAGACCCAAACCCACTCCGCTAGACCCAAACCCACTCCGCTAGACCCAAACCCACTCCGCTAGACCCAAACCCACTCAGCTCGACCCAAACCCACTCCGCTACAACCAAACCCACTCCGCCCGACCCAAACCCACTCCGCTAGACCCAAACCCACTCCGCTAACCCCAAACCCACTCGGCTAGACCCAAACCCACTCGACTAGACCCAAACCCACTCGGCTAGACGCAAACCCACTCGGCTAGACCCAAACCCATTCGGCTAGACCCAAACCCACTCGGCTAGACCCAAACCCACACGGCTAGACCCAAACCTACTCGTCTAGACCCAAGCCCACTCGGCTAGACCCAAACCCACTCCGCTAGACCCAAACCCACTCCGCTAGACCCAAACCCACTCCGCTAGACCCAAACCCACTCCGCTAGACCCAAACCCACTCAGCTCGACCCAAACCCACTCAGCTCGACCCAAACCCACTCCGCTAGAACCAAACCCACTGCGCTAGACCCAAACCCAGTCCGCTAGACCCAAACCCACTCCGCTAGACCCAAACCCACTCGGCTAGACTCCAACCCAGTCGGCTAGCCCCCAACACACTCAGCTAGACCCAAACCCACTCGGCTGGACCCAAACCCACTCGGCTAGACCCAAACCCATTCGGCTAGACCCAAACCCACTCGGCAAGACCCAAACCCACTCGGCTAGACCTAAACCCACTCGGCTGGACCCAAACCCCCTCGGCTAGAGCCAAACCCACTCCGCTGGACCCAAACCCACTCCGCTAGACCCAAACCCACTCCGCTAGACCCAAACCCACTCGGCTAGACCCAAACCCACTCGGCTAGACCCAAACCCACTGGGCTAGACCCAAACCCACTCGGCTACACCCAAACGCACTCGGCTAGACCCAAACCCACTCGGCTAGACCCAAACCCACACGGCTAGACCCAAACCTACTCGTCTAGACCCAAGCCCACTCGGCTAGACCCAAACCCACTCCTCTAGACCCAAACCCACTCCGCCAGACACAAACCCACTCCGCTAGACCCAAACCCACTCAGCTCGACCCAAACCCACTCCGCTAGAAACAAACCCACTCCGCTAGACCCAAACGCACTCGGTTAGAACGAAACCGACTCGGCTAGACCCAAACCCACTCGGCTAGACCCAAACCCACTCGGCTAGACGAAAACCCACTCGGCTAGACGCAAACCCACTCGGCTACACCCAAACCCACTCGGCTAGACGCAAACCCACTCGGCTAGACCCAAACCCACTCCGCTAGACTCAAACCCACTCCGCTAGACCCAAACCCACTCCGCTAGACCCAAACCCACTCAGCTCGACCCAAACCCACTCCGCTACAACCAAACCCACTGCGCTAGACCCAAACCCACTCGGCTAGACCCAAACCCACTCGGTTAGACCAAAACCCACTCGGCTGGACCCAAACCAACTCGGCTGGACCCAAACCCACTCCCAAACCCACTCCGCTACAACCAAACCCACTGCGCTAGACCCAAACCCACTCGGCTAGACTCCAACCCACTCGGCTAGCCCCCAACACACTCAGCTAGACCCAAGCCCACTCGGCTAGACCCAAACCCACTCCGCTGGACCCAAACCCACTCCGCCAGACACAAACCCACTCCGCTAGACCCAAACCCACTCCGCTAGACCCAAACCCACTCAGCTCGACCCAAACCCACTCCGCTAGAACCAAACCCACTCCGCTAGACCCAAACGTACTCGGTTAGACCGAAACCGACTCGGCTAGACCCAAACCCACTCGGCTGGACCCAAACCCACTCGGCTAGACGCAAACCCACTCGGCTAGACGCAAACCCACTCGGCTAGACCCAAACCCACTCGGCTAGACGCAAACCCACTCCGCTAGACCCAAACCCACTCCGCTAGACCCAAACCCACTCCGCTAGACCCAAACCCACTCGGCTAGACCCAAACCCACTCGGCTAGACCCAAACCCACTCGGCTGGACCCAAACCCACTCGGCTACACCCAAACGCACTCGGCTAGACCCAAACCCACTCGGCTAGACCCAAACACACTCGGCTACAGCCAAACGCACTCGGCTAGACCCAAACCCACTCGGCCAGACCCAAACCCACTCCGCCCGACCCAAACCCACTCCGCTAGCCCCAAACCCACTCGGCTAGACGCAAACCCACTCGGCAAGACCCAAACCCACTCGGCTAGACCCAAACCCACTCGGCTAGACCCAAACCCCCTCGGCTAGAGCCAAACCCACTCCGCTGGACCCAAACCCACTCCGCTAGACCCAAACCCACTCCGCTAGACCCAAACCCACTCGGCTAGACCCAAACCCACTCGGCTAGACCCAAACCCACTCGGCTGGACCCAAACCCACTCGGCTAGACCCAAACCCACTCGGCTAGACCCAAACCCACTCGGCTACAGCCAAACGCACTCGGCCAGACCCAAACCCACTCGGCCAGACCCAAACCCACTCCGCCCGACCCAAACCCACTCCGCTAGACCCAAACCCACTCCGCTAGACCCAAACCCTCTCCGCTAGACCCAAACCCACTCCGCCAGACCCAAACCCACTCAGCTCGACCCAAACCCACTCCGCTACAACCAAACCCACTGCGCTAGACCCAAACCCACTCGGCTAGACTCCAACCCACTCGGCTAGCCCCCAACACACTCAGCTAGACCCAAGCCCACTCGGCTAGACCCAAACCCACTCCGCTAGACCCAAACCCACTCCGCCAGACACAAACCCACTCCGCTAGACCCAAACCCACTCCGCTAGACCCAAACCCACTCAGCTCGACCCAAACCCACTCCGCTAGAACCAAACCCACTCCGCTAGACCCAAACGCACTCGGTTAGACCGAAACCGACTCGGCTAGACCCAAACCCACTCGGCTAGAACCAAACCCACTCGGCTAGACGCAAACCCACTCGGCTAGACGCAAACCCACGCGGCTAGACCCAAACCCACTCGGCTAGACGCAAACCCACTCGGCTAGACCCAAACCCACTCGGCTAGACCCAAACCCACTCCGCTAGACCCAAACCCACTCAGCTCGACCCAAACCCACTCAGCTCGACCCAAACCCACTCCGCTACAACCAAACCCACTGCGCTAGACCCAAACCCACTCGGCTAGACCCAAACCCACTCGGCGGGACCCAAACCAACTCGGCTGGACCCAAACCCACTCGGCTAGACCCAAACCCATTCGGCTAGACGCAAACCCACTCGGCAAGACCCAAACCCACTCGGCAAGACCCAAACCCACTCGGCTAGACCCAAACCCACTCGGCTAGACCCAAACCCACGCCGCTGGACCCAAACCCACTCCGCTAGACCCAAACCCAATCCGCTAGACCCAAACCCACTCGGCTAGACCCAAACCCACTCGGCTAGACCCAAACCCACTCGGCTGGACCCAAACCCACTCGGCTACACCCAAACGCACTCGGCTAGACCCACACCCACTCGGCTAGACCCAAACCCACTCGGCTACAGCCAAACGCACTCGGCTAGACCCAAACCCACTCGCCCAGACCCAAACCCACTCCGCCCGACCCAAACCCACTCCGCTAGCCCCAAACCCACTCGGCTAGACGCAAACCCACTCGGCAAGACCCAAACCCACTCGGCTAGACCCAAACCCACTCGGCTAGACCCAAACCCCCTCGGCTAGAGCCAAACCCACTCCGCTGGACCCAAACCCACTCCGCTAGACCCAAACCCACTCCGCTAGACCCAAACCCACTCGGCTAGACCCAAACCCACTCGGCTAGACCCAAACCCACTCGGCTGGACCCAAACCCACTCCGCTAGACCCAAACCCACTCCGCTAGACCCAAACCCACTCGGCTAGACCCAAACCCACTCGGCTAGACCCAAACCCACTCGGCTGGACCCAAACCCACTCGGCTACACCCAAACGCACTCGGCTAGACCCACACCCACTCGGCTAGACCCAAACCCACTCGGCTACAGCCAAACGCACTCGGCTAGACCCAAACCCACTCGCCCAGACCCAAACCCACTCCGCCCGACCCAAACCCACTCCGCTAGCCCCAAACCCACTCGGCTAGACGCAAACCCGCTCGGCAAGACCCAAACCCACTCGGCTAGACCCAAACCCACTCGGCTAGACCCAAACCCCCTCGGCTAGAGCCAAACCCACTCCGCTGGACCCAAACCCACTCCGCTAGACCCAAACCCACTCCGCTAGACCCAAACCCACTCGGCTAGACCTAAACCCACTCGGCTAGACCCAAACCCACTCGGCTGGACCCAAACCCACTCGGCTAGACCCAAACCCACTCGGCTAGACCCAAACCCACTCGGCTACAGCCAAACGCACTCGGCTAGACCCAAACCCACTCGGCCAGACCCAAACCCACTCCGCCCGACCCAAACCCACTCCGCTAGACCCAAACCCACTCCGCTATCCCCAAACCCACTCGGCTAGACCCAAACCCACTCGGCTAGACCCAAACCCACTCGGCTAGACCCAAACCCACTCGGGTAGACCCAAACCCACTCGGCTAGACGCAAACCCACTCGGCTAGACCCAAACCCACTCGGCTAGACCCAAAACAACTCCGCTAGACCCAAACCCACTCGGTCAGACCAAAACACACTCGGCTGGACCCAAAGCAACTCGGCTGGACCCAAACCCACTCGGCTAGACCCAAACCCACTCCGCTAGACCCAAACCCACTGGGCTAGACCCAAACCCACTCGGCTAGACCGAAACCCACTCGGCTAGATCCAAAAACACTCTGCTAGACCTAAACCCACTCGGCTAGACCCAAACCCACTCGGCTAGACCCAAACCCACTCGGCTAGACCCAAACCCATTCGGCTAGACGCAAACCCACTCGGCAAGACCCAAACCCACTCGGCTAGACCCAAACCCACTCGGCTAGACCCAAACCCCCTCGGCTAGAGCCAAACCCACTCCGCTAGACGCAAACCCACTCGGCTAGACCCAAACCCACTCGGCTAGACCCAAACCCACTCGGCTAGACGCAAACCCACTCGGCTAGACCCAAACCCATTCGGCTAGACCCAAACCCACTCGGCTAGACCCAAACCCACACGGCTAGACCCAAACCTACTCGTCTAGACCCAAGCCCACTCGGCTAGACCCAAACCCACTCCGCTAGACCCAAACCCACTCCGCTAGACCCAAACCCACTCCGCTAGACCCAAACCCACTCAGCTCGACCCAAACCCACTCCGCTAGAACCAAACCCACTGCGCTAGACCCAAACCCACTCCGCTAGACCCAAACCCACTCCGCTAGACCCAAACCCACTCGGCTAGACTCCAACCCAGTCGGCTAGCCCCCAACACACTCAGCTAGACCCAAACCCACTCGGCTGGACCCAAACCCACTCGGCTAGACCCAAACCCATTCGGCTAGACGCAAACCCACTCGGCAAGCCCAAACCCACTCGGCTAGACCCAAACCCACTCGGCTAGACCCAAACCCCCTCGGCTAGAGCCAAACCCACTCCGCTGGACCCAAACCCACTCCGCTAGACCCAAACCCACTCCGCTAGACCCAAACCCACTCGGCTAGACCCAAACCCACTCGGCTAGACCCAAACCCACTCGGCTAGACCCAAACCCACTCGGCTACACCCAAACGCACTCGGCTAGACCCAAACCCACTCGGCTAGACCCAAACCCACTCGGCTACACCCAAACGCACTCGGCTAGACCCAAACCCACACGACTAGACCCAAACCTACTCGTCTAGACCCAAGCCCACTCGGCTAGACCCAAACCCACTCCGCCAGACCCAAACCCACTCCGCTAGACCCAAACCCACTCGGCTAGACCCAAACCCACTCGGCTAGACCCAAACCCACTCGGCTAGACCCAAACCCACTCGGCTAGACCCAAACCCACTCGGCTACACCCAAACGCACTCGGCTAGACCCAAACCCACTCGGCTAGACCCAAACCCACTCGGCTACACCCAAACGCACTCGGCTAGACCCAAACCCACTCGGCCAGACCCAAACCCACTCCGCCCTACCCAAACCCACTCCGCTAGACCCAAACCCACTCCGCTAGCCCCAAACCTACTCGGCTAGACCCAAACCCACTCGGCTAGACCCAAACCCACTCGGCTAGACCCAAACCCACTCGGGTAGACCCAAACCCACTCGGCTAGACGCAAACCCACTCGGCTAGACCCAAACCCACTCGGCTAGACCCAAAACAACTCCACTAGACCCAAACCCACTCGACTAGACCCAAACCCACTCGGCTAGACCCAAACCCACTCGGCTAGACCCAAACCCATTCGGCTAGACCCAAACCCACTCGGCTAGACCCAAACCCACACGGCTAGACCCAAAGCTACTCGTCTAGACCCAAGCCCACTCGGCTAGACTCAAACCCACTCCGCTAGACCCAAACCCACTCCGCTAGACCCAAACCCACTCGGCTAGACCCAAACCCACTCGGCTAGACCCAAACCCACTCGGCTAGATCCAAAAACACTCGGCTAGACCCAAACCCACTCCGCTAGACCCAAACCCACTCGGCTAGACTCCAACCCACTCGGCTAGCAACCAACACACTCAGCTAGACCCAAACCCACTCGGCTAGACCCAAACCCACTCGGCTAGACGCAAACCCACTCGGCTAGACCCAAACCCACTCGGCTAGACCCAAACCCACTCGGCTAAACCCAAACCCACTCCACTAGACCCAAACCCACTCGGCTAGAACCAAACCCACTCGGCTAGACCCAAACCCACTCGGCTAGACCCAAACCCACTCGGCTAGACCCAAACCCACTCGGCTAGACCAAAACCCACTCGGCTGGACCCAAACCAACTCGGCTGGACCCAAACCCACTCGGCAAGACCCAAACCCGCTCCGCTAGACCCAAACCCACTCGGCTAGACCCAAACCCAATCGGCTAGACACAAACCCACGCGGCTAGACCCAAACACACTCGGCTAGACCTAAACCCACTCGGCTAGACCCAAACCCACTCAGCTAGACCCAAACCCACTCGGCTAGACCCAAACCCACACGCTAGACCCAAACCCACTCGGCTAGACCCAAACCCACTCGGCTAGTTGCAAACCCACTCGGCTAGACCCAAACCCACTCGACTAGACCCAAACCCACTCGGCTAGACCCAAACCCACACGCTAGACCCAAACCCACTCGGCTAGACCCAAACCCACTCGGCTAGACCCAAACCCACTAGGCTAGACAGAAACCCACTCCGCCAGACCCAAACCAACTCGGCTAGACCCAAACCCACTCGGCTAGACCCAAACCTACTCGGGTAGACCAAAACCCACTCGGCTAGACCCAAACACACTCGAACAGACCCAAACACACTCGGCTTGACCCAAACCCACTCGGCTAGACCCAAACCCATTCGGCTAGACCCAAACCCACTCGGCTAGATGCAAACCCACTCCGCTAGACCCAAACCCACTCGGCGAGACCCAAACCCACTCGGCTAGACCCAAATCACTCGGCTAGACCCAAACCCACTCGGCTTGACCCAAAACCACTCCGCTAGACCCAAACCCACTCGGCTAGACATGTACCCACTCGGCTAGACCCAAACCCACTCGGCTAGACCAAAACCCACTCGGCTGGACCCAAACCAACTCGGCTGGACCCAAACCCACTCGGCTAGACCCAAACCCGCTCCGCTAGACCCAAACCCACTCGGCTAGACCCAAACCCAATCGGCTAGACACAAACCCACTCGGCTAGACCCAAACACACTCGGCTAGACCTAAACCCACTCGGCTAGACCCAAACCCACTCAGCTAGACCCAAACCCACTCGGCTAGACCCAAACCCACACGCTAGACCCAAACCCACTCGGCTAGACCCAAACCCACTCGGCTAGTTGCAAACCCACTCGGCTAGACCCAAACCCACTCGACTAGACCCAAACCCACTCGGCTAGACCCAAACCCACACGCTAGACCCAAACCCACTCGGCCAGACCCAAACCCACTCGGCTAGACCCAAACCCACTAGGCTAGACCCAAACCCACTCCGCCAGACCCAAACCAACTCGGCTAGACCCAAACCCACTCGGCTAGACCCAAACCTACTCGGGTAGACCAAAACCCACTCGGCTGGACCCAAACACACTCGGCTAGACCCAAACACACTCGGCTTGACCGAAACCCACTCGGCTAGACCCAAACCCATTCGGCTAGACCCAAACCCACTCGGCTAGATGCAAACCCACTCGGCTAGACCCAAACCCACTCGGCGAGACCCAAACCCACTCGGCTAGACCCAAATCACTCGGCTAGACCCAAACCCACTCGGCTTGACCCAAAACCACTCCGCTAGACCCAAACCCACTCCACTAGACCCAAACCCACTCGGCTAGACCCAAACCCACTCGGCTAGACCCAAACCCACTCGGCTAGACCAAAACACACTCGGCTAGACCCAAACCCACTCGGCTAGACCAAAACACACTCGGCTAGACCCAAACCCACTCGGCTAGACCCAAACCCACTCGGCTAGACCCAAACACACTCGGCTAGACCCAAACCCACTCGGCTACACCCAAACCCACTCGGCTACACCCAAACCCACTCGGCTAGACCCAAAACCACTCCGCTAGACCCAAACCCACCCGGCTAGACCCAAACCCACTCGGCTAGATCCAAACCCACTCGGCTAGACCCAAACCCACTCGGCTAGACCCACAACCACTCCGCTAGACCCAAACCCACTCCGCTAGACCCAAACCCAATCCGCTGGACCCCAACCCACTCCGCTCGACCGAAACCCACTCCGCTAGAACCAAACCCACAGCGCTAGACCCAAACCCACTCCGCCAGACCCAAACATACTCCGCTAGACCCAAACCCACTCGGTTAGACCGAAAACCACTCGGCTAGACCCAAACCCACTCGGCTAGACCCAAACCCAATCGGCTAGACCCAAACCCACTCGGCTAGACCCAAACCCACTCGGCTAGACCGAAACACACTCGGCTAGACCCAAACCCACACGGCTAGTCCCAAACCCACTCGGCTAGACCCAAACCCACTCGGCTAGACCCAAAACCACTCCGCTAGACCCAAACCCACTCGGCTAGACCCAAACCCACTCGGCTAGACCCAAACCCACTCGGCTAGATGCAAACCCACTCGGCTAGACCCAAACCCACTCCGCTAGACCCAAACCCACTCGGCTAGACTCAAACCCACTCGGTTAGACCCAAACCCACACGGCCTGACTCAAACCCACTCGGCTAGAACCAAACCCACTCCGCTAGACCCAAACCCACTCCGCTAGACTCAAACCCACTCGGCTAGACGCAAACCCACTTGGCTAGACCCAAACCCACTCGGCTAGACCCAAACCCACTCGGCAAGACCCAAACCCACTCGTCTAGACCCAAACCCACTCGGCTACACCCAAACCCACTTGGCTATATCCAAACCCAATCCGCTAGACCCAAACCCACTTCGCTAGACCCAACCCCACTCCGCTAGACACAAACCCACTCGGCTAGACCCAAACCCACTCGGCTAGACCCAAACACACTCGGCTGGACCCAAACCCACTCGGCTAGACGCAAACCCACACCGCTAGACCCAAACCCACTCGGCTAGACCCAAACCCACTCGGCTAGACCCAAACCCACTCGGCTAGATCCAAACCCACTCGGCTAGACCCAAAACCACTCCGCCAGACCCAAACCCACTCGGCTAGACCCAAACCCACTCGGCTAGACCCAAACCCACTCAGCTAGATGCAAACCCACTCGGCTAGACCCAAACCCACTCGGCCAGACCCGAACCCACTAGGCTAGACCCAAACCCACTCCGCTAGACCCAAACCCACTCGGCTAGACTCAAACCCACTCGGCTAGCCCCAAACCCACACGGCAAGACGCAAACCCACTCGTTTAGACCCAAACCCACTCGGCTACACCCAAACCCACTTGGCTAGATCCAAACCCAATCCGCTAGACCCAAACCCACTTCGCTAGACCCAACCCCACTCCGCTAGACCCAAACCCACTCGGCTAGACCCAAACCCACTCGGCTAGACCAAAACCCACTCGGCTAGGCCCAAACCCACTCGACTAGACCCAAACCCACTCGGCTAGACCCAAACCCTCTCCGCCAGACCCAAACCCACTCGGCTAGACCCAAACCCACTCGGCTTGACCCAAACCCACTCGGCTAGACCCAAACCCACTCGGCTGGATCCAAACCCAATCCGCTAGACCCAAACCCACTTCGCTAGACCCAACCCCACTCCGCTAGACCCAAACCCACTCGGCTAGACCCAAACCCACTCGGCTAGACCCAAACCCACTCGGCTGGACCCAAACCCACTCGGCTAGACGCAAACCCACACCGCTAGACCCAAACCCACTCGGCTAGACCCAAACCCACTCGGCTAGACCCAAACCCACTCGGCTAGACCCAAACCCACTCGGCTAGACCCAAACCCACTCAGCTAGATGCAAACCCACTCGGCTAGACCCAAACCCACTCGGCCAGACCCAAACCCACTAGGCTAGACCCAAACCCACTCCGCTAGACCCAAACCCACTCGGCTAGACTCAAACCCACTCGGCTAGCCCCAAACCCTTCTCGGCCAGAGTCAAACCCACTCGGCTAGAACCAAACCCACTCCGCTAGACCCAAACCGACTCCGCTAGACTCAAACCCACTCGGCTAGACGCAAACCCACTCGGCTAGACCCAAACCCACTCGGCTAGACCCAAACCCACTCGGCAAGACGCAAACCCACTCGTTTAGACCCAAACCCACTCGGCTACACCCAAACCCACTTGGCTAGATCCAAACCCAATCCGCTAGACCCAAACCCACTTCGCTAGACCCAACCCCACTCCGCTAGACCCAAACCCACTCGGCTAGACCCAAACCCACTCGGCTAGACCAAAACCCACTCGGCTAGGCCCAAACCCACTCGGCTAGACCCAAACCCACTCGGCTAGACCCAAACCCTCTCCGCCAGACCCAAACCCACTCGGCTAGACCCAAACCCACTCGGCTTGACCCAAACCCACTCGGCTAGACCCAAACCCACTCGGCTGGACCCAAACCCACTCGGCTAGACCCAAACCCACTCGGCTAGACCCAAACACACTCGGCTAGACCCAAACCCACTCGGCTAGACCCAAACCCACTCGGCTAGACCCAAACCCACTCGGCTAGACCCAAACCCACTCGGCTAGACCCAAACCCACCCGGCTAGACCCAAACACACTCGGCTAGACCCAAACACACTCGGCTAGACCCAAACCCACTCGGCTGGACGCAAACCCACTCGGCTAGACCCAAACACACTCGGCTAGACGCAAACCCACACCGCTAGACCCAAACCCACTCGGCTAGACCCAAACCCACTCGGGTAGACCCAAACCCACTCGGCTAGACCCAAACCCACTCGGCTAGACGCAAAACCACTCCGCTAGAACCAAACCCACTCGGCCAGACCCAAACCACTCGGCTAGACCCAAACCCACTCGGCTAGATGCAAACCCAGTCGGCTAGACCCAAACCCACACGGCTAGACACAAACCCACTCGGCTAGACCCAAACTCACTCCGCTAGACCCAAACCCACTCGGCTAGACGCAAACCCACTCGGCTAGACCCAAACCCACTCGGCCTGACTCAAACCCACTCGGCTAGACCCAAACCCACTCGGCTAGACCCAAAACCATTCCGCTAGACCCAAACCCACTCGGCTAGACCCAAACCACTCGGCTAGACCCAAACCCACTCGGCTAGATGCAAACCCAATCGGCTAGACCCAAACCCACACGGCTAGACCCAAACCCACTCGGCTAGACCCAAACTAACTCCGCTTGACGCAAACCCACTCGGCTAGACCCAAACCCACTCGGCCTGACTCAAACCCACTCGGCTAGAACCAAACCCACTCCGCTAGACCCAAACCGACTCCGCTAGACTCAAACCCACTCGGCTAGACGTAAACCCACTCGGCTAGACCCAAACCCACTCGGCTAGACCCAAACCCACTCGGCAAGACCCAAACCCACTCGTCTAGACCCAAACCCACTCGGCTACACCCAAACCCACTTGGCTAGATCCAAACCCAATCCGCTAGACCCAAACCCACTGCGCTAGACCCAACCCCACTCCGCCAGACCCAAACCCACTCGGCTAGACCCAAACCCACTCGGCTAGACCAAAACCCACTCGGCTAGACCCAAAACCACTCCGCTAGACCCAAACCCACTCGGCTAGACCCAAACCCAATCGGCTAGACCCAAACCCACTCGGCTAGATGC
This sequence comes from Raja brachyura, assembly GCA_963514005.1. The sequence continues at coordinate 255,838 of CAUPSL010000968.1, forward strand.
AAACCCACTCGGCTAGACCCAAACCCACTCCGCTAGACCCAAACCCACTCGGCTAGACTCAAACCCACTCGGCTAGACCCAAACCCACACGGCCTGACTCAAACCCACTCGGCTAGAACCAAACCCACTCCGCTAGACCCAAACCCACTCCGCTAGACTCAAACCCACTCGGCTAGACGCAAACCCACTTGGCTAGACCCAAACCCACTCGGCTAGACCCAAACCCACTCGGCAAGACCCAAACCCACTTCGCTAGACCCAACCCCACTCCGCTAGACCCAAACCCACTCGGCTAGACCCAAACCCACTCGGCTAGACCCAAACCCACTCGGCTGGACCCAAACCCACTCGGCTAGACGCAAACCCACACCGCTAGACCCAAACCCACTCGGCTAGACCCAAACCCACTCGGCTAAACCCAAACCCACTCGGCTAGATCCAAACCCACTCGGCTAGACCCAAAACCACTCCGCCAGACCCAAACCCACTCGGCTAGACCCAAACCCACTCGGCTAGACCCAAACCCACTCAGCTAGATGCAAACCCACTCGGCTAGACCCAAACCCACTCGGCCAGACCCAAACCCACTAGGCTAGACCCAAACCCACTCCGCTAGACCCAAACCCACTCGGCTAGACTCAAACCCACTCGGCTAGCCCCAAATCCTTCTCGGCCAGGCTCAAACCCACTCGGCTAGAACCAAACCCACTCCGCTAGACCCAAACCGACTCCGCTAGACTCAAACCCACTCGGCTAGACGCAAACCCACTCGGCTAGACCCAAACCCACTCGGCTAGACCCAAACCCACTTGGCTAGACGCAAAACCACTCCGCTAGACCCAAACCCACTCGGCTAGACCCAAACCACTCGGCTAGACCCAAACCCACTCGGCTAGATGCAAACCCACTCGGCTAGACCCAAACCCACACGGCTAGACACAAACCCACTCGGCTAGACCCAAACTCACTCCGCTAGACCCAAACCCACTCGGCTAGACGCAAACCCACTCGGCTAGACCCAAACCCACTCGGCCTGACTCAAACCCACTCGGCTAGACCCAAACCCACTCGGCTAGACCCAAAACCACTCCGCTAGACCCAAACCCACTCGGCTAGACCCAAACCACTCGGCTAGACCCAAACCCACTCAGCTAGATGCAAACCCACTCGGCTAGACCCAAACCCACACGGCTAGACCCAAACCCACTCGGCTAGACCCAAACTCACTCCGCTAGACCCAAACCCACTCGGCTAGACGCAAACCCACTCGGCTAGACCCAAACCCACTCGGCCTGACTCAAACCCACTCGGCTAGAACCAAACCCACTCGGCTAGACCCAAACCCACTCGGCAAGACCCAAACCCACTCGTCTAGACCCAAACCCACTCGGCTAGACCAAAACCCACTCGGCTAGGCCCAAACCCACTCGGCTAGACCCAAACCCACTCGGCTAGACCCAAAACCACTCCGCTAGACACAAACCCACTCGGCTAGACCCAAACCCTCTCGGCTAGACCCAAACCCACTCGGCTAGATGCAAACCCACTCGGCTAGACCCAAACCCATTCGGCTAGACCCAAATCCACTCGGCTAGACCCAAACCCACTCCGCTAGACCCAAACCCACTCGGCTAGACTCAAACCCACTCGGCTAGACCCAAACCCACTCGGCTAGACCCAAACCCACTCGGCTAGACCCAAACCCACTCGGCTATACCAAAACACACTCGGCTAGACCCAAACCCACTCGGCTAGACCCAAACCCACTCGGCTAGACCCAAACACACTCGGCTAGACCCAAACCCACTCGGCTACACCCAAACCCACTCGGCTACACCCAAACCCACTCGGCTAGACCCAAAACCACTCCGCTAGACCCAAACCCACCCGGCTAGACCCAAACCCACTCGGCTAGACACAAACCCACTTGGCTAGATGCAAACCCACTCGGCTAGACCCAAACCCACTCCGCTAGACCGAAACCCACTCGGCTAGATCGGCTAGACCCAAACCCACTCGGCTAGACCCAAACCCACTCGGCTAGACCCAAACCCACTCGGCTAGACCCAAACCCACTCGGCTAGACCCAAAACCACTCCGCTAGACCCAAACCCACTCGGCTAGACCCAAACCACTCGGCTAGACCCAAACCCACTCGGCTAGATTCAAACCCACTCGGCTAGACCCAAACCCACTCGGCCTGACTCAAACCCACTCGGCTAGAACCAAACCCACTCCGCTAGACCCAAACCGACTCCGCTAGACTCAAACCCACTCGGCTAGACCCAACCCCACTCCGCCAGACCCAAACCCACTCGGCTAGACCCAAACCCAATCGGCTAGACCCAAACCCACTCGGCTAGGCCCAAACCCACTCGGCTAGACCCAAACCCACTCGGCTAGACCCAAAACCACTCCGCTAGACACAAACCCACTCGGCTAGACCCAAACCCTCTCGGCTAGACCCAAACCCACTCGGCTAGATGCAAACCCACTCGGTTAGACCCAAACCCATTCGGCTAGACCCAAATCCACTCGGCTAGACCCAAACCCACTCGGCTAGACCCAAACCCACTCGGCTAGACCCAAACCCACTCGGCTAGACCGAAACCCACTCGGCTAGACCCAAACCCACTCGGCTAGACCCAAACCCACTCGGCTGGACGCAAACCCACTCGGCTAGACCCAAACACACTCGGCTAGACGCAAACCCACACCGCTAGACCCAAACCCACTCGGCTAGACCCAAACCCACTCGGGTAGACCCAAACCCACTCGGCTAGACCCAAACCCACTCGGCTAGACGCAAAACCACTCCGCTAGAACCAAACCCACTCGGCTAGACCCAAACCCAATCGGCTAGACCCAAACCCACTCGGCTAGATGCAAACCCACTCGGCTAGACCCAAACCCACTCCGCTAGACCCAAACCCACTCGGCTAGACTCAAACCCACTCGGCTAGACCCAAACCCACACGGCCTGACTCAAACCCACTCGGCTAGAACCAAACCCACTCCGCTAGACCCAAACCCACTCCGCTAGACTCAAACCCACTCGGCTAGACGCAAACCCACTTGGCTAGACCCAAACCCACTCGGCTAAACCCAAACCCACTCGGCAAGACCCAAACCCACTTCGCTAGACCCAACCCCACTCCGCTAGACCCAAACCCACTCGGCTAGACCCAAACCCACTCGGCTAGACCCAAACCCACTCGGCTGGACCCAAACCCACTCGGCTAGACGCAAACCCACACCGCTAGACCCAAACCCACTCGGCTAGACCCAAACCCACTCGGCTAAACCCAAACCCACTCGGCTAGATCCAAACCCACTCGGCTAGACCCAAAACCACTCCGCCAGACCCAAACCCACTCGGCTAGACCCAAACCCACTCGGCTAGACCCAAACCCACTCAGCTAGATGCAAACCCACTCGGCTAGACCCAAACCCACTCGGCCAGACCCAAACCCACTAGGCTAGACCCAAACCCACTCCGCTAGACCCAAACCCACTCGGCTAGACTCAAACCCACTCGGCTAGCCCCAAATCCTTCTCGGCCAGGCTCAAACCCACTCGGCTAGAACCAAACCCACTCCGCTAGACCCAAACCGACTCCGCTAGACTCAAACCCACTCGGCTAGACGCAAACCCACTCGGCTAGACCCAAACCCACTCGGCTAGACCCAAACCCACTTGGCTAGACGCAAAACCACTCCGCTAGACCCAAACCCACTCGGCTAGACCCAAACCACTCGGCTAGACCCAAACCCACTCGGCTAGATGCAAACCCACTCGGCTAGACCCAAACCCACACGGCTAGACACAAACCCACTCGGCTAGACCCAAACTCACTCCGCTAGACCCAAACCCACTCGGCTAGACGCAAACCCACTCGGCTAGACCCAAACCCACTCGGCCTGACTCAAACCCACTCGGCTAGACCCAAACCCACTCGGCTAGACCCAAAACCACTCCGCTAGACCCAAACCCACTCGGCTAGACCCAAACCACTCGGCTAGACCCAAACCCACTCGGCTAGATGCAAACCCACTCGGCTAGACCCAAACCCACACAGCTAGACCCAAACCCACTCGGCTAGACCCAAACTCACTCCGCTAGACCCAAACCCACTCGGCTAGACGCAAACCCACTCGGCTAGACCCAAACCCACTCGGCCTGACTCAAACCCACTCGGCTAGAACCAAACCCACTCCGCTAGACCCAAACCCACTCGGCTAGACCAAAACCCACTCGGCTAGGCCCAAACCCACTCGGCTAGACCCAAACCCACTCGGCTAGACCCAAAACCACTCCGCTAGACACAAACCCACTCGGCTAGACCCAAACCCTCTCGGCTAGACCCAAACCCACTCGGCTAGATGCAAACCCACTCGGCTAGACCCAAACCCATTCGGCTAGACCCAAATCCACTCGGCTAGACCCAAACCCACTCCGCTAGACCCAAACCCACTCGGCTAGACCCAAACCCACTCGGCTAGACCCAAACCCACTCGGCTAGACCCAAACCCACTCGGCTAGACCCAAACCCACTCGGCTATACCAAAACACACTCGGCTAGACCCAAACCCACTCGGCTAGACCCAAACCCACTCGGCTAGACCCAAACACACTCGGCTAGACCCAAACCCACTCGGCTACACCCAAACCCACTCGGCTACACCCAAACCCACTCGGCTAGACCCAAAACCACTCCGCTAGACCCAAACCCACCCGGCTAGACCCAAACCCACTCGGCTAGACACAAACCCACTTGGCTAGATGCAAACCCACTCGGCTAGACCCAAACCCACTCCGCTAGACCGAAACCCACTCGGCTAGATCGGCTAGACCCAAACCCACTCGGCTAGACCCAAACCCACTCGGCTAGACCCAAACCCACTCGGCTAGACCCAAACCCACTCGGCTAGACCCAAAACCACTCCGTTAGACCCAAACCCACTCGGCTAGACCCAAACCACTCGGCTAGACCCAAACCCACTCGGCTAGATTCAAACCCACTCGGCTAGACCCAAACCCACTCGGCTAGGCCCAAACCCACTCGGCTAGACCCAAACCCACTCGGCTAGACCCAAAACCACTCCGCTAGACACAAACCCACTCGGCTAGACCCAAACCCTCTCGGCTAGACCCAAACCCACTCGGCTAGATGCAAACCCACTCGGTTAGACCCAAACCCATTCGGCTAGACCCAAATCCACTCCGCTAGACCCAAACCCACTCCGCTAGACCCAAACCCACTCGGCTAGACCCAAACCCACTCGGCTAGACCGAAACCCACTCGGCTAGACCCAAACCCACTCGGCTAGACCCAAACCCACTCGGCTGGACGCAAACCCACTCGGCTAGACCCAAACACACTCGGCTAGACGCAAACCCACACCGCTAGACCCAAACCCACTCGGCTAGACCCAAACCCACTCGGGTAGACCCAAACCCACTCGGCTAGACCCAAACCCACTCGGCTAGACGCAAAACCACTCCGCTAGAACCAAACCCACTCGGCCAGACCCAAACCACTTGGCTAGACCCAAACCCACTCGGCTAGATGCAAACCCACTCGGCTAGACCCAAACCCACACGGCTAGACACAAACCCACTCGGCTAGACCCAAACTCACTCCGCTAGACCCAAACCCACTCGGCTAGACGCAAACCCACTCGGCTAGACCCAAACCCACTCGGCCTGACTCAAACCCACTCGGCTAGACCCAAACCCACTCGGCTAGACCCAAAACCACTCCGCTAGACCCAAACCCACTCGGCTAGACCCAAACCACTCGGCTAGACCCAAACCCACTCGGCTAGATGCAAACCGCATCGGCTAGACCCAAACCCACACGGCTAGACCCAAACCCACTCGGCTAGACCCAAACTCACTCCGCTTGACGCAAACCCACTCGGCTAGACCCAAACCCACTCGGCCTGACTCAAACCCACTCGGCTAGAACCAAACCCACTCCGCTAGACCCAAACCGACTCCGCTAGACTCAAACCCACTCGGCTAGACGTAAACCCACTCGGCTAGACCCAAACCCACTCGGCTAGACCCAAACCCACTCGGCAAGACCCAAACCCACTCGTCTAGACCCAAACCCACTCGGCTACACCCAAACCCACTTGGCTAGATCCAAACCCAATCCGCTAGACCCAAACCCACTGCGCTAGACCCAACCCCACTCCGCCAGACCCAAACCCACTCGGCTAGACCCAAACCCACTCGGCTAGACCAAAACCCACTCGGCTAGACCCAAAACCACTCCGCTAGACCCAAACCCACTCGGCTAGACCCAAACCCAATCGGCTAGACCCAAACCCACTCGGCTAGATGCAAACCCACTCGGCTAGACCCAAACCCACTCCGCTAGACCCAAACCCACTCGGCTAGACTCAAACCCACTCGGCTAGACCCAAACCCACACGGCCTGACTCAAACCCACTCGGCTAGAACCAAACCCACTCCGCTAGACCCAAACCCACTCCGCTAGACTCAAACCCACTCGGCTAGACGCAAACCCACTTGGCTAGACCCAAACCCACTCGGCTAGACCCAAACCCACTCGGCAAGACCCAAACCCACTTCGCTAGACCCAACCCCACTCCGCTAGACCCAAACCCACTCGGCTAGACCCAAACCCACTCGGCTAGACCCAAACCCACTCGGCTGGACCCAAACCCACTCGGCTAGACGCAAACCCACTCGGCTAGACCCAAACCCACTCGGCTAGACCCAAACCCACTCGGCTAGACGCAAAACCACTCCGCTAGACCCAAACCCACTCGGCTAGACCCAAACCACTCGGCTAGACCCAAACCCACTCGGCTAGATGCAAACCCACTCGGCTAGACCCAAACCCACACGGCTAGACACAAACCCACTCGGCTAGACCCAAACTCACTCCGCTAGACCCAAACCCACTCGGCTAGACGCAAACCCACTCGGCTAGACCCAAACCCACTCGGCTAGACGCAAACCCACTCGGCTAGACCCAAACCCACTCGGCCTGACTCAAACCCACTCGGCTAGAACCAAACCCACTCCGCTAGACCCAAACCGACACCGCTAGACTCAAACCCACTCGGCTAGACGTAAACCCACTCGGCTAGACCCAAACCCACTCGGCAAGACCCAAACCCACTCGTCTAGACCCAAACCCTCTCGGCTAGACCCAAACCCACTCGGCTAGATGCAAACCCACTCGGCTAGACCCAAACCCATTCGGCTAGACCCAAATCCACTCGGCTAGACCCAAACCCACTCCGCTAGACCCAAACCCACTCGGCTAGACCCAAACCCACTCGGCTAGACCCAAACCCACTCGGCTAGACCCAAACCCACTCGGCTAGACCCAAACCCACTCGGCTATACCAAAACACACTCGGCTAGACCCAAACCCACTCGGCTAGACCCAAACCCACTCGGCTAGACCCAAACACACTCGGCTAGACCCAAACCCACTCGGCTACACCCAAACCCACTCGGCTACACCCAAACCCACTCGGCTAGACCCAAAACCACTCCGCTAGACCCAAACCCACCCGGCTAGACCCAAACCCACTCGGCTAGACACAAACCCACTTGGCTAGATGCAAACCCACTCGGCTAGACCCAAACCCACTCCGCTAGACCGAAACCCACTCGGCTAGATCGGCTAGACCCAAACCCACTCGGCTAGACCCAAACCCACTCGGCTAGACCCAAACCCACTCGGCTAGACCCAAACCCACTCGGCTAGACCCAAAACCACTCCGCTAGACCCAAACCCACTCGGCTAGACCCAAACCACTCGGCTAGACCCAAACCCACTCGGCTAGATGCAAACCCACTCGGCTAGACCCAAACCCACACGGCTAGACCCAAACCCACTCGGCTAGACCCAAACTCACTCCGCTAGACCCAAACCCACTCGGCTAGATGCAAACCCACTCGGCTAGACCCAAACCCACTCGGCCTGACTCAAACCCACTCGGCTAGACCCAAACCCACTCGGCTAGACCCAAAACCACTCCGCTAGACCCAAACCCACTCGGCTAGACCCAAACCACTCGGCTAGACCCAAACCCACTCGGCTAGATGCAAACCCACTCGGCTAGTCCCAAACCCACATGGCTAGACCCAAACCCACTCGGCTAGACCCAAACTCACTCCGCTAGACCCAAACCCACTCGGCTAGACGCAAACCCACTCGGCTACACCCAAACCCACTCGGCCTGACTCAAACCCACTCGGCTAGAACCAAACCCACTCCGCTAGACCCAAACCGACTCCGCTAGACTCAAACCCACTCGGCTAGACCCAACCCCACTCCGCCAGACCCAAACCCACTCGGCTAGACCCAAACCCAATCGGCTAGACCCAAACCCACTCGGCTAGGCCCAAACCCACTCGGCTAGACCCAAACCCACTCGGCTAGACCCAAAACCACTCCGCTAGACACAAACCCACTCGGCTAGACCCAAACCCTCTCGGCTAGACCCAAACCCACTCGGCTAGATGCAAACCCACTCGGTTAGACCCAAACCCATTCGGCTAGACCCAAATCCACTCGGCTAGACCCAAACCCACTCCGCTAGACCCAAACCCACTCGGCTAGACCCAAACCCACTCGGCTAGACCGAAACCCACTCGGCTAGACCCAAACCCACTCGGCTAGACCCAAACCCACTCGGCGAGACCAAAACACACTCGGCTAGACCCAAACCCACTCGGCTAGACCCAAACCCACTCGGCTAGACCCAAACACACTCGGCTAGACCCAAACCCACTCGGCTACACCCAAACCCACTCGGCTACACCCAAACCCACTCGGCTAGACCCAAAACCACTCCGCTAGACCCAAACCCACCCGGCTAGACCCAAACCCACTCGGCTAGACCCAAACCCACTCGGCTAGATGCAAACCCACTCGGCTAGACCCAAACCCACTCCGCTAGACCGAAACCCACTCGGCTAGATCGGCAAGACCCAAACCCACTCGGCTAGACCCAAACCCACTCGGCTAGACCCAAACCCACTCGGCTAGACCCAAACCCACTCGGCTAGACCCAAAACCACTCCGCTAGACCCAAACCCACTCGGCTAGACCCAACCCACTCGGCTAGACCCAAACCCACTCGGCTAGATGCAAACCCACTCGGCTAGACCCAAACCCACACGGCTAGACCCAAACCCACTCGGCTAGACCCAAACTCACTCCGCTAGACCCAAACCCACTTGGCTAGACGCAAACCCACTCGGCTAGACCCAAACCCACTCGGCCTGACTCAAACCCACTCGGCTAGAACCAAACCCACTCCGCTAGACCCAAACCGACTCCGCTAGACTCAAACCCACTCGGCTAGATGTAAACCCACTCAGCTAGACCCAAACCCACTCGGCTAGACCCAAACCCACTCGTCTAGACCCAAACCCACTCGGCTACACCTAAACCCACTTGGCTAGATCCAAACCCAATCCGCTAGACCCAAACCCACTGCGCTAGACGCAACCCCACTCCGCCAGACCCAAACCCTCTCGGCTAGACCCAAACCCACTCGGCTAGATGCAAACCCACTCGGCTAGACCCAAACCCATTCGGCTAGACCCAAATCCACTCGGCTAGACCCAAACCCACTCCGCTAGACCCAAACCCACTCCGCTAGACCCAAACCCACTCGGCTAGACCCAAACCCACTCGGCTAGACCCAAACCCACTCGGCTAGACCCAAACCCACTCGGCTAGACCAAAACACACTCGGCTAGACCCAAACCCACTCGGCTAGACCCAAACCCACTCGGCTAGACCCAAACACACTCGGCTAGATGCAAACCCACTCGGCTAGACCCAAACCCACTCCGCTAGACCGAAACCCACTCGGCTAGACTCAAACCCACTCGGCTAGACCCAAACCCACTCGGCCTGACTCAAACCCACTCGGCTAGAACCAAACCCACTCCGCTAGACCCAAACCCACTCCGCTAGACTCAAACCCACTCGGCTAGACGCAAACCCACTCGGCTAGACCCAAACCCACTCGGCTAGACCCAAACCCACTCGGCAAGACACAAACCCACTCGTCTAGACCCAAACCCACTCGGCTACACCCAAACCCACTTGGCTAGATCCAAACCCAATCCGCTAGACCCAAACCCACTTCGCTAGACCCAACCCCACTCCGCTAGACCCAAACCCACTCGGCTAGACCCAAACCCACTCGGCTAGACCCAAACCCACTCCGCTAGACCCAAAACCACTCCGCTAGACCCAAACCCACTCGGCTAGACCCAAACCCACTCGGCTAGACCCAAACCCTCTCAGCTAGATGCAAACCCACTCGGCTAGACCCAAACACACTCGGCCAGACCCAAACCCACTAGGCTAGACCCAAACCCACTCCGCTAGACCCAAACACACTCGGCTAGACTCAAACCCACTCGGCTAGACCCAAACCCTTCTCGGCCTGACTCAAACCCACTCGGCTAGAACCAAACCCACTCCGCTAGACCCAAACCGATTCCGCTAGACTCAAACCAACTCGGCTAGACGCAAACCCACTCGGCTAGACCCAAACCCACTCGGCTGGACCCAAACCCTCTCGGCAAGACCCAAACCCACTCGTCTAGACCCAAACCCACTCGGCTACACCCAAACCCACTTGGCTAGATCCAAACCCAATCCGCTAGGCCCAAACCCACTTCGCTAGACCCAACCCCACTCCGCTAGACCCAAACCCACTCGGCTAGACCCAAACCCACTCGGCTAGACCAAAACCCACTCGGCTAGGCCCAAACCCACTCGGCTAGACCCAAACCCACTCGGCTAGACCCAAACCCTCTCGGCTAGACCCAAACCCACTCGGCTAGCCCCAAACACACTCGGCTAGACCCAAACCCACTCGGCCAAACCCAAACCCACTCGGCTGGACCCAAACCCACTCGGCTAGACCCAAACCCACTCGGCTAGACCCAAACCCACCCGGCTAGACCCAAACACACTCGGCTAGACCCAAACCCACTCGGCTAGACCCAAACCCACTCGGCTAGACGCAAACCCACTCGGCTAGACCCAAACCCACTCGGCTAGACGCAAACCCACACCGCTAGACCCAAACCCATTCGGCTAGACCCAAACCCACTCGGCTAGACCCAAACCCACTCGGCTTGACCCAAACCCACTCGGCTAGACCCAAAACCACTCCGCTAGACCCAAACCCATTCGGCTAGACCCAAACCCACTCGGCTAGACCCAAACTCACTCGGCTAGATGCAAACCCACTCGGCTAGACCCAAACCCACACGGCTAGACCCAAACCCACTCGGCTAGACCCAAACTCACTCCGCTAGACCCAAACCCACTCGGCTAGACGCAAACCCACTCGGCTAGACCCAAACCCACTCGGCCTGACTCAAACCCACTCGGCTAGAACCAAACCCACTCCGCTAGACCCAAACCGACTCCGCTAGACTCAAACCCACTTGGCTAGACGTAAACCCACTCGGCTAGACCCAAACCCAATTGGCTAGAACCAAACCCACTCGGCTAGACCCAAACCCACTCGGCTAGACCCAAAACCACTCTGCTAAACCCAAACCCACTCGGCTCGACCCAAACCCACTCAGCTAGACCCAAACCCACTCGGCTAGATGCAAACCCACTCGGCTAGACCCAAACCCACTCGGCTAGACCCAAACTCACTCGGCTAGACCCAAACCCACTCCGCTAGACCGAAACCCACTCGGCTAGATCGGCAAGACCCAAACCCACTCGGCTAGACCCAAACCCACTCGGCTAGACCCAAACCCACTCGGCTAGACCCAAACCCACTCGGCTAGACCCAAAACCACTCCGCTAGACCCAAACCCACTCGGCTAGACCCAACCCACTCGGCTAGACCCAAACCCACTCGGCTAGATGCAAACCCACTCGGCTAGACCCAAACCCACACGGCTAGACCCAAACCCACTCGGCTAGACCCAAACTCACTCCGCTAGACCCAAACCCACTTGGCTAGACGCAAACCCACTCGGCTAGACCCAAACCCACTCGGCCTGACTCAAACCCACTCGGCTAGAACCAAACCCACTCCGCTAGACCCAAACCGACTCCGCTAGACTCAAACCCACTCGGCTAGATGTAAACCCACTCAGCTAGACCCAAACCCACTCGGCTAGACCCAAACCCACTCGTCTAGACCCAAACCCACTCGGCTACACCTAAACCCACTTGGCTAGATCCAAACCCAATCCGCTAGACCCAAACCCACTGCGCTAGACGCAACCCCACTCCGCCAGACCCAAACCCTCTCGGCTAGACCCAAACCCACTCGGCTAGATGCAAACCCACTCGGCTAGACCCAAACCCATTCGGCTAGACCCAAATCCACTCGGCTAGACCCAAACCCACTCCGCTAGACCCAAACCCACTCCGCTAGACCCAAACCCACTCGGCTAGACCCAAACCCACTCGGCTAGACCCAAACCCACTCGGCTAGACCCAAACCCACTCGGCTAGACCAAAACACACTCGGCTAGACCCAAACCCACTCGGCTAGACCCAAACCCACTCGGCTAGACCCAAACACACTCGGCTAGATGCAAACCCACTCGGCTAGACCCAAACCCACTCCGCTAGACCGAAACCCACTCGGCTAGACTCAAACCCACTCGGCTAGACCCAAACCCACTCGGCCTGACTCAAACCCACTCGGCTAGAACCAAACCCACTCCGCTAGACCCAAACCCACTCCGCTAGACTCAAACCCACTCGGCTAGACGCAAACCCACTCGGCTAGACCCAAACCCACTCGGCTAGACCCAAACCCACTCGGCAAGACACAAACCCACTCGTCTAGACCCAAACCCACTCGGCTACACCCAAACCCACTTGGCTAGATCCAAACCCAATCCGCTAGACCCAAACCCACTTCGCTAGACCCAACCCCACTCCGCTAGACCCAAACCCACTCGGCTAGACCCAAACCCACTCGGCTAGACCCAAACCCACTCCGCTAGACCCAAAACCACTCCGCTAGACCCAAACCCACTCGGCTAGACCCAAACCCACTCGGCTAGACCCAAACCCTCTCAGCTAGATGCAAACCCACTCGGCTAGACCCAAACACACTCGGCCAGACCCAAACCCACTAGGCTAGACCCAAACCCACTCCGCTAGACCCAAACACACTCGGCTAGACTCAAACCCACTCGGCTAGACCCAAACCCTTCTCGGCCTGACTCAAACCCACTCGGCTAGAACCAAACCCACTCCGCTAGACCCAAACCGATTCCGCTAGACTCAAACCAACTCGGCTAGACGCAAACCCACTCGGCTAGACCCAAACCCACTCGGCTGGACCCAAACCCTCTCGGCAAGACCCAAACCCACTCGTCTAGACCCAAACCCACTCGGCTACACCCAAACCCACTTGGCTAGATCCAAACCCAATCCGCTAGGCCCAAACCCACTTCGCTAGACCCAACCCCACTCCGCTAGACCCAAACCCACTCGGCTAGACCCAAACCCACTCGGCTAGACCAAAACCCACTCGGCTAGGCCCAAACCCACTCGGCTAGACCCAAACCCACTCGGCTAGACCCAAACCCTCTCGGCTAGACCCAAACCCACTCGGCTAGCCCCAAACACACTCGGCTAGACCCAAACCCACTCGGCCAAACCCAAACCCACTCGGCTGGACCCAAACCCACTCGGCTAGACCCAAACCCACTCGGCTAGACCCAAACCCACCCGGCTAGACCCAAACACACTCGGCTAGACCCAAACCCACTCGGCTAGACCCAAACCCACTCGGCTAGACGCAAACCCACTCGGCTAGACCCAAACCCACTCGGCTAGACGCAAACCCACACCGCTAGACCCAAACCCATTCGGCTAGACCCAAACCCACTCGGCTAGACCCAAACCCACTCGGCTTGACCCAAACCCACTCGGCTAGACCCAAAACCACTCCGCTAGACCCAAACCCATTCGGCTAGACCCAAACCCACTCGGCTAGACCCAAACTCACTCGGCTAGATGCAAACCCACTCGGCTAGACCCAAACCCACACGGCTAGACCCAAACCCACTCGGCTAGACCCAAACTCACTCCGCTAGACCCAAACCCACTCGGCTAGACGCAAACCCACTCGGCTAGACCCAAACCCACTCGGCCTGACTCAAACCCACTCGGCTAGAACCAAACCCACTCCGCTAGACCCAAACCGACTCCGCTAGACTCAAACCCACTTGGCTAGACGTAAACCCACTCGGCTAGACCCAAACCCAATTGGCTAGAACCAAACCCACTCGGCTAGACCCAAACCCACTCGGCTAGACCCAAAACCACTCTGCTAAACCCAAACCCACTCGGCTCGACCCAAACCCACTCAGCTAGACCCAAACCCACTCGGCTAGATGCAAACCCACTCGGCTAGACCCAAACCCACTCGGCTAGACCCAAACTCACTCGGCTAGACCCAAACCCACTCCGCTAGACCCAAACCCACTTGGCTAGACCCAAACCCACTCGGCTAGACCCAAACCCACTCCGCTAGACCCAAACCCACTCGGCTAGACCCAAACCCACTCGGCTAGACGCAAACCCACTCGGCTACACCCAAACCCACCCGGCTAGACCCAAACCCACTCGGCTAGACCCAAAACAACTCCGCTAGACCCAAACCCACTAGACTAGACCCAAACCCACTCGGCTAGACCCAAACCCACTCGGCTAGACCCAAACCCATTCGGCTAGACCCAAACCCACTCCGCTAGAACCAAACCGACTCCGCTAGACTCAAACCCACTTGGCTAGACGTAAACCCACTCGGCTAGACCCAAACCCAATCGGCTAGAACCAAACCCACTCGGCTAGACCCAAACCCACTCGGCTAGACCCAAAACCACTCCGCTAAACCCAAACCCACTCGGCTCGACCCAAACCCACTCGGCTAGACCCAAACCCACTCGGCTAGATGCAAACCCACTCGGCTAGACCCAAACCCACTCGGCTAGACCCAAACTCACTCGGCTAGACCCAAACTCACTCCGCTAGACCCAAACCCACTTGGCTAGACCCAAACCCACTCGGCTAGACCCAAACCCACTCCGCTAGACCCAAACCCACTCGGCTAGACCCAAACCCACTCGGCTAGACGCAAACCCACTCGGCTACACCCAAACCCACCCGGCTAGACCCAAACCCACTCGGCTAGACCCAAAACAACTCCGCTAGACCCAAACCCACTAGGCTAGACCCAAACCCACTCGGCTAGACCCAAACCCACTCGGCTAGACCCAAACCCATTCGGCTAGACCCAAACCCACTCCGCTAGAACCAAACCCACTGCGCTAGACCCAAACCCACTTGGCTAGAACCAAACCCACTCGGCTAGACCAAAACCCACTCGGCTAGGCCCAAACCCACTCGGCTAGACACAAACCCACTCGGCCAGACCCAAACCCACTCGGCTAGACCCAAACCCACTCGGCTAGACCCAAACCCACTCGGCTAGACCCAAACCCACTCGGCTAGACCCAAACCCACTCGGCTAGACCCAAACCCACTCGGCTAGACGCAAACCCACACCGCTAGACCCAAACCCACTCAGCTAGACCCAAACCCACTCGGCTAGACCCAAACCCACTCGGCTATACCCAAACCCACTCCGCTAGACCCAAAACCACTCCGCTAGACCCAAACCCACTTGGCTAGACCCAAACCCACTCGGCTAGACCCAAGCCCACTCAGCTAGATGCAAACCCACTCGGCTAGACCCAAACCCACTCGGCCAGACCCAAACCCACTAGGCTAGACCCAAACCCACTCCGCTAGACCCAAACCCACTCGGCTAGACTCAAACCCACTCGGCTAGACCCAAACCCTTCTCGGCCTGACTCAAACCCACTCGGCTAGAACCAAACCCACTCCGCTAGACCCAAACCGACTCCACTAGACTCAAACCCACTCGGCGAGACGCAAACCCACTCGGCTAGACCCAAACCCACTCGGCTAGACCCAAACCCACTCGGCAAGACCCAAACCCACTCGTCTAGACCCAAACCAACTCGGCTACACCCAAACCCACTTGGCTAGATCCAAACCCAATCCGCTAGACCCAAACCCACTTCGCTAGACCCAACCCCACTCCGCTAGACCCAATCCCACTCGGCTAGACCCAAACCCACTCGGCTAGACCAAAACCCACTCGGCTAGGCCCAAACCCACTCGGCTAGACCCAAACCCACTCGGCTAGACCCAAACCCTCTCCGCCGGACCCAAACCCACTCGGCTAGACCCAAACCCACTTGGCTTGACCCAAACCCACTCGGCTAGACCCAAACCCACTCGGCTAGACCCAAACACACTCGGCTAGACCCAAACCCACTCGGCCAAACCCAAACCCACTCGGCTAGACCCAAACCCACTCGGCTAGACCCAAACCCACTCGGCTAGACCCAAACCCACCCGGCTAGACCCAAACACACTCGGCTAGACCCAAACCCACTCGGCTAGACCCAAACCCACTCGGCTAGACGCAAACCCACTCGGCTAGACCCAAACCCACTCGGCTAGACGCAAACCCACACCGTTGGACCCAAACCCACTCGGCTAGACCCAAACCCACTCGGCTAGACCCAAACCCACTCGGCTAGACGCAAACCCACTCGGCTAGACCCAAAACCACTCCGCTAGACCCAAACCCATTCGGCTAGACCCAAACCCACTCGGCTAGACCCAAACCCACTCGGCTAGATGCAAACCCACTCGGCTAGACCCAAACCCACACGGCTAGACCCAAACCCACTCGGCTAGACCCAAACTCACTCCGCTAGACCCAAACCCACTCGGCTAGACGCAAACCCACTCAGCTAGACCCAAACCCACTCGGCCTGACTCAAACCCACTCGGCTAGAACCAAACCCACTCCGCTAGACCCAAACCGACTCCGCTAGACTCAAACCCACTTGTCTAGACGTAAACCCACTCGGCTAGACCCAAACCCAATCGGCTAGAACCAAACCCACTCGGCTAGACCCAAACCCACTCGGCTAGACCCAAAACCACTCCGCTAAACCCAAACCCACTCGGCTCGACCCAAACCCACTCAGCTAGACCCAAACCCACTCGGCTAGATGCAAACCCACTCGGCTAGACCCAAACCCACTCGGCTAGACCCAAACTCACTCGGCTAGACCCAAACCCACTCCGCTGGACCCAAACCGACTTGGCTAGACCCAAACCCACTCGGCTAGACCCAAACCCACTCCGCTAGACCCAAACCCACTCGGCTAGACCCAAACCCACTCGGCTAGACGCAAAAACCCACTCGGCTACACCCAAACCCACCCTGCTAGACCCAAACACACTCGGCTAGACCCAAAACAACTCCGCTAGACCCAAACCCACTAGGCTAGACCCAAACCCACTCGGCTAGACCCAAACCCACTCGGCTAGACCCAAACCCATTCGGCTAGACCCAAACCCATTCGGCTAGACCCAAACCCACTCCGCTAGAACCAAACCCACTGCGCTAGACCCAAACCCACTCCGCTAGACCCAAACCCACTCCGCTAGAACCAAACCCACTCGGTTAGACCGAAACCCTCTTGGCTAGACCCAAACCCACTCGGCTAGACCCAAACCCACTCGGCTAGACGCAAACCCACTCGGCTAGACCCAAACCTACTCGGCTAGACGCAAACCCACTCGGCTGGACCCAAACCCACTCCGCTAGACCGAAACCCACTCCGCTAGACCCAAACCCACTCCGCTAGAACCAAACCCACTGCGCTACACCCAAACGCACTCGGCTAGACCCCAACCCACTCGGCTAGCCCCCAACGCACTCGGCTAGACCCAAACCCACTCCGCTAGACGCAAACCCACTCGGCCAGACGCAAACCCACTCGGCTAGACCCAAACCCACTCGGCTAGACGCAAACCCACTCAGCTAGACCCAAACCCACTCGGCCTGACTCAAACCCACTCGGCTAGAACCAAACCCACTCCGCTAGACCCAAACCGACTCCGCTAGACTCAAACCCACTTGTCTAGACGTAAACCCACTCGGCTAGACCCAAACCCAATCGGCTAGAACCAAACCCACTCGGCTAGACCCAAACCCACTCGGCTAGACCCAAAACCACTCCGCTAAACCCAAACCCACTCGGCTCGACCCAAACCCACTCAGCTAGACCCAAACCCACTCGGCTAGATGCAAACCCACTCGGCTAGACCCAAACCCACTCGGCTAGACCCAAACTCACTCGGCTAGACCCAAACCCACTCCGCTAGACCCAAACCGACTTGGCTAGACCCAAACCCACTCGGCTAGACCCAAACCCACTCCGCTAGACCCAAACCCACTCGGCTAGACCCAAACCCACTCGGCTAGACGCAAAAACCCACTCGGCTACACCCAAACCCACCCTGCTAGACCCAAACACACTCGGCTAGACCCAAAACAACTCCGCTAGACCCAAACCCACTAGGCTAGACCCAAACCCACTCGGCTAGACCCAAACCCACTCGGCTAGACCCAAACTCATTCGGCTAGACCCAAACCCATTCGGCTAGACCCAAACCCACTCCGCTAGAACCAAACCCACTGCGCTAGACCCAAACCCACTCCGCTAGACCCAAACCCACTCCGCTAGAACCAAACCCACTCGGTTAGACCGAAACCCTCTTGGCTAGACCCAAACCCACTCGGCTAGACCCAAACCCACTCGGCTAGACGCAAACCCACTCGGCTAGACCCAAACCTACTCGGCTAGACGCAAACCCACTCGGCTGGACCCAAACCCACTCCGCTAGACCGAAACCCACTCCGCTAGACCCAAACCCACTCCGCTAGAACCAAACCCACTGCGCTACACCCAAACGCACTCGGCTAGACCCCAACCCACTCGGCTAGCCCCCAACGCACTCGGCTAGACCCAAACCCACTCCGCTAGACGCAAACCCACTCGGCCAGACGCAAACCCACTCGGCTAGACCCAAACCCACTCGGCTAGACGCAAACCCACTCGGCTAGCCCCAAACCCGCTCGGCTAACCCAAACCCATTCGGCAAAACCCAAACCCACTCCGCTAGACCCAAACCCGCTCGGCTAGACCCAAACCCACTCGGTTAGACCCAAACCCACTCCGCCAGACCCAAACCCACTCGGCTAGACCCAAACCCACTCCGCTAGACCCAAACCCACTCCGCTAGACCCAAACCCACTGGGCTAGACCCAAACCCACTCGGCTTGACCCAAACCCACTTGGCTAGAACCAAACCTACTCGGCTAGACCCAAACCCACTCGGCTAGACCGAAACCCACTCGGGTAGACCCAAACCCACTCGGCTAGACCCAAACCCACTCGGCTAGACCCAAATCCACTCGGCTAGACCCAAAACAACTCCGCTACACCCAAACCCACTAGGCTAGACCCAAACCAACTCCGCTAGAACCAAACCCACTGCGCTAGACCCAAACCCACTCCGCTAGACCCAAACCCACTCCGCTAGACCCAAACCCACTCGGTTAGACCCAAACCCACTCAGCTAGACCCAAACCCACTCGGCTAGAGCCAAACCCACTCGGCTAGATGCAAACCCACTCGGCTAGACGCAAACCCAATCAACTAGACCCAAACCCACTCGGCTAGACGCAAACCCACTCGGCTGGAACCAAACCCACTCCGCTAGACCCAAACCCACTCCGCTAGACCCAAACCCACTCGGCTAGACCCAAACCCACTCGGCTAGACCCAAACCCACTCGGCTAGACCCAAACCCACTCGGCTAGACCCAAACCCACTCGGCTAGACGCAAACCCACACCGCTAGACCCAAACCCACTCAGCTAGACCCAAACCCACTCGGCTAGACCCAAACCCACTCGGCTATACCCAAACCCACTCCGCTAGACCCAAAACCACTCCGCTAGACCCAAACCCACTTGGTTAGACCCAAACCCACTCGGCTAGACCCAAGCCCACTCAGCTAGATGCAAACCCACTCGGCTAGACCCAAACCCACTCGGCCAGACCCAAACCCACTAGGCTAGACCCAAACCCACTCCGCTAGACCCAAACCCACTCGGCTAGACTCAAACCCACTCGGCTAGACCCAAACCCTTCTCGGCCTGACTCAAACCCACTCGGCTAGAACCAAACCCACTCCGCTAGACCCAAACCGACTCCACTAGACTCAAACCCACTCGGCGAGACGCAAACCCACTCGGCTAGACCCAAACCCACTCGGCTAGACCCAAACCCACTCGGCAAGACCCAAACCCACTCGTCTAGACCCAAACCAACTCGGCTACACCCAAACCCACTTGGCTAGATCCAAACCCAATCCGCTAGACCCAAACCCACTTCGCTAGACCCAACCCCACTCCGCTAGACCCAATCCCACTCGGCTAGACCCAAACCCACTCGGCTACACCAAAACCCACTCGGCTAGGCCCAAACCCACTCGGCTAGACCCAAACCCACTCGGCTAGACCCAAACCCTCTCCGCCGGACCCAAACCCACTCGGCTAGACCCAAACCCACTTGGCTTGACCCAAACCCACTCGGCTAGACCCAAACCCACTCGGCTAGACCCAAACACACTCGGCTAGACCCAAACCCACTCGGCCAAACCCAAACCCACTCGGCTAGACCCAAACCCACTCGGCTAGACCCAAACCCACTCGGCTAGACCCAAACCCACCCGGCTAGACCCAAACACACTCGGCTAGACCCAAACCCACTCGGCTAGACCCAAACCCACTCGGCTAGACGCAAACCCACTCGGCTAGACCCAAACCCACTCGGCTAGACGCAAACCCACACCGTTGGACCCAAACCCACTCGGCTAGACCCAAACCCACTCGGCTAGACCCAAACCCACTCGGCTAGACGCAAACCCACTCGGCTAGACCCAAAACCACTCCGCTAGACCCAAACCCATTCGGCTAGACCCAAACCCACTCGGCTAGACCCAAACCCACTCGGCTAGATGCAAACCCACTCGGCTAGACCCAAACCCACACGGCTAGACCCAAACCCACTCGGCTAGACCCAAACTCACTCCGCTAGACCCAAACCCACTCGGCTAGACGCAAACCCACTCAGCTAGACCCAAACCCACTCGGCCTGACTCAAACCCACTCGGCTAGAACCAAACCCACTCCGCTAGACCCAAACCGACTCCGCTAGACTCAAACCCACTTGTCTAGACGTAAACCCACTCGGCTAGACCCAAACCCAATCGGCTAGAACCAAACCCACTCGGCTAGACCCAAACCCACTCGGCTAGACCCAAAACCACTCCGCTAAACCCAAACCCACTCGGCTCGACCCAAACCCACTCAGCTAGACCCAAACCCACTCGGCTAGATGCAAACCCACTCGGCTAGACCCAAACCCACTCGGCTAGACCCAAACTCACTCGGCTAGACCCAAACCCACTCCGCTAGACCCAAACCGACTTGGCTAGACCCAAACCCACTCGGCTAGACCCAAACCCACTCCGCTAGACCCAAACCCACTCGGCTAGACCCAAACCCACTCGGCTAGACGCAAAAACCCACTCGGCTACACCCAAACCCACCCTGCTAGACCCAAACACACTCGGCTAGACCCAAAACAACTCCGCTAGACCCAAACCCACTAGGCTAGACCCAAACCCACTCGGCTAGACCCAAACCCACTCGGCTAGACCCAAACTCATTCGGCTAGACCCAAACCCATTCGGCTAGACCCAAACCCACTCCGCTAGAACCAAACCCACTGCGCTAGACCCAAACCCACTCCGCTAGACCCAAACCCACTCCGCTAGAACCAAACCCACTCGGTTAGACCGAAACCCTCTTGGCTAGACCCAAACCCACTCGGCTAGACCCAAACCCACTCGGCTAGACGCAAACCCACTCGGCTAGACCCAAACCTACTCGGCTAGACGCAAACCCACTCGGCTGGACCCAAACCCACTCCGCTAGACCGAAACCCACTCCGCTAGACCCAAACCCACTCCGCTAGAACCAAACCCACTGCGCTACACCCAAACGCACTCGGCTAGACCCCAACCCACTCGGCTAGCCCCCAACGCACTCGGCTAGACCCAAACCCACTCCGCTAGACGCAAACCCACTCGGCCAGACGCAAACCCACTCGGCTAGACCCAAACCCACTCGGCTAGACGCAAACCCACTCGGCTAGCCCCAAACCCGCTCGGCTAACCCAAACCCATTCGGCAAAACCCAAACCCACTCCGCTAGACCCAAACCCGCTCGGCTAGACCCAAACCCACTCGGTTAGACCCAAACCCACTCCGCCAGACCCAAACCCACTCGGCTAGACCCAAACCCACTCCGCTAGACCCAAACCCACTCCGCTAGACCCAAACCCACTGGGCTAGACCCAAACCCACTCGGCTTGACCCAAACCCACTTGGCTAGAACCAAACCTACTCGGCTAGACCCAAACCCACTCGGCTAGACCGAAACCCACTCGGGTAGACCCAAACCCACTCGGCTAGACCCAAACCCACTCGGCTAGACCCAAATCCACTCGGCTAGACCCAAAACAACTCCGCTACACCCAAACCCACTAGGCTAGACCCAAACCAACTCCGCTAGAACCAAACCCACTGCGCTAGACCCAAACCCACTCCGCTAGACCCAAACCCACTCCGCTAGACCCAAACCCACTCGGTTAGACCCAAACCCACTCAGCTAGACCCAAACCCACTCGGCTAGAGCCAAACCCACTCGGCTAGATGCAAACCCACTCGGCTAGACGCAAACCCAATCAACTAGACCCAAACCCACTCGGCTAGACGCAAACCCACTCGGCTGGAACCAATCCCACTCCGCTAGACCCAAACCCACTCCGCTAGACCCAAACCCACTCGGCTAGACCCAAACCCACTCGGCTAGACCCAAACCCACTCGGCTAGACCCAAACCCACTCGGCTAGACCCAAACCCACTCGGCTAGACGCAAACCCACACCGCTAGACCCAAACCCACTCAGCTAGACCCAAACCCACTCGGCTAGACCCAAACCCACTCGGCTATACCCAAACCCACTCCGCTAGACCCAAAACCACTCCGCTAGACCCAAACCCACTTGGTTAGACCCAAACCCACTCGGCTAGACCCAAGCCCACTCAGCTAGATGCAAACCCACTCGGCTAGACCCAAACCCACTCGGCCAGACCCAAACCCACTAGGCTAGACCCAAACCCACTCCGCTAGACCCAAACCCACTCGGCTAGACTCAAACCCACTCGGCTAGACCCAAACCCTTCTCGGCCTGACTCAAACCCACTCGGCTAGAACCAAACCCACTCCGCTAGACCCAAACCGACTCCACTAGACTCAAACCCACTCGGCGAGACGCAAACCCACTCGGCTAGACCCAAACCCACTCGGCTAGACCCAAACCCACTCGGCAAGACCCAAACCCACTCGTCTAGACCCAAACCAACTCGGCTACACCCAAACCCACTTGGCTAGATCCAAACCCAATCCGCTAGACCCAAACCCACTTCGCTAGACCCAACCCCACTCCGCTAGACCCAATCCCACTCGGCTAGACCCAAACCCACTCGGCTACACCAAAACCCACTCGGCTAGGCCCAAACCCACTCGGCTAGACCCAAACCCACTCGGCTAGACCCAAACCCTCTCCGCCGGACCCAAACCCACTCGGCTAGACCCAAACCCACTTGGCTTGACCCAAACCCACTCGGCTAGACCCAAACCCACTCGGCTAGACCCAAACACACTCGGCTAGACCCAAACCCACTCGGCCAAACCCAAACCCACTCGGCTAGACCCAAACCCACTCGGCTAGACCCAAACCCACTCGGCTAGACCCAAACCCACCCGGCTAGACCCAAACACACTCGGCTAGACCCAAACCCACTCGGCTAGACCCAAACCCACTCGGCTAGACGCAAACCCACTCGGCTAGACCCAAACCCACTCGGCTAGACGCAAACCCACACCGTTGGACCCAAACCCACTCGGCTAGACCCAAACCCACTCGGCTAGACCCAAACCCACTCGGCTAGACGCAAACCCACTCGGCTAGACCCAAAACCACTCCGCTAGACCCAAACCCATTCGGCTAGACCCAAACCCACTCGGCTAGACCCAAACCCACTCGGCTAGATGCAAACCCACTCGGCTAGACCCAAACCCACACGGCTAGACCCAAACCCACTCGGCTAGACCCAAACTCACTCCGCTAGACCCAAACCCACTCGGCTAGACGCAAACCCACTCAGCTAGACCCAAACCCACTCGGCCTGACTCAAACCCACTCGGCTAGAACCAAACCCACTCCGCTAGACCCAAACCGACTCCGCTAGACTCAAACCCACTTGTCTAGACGTAAACCCACTCGGCTAGACCCAAACCCAATCGGCTAGAACCAAACCCACTCGGCTAGACCCAAACCCACTCGGCTAGACCCAAAACCACTCCGCTAAACCCAAACCCACTCGGCTCGACCCAAACCCACTCAGCTAGACCCAAACCCACTCGGCTAGATGCAAACCCACTCGGCTAGACCCAAACCCACTCGGCTAGACCCAAACTCACTCGGCTAGACCCAAACCCACTCCGCTAGACCCAAACCGACTTGGCTAGACCCAAACCCACTCGGCTAGACCCAAACCCACTCCGCTAGACCCAAACCCACTCGGCTAGACCCAAACCCACTCGGCTAGACGCAAAAACCCACTCGGCTACACCCAAACCCACCCTGCTAGACCCAAACACACTCGGCTAGACCCAAAACAACTCCGCTAGACCCAAACCCACTAGGCTAGACCCAAACCCACTCGGCTAGACCCAAACCCACTCGGCTAGACCCAAACCCATTCGGCTAGACCCAAACCCATTCGGCTAGACCCAAACCCACTCCGCTAGAACCAAACCCACTGCGCTAGACCCAAACCCACTCCGCTAGACCCAAACCCACTCCGCTAGAACCAAACCCACTCGGTTAGACCGAAACCCTCTTGGCTAGACCCAAACCCACTCGGCTAGACCCAAACCCACTCGGCTAGACGCAAACCCACTCGGCTAGACCCAAACCTACTCGGCTAGACGCAAACCCACTCGGCTGGACCCAAACCCACTCCGCTAGACCGAAACCCACTCCGCTAGACCCAAACCCACTCCGCTAGAACCAAACCCACTGCGCTACACCCAAACGCACTCGGCTAGACCCCAACCCACTCGGCTAGCCCCCAACGCACTCGGCTAGACCCAAACCCACTCCGCTAGACGCAAACCCACTCGGCCAGACGCAAACCCACTCGGCTAGACCCAAACCCACTCGGCTAGACGCAAACCCACTCGGCTAGCCCCAAACCCGCTCGGCTAACCCAAACCCATTCGGCAAAACCCAAACCCACTCCGCTAGACCCAAACCCGCTCGGCTAGACCCAAACCCACTCGGTTAGACCCAAACCCACTCCGCCAGACCCAAACCCACTCGGCTAGACCCAAACCCACTCCGCTAGACCCAAACCCACTCCGCTAGACCCAAACCCACTGGGCTAGACCCAAACCCACTCGGCTTGACCCAAACCCACTTGGCTAGAACCAAACCTACTCGGCTAGACCCAAACCCACTCGGCTAGACCGAAACCCACTCGGGTAGACCCAAACCCACTCGGCTAGACCCAAACCCACTCGGCTAGACCCAAATCCACTCGGCTAGACCCAAAACAACTCCGCTACACCCAAACCCACTAGGCTAGACCCAAACCAACTCCGCTAGAACCAAACCCACTGCGCTAGACCCAAACCCACTCCGCTAGACCCAAACCCACTCCGCTAGACCCAAACCCACTCGGTTAGACCCAAACCCACTCAGCTAGACCCAAACCCACTCGGCTAGAGCCAAACCCACTCGGCTAGATGCAAACCCACTCGGCTAGACGCAAACCCAATCAACTAGACCCAAACCCACTCGGCTAGACGCAAACCCACTCGGCTGGAACCAAACCCACTCCGCTAGACCCAAACCCACTCCGCTAGACCCAAACCCACTCCGCTAGACCCAAACCCACTCAGCTCGACCCAAACCCACTCCGCCAGAACCAAACCCACTGCGCTGGACCCAAACCCACTCGGCTAGACCCCAATCCACTCGGCTAGCCCCCAACCCACTCGGCCAGACCCAAACCCACTCGGCTAGACCCAAACCCACTCGGCTAGACGCAAACCCACTCGGATAGACCCAAACCCACTCGGCTAGACGCAAACCCACTCGGCTAGACCCAAACCCACTCGGCTAGACCCAAACCCACTCGGCTAAACCCAAACCCACTCCGCTGGACCCAAACCCGCTCGGCCAGACCCAAACCCACTCGGCTAGACCCAAACCCACTCGGCTAGACCCAAACCCAATCGGCTAGACCCAAACCCACTCGGCTAGACCCAAACACACTCGGCTAGACCTAAACCCACTCGGCTACACCCAAACCCACTCGGCTACACCCAAACCCACTGCGCTAGACCCAAACCCACTCCGCTAGACCCAAACCCACTCCGCTAGACCCAAACCCACTCGGTTAGACCGAAACCCACTCGGCTAGACCCAAACCCACTCGGCTAGACCCAAACCCACTCGGCTAGACGCAAACCCACTCGGCTAGACGCAAACCCACTCGGCTAGACCCAAACCCACTCGGCTAGACGCAAACCCACTCGGATAGACCCAAACCCACTCCGCTAGACCCAAACCCACTCCGGTAGACCCAAACCCACTCCGCTAGACCCAAACCCACTCAGCTCGACCCAAACCCACTCCGCTAAACCCAAACCCACTCCGCTAGACCCAAACTCACTCCGCTAGACCCAAACCCACTGGGCAAGACCCAAACCCACTCGGATAGACCCAAACCCACTTGGCTAGACCCAAACCCACTCGGCAAGACCCAAACCCGCTCGGGTAGACCCAAACCCACTCGGCTAGACCCAAACCCACTCGGCTAGACCCAAACCCACTCGGCTAGACCCAAAACAACTCCGCTAGACCCAAACCCACTAGGCTAGACCCAAACCCACTCGGCTAGACCCAAACCCACTCGGCTAGACCCAAACCCATTCGGCTAGACCCAAACCCACTCCGCTAGAACCAAACCCACTGCGGTAGACCCAAACCCACTCCGCTAGACCCAAACCCACTCCGCTAGACCCAAACACACTCGGCTAGACCCAAACCCACTCGGCTAGACCCAAACCCACTCGGCTAGACCCAAACCCACTCGGCTAGACCCAAACCCACTCGGCTAGACCCAAACCCACTCGGCTAGACCCAAACCCACTCCGCTAGACCCAAACCCACTCCGCTAGACCCAAACCCACTGGGCTAGACCCAAACCCACTCGGCTAGACCCAAACCCACTTGGCTAGACCCAAACCCACTCGGCTAGACCCAAACCCACTCGGCTAGACCCAAACCCACTCGGGTAGACCCAAACCCACTCGGGTAGACCCAAACCCACTCGGCTTGACCCAAACCCACTCGGCTAGACCCAAAACAACTCCGCTAGACCCAAACCCACTAGGCTAGACCCAAACTCACTCGGCTTGACCCAAACCCACTCCGCTAGACCCAAACCCATTCGGCTAGACCCAAACCAACTCCGCTAGACCCAAACCCACTCCGCTAGACCCAAACCAACTCCGCTAGAACCAAACCCACTGCGCTAGACCCAAACCCACTCTGCTAGACCCAAACCCACTCCGCTAGACCCAAACCCACTCGGCTAGACACCAACCCACTCGGCTAGCCCCCAACCCACTCGGCTAGACCCAAACCAACTTTGCTAGACCCAAACCCACTCGGCTAGACGCAAACATAGAAACATAGAAACATAGAAAATAGGTGCAGGAGTAGGCCATTCGGCCCTTCGAGCCTGCACCGCCATTCAATGTGATCATGGCTGATCATCCAACTCAGTATCCCGTACCTGCCTTCTCTCCATACCCCCTGATCCCTTTAGCCACAAGTGCCACATCTGACGCCCTCTTAAATATAGCCAATGAACTGGCCTCAACTACCTTCTGTGGCAGAGAATTCCAGAGACTCACGACTCTCTGTGTAAAGAATGTTTTCCTCATTTCGGTCCTAAAGGAATTCCCCCTTATCCTTAGACTGTGACCCCTTGTTCTGGACTCCCCCAACATCGGGAACAATCTTCCAGCATCTAGCTTGTCCAACCCCTTAAGAATGTTGTAAGTTTCTATAAGATCCCCCCTCAATCTTCTAAATTCCAGCGAGGACAAGCCGAGTCTATCCAATCTTTCCTCATATGAAAGTCCTGACATCCCAGGAATCAGTCTGGTAGACTGCTAGAAACCCAGTCGGCTAGACCCAAACCCACTCGGCTAGACCCAAACCCACTCGGCTAGACCCAAACCCACTCGGCTAGACCCAAAACAACTCCGCTAGACCCAAACCCACTAGGCTAGACCCAAAACAACTCCGCCAGACCCAAACCCACTAGGCTAGACCCAAACCAACTCCGCTAGAACCAAACCCACTGCGCTAGACCCAAACCCACTCTGCTAGACCCAAACCCACTCCGCTAGACCCAAACCCACTCGGTTAGACCGAAACCCACTCGGCTAGACCCAAACCCACTCAGCTAGACCCAAACCCACTCGGCTAGACGCAACCCCACTCGGCTAGACGCAAACCCACTCGGCTAGACCCAAACCCACTCGGCTAGACGCAAACCCACTCGGCTAGACCCAAACCCACTCGGCTAGACGCAAACCACCTCGGCTAGACGCAAACCCACTCGGCTAGACCCAAACCCACTCGGCTAGACCCAAACCCACTCGGCTAAACCCAAACCCACTCCGCTAGACCCAAACCCGCTCGGCTATACCCAAACCCACTCGGCTAGACCCAAACCCACTCGGCTAAACCCAAACCCACTCGGCTAGACCCACTCGGCTAGACCAAAACCCACTCGGCTAGACCCAAACCAACTCGGCTAGACCCAAACCCACTCGGCTAGACCCAAACCCACTCCACTAGACCCAAACCCACTCGGCTAGACCCAAACCCACTCAGCTAGACCCAAACCCACTCGGCTAGACCCAAACACACTCGGCTAGACCTAAACCCACTCGGCTAGACCCAAACCCACTCGGCTAGACCCAAACCCACTCGGCTAGACCCAAACCCACTTGGCTAGACGCAAACCCACTCGGCTAGACGCAAACCCACTCGGCTAGAACGAAACCCACTCGGCTAGATGCAAACCCACTCGGCTGGACCCAAACCCACTCGGCTAGACGCAAACCCACTCGGCTAGACCCAAACCCACTCGGCTAGACCCAAACCCACTCGGCTAAACCCAAACCCACTCCGCTAGACCCAAACCCGCTCGGCTAGACCCAAACCCACTCGGCTAGACCCAAACCCCCTCGGCTAGACCCAAACCCACTCGGCTAGACCCAAACCCACTCGGCTAGACCAAAACCCACTCGGCTAGACCCAAACCAACTCGGCTAGACCCAAACCCACTCGGCTAGACCAAAACCCACTCCGCTAGACCCAAACCCACTCGGCTAGACCCAAACCCACTCGGCTAGACCCAAACCCACTCGGCTAGACCCAAACCCACTCGGCTAGACCCATTCCCACTCGGCTAGACCCAAACCCACTCGGCAAGACTCAAACCCACTCGGCTAGACCCAAACCCATTCGGCTAGACGCAAACCCACTCGGCTAGACCCAAACCCACTCGGCTAGACCCAAACCCACTCGGCGAGACCCAAACCCACTCGGCTAGACCCAAACCCACTCGGCTAGACCCAAACCCACTCGGCTAGACCCAAACCCACTCGGCTAGACCCAAACCCACTCGACTAGATCCAAACCCACTCCGCTAAACCCAAACCCACTCCGCTAGACCCAAACCCACTCCGCTAGACCCAAACCCACTCCGCTAGACCCAAACCCACTCGGTTAGACCGAAACCCACTCGGCTAGAACCAAACCCACTCGGCTAGACCCAAACCCACTTGGCTAGACGCAAAAACCCACTCGGCTAGACGCAATCCCACTCGGCTAGACCCAAACCCACTCGGCTAGATGCAAACCCACTCGGCTAGACCCAAACCCAGTCGGCTAGACCCAAACCCACTCGGCTAAACCCAAACCCACTCCGCTAGACCCTAACCCACACCGCTAGACCCAAACCCACTCGGCCAGACCCAAACCCACTCGGCTAGACCCAAACCCACTCGGCTAGACCCAAACCCCCTCGGCTAGACCCAAACCCACTCGGCTAGACCCAAACCCACTCGGCTAGACCAAAACCCACTCGGCTAGACCCAAACCCACTCGGCTAGACCAAAACCCACTCGGCTAGAACCAAACCAACTCGGCTAGACCCAAACCCACTCGGCCAGACCCAAACCCACTCCGCTAGACCCAAACCCACTCGGCTAGACCCAAACGCACTCGGCTAGACCCAAACCCACTCGGCTAGACCCAAACCCACTCGGCAAGACTCAAACCCACTCGGCTAGACCCAAACCCATGCGGCTAGACGCAAACCCACTCAGCTAGACCCAAACCCACTCGGCTAGACCCAAACCCACTCGGCGAGACCCAAACCCACTCGGCTAGACCCAAACCCACTCGGCTAGACCCAAACCCACTCGGCTAGACCCAAACCCACTCGGCTAGACCCAAACCCACTCGACTAGATCCAAACCCACTCCGCTAGACCCAAACCCACTCCGCTAGACCCAAACCCGCTCGGCTAGACCCAAACCCACTCGGCTAGACCCAAACCCCCTCGGCTAGTCCCAAACCCACTCGCCTAGACCCAAACCCTCTCGGCTAGACCCAAACCAACTCGGCCAGACCCAAACCCACTCGGCTAGACCCAAACCCACTCCGCTAGACCCAAACCCACTGGGCTAGACCCAAACCCACTCGGCTAGACCCAAACCCACTCGGCTAGACCCAAACACACTCGGCTAGACCGAAACCCACTCGGCTAGACCCAAACCCACTCGGCTAGACCCAAACCCACTCGGCTAGACCCATTCCCACTCGGCTAGACCCAAACCCACTCGGCAAGACTCAAACCCACTCGGCTAGACCCAAACCCATTCGGCTAGACGGAAACCCACTCGGCTAGACCCAAACCAACTCGGCTAGACCCAAACCCACTCGGCGAGACCCAAACCCACTCGGCTAGACCCAAACCCACTCGGCTAGACCCAAACCCACTCGGCTAGACCCAAACCCACTCGGCTAGACCCAAACCCACTCGACTAGATCCAAACCCACTCCGCTAGACCCAAACCCACTCCGCTAGACCCAAACCCACTCCGCTAGACCCAAACCCACTCCGCTAGACCCAAACCCACTCGGTTAGACCGAAACCCACTCGGCTAGAACCAAACCCACTCGGCTAGACCCAAACCCAATCGGCTAGACCCAAACCCAATCGGCTAGCCCCAAACCCACTCGGATAGGCGCAAACCCACTCCGCTAGACCCAAACCCACTCGGCTAGACCCAAACCCACTCGGCTAGACCCAAACCCACTCGGCTAGACCCAAACCCACTCGGCTAGACCCAAAACCACTCCGCTAGACCCAAACCCACTCGGCTACACCCAAACCCACTCGGCTAGACCCAAACCCACTCGGCTAGACCCATACCCATTCGGCTAGACCCAAACCCACTCTGCTAGACCCAAACCCACTCGGCTAGCCCCAAAACCCACTCGGCTAGACCCAAACCCATTCGGCTAGACCCAAACCCACTCGGCTAGACCCAAACCCACTCGGCTAGACCAAAACCCACTCGGCTAGACCCAAACCCACTCCGCTAAACCCAAACCCACTCCGCTAGACCCAAACCCACACGGCTAGACCCAAACCCACTCGACTGGACCCAAACCCACTCGGCCTGACCCAAACCCACTCGGCTAGACCCAAACCCACTCGGCTAGACCAAAACCCATTTGGCTAGACCCAAACCAACTCGGCTACTCCCAAACCCACTCGGCTAGACCCAAACCCACTCCGCTAGACCCAAACCCACTCGGCTAGACCCAAAGCCACTCGGCTAGACCCAAACCCACTCGGCTAGACCCAAACACACTCGGCTAGACCCAAACCCACTCGGCTGGACCCAAACCCACTCGGCTAGCCCCAAACCCACTCGGCTAGACCCAAACCCACACGCTAGACCCAAACCCACTCGGCTAGACCCAAACCCGCTCGGCTGGACCCAAACCCACTCGGCTAGACCCAAACCCACTCGGCTAGACCCAAACCCACTCGGCTAGACCCAAACCCACTCGGCTAGACCCAAACCCACTCGGCTAGACCCAAACCCACTCGGCTAGGCCCAAACCCACTCGGCAAGACTCAAACCCACTCGGCTAGACCCAAACCCATTCGGCTAGACGCAAACCCACTCGGCTAGACCCAAACCCACTCGGCTAGACCCAAACCCACTCGGCGAGACCCAAACCCAATCGGCTAGACCCAAACCCAATCGGCTAGCCCCAAACCCACTCGGATAGGCGCAAACCCACTCTGCTAGACCCAAACCCACTCTGCTAGACCCAAACCCACTCGGCTAGCCCCAAAACCCACTCGGCTAGACCCAAACCCACTCGGCTAGACCCAAACCCACTCGGCTAGACCCAAACCCACTCGGTTAGACCAAAACCCACTCGGCTAGACCCAAACCCACTCCGCTAAACCCAAACCCACTCCGCTAGACCCAAACCCACACGGCTAGACCCAAACCCACTCGACTGGACCCAAACCCACTCGGCCTGACCCAAACCCACTCGGCTAGACCCAAACCCACTCGGCTAGACCAAAACCCATTTGGCTAGACCCAAACCAACTCGGCTACTCCCAAACCCACTCGGCTAGACCCAAACCCACTCCGCTAGACCCAAACCCACTCGGCTAGACCCAAAGCCACTCGGCTAGACCCAAACCCACTCGGCTAGACCCAAACACACTCGGCTAGACCCAAACCCACTCGGCTGGACCCAAACCCACTCGGCTAGCCCCAAACCCACTCGGCTAGACCCAAACCCACACGCTAGACCCAAACCCACTCGGCTAGACCCAAACCCGCTCGGCTGGACCCAAACCCACTCGGCTAGACCCAAACCCACTCGGCTAGACCCAAACCCACTCGGCTAGACCCAAACCCACTCGGCTAGACCCAAACCCACTCGGCTAGACCCAAACCCACTCGGCTAGGCCCAAACCCACTCGGCAAGACTCAAACCCACTCGGCTAGACCCAAACCCATTCGGCTAGACGCAAACCCACTCGGCTAGACCCAAACCCACTCGGCTAGACCCAAACCCACTCGGCGAGACCCAAACCCACTCGGCTAGACCCAAACCCACTCGGCTAGACCCAAACCCACTCGGCTAGACCCAAACCCACTCGGCTAGACCCAAACCCACTCGACTAGATCCAAACCCACTCCGCTAGACTCAAACCCACTCCGCGAGACCCAAACCCACTCCGCTAGACCCAAACCCACTCGGCTAGACCAAAACCCACTCGGTTAGACCCAAACCAACTCGGCTAGACCCAAACCCACTCGGCTAGACCCAAACCCACTCCGCTAGACCCAAACCCACTGGGCTAGACCCAAACCCACTCGGCTAGACCCAAACCCACTCGGCTAGACCCAAACACACTCGGCTAGACCGAAACCCACTCGGCTAGACCCAAACCCACTCGGCTAGACCCAAACCCACTCGGCTAGACCCATTCCCACTCGGCTAGACCCAAACCCACTCGGCAAGACTCAAACCCACTCGGCTAGACCCAAACCCATTTGGCTAGACGCAAACCCACTCGGCTAGACCCAAACCAACTCGGCTAGACCCAAACCCACTCGGCGAGACCCAAACCCACTCGGCTAGACCCAAACCCACTCGGCTGGACCCAAACCCACTCGGCTAGACCCAAACCCACTCGGCTAGACCCAAACCCACTCGACTAGATCCAAACCCACTCCGCTAGACCCAAACCCACTCCGCTAGACCCAAACCCACTCCGCTAGACCCAAACCCACTCCGCTAGACGCAAACCCACTCGGCTAGACGCAAACCCACTCGGCTAGACCCAAACCCACTCCGCTAGACCCAAACCCACTCGGCTAGACCCAAAGCCACTCGGCTAGACCCAAACCCACTCGGCTGGACCCAAACACACTCGGCTAGACCCAAACCCACTCGGCTGGACCCAAACCCACTCGGCTAGACCCAAACCCAATCGGCTAGACCCAAACCCACTCGGCTGGACCCAAACCTACTCGGCTAGACCCAAACCCACTCGGCTAAACCCAAACACACTCGGCTATACCCAAACACACTCGGCTAGACCCAAACCCACTCGGCTAGACCCAAACCCAATCGGCTAGACACAAACCCAATCGGCTAGCCCCAAACCCACTCGGATAGGCGCAAACCCACTCCGCTAGACCCAAACCCACTCGGATAGGCGCAAACCCGCTCGGCTATACCCAAACCCACTCGGCTAGACCCAAACCCACTCGGCTAAACCCAAACCCACTCGGCTAGACCCACTCGGCTAGACCAAAACCCACTCGGCTAGACCCAAACCAACTCGGCTAGACCCAAACCCACTCGGCTAGACCCAAACCCACTCCACTAGACCCAAACCCACTCGGCTAGACCCAAACCCACTCAGCTAGACCCAAACCCACTCGGCTAGACCCAAACACACTCGGCTAGACCTAAACCCACTCGGCTAGACCCAAACCCACTCGGCGAGACCCAAACCCACTCGGCTAGACCCAAACCCACTCGGCTAGACCCAAACCCACTCGGCTAGACCCAAACCCACTCGGCTAGACCCAAACCCACTCGACTAGATCCAAACCCACTCCGCCAGACCCAAACCCACTCCGCTAGACCCAAACCCACTCCGCTAGACCCAAACCCACTCCGCTAGACCCAAACCCACTCGGTTAGACCGAAACCCACTCGGCTAGACCCAAACCCACTCGGCTAGACCCAAACCCACTTGGCTAGACGCAAACCCACTCGGCTAGACGCAAACCCACTCGGCTAGAACGAAACCCACTCGGCTAGACCCATTCCCACTCGGCTAGACCCAAACCCACTCGGCAAGACTCAAACCCACTCGGCTAGACCCAAACCGATTCGGCTAGACGCAAACCCACTCGGCTAGACCCAAACCCACTCGGCTAGACCCAAACCCACTCGGCGAGACCCAAACCCACTCGGCTAGACCCAAACCCACTCGGCTAGACCCAAACCCACTCGGCTAGACCCAAACCCACTCGGCTAGACCCAAACCCACTCGACTAGATCCAAACCCACTCCGCTAGACCCAAACCCACTCCGCTAGACCCAAACCCACTCCGCTAGACCCAAACCCACTCCGCTAGACCCAAACCCACTCGGTTAGACCGAAACCCACTCGGCTAGAACCAAACCCACTCGGCTAGACCCAAACCCACTTGGCTAGACGCAAACCCACTCGGCTAGACGCAATCCCACTCGGCTAGACCCAAACCCACTCGGCTAGATGCAAACCCACTCGGCTAGACCCAAACCCAGTCGGCTAGACCCAAACCCACTCGGCTAAACCCAAACCCACTCCGCTAGACCCTAACCCACACCGCTAGACCCAAACCCACTCGGCCAGACCCAAACCCACTCGGCTAGACCCAAACCAACTCGGCTAGACCAAAACCCATTCGGCTAGACCCAAACCAACTCGGCTAGACCCAAACCCACTCGGCTAGACCCAAACCCACTCGGCTAGACCCAAACCCACTTGGCTAGACGCAAACCCACTCGGCTAGACGCAAACCCACTCGGCTCGACCCAAACCCACTCGGCTAGACGCAAACCCACTCGGCTAGACCCAAACCCACTCGGCTAGACCCAAACCCACTCGGCTAAACCCAAACCCACTCCGCTAGACCCAAACCCGCTCGGCTAGACCCAAACCCACTCGGCTAGACCCAAACCCCCTCGGCTAGACACAAACCCACTCGGCTAGACCCAAACCCACTCGGCTAGACCAAAACCCACTCGGCTAGACCCAAACCCACTCGGCTAGACCAAAACCCACTCGGCTAGAACCAAACCAACTCGGCTAGACCCAAACCCACTCGGCCAGACCCAAACCCACTCCGCTAGACCCAAACCCACTCGGCTAGACCCAAACCCACTCGGCTAGACCCAAACCCACTCGGCTAGACCCAAACCCACTCGGCAAGACTCAAACCCACTCGGCTAGACCCAAACCCATTCGGCTAGACCCAAACCCACTCGGCTAGACCCAAACCCACTCGGCGAGACCCAAACCCACTCGGCCAGACCCAAACCCACTCCGCTAGACCCAAACCCACTCGGCTAGACCCAAACCCACTCGGCTAGACCCAAACCCACTCGGCTAGACCCAAACCCACTCGGCAAGACTCAAACCCACTCGGCTAGACCCAAACCCATTCGGCTAGACCCAAACCCACTCGGCTAGACCCAAACCCACTCGGCGAGACCCAAACTCACTCGGCTAGACCCAAACCCACTCGGCTAGACCCAAACCCACTCGGCTAGACCCAAACCCACTCGGCTAGACCCAAACCCACTCGACTAGATCCAAACCCACTCCGCTAGACCCAAACCCACTCGGCTAGACCCAAACCCCCTCGGCTAGACCCAAACCCACTCGGCTAGACCCAAACCCACTCGGCTAGACCAAAACCCACTCGGCTAGACCCAAACCAACTCGGCCAGACCCAAACCCACTCGGCTAGACCCAAACCCACTCCGCTAGACCCAAACCCACTGGGCTAGACCCAAACCCACTCGGCTAGACCCAAACCCACTCGGCTAGACCCAAACACACTCGGCTAGACCGAAACCCACTCGGCTAGACCCAAACCCACTCGGCTAGACGCAAACCCACTCGGCTAGACCCATTCCCACTCGGCTAGACCCAAACCCACTCGGCAAGACTCAAACCCACTCGGCTAGACCCAAACCCATTCGGCTAGACGCAAACCCACTCGGCTAGACCCAAACCAACTCGGCTAGACCCAAACCCACTCGGCGAGACCCAAACCCACTCGGCTAGACCCAAACCCACTCGGCTAGACCCAAACCCACTCGGCTAGACCCAAACCCACTCGGCTAGACCCAAACCCACTCGACTAGATCCAAACCCACTCCGCTAGACCCAAACCCACTCCACTAGACCCAAACCCACTCCGCTAGACCCAAACCCACTCCGCTAGACCCAAACCCACTCGGTTAGACCGAAACCCACTCGGCTAGAACCAAACCCACTCGGCTAGACCCAAACCCACTCGGCTAGACCCAAACCCACTCGGCTAGATGCAAACCCACTCGGCTAGACCCAAACCCACTCGGCTAGACCCAAACCCACTCGGCTAGACCCAAACCCACTCGGCTAGACCCAAACCCACTCGGCTAGACCCAAAACCACTCCGCTAGACCCAAACCCACTCGGCTACACCCAAACCCACTCGGCTAGACCCAAACCCACTCGGCTAGACCCATACCCATTCGGCTAGACCCAAACCCAGTCTGCTAGACCCAAACCCACTCGGCTAGCCCCAAAACCCACTCGGCTAGACCCAAACCCACTCGGCTAGACCCAAACCCACTCGGCTAGACCCAAACCCACTCGGCTAGACCCAAACCCACTCGGCTAGACCCAAACCCACTCCGCTAAACCCAAACCCACTCCGCTAGACCCAAACCCACTCGGCTACACCCTAACCCACTCGGCTAGACCCAAACACACTCGGCTAGACGCAAACACACTCGGCTAGACCCAAACCCACTCGGCGAGACCCTAACCCACTCGGCTAGACCCAAACCCACTCGGCTAGACCCAAACCCACTCGGCTACACCCTAACCCACTCGGCTACACCCAAACCCACTCAGCTAGATCCAAACCCACTCGGCTAGACCCAAACCCATTCGGCTAGGCCGAAACCCACTCGGCTAGACCCAAACCCACTCTGCTAGACCAAAACCCACTCGGCTAGACCCAAACCCACTCGGCTAGACCCAAACCCACTCGGCTACACTCTAACCCACTCGGCTAGACCCAAACCCACACGGCTAGACCCAAACCCACTCGGCTAGACCCAAACCCACTCGGCTAGACCCAAACCCACTCGGCTACACCCTAACCCACTCGGCTAGACCCAAACCCACTCGGCTAGACCCAAACCCACTCGGCTAGACCCAAACCCATTCGGCTAGGCCGAAACACACTCGGCTAGACCCAAACCCACTCTGCTGGACCAAAACCCACTCGGCTAGACCGAAAACCCACTCGGCTAGACCCAAACCCACTCGGCTACACCGTAACCCACTCGGCTAGACCCAAACCCACTCGGCTAGACCCAAACCCACTCGGCTAGACCCAAACCCATTCGGCTTGGCCGAAACCCACTCGGCTAGACCCAAACCCACTCTGCTAGATCAAAACCCACTAGGCTAGACCCTAACCAACTCGGCTAGACTCAAACCCCCTCGGCTAGACCCAAACCCACTCCGCTGGACCCAAACCCACTCGGCTAGAACCAAACCCACTCGGCTACACCCAAACCCATTCGGCTAGACCCAAACCCACTCGGCTAGACCCAAACCCACTCGGCTAGACCCAAACCCACTCGGCTACACCCAAACGCACTCGGCTAGACCCAAACCCACTGGGCTAGACCCAAACCCACTCGGCTACACCCAAACGCACTCGGCTAGACCCAAACACACTCGGCTAGACCCAAACCCACTCCGCCAGACCCAAACCCACTCCGCTAGACCCAAACCCACTCCGCTAGACCCAAACCCACTCGGCTAGACCCAAACCCACTCGGGTAGACCCAAACGCGCTCGGCTAGACGAAAACCCACTCGGCTAGACCCAAACCCACACGCTAGACCCAAACCCACTCGGCTAGACCCAAACCCACTCGGCTGGACCCAAACCCACTCGGCTAGACCCAAACCCACTCCGCCAGACCCAAACCCACTCAGCTAGACCCAAACCCACTCGGCTAGACCCAAACCCAATTGGCTAGACCCAAACCCACTCGGCTAAACCCAAACCTACTCGGCTAGACTCAAACCCACTCGGCTAGACCCAAACCCACTCGGCTAGACCCAAAACCACTCGGCTAGACCCAAACCCACTCGGCTACACCCTAACCCACTCGGCTAGACCCAAACACACTCGGCTAGACGCAAACACACTCGGCTAGACCCAAACCCACTCGGCGAGACCCAAACCCACTCGGCTAGACCCAAACCCACTCGGCTAGACCCAAACACACTCGGCTACACCCTAACCCACTCGGCTAGACCCAAACCCACTCAGCTAGATCCAAACCCACTCGGCTAGACCCAAACCCATTCGGCTAGGCCGAAACCCA
The DNA here is from genome assembly GCA_963514005.1 of Raja brachyura. The sequence continues at coordinate 295,342 of CAUPSL010000968.1, forward strand.
CTCGGCTAGACCCAAACCCACTCTGCTAGACCAAAACCCACTCGGCTAGACCCAAACCCACTCGGCTAGACCCAAACCCACTCGGCTACACTCTAACCCACTCGGCTAGACCCAAACCCACACGGCTAGACCCAAACCCACTCGGCTAGACCCAAACCCACTCGGCTAGACCCAAACCCACTCGGCTACACCCTAACCCACTCGGCTAGACCCAAACCCACTCGGCTAGACCCAAACCCACTCGGCTAGACCCAAACCCATTCGGCTAGGCCGAAACACACTCGGCTAGACCCAAACCCACTCTGCTGGAACAAAACCCACTCGGCTAGACCCAAACCCACTCGGCTAGACCCAAACCCACTCGGCTACACCCTAACCCACTCGGCTAGACCCAAACCCACTCGGCTAGACCCAAACCCACTCAGCTAGACCCAAACCCATTCGGCTAGGCCGAAACCCACTCGGCTAGACCCAAACCCACTCTGCTAGATCAAAACCCACTAGGCTAGACCCTAACCAACTCGGCTAGACCCAAACCCCCTCGGCTAGACCCAAACCCACTCCGCTGGACCCAAACCCACTCGGCTAGAACCAAACCCACTCGGCTACACCCAAACCCATTCGGCTAGACCCAAACCCACTCGGCTAGACCCAAACCCACTCGGCTAGACCCAAACCCACTCGGCTACACCCAAACGCACTCGGCTAGACCCAAACCCACTGGGCTAGACCCAAACCCACTCGGCTACACCCAAACGCACTCGGCTAGACCCAAACACACTCGGCTAGACCCAAACCCACTCCGCCAGACCCAAACCCACTCCGCTAGACCCAAACCCACTCCGCTAGACCCAAACCCACTCGGCTAGACCCTTAACCCACTCGGCTAGACCCAAACCCACTCGGCTAGACCCAAACCCACTTGGCTAGACCCAAACCCACTCGGCTAGACCCAAAGCCACTCGGCTAGACCCAAACCCACTCGGGTAGACCCAAACGCGCTCGGCTAGACGAAAACCCACTCGGCTAGACCCAAACCCACACGCTAGACCCAAACCCACTAGGCTAGACCCAAACCCACTCGGCTGGACCCAAACCCACTCGGCTAGACCCAAACCCACTCCGCCAGACCCAAACCCACTCAGCTAGACCCAAACCCATTCGGCTAGACCCAAACCCAATTGGCTAGACCCAAACCCACTCGGCTAAACCCAAACCTACTCGGCTAGACTCAAACCCACTCGGCTAGACCCAAACACACTCGGCTAGACGCAAACACACTCGGCTAGACCCGAACCCACTCGGCTAGACCCAAACCCACTCGGCTAGACCCAAACCCACTCGGCTAGACCCAAACCCACTCGGCTACACCCTAACCCACTCGGCTACACCCTAACCCACTCGGCTAGACCCACACCCACTCGGCTAGACCCAAACCCATTCGGCTAGGCCGAAACCCACTCGGCTAGACCCAAACCCACTCTGCTAGACCAAAACCCACTCGGCTAGACCCAAACGCACTCGGCTAGACCCAAACCCACTCGGCTAGACCCAAAGCCACTCGGCTAGACCCAAAGCCACTCGGCTGGACCCAAACACACTCGGCTAGATCCAAACCCACTCGGCTGGACCCAAACCCACTCGGCTAGACCCAAACGCAATCGGCTAGACCCAAACCCACTCGGCTAGACCCAAACCTACTCGGCTAGACCCAAACCCACTGGGCTAGACCCAAACCCACTCGGCTACACCCAAACGCACTCGGCTAGACCCAAACCCACTCGGCTAGACCCAAAGCCACTCCGCTAGACCCAAAGCCACTCGGCTGGACCCAAACACACTCGGCTAGACCCAAACCCACTCGGCTGGACCCAAACCCACTCGGCTAGACCCAAACCCAATCGGCTAGACCCAAACCCACTCGGCTAGACCCAAACCTACTCGGCTAGATCCAAACCCACTCGGCTAGACCCAAACACACTCGGCTATACCCAAACACACTCGGCTAGACCCAAACCCACTCGGCTAGACCCAAACCCACTCGGCTAGACCCAAACCCACTCGGCTAGACCCAAACCCAATCGGCTAGCCCCAAACCCACTCGGATAGGCGCAAACCCACTCCGCTAGACCCAAACCCACTCGGCTAGACCCAAACCCACTCGGCTGGAACCAAACCCACTCGGCTAGACCCAAACCCACTCGGCTAGACCCAAACCCACTAGGCTAGACCCAAACCCACTCGGCTAGACCCAAACCCACTCGGCTAGACCCAAATCCACTCGGCTAGACCCAAACCCACTCGGCTAGACCCAAACCCACTCGGCTAGACCCAAACCCACTCGGCTAGACACAAACCCACGCGGCTAGACCCAAACCCACCCGGCCAGACCCAAACCCACTCGGCTAGACCCAAACCCACTTGGCTAGAACCAAACCCACTCGGCTAGACCCAAACAGACTCGGCTAGACCCAAACCCACTCGGCTAGACCCAAACCCACTTGGCTAGACCCAAACAGACTCCGCTAGACCCAAACCCAGTCCGCTAGACCCAAACCCACTCCGCTAGACCCAAACCCACTCCGCTAGACCCAAACCCACTCCGCTAGACCCAAACCCACTCCGCTAGATCCAAACCCACTCCGCTAGACCCAAACCCACTCCGCTAGACCCAAACCCACTCTGCTAGACCCAAACCCACTCCGCTAGACCCTAACCCACTCCGCTAAACCCAAACCCCCTCCGCTAGACCCAAACCCCCTCCGCTAGACCCAAACCCACTCCGCTAGACCCAAACCCACTCCGCTAGACCCTAACCCACTCCGCTAGACCCAAACCCACTCCGCTAGACCCAAACCCACTCGGCTAGACCCAAACCCACTCCGCTAGACCCAAACCCACTCGGCCAGACCCAAACCCACTCGGCTACACCCAAACCCACTCGGCTCCACCCAAACCCACTCGGCTAGACCCAAACCCACTCGGCTGGACCCAAACCCACTCGGCCGGACCCAAACCCACTCGGCTACACCCAAACCCACTCGGCTCCACCCAAACCCACTCGGATAGACCCAAACCCACTCGGCTGGACCCAAACCCACTCGGCTAGACCCAAACCCACTCGGCTAGACCCAAACCCACTAGGCTAGACCCAAGCCGACTCGGCGAAACCCAAACCCACACGGCTAGAGCCAAACCCACTCGCTAGACCAAAACCCACTCGCTAGACCCAAACCCACTCGGCTAGACCCAAACCCACTCGGCTAGACCCAAACCCACGGCTAGACCCAAACCCACTCGGGTAGACCCAAACCCACTCCGCTAGACCCAAACCCACTCGGCTAGACCCAAATCCACTCCGCTAGACCCAAACCCACTCCGCTAGACCCAAACCCAGTCCGCTAGACCCAAACCCACTCCGCTAGACCCAAACCCACTCCGCTGGACCCAAACCCACTCCTCTAGACCCAAACCCACTCCGCTAGACCCAAACCCACTCCGCTAGACCCTAACCCACTCCGCTAGACCCAAACCCACTCCGCTAGACACAAACCCACTCGGCTAGACCCAAACCCACTCCGCTAGACCCAATCCCACTCGGCCAGACCCAAACCCACTCGGCTACACCCAAACCCACTCGGCTACACCCAAACCCACTCGGCTAGACCCAAACCCACTCGGCTACACCCAAACCCACTCGGCTAGACCCAAACCCACGGCTAGACCCAAACCCACTCGGCTAGACCCAAACCCACTCCGCTAGACCCAAACCCACTCGGCTAGACCCAAATCCACTCCGCTAGACCCAAACCCACTCCGCTAGACCCAAACCCAGTCCGCTAGACCCAAACCCACTCCGCTAGACCCAAACCCACTCCGCTAGACCCAAACCCACTCCGATAGACCCAAATCCACTCCGCTAGACCCAAACCCACTCCGCTAGACCCAAACCCAGTCCGCTAGACCCAAACCCACTCCGCTAGACCCAAACCCACTCCGCTAGACCCAAACCCACTCCGCTAGACCCAAACCCACTCCGCTAGACCCAAACCCACTCTGCTAGACCCAAACCCACTCCGCTAGACCCAAACGCACTCCGCTAGACCCAAACCCACTCGCCTAGACCCAAACCCACTCGGCTAGACCCAAACCCACTCGGCCAGACCCAAACCCACTCCGCTGGACACAAACCCACTCGGCTAGACCCAAACCAACTCGGCCAGACCCAAACCCACTCGGCTAGACCCAAACCCTATCGGCTTGACCCAAACCCACTCGGCTAGACCCAAACCCACTCCGCTAGACCCAAACCCACTCGGCTAGACCCAAACCCACTCCGCTAGACCCAAACCCACTCGGCCAGAGCCAAACCCACTCGGCTACACCCAAACCCACTCGGCTAGACCCAAACCCACTCGGCTAGACCCAAACTCACTCGGCTAGACCCAAACCCACTCGGCTAGACCCAAACCCACTCGGCTAGACCCAAACACACGGCTAGACCCAAACCCACTCGGCTGGACCCAAACCCACTCCGCTAGACCCAAACCCACTCGGCTAGACCCAAATCCACTCCGCTAGACCCAAACCCACTCGGCTAGACCCAAACCCAGTCCGCTAGACCCAAACCCACTCTGCTAGACCCAAACCCACTCCGCTGGACCCAAACCCACTCCGCTAGACCCAAACCCACTCCGCTAGACCCAAACCCACTCCGCTAGACCCAAACCCACTCCGCTAGACCCTAACCCACTCCGCTAAACCCAAACCCCCTCCGCTAGACACAAACCCACTCGGCTAGACCCAAACCCACTCGGCTAGACCCAAACCCACTCGGCTAGACCCAAACCCTATCGGCTAGACCCATACCCACTCGGGTAGACCCAAACCCACTCGGCTAGACCCAAACCCACTCGGCTAGACCCAAACCCACTCCGCTAGACCCAAACCCACTCGGCCAGACCCAAACCCATACGGCTACACCCAAACCCACTCGGCTAGACCCAAACCCACTCGGCTAGACCCAAACCCTCTCGGCTAGACCCAAACCCACTCGGCTAGACCCAAACCCACTCGGCTGCACCCAAACCCACTGGCTAGACCCAAACCCACTCGGCTAGACCCAAACCCTCTCGGCTAGACCCTAACCCACTCCGCTAGACCCAAACCCACTCAGCTAGACACAAACCAACTCGGCTTGACCCAAACCCACTCAGCTAGACCCAAAACCACTCGGCTAGAATCAAACCCACTCGGCTAGACCCAAACCCATTCGGCTAGACCCAAACCCACTAGGCTAGACCCAAACCCACTCGGCTAGACCCAAACCCACTCGGCTGGACCCAAACACACTCGGCTAGACCCAAACCCACTCGGCTAGACCCAAACCCACTCCGCTAGACCCAAACCCACTCGGCTAGACCCAAATCCACTCCGCTAGACCCAAATCCACTCCGCTAGACCCAAACCCAGTCCGCTAGACCCAAACCCACTCCGCTAGACCCAAACCCACTCCGCTAGACCCAAACCCACTCCGCTAGACCCAAACCCACTCCGCTAGACCCAAACCCACTCTGCTAGACCCAAACCCACTCCGCTAGACCCTAACCCACTCCGCTAGACCCAAACCCACTCCGCTAGACCCAAACCCACTCGGCTAGACCCAAACCCACTCCGCTAGACCCAAACCCACTCGGCCAGACCCAAACCCACTCGGCTACACCCAAACCCACTCGGCTCCACCCAAACCCACTCGGCTAGACCCAAACCCACTCGGCTGGACCCAAACCCACTCGGCCGGACCCAAACCCACTCGGCTACACCCAAACCCACTCGGCTCCACCCAAACCCACTCGGCTAGACCCAAACCCACTCGGCTGGACCCAAACCCACTCGGCTAGACGCAAACCCACTCGGCTAGACCCAAACCCACTCGGTTAGACCCAAACCCACTAGGCTAGACCCAAGCCCACTCGGCTCAACCCAAACCCACACGGCTGGAGCCAAACCCACTCGCTAGACCCAAACCCACTCGGCTAGACCCAAACCCACTCGGCTAGACCCAAACACACGGCTAGACCCAAACCCACTCGGGTAGACCCAAACCCACTCCGCTAGACCCAAACCCACTCGGCTAGACCCAAATCCACTCCGCTAGACCCAAACCCACTCCGCTAGACCCAAACCCAGTCCGCTAGACCCAAACCCACTCCGCTAGACCCAAACCCACTCGGCTAGACCCAAACCCACTCCACTAGACCCAATCCCACTCGGCCAGACCCAAACCCACTCGGCTACACCCAAACCCACTCGGCTACAGACAAACCCACTCGGCTACAGCCAAACCCACTCGGCTAGTCCCAAACCCACGGCTAGACCCAAACCCACTCGGCTAGACCCAAACCCACTCGGCTAGACCCAAACCAACTCCGCTAGACCCAAACCCACTCGGCTAGACCCAAATCCACTCCGCTAGACCCAAACCCACTCCGCTAGACCCAAACCCAGTCCGCTAGAACCAAACCCACTCCGCTAGACCCAAACCCACTCCGCTAGACCCAAACCCACTCCGCTAGACCCAAATCCACTCCGCTAGACCCAAACCCACTCCGCTAGACCCAAACCCACTCCGCTAGACCCAAACCCACTCCGCTAGACCCAAACCCACTCCGCTAGACCCAAACCCACTCCGCTAGAACCAAACCCACTCGGCTAGACCCAAACCCACTCGGCTAGACCCAAACCCACTTCGCTAGACCCAAACCCACTCGGCTAGACCCAAACCCACTCGGCTAGACCCAAACCCTATCGGCTAGACCCATACCCACTCGGGTAGACCCAAACCCACTCGGCTAGACCCAAACCCACTCGGCTAGACCCAAACCCACTCCGCTAGACCCAAACCCACTCGGCCAGACCCAAACCCATACGGCTACACCCAAACCCACTCGGCTAGACCCAAACCCACTCGGCTAGACCCAAACCCTCTCGGCTAGACCCAAACCCACTCGGCTAGACCCAAACCCACTCGGCTGCACCCAAACCCACTGGCTAGACCCAAACCCACTCGGCTAGACCCAAACCCTCTCGGCTAGACCCTAACCCACTCCGCTAGACCCAAACCCACTCAGCTAGACACAAACCAACTCGGCTTGACCCAAACCCACTCAGCTAGACCCAAAACCACTCGGCTAGAATCAAACCCACTCGGCTAGACCCAAACCCATTCGGCTAGACCCAAACCCACTAGGCTAGACCCAAAGCCACTTGGCTAGACCCAAACCCACTCGGCTGGACCCAAACACACTCGGCTAGACCCAAACCCACTCGGCTAGACCCAAACCCACTCCGCTAGACCCAAACCCACTCGGCTAGACCCAAATCCACTCCGCTAGACCCAAATCCACTCCGCTAGACCCAAACCCAGTCCGCTAGACCCAAACCCACTCCGCTAGACCCAAACCCACTCCGCTAGACCCAAACCCACTCCGCTAGACCCAAACCCACTCCGCTAGACCCAAACCCACTCTGCTAGACCCAAACCCACTCCGCTAGACCCTAACCCACTCCGCTAGACCCAAACCCACTCCGCTAGACCCAAACCCACTCGGCTAGACCCAAACCCACTCCGCTAGACCCAAACCCACTCGGCCAGACCCAAACCCACTCGGCTACACCCAAACCCACTCGGCTCCACCCAAACCCACTCGGCTAGACCCAAACCCACTCGGCTGGACCCAAACCCACTCGGCCGGACCCAAACCCACTCGGCTACACCCAAACCCACTCGGCTCCACCCAAACCCACTCGGCTAGACCCAAACCCACTCGGCTGGACCCAAACCCACTCGGCTAGACGCAAACCCACTCGGCTAGACCCAAACCCACTCGGTTAGACCCAAACCCACTAGGCTAGACCCAAGCCCACTCGGCTCAACCCAAACCCACACGGCTGGAGCCAAACCCACTCGCTAGACCCAAACCCACTCGGCTAGACCCAAACCCACTCGGCTAGACCCAAACACACGGCTAGACCCAAACCCACTCGGGTAGACCCAAACCCACTCCGCTAGACCCAAACCCACTCGGCTAGACCCAAATCCACTCCGCTAGACCCAAACCCACTCCGCTAGACCTAAACCCAGTCCGCTAGACCCAAACCCACTCCGCTAGACCCAAACCCACTCGGCTAGACCCAAACCCACTCCACTAGACCCAATCCCACTCGGCCAGACCCAAACCCACTCGGCTACACCCAAACCCACTCGGCTACAGACAAACCCACTCGGCTACAGCCAAACCCACTCGGCTAGTCCCAAACCCACGGCTAGACCCAAACCCACTCGGCTAGACCCAAACCCACTCGGCTAGACCCAAACCCACTCCGCTAGACCCAAACCCACTCGGCTAGACCCAAATCCACTCCGCTAGACCCAAACCCACTCCGCTAGACCCAAACCCAGTCCGCTAGACCCAAACCCACTCCGCTAGACCCAAACCCACTCCGCTAGACCCAAACCCACTCCGCTAGACCCAAATCCACTCCGCTAGACCCAAACCCACTCCGCTAGACCCAAACCCAGTCCGCTAGACCCAAACCCACTCCGCTAGACCCAAACCCACTCCGCTAGACCCAAACCCACTCCGCTAGACCCAAACCCACTCCGCTAGAACCAAACCCACTCGGCTAGACCCAAACCCACTCGGCTAGACCCAAACCCACTCGGCTAGACCCAAACCCACTCGGCTAGACCCAAACCCTATCGGCTTGACCCAAACCCTATCGGCTTGACCCAAAACCACTCGGCTAGACGCAAACCCACTCCGCTAGACCCAAACCCACTCGGCTAGACCCAAACCCACTCCACTAGACCCAATCCCACTCGGCCAGACCCAAACCCACTCGGCTACACCCAAACCCACTCGGCTACAGCCAAACCCACTCGGCTACAGCCAAACCCACTCGGCTAGACCCAAACCCACGGCTAGACCCAAACCCACTCGGCTAGACCCAAACCCACTCGGCTAGACCCAAACCCACTCCGCTAGACCCAAACCCACTCGGCTAGACCCAAATCCACTCCGCTAGACCCAAACCCACTCCGCTAGACCCAAACCCAGTCCGCTAGACCCAAACCCACTCCGCTAGACCCAAACCCACTCCGCTAGACCCAAACCCACTCCGCTAGACCCAAATCCACTCCGCTAGACCCAAACCCACTCCGCTAGACCCAAACCCAGTCCGCTAGACCCAAACCCACTCTGCTAGACCCAAACCCACTCCGCTAGACCCAAACCCACTCCGCTAGACCCAAACCCACTCCGCTAGACCCAAACCCACTCTGCTAGACCCAAACCCACTCCGCTAGACCCAAACGTACTCCGCTAGACCCAAACCCACTCCGCTAGACACAAACCCACTCGGCTAGACCCAAACCCACTCGGCCAGACCCAAACCCACTCGGCTAGACCCAAACCCTAACGGCTTGACCCAAACCCACTCGGCTAGACCCAAACCCACTCCGCTAGACCCAAACCCACTCGGCTAGACCCAAACCCACTCCGCTAGACCCAAACCCACTCGGCCAGACCCAAGCCCACTCGGCTAAACCCAAACCCACACGGCTAGAGCCAAACCCACTCTGCTAGACCCAAACCCACTCCGCTAGACCCTAACCCACTCCGCTAGACCCAAACCCACTCCGCTAGACCCAAACCCACTCGGCTAGACCCAAACCCACTCCGCTAGACCCAAACCCACTCGGCCAGACCCAAACCCACTCGTCTACACCCAAACCCACTCGGCTCCACCCAAACCCACTCGGCTAGACCCAAACCCACTCGGCTGGACCCAAACCCACTCGGCCGGACCCAAACCCACTCGGCTACACCCAAACCCACTCGGCTCCACCCAAACCCACTCGGCTAGACCCAAACCCACTCGGCTGGACCCAAACCCACTCGGCTAGACCCAAGCCCACTCGGCTAAACCCAAACCCACACGGCTAGACCCAAACACACGGCTAGACCCAAACCCACTCGGGCAGACACAAACCCACTCCGCTAGACCCAAACCCACTCGGCTAGAGCCAAACCCACTCGGCTAGATCCAAACCCACTCGGCTAGACCCAAACCCACGGCTAGACCCAAACCCACTCCGCTAGACACAAACCCACTCGGCTAGACCCAAACCAACTCGGCCAGACCCAAACCCACTCGGCTAGACCCAAACCCTATCGGCTTGACCCAAACCCACTCGGCTAGACCCAAACCCACTCTGCTAGACCCAAACCCACTCGGCTAGAACCAAACCCACTCCGCTAGACCCAAACCCACTCGGCCAGAGCCAAACCCACTCGGCTAGACCCAAACCCACTCGGCTAGACCCAAACCCACTCGGCTAGACCCAAACCCACTCGGCTAGACCCAAACCCACTCGGCTAGACCCAAACCCACTCGGCTAGACCCAAACCCATTCGGCTAGACCCAAACCCACTAGGCTAGACCCAAACCCACTCGGCTAGACCCAAACCCACTCGGCTGGACCCAAACACACTCGGCTAGACCCAAACCCACTCGGCTAGACCCAAACCCACTCCGCTAGACCCAAACCCACTCGGCTAGACCCAAATCCACTCCGCTAGACCCAAATCCACTCCGCTAGACCCAAACCCAGTCCGCTAGACCCAAACCCACTCCGCTAGACCCAAACCCACTCCGCTAGACCCAAACCCACTCCGCTAGATCCAAACCCACTCCGCTAGACCCAAACCCACTCTGCTAGACCCAAACCCACTCCGCTAGACCCTAACCCACTCCGCTAGACCCAAACCCACTCCGCTAGACCCAAACCCACTCGGCTAGACCCAAACCCACTCCGCTAGACCCAAACCCACTCGGCCAGACCCAAACCCACTCGGCTACACCCAAACCCACTCGGCTCCACCCAAACCCACTCGGCTAGACCCAAACCCACTCGGCTGGACCCAAACCCACTCGGCCGGACCCAAACCCACTCGGCTACACCCAAACCCACTCGGCTCCACCCAAACCCACTCGGCTAGACCCAAACCCACTCGGCTGGACCCAAACCCACTCGGCTAGACGCAAACCCACTCGGCTAGACCCAAACCCACTCGGTTAGACCCAAACCCACTAGGCTAGACCCAAGCCCACTCGGCTAAACCCAAACCCACACGGCTGGAGCCAAACCCACTCGCTAGACCCAAACCCACTCGGCTAGACCCAAACCCACTCGGCTAGACCCAAACACACGGCTAGACCCAAACCCACTCGGGTAGACCCAAACCCACTCCGCTAGACGCAAACCCACTCGGCTAGACCCAAATCCACTCCGCTAGACCCAAACCCACTCCGCTAGACCCAAACCCAGTCCGCTAGACCCAAACCCACTCCGCTAGACCCAAACCCACTCGGCTAGACCCAAACCCACTCCACTAGACCCAATCCCACTCGGCCAGACCCAAACCCACTCGGCTACACCCAAACCCACTCGGCTACAGCCAAACCCACTCGGCTACAGCCAAACCCACTCGGCTAGACCCAAACCCACGGCTAGACCCAAACCCACTCGGCTAGACCCAAACCCACTCGGCTAGACCCAAACCCACTCCGCTAGACCCAAACCCACTCGGCTAGACCCAAATCCACTCCGCTAGACCCAAACCCACTCCGCTAGACCCAAACCCAGTCCGCTAGACCCAAACCCACTCCGCTAGACCCAAACCCACTCCGCTAGACCCAAACCCACTCCGCTAGACCCAAATCCACTCCGCTAGACCCAAACCCACTCCGCTAGACCCAAACCCAGTCCGCTAGACCCAAACCCACTCCGCTAGACCCAAACCCACTCCGCTAGACCCAAACCCACTCCGCTAGACCCAAACCCACTCCGCTAGAACCAAACCCACTCGGCTAGACCCAAACCCACTCGGCTAGACCCAAACCCACTCGGCTAGACCCAAACCCACTCGGCTAGACCCAAACCCTATCGGCTTGACCCAAACCCTATCGGCTTGACCCAAACCCACTCGGCTAGACGCAAACCCACTCCGCTAGACCCAAACCCACTCGGCTAGACCCAAACCCACTCCACTAGACCCAATCCCACTCGGCCAGACCCAAACCCACTCGGCTACACCCAAACCCACTCGGCTACAGCCAAACCCACTCGGCTACAGCCAAACCCACTCGGCTAGACCCAAACCCACGGCTAGACCCAAACCCACTCGGCTAGACCCAAACCCACTCGGCTAGACCCAAACCCACTCCGCTAGACCCAAACCCACTCGGCTAGACCCAAATCCACTCCGCTAGACCCAAACCCACTCCGCTAGACCCAAACCCAGTCCGCTAGACCCAAACCCACTCCGCTAGACCCAAACCCACTCCGCTAGACCCAAACCCACTCCGCTAGACCCAAACCCACTCCGCTAGACCCAAACCCACTCTGCTAGACCCAAACCCACTCCGCTAGACCCAAACGTACTCCGCTAGACCCAAACCCACTCCGCTAGACACAAACCCACTCGGCTAGACCCAAACCCACTCGGCCAGACCCAAACCCACTCGGCCAGACCCAAACCCTAACGGCTTGACCCAAACCCACTCGGCTAGACCCAAACCCACTCCGCTAGACCCAAACCCACTCGGCTAGACCCAAACCCACTCCGCTAGACCCAAACCCACTCGGCCAGACCCAAACCCACTCGGCTAAACCCAAACCCACACGGCTAGAGCCAAACCCACTCTGCTAGACCCAAACCCACTCCGCTAGACCCTAACCCACTCCGCTAGACCCAAACCCACTCCGCTAGACCCAAACCCACTCGGCTAGACCCAAACCCACTCCGCTAGACCCAAACCCACTCGGCCAGACCCAAACCCACTCGTCTACACCCAAACCCACTCGGCTCCACCCAAACCCACTCGGCAAGACCCAAACCCACTCGGCTGGACCCAAACCCACTCGGCCGGACCCAAACCCACTCGGCTACACCCAAACCCACTCGGCTCCACCCAAACCCACTCGGCTAGACCCAAACCCACTCGGCTGGACCCAAACCCACTCGGCTAGACCCAAGCCCACTCGGCTAAACCCAAACCCACACGGCTAGAGCCAAACCCACTCGCTAGACCCAAACCCACTCGGCTAGACCCAAACCCACTCGGCTAGACCCAAACACACGGCTAGACCCAAACCCACTCGGGTAGACACAAACCCACTCCGCTAGACCCAAACCCACTCGGCTAGAGCCAAACCCACTCGGCTACATCCAAACCCACTCGGCTAGACCCAAACCCACGGCTAGACCCAAACCCACTCCGCTAGACACAAACCCACTCGGCTAGACCCAAACCAACTCGGCCAGACCCAAACCCACTCGGCTAGACCCAAACCCTATCGGCTTGACCCAAACCCACTCGGCTAGACCCAAACCCACTCTGCTAGACCCAAACCCACTCGGCTAGAACCAAACCCACTCCGCTAGACCCAAACCCACTCGGCCAGAGCCAAACCCACTCGGCTACACCCAAACCCACTCGGCTAGACCCAAACCCACTCGGCTAGACCCAAACCCACTCGGCTAGACCCAAACCCACTCGGCTAGACCCAAACCCACTCGGCTAGACCCAAACCCACTCGGCTAGACCCAAACACACGGCTAGACACAAATCCACTCGGCTAGACCCAAACCCACTCCGCTAGACCCAAACCCACTCGGCTAGACCCAAATCCACTCCGCTAGACCCAAACCCACTCCGCTAGACCCAAACCCAGTCCGCTAGACCCAAACCCACTCCGCTAGACCCAAACCCACTCCGCTAGACCCAAACCCACTCTGCTAGACCCAAACCCACTCCGCTAGACCCTAACCCACTCCGCTAAACCCAAACCCCCTCCGCTAGACACAAACCCACTCGGCTAGACCCAAACCCACTCGGCTAGACCCAAACCCACTCGGCTAGACCCAAACCTTCTCGGCTAGACCCAAACCCACTCGGCTAGACCCAAACCCTCTCGGCTGCACCCAAACCCACTGGCTAGACCCAAACCCACTCGGCTAGACCCAAACCCTCTCGGCTAGACCCTAACCCACTCCGCTAGACCCAAACCCACTCGGCTAGACACAAACCAACTCGGCTTGACCCAAACCCACTCAGCTAGACCCAAACCCACTCGGCTAGAATCAAACCCACTCGGCTAGACCCAAACACATTCGGCTAGACCCAAACCCACTCGGCTAGACCCAAACCCACTCGGCTAGACCCAAACCCACTCGGCTGGACCCAAACCCACTCGGCTAGACCCAAACCCACTCGGCTAGACCCAAACCCACTCGGCTAGACCCGAACCCACTCGGCTAGACCCAAACCCACTCGGCTAGACCCAAACCCACTCGGCTACACCCAAACCCATTCGGCTAGACCCAAACCCACTCCGTTAGACCCAAACCCACTCCGCTAGACCCAAACCCACTCGACTAGACCCAAATCCACTCCGATAGATCCAAACCCACTCGGCTAGACCCAAACCCACTCGGCTAGACCCAATCCCAGTCCGCTAGACCCAAACCCACTCCGCTAGACGCATACCCACTCCGCTAGACCCAAACCTACTCCGCTAGACGCAAACCCACTCCGCTAGACCCAAACCCACTCGGCTAGACCCAAACCCACTCCGCTAGACCCAAACCCACTCCGCTAGACCCAAACCCACTCCGCTAGACCCTAACCCACTCCGCTAGACCCAAACCCACTCCGCTAGACACAAACCCACTCGGATAGACCCAAACCCACTCGGCTAGACCCAAACCCACTCGGCTAGACCCAAACCCTCTCGGCTAGACCCAAACCCACTCAGCTAGACCCAAACCCTCTCGGCTAGACCCAAACCCACTCGGCTAGACCCAAACCCACTCGGCTAGACCCAAACCCACTCGGCTACACCCAAACCCATTCGGCTAGACCCAAACCCACTCCGTTAGACCCAAACCCACTCCGCTAGACCCAAACCCACTCGGCTAGACCCAAATCCACTCCGCTAGACCCAAACACACTCTGCTAGACCCAAACCCACTCGGCTGGACCCAAACCCAGTCCGCTAGACCCAAACCCACTCCGTTAGACACATAGCCACTCCGCTAGACCCAAACCCACTCCGCTAGACGCAAACCCACTCCGCTAGACCCAAACCCACTCGGCTAGACCCAAACCCACTCCGCTAGACCCAAACCCACTCCGCTAGACCCAAACCCTCTCCGCTAGACCCTAACCCACTCCGTTTGACCCAAACCCACTCCGCTAGACACAAACCCACTCGGCTAGACCCAAACCCACTCGGCTAGACCCAAACCCACTCGGCTAGACCCAAACCCTCTCGGCTAGACCCAAACCCACTCGGCTCGACCCAAACCCACTCCGCTAGACCCAAACCCACTCGGCTAGACCCAAACCTACTCCGCTAGACCAAAACCCACTCGGCCAGTCCCAAACCCACTCGGCTACACCCAAACCCACTCGGCTACACCCAAACCCACTTGGCTCCACCCAAACCCACTCGGCTAGACCCAAACCCACTCGGCTGGATCCAAACCCACTCGGCTAGCCCCAAACCCACTCGGCTAGACCCAAACCCACTCGGCTAGACCCAAACCCACTAGGCGTGACCCAAGCCCACTCGGCTAAACCCAAACCCACACGGCTAGAGCCAAACCCACTCGCTAGACCCAAACCCACTCCGCTAGACCCAATCCCACTCGGCTAGACCCAAACCCACTCCGCTAGACCCAAACCCACTCGGCCAGACCCAAACCCACTCGGCTACACCCAAACCCACTCGGCTAGACCCAAACCCACTCGGCTACACCCAAACCCACTCGGCTAGACCCAAACCCCCTCGGCCAGACCCAAACCCACTCGGCTAGACCCAAACCCACGGCTAGACCCAAACCCACTCGGCTAGACCCAAACCCACTCCGCTAGACCCAAACCCACTCGGCTAGACCCAAACCCACTCCGCCAGACCCAAACCCACTCCGCTAGACCCAAACCCACTCCGCTACACCCAAACCCACTCCGCTAGACCCAAACCCACTCCGCTAGACCCAAACCCACTCTGCTTGACCCAAACCCACTCCGCTAGACACAAACCCACTCGGCTAGACCCAAACCCACTCGGCTATACCCAAACCCACTCGGCTAGACACAAACCCTATCGGCTAGACCCTAACCCACTCCGCTAAACCCAAACCCCCTCCGCTAGACACAAACCCACTCGGCTAGACCCAAACCCACTCGGCTAGACCCAAACCCACTCGGCTAGACCCAAACCTTCTCGGCTAGACCCAAACCCACTCGGCTAGACCCAAACCCTCTCGGCTGCACCCAAACCCACTGGCTAGACCCAAACCCACTCGGCTAGACCCAAACCCTCTCGGCTAGACCCTAACCCACTCCGCTAGACCCAAACCCACTCGGCTAGACACAAACCAACTCGGCTTGACCCAAACCCACTCAGCTAGACCCAAACCCACTCGGCTAGAATCAAACCCACTCGGCTAGACCCAAACACATTCGGCTAGACCCAAACCCACTCGGCTAGACCCAAACCCACTCGGCTAGACCCAAACCCACTCGGCTGGACCCAAACCCACTCGGCTAGACCCAAACCCACTCGGCTAGACCCAAACCCACTCGGCTAGACCCGAACCCACTCGGCTAGACCCAAACCCACTCGGCTAGACCCAAACCCACTCGGCTACACCCAAACCCATTCGGCTAGACCCAAACCCACTCCGTTAGACCCAAACCCACTCCGCTAGACCCAAACCCACTCGACTAGACCCAAATCCACTCCGATAGATCCAAACCCACTCGGCTAGACCCAAACCCACTCGGCTAGACCCAATCCCAGTCCGCTAGACCCAAACCCACTCCGCTAGACGCATACCCACTCCGCTAGACCCAAACCTACTCCGCTAGACGCAAACCCACTCCGCTAGACCCAAACCCACTCGGCTAGACCCAAACCCACTCCGCTAGACCCAAACCCACTCCGCTAGACCCAAACCCACTCCGCTAGACCCTAACCCACTCCGCTAGACCCAAACCCACTCCGCTAGACACAAACCCACTCGGATAGACCCAAACCCACTCGGCTAGACCCAAACCCACTCGGCTAGACCCAAACCCTCTCGGCTAGACCCAAACCCACTCAGCTAGACCCAAACCCTCTCGGCTAGACCCAAACCCACTCGGCTAGACCCAAACCCACTCGGCTAGACCCAAACCCACTCGGCTACACCCAAACCCATTCGGCTAGACCCAAACCCACTCCGTTAGACCCAAACCCACTCCGCTAGACCCAAACCCACTCGGCTAGACCCAAATCCACTCCGCTAGACCCAAACACACTCTGCTAGACCCAAACCCACTCGGCTGGACCCAAACCCAGTCCGCTAGACCCAAACCCACTCCGTTAGACACATAGCCACTCCGCTAGACCCAAACCCACTCCGCTAGACGCAAACCCACTCCGCTAGACCCAAACCCACTCGGCTAGACCCAAACCCACTCCGCTAGACCCAAACCCACTCCGCTAGACCCAAACCCTCTCCGCTAGACCCTAACCCACTCCGTTTGACCCAAACCCACTCCGCTAGACACAAACCCACTCGGCTAGACCCAAACCCACTCGGCTAGACCCAAACCCACTCGGCTAGACCCAAACCCTCTCGGCTAGACCCAAACCCACTCGGCTCGACCCAAACCCACTCCGCTAGACCCAAACCCACTCGGCTAGACCCAAACCTACTCCGCTAGACCAAAACCCACTCGGCCAGTCCCAAACCCACTCGGCTACACCCAAACCCACTCGGCTACACCCAAACCCACTTGGCTCCACCCAAACCCACTCGGCTAGACCCAAACCCACTCGGCTGGATCCAAACCCACTCGGCTAGCCCCAAACCCACTCGGCTAGACCCAAACCCACTCGGCTAGACCCAAACCCACTAGGCGTGACCCAAGCCCACTCGGCTAAACCCAAACCCACACGGCTAGAGCCAAACCCACTCGCTAGACCCAAACCCACTCCGCTAGACCCAATCCCACTCGGCTAGACCCAAACCCACTCCGCTAGACCCAAACCCACTCGGCCAGACCCAAACCCACTCGGCTACACCCAAACCCACTCGGCTAGACCCAAACCCACTCGGCTACACCCAAACCCACTCGGCTAGACCCAAACCCCCTCGGCCAGACCCAAACCCACTCGGCTAGACCCAAACCCACGGCTAGACCCAAACCCACTCGGCTAGACCCAAACCCACTCCGCTAGACCCAAACCCACTCGGCTAGACCCAAACCCACTCCGCCAGACCCAAACCCACTCCGCTAGACCCAAACCCACTCCGCTACACCCAAACCCACTCCGCTAGACCCAAACCCACTCCGCTAGACCCAAACCCACTCTGCTTGACCCAAACCCACTCCGCTAGACACAAACCCACTCGGCTAGACCCAAACCCACTCGGCTATACCCAAACCCACTCGGCTAGACACAAACCCTATCGGCTAGACCCAAACCCACTCGGCTAGACCCAAACCCACTCCGCTAGACCCAAACCCACTCGGCCAGACCCAAACCCACACGGCTACACCCAAACCCACTCGGCTAGACCCAAACCCACTCGGCTAGACCCAAACCCTCTCGGCTAGACCCAAACCCACTCGGCTAGACCCAAACCCACTCGGCTGCACCCAAACCCACTGGCTAGACCCAAACCCACTCGGCTAGACCCAAACCCTCTCGGCTAGACCCTAACCCACTCCGCTAGACCTAAACCCACTCGGCTAGACACAAACCAACTCGGCTTGACCCAAACCCACTCAGCTAGACCCAAACCCACTCGGCTAGAATCAAACCCACTCGGCTAGACCCAAACCCATTCGGCTAGACCCAATCCCACTCCGTTAGACCCAAACCCACTCCGCTAGACCCAAACCCACTCGACTAGACCCAAATCCACTCCGCTAGACCCAAACACACTCGGCTAGACCCAAACCCACTCGGCTGTACCCAAACCCAGTCCGCTAGACCCAAACCCACTCCGCTAGACACATAGCCACTCCGCTAGACCCAAACCCACTCCGCTAGACGCAAACCCACTCCGCTAGACCCAAACCCACTCGGCCAGACCCAAACCCACTCCGCTAGACCCAAACCCACTCCGCTAGACCCAAACCCACTCCGCTAGACCCTAACCCACTCCGTTAGACCCAAACCCACTCCGCTAGACACAAACCCACTCGGCTAGACCCAAACCCACTCGGCTAGACCCAAACCCACTCGGCTGGACCCAAACCCTCTCGGCTAGACCCAACCCACTCGGCTAGACCCAAACCCACTCCGCTAGACCCAAACCCACTCGGCTAGACCCAAACCTACTCCGCTAGACCAAAACCCACTCGGCTAGACCCAAACCCACTCGGCTAGACCCAAACCCACTCGGCTAGACACAAACCCTATCGGCTAGACCCAAACCCACTCGGCTAGACGCAAACCCACTCCGCTAGACCCAAACCCACTTGGCCAGACCCAAACCCACACGGCTACACCGAAACCTACTCGGCTAGACCCAAACCCACTCGGCTAGACCCAAACCCTCTCGGCTAGACCCAAACCCACTCGGCTAGACCCAAACCCACTCGGCTGCACCCAAACCCACTGGCTAGACCCAAACCCACTCGGCTAGACCCAAACCCTCTCGGCTAGACCCTAACCCACTCCGCTAGACCCAAACCCACTCGGCTAGAGACAAACCAAATCGGCTTGACCCAAACCCACTCAGCTAGACCCAAACCCACTCGGCTAGAATCAAACCCACTCGGCTAGACCCAAACCCATTCGGCTAGACCCAAACCCACTCGGCTAGCCCCAAACCCACTCGGCTAGACCCAAACCCACTCGGCTAGACCCAAACCCACTCTTGACTAGACGCAAACCCACTCGGCTACACCCAAACCCATTCGGCTAGACCCAATCCCACTCCGTTAGACCCAAACCCACTCCGCTAGACCCAAACCCACTCGACTAGACCCAAACCCACTCGGCTAGACCCAAACCCACTCCGCTAGACCCAAACCCACTCGGCTAGACCCAAACCCACTCCGCCAGACCCAAACCCACTCCGCTAGACCCAAACCCACTCCGCTACACCCAAACCCACTCCGCTAGACCCAAACCCACTCCGCTAGACCCAAACCCACTCTGCTTGACCCAAACCCACTCCGCTAGACACAAACCCACTCGGCTAGACCCAAACCCACTCGGCTATACCCAAACCCACTCGGCTAGACACAAACCCTATCGGCTAGACCCAAACCCACTCGGCTAGACCCAAACCCACTCCGCTAGACCCAAACCCACTCGGCCAGACCCAAACCCACACGGCTACACCCAAACCCACTCGGCTAGACCCAAACCCACTCGGCTAGACCCAAACCCTCTCGGCTAGACCCAAACCCACTCGGCTAGACCCAAACCCACTCGGCTGCACCCAAACCCACTGGCTAGACCCAAACCCACTCGGCTAGACCCAAACCCTCTCGGCTAGACCCTAACCCACTCCGCTAGACCTAAACCCACTCGGCTAGACACAAACCAACTCGGCTTGACCCAAACCCACTCAGCTAGACCCAAACCCACTCGGCTAGAATCAAACCCACTCGGCTAGACCCAAACCCATTCGGCTAGACCCAATCCCACTCCGTTAGACCCAAACCCACTCCGCTAGACCCAAACCCACTCGACTAGACCCAAATCCACTCCGCTAGACCCAAACACACTCGGCTAGACCCAAACCCACTCGGCTGTACCCAAACCCAGTCCGCTAGACCCAAACCCACTCCGCTAGACACATAGCCACTCCGCTAGACCCAAACCCACTCCGCTAGACGCAAACCCACTCCGCTAGACCCAAACCCACTCGGCCAGACCCAAACCCACTCCGCTAGACCCAAACCCACTCCGCTAGACCCAAACCCACTCCGCTAGACCCTAACCCACTCCGTTAGACCCAAACCCACTCCGCTAGACACAAACCCACTCGGCTAGACCCAAACCCACTCGGCTAGACCCAAACCCACTCGGCTGGACCCAAACCCTCTCGGCTAGACCCAACCCACTCGGCTAGACCCAAACCCACTCCGCTAGACCCAAACCCACTCGGCTAGACCCAAACCTACTCCGCTAGACCAAAACCCACTCGGCTAGACCCAAACCCACTCGGCTAGACCCAAACCCACTCGGCTAGACACAAACCCTATCGGCTAGACCCAAACCCACTCGGCTAGACGCAAACCCACTCCGCTAGACCCAAACCCACTTGGCCAGACCCAAACCCACACGGCTACACCGAAACCTACTCGGCTAGACCCAAACCCACTCGGCTAGACCCAAACCCTCTCGGCTAGACCCAAACCCACTCGGCTAGACCCAAACCCACTCGGCTGCACCCAAACCCACTGGCTAGACCCAAACCCACTCGGCTAGACCCAAACCCTCTCGGCTAGACCCTAACCCACTCCGCTAGACCCAAACCCACTCGGCTAGAGACAAACCAAATCGGCTTGACCCAAACCCACTCAGCTAGACCCAAACCCACTCGGCTAGAATCAAACCCACTCGGCTAGACCCAAACCCATTCGGCTAGACCCAAACCCACTCGGCTAGCCCCAAACCCACTCGGCTAGACCCAAACCCACTCGGCTAGACCCAAACCCACTCTTGACTAGACGCAAACCCACTCGGCTACACCCAAACCCATTCGGCTAGACCCAATCCCACTCCGTTAGACCCAAACCCACTCCGCTAGACCCAAACCCACTCGACTAGACCCAAATCCACTCCGCTAGACCCAAACCCACTCGGCTAGACCCAAACCCACTCGGCTGGACCCAAACCCACTCCGCTAGACACATAGCCACTCCGCTAGACCCAAACCCACTCCGCTAGACGCAAACCCACTCCGCTAGACCCAAACCCACTCGGCTAGACCCAAACCCACTCGGCTAGACCCAAACCCACTCGGGTAGACCCAAACCCACTCGGCTAGACACAAACCCTATCGGCTAGACCCAAACCCACTCGGCTAGACCCAAACCCACTCCGCTAGACCCAAACCCACTTGGCCAGACCCAAACCCACACGGCTGCACCCAAACCCACTGGCTAGACCCAAACCCACTCGGCTAGACCCAAACCCTCTCGGCTAGACCCTAACCCACTCCGCTAGACCCAAACCCACTCGGCTAGACACAAACCAACTCGGCTTGACCCAAACCCACTCAGCTAGACCCAAACCCACTCGGCTAGAATCAAACCCACTCGGCTAGACCCAAACCCATTCGGCTAGACCCACACCCACTCGCCTAGACCCAAACCCACTCGGCTAGACCCAAACCCACTCGGCTGGACCCAAACCCACTCGGCTAGACCCAAACCCACTCGGCTAGACCCAAACCCACTCGGCTAGACCCAAACCCACTCGGCCAGACCCAAACCCACTCGTCTAGACCCAAACCCAATCTTGACTAGACCCAAACCCACTCGGCTACACCCAAACCCATTCGGCTAGACCCAATCCCACTCCGTTAGACCCAAACCCACTCCGCTAGACCCAAACCCACTCGACTAGACCCAAATCCACTCCGCTAGACCCAAACCCACTCGGCTAGACCCAAACCCACTCGGTTGGACCCAAACCCAGTCCGCTAGACCCAAACCCCCTCGGCTAGACCCAAACCCACTCGGCTAGACCCAAACCCACGGCTAGACCCAAACCCACTCGGCTAGACCCAAACCCACTCGGCTAGACCCAAACCCACTCGGCTAGACCCAAACCCACTCGGCTAGACCCAAACCCACTCCGCTAGACCCAAACCCACTCGGCCAGACCCAAACCCACACGGCTACACCCAAACCCACTCGGCTAGACCCAAACCCACTCGGCTAGACCCAAACCCTCTCGGCTAGACCCAAACCCACTCGGCTAGACCCAAACCCACTCGGCTGCACCCAAACCCACTGGCTAGACCCAAACCCACTCGGCTAGACCCAAACCCTCTCGGCTAGACACTAACCCACTCCGCTAGACCCAAACCCACTCGGCTAGACACAAACCAACTCGGCTTGACCCAAACCCACTCAGCTAGACCCAAACCCACTCGGCTAGAATCAAACCCACTCGGCTAGACCCAAACCCACTCGGCTAGACCCAAACCCACTCGGCTAGACCCAAACCCACTCGGCTTGACCCAAACCCACTCGGCTAGACCCAAACCCACTCGGCTAGACCCAAACCCACACGGCTAGACCCAAACCCACTCGGCTAGACCCAAACCCACTCGGCTAGACCCAAACCCACTCTTGACTAGACCCAAACCCACTCGGCTACACCCAAACCCATTCGGCTAGACCCAATCCCACTCCGTTAGACCCAAACCCACTCCGCTAGACCCAAACCCACTCGACTAGACCCAAATCCACTCCGCTAGACCCAAACCCACTCGGCTAGACCCAAACCCACTCGGCTAGACCCAATCCCTGTCCGCTAGACCCAAACCCACTCCGCTAGACGCATACCCACTCCGCTAGACCCAAACCTACTCCTCTAGATGCAAACCCACTCCGCTAGACCCAAACCCACTTGGCTAGACCCAAACCCTCTCGGCTAGACCCAAACCCACTCAGCTAGACCCAAACCCTCTCGGCTAGACCCAAACCCACTCGGCTAGACCCAAACCCACTCGGCTAGACCCAAACCCACTCGGCTACACCCAAACCCATTCGGCTAGACCCAAACCCACTCCGTTAGACCCAAACCCACTCCGCTAGACCCAAACCCACTCGGCTAGACCCAAATCCACTCCGCTAGACCCAAACCCACTCCGCTAGACCCAAACCCACTCCGCTAGACGCAAACCCACTCCGCTAGACC
This sequence comes from Raja brachyura, assembly GCA_963514005.1. The sequence continues at coordinate 319,364 of CAUPSL010000968.1, forward strand.
CAAACCCACTCCGCAAGACCCAAACGCACTCCGCTAGACCCAAACCCACTCCGCTAGACCCTAACCCTCTCCGTTAGACCCAAACCCACTCCGCTAGACACAAACCCACTCGGCTAGACCCAAACCCACTCGGCTAGACCCAATCCCAGTCCGCTAGACCCAAACCCACTCCGCTAGACGCATACCCACTCCGCTAGACCCAAACCTACTCCGCTAGACGCAAACCCACTCCGCTAGACCCAAACCCACTCGGCTAGACCCAAACCCACTCCGCTGGACCCAAACCCACTCCGCTAGACCCAAACCCTCTCGGCTAGACCCTAACCCACTCCGCTAGACCTAAACCCACTCGGCTAGACACAAACCAACTCGGCTTGACCCAAACCCACTCAGCTAGACCCAAACCCACTCGGCTAGAATCAAACCCACTCGGCTAGACCCAAACCCATTCGGCTAGACCCAATCCCACTCCGTTAGACCCAAACCCACTCCGCTAGACCCAAACCCACTCGACTAGACCCAAATCCACTCCGCTAGACCCAAACACACTCGGCTAGACCCAAACCCACTCGGCTGTACCCAAACCCAGTCCGCTAGACCCAAACCCACTCCGCTAGACACATAGCCACTCCGCTAGACCCAAACCCACTCCGCTAGACGCAAACCCACTCCGCTAGACCCAAACCCACTCGGCCAGACCCAAACCCACTCCGCTAGACCCAAACCCACTCCGCTAGACCCAAACCCACTCCGCTAGACCCTAACCCACTCCGTTAGACCCAAACCCACTCCGCTAGACACAAACCCACTCGGCTAGACCCAAACCCACTCGGCTAGACCCAAACCCACTCGGCTGGACCCAAACCCTCTCGGCTAGACCCAACCCACTCGGCTAGACCCAAACCCACTCCGCTAGACCCAAACCCACTCGGCTAGACCCAAACCTACTCCGCTAGACCAAAACCCACTCGGCTAGACCCAAACCCACTCGGCTAGACCCAAACCCACTCGGCTAGACACAAACCCTATCGGCTAGACCCAAACCCACTCGGCTAGACGCAAACCCACTCGGCTACACCCAAACCCATTCGGCTAGACCCAATCCCACTCCGTTAGACCCAAACCCACTCCGCTAGACCCAAACCCACTCGACTAGACCCAAATCCACTCCGCTAGACCCAAACCCACTCGGCTAGACCCAAACCCACTCGGCTGGACCCAAACCCACTCCGCTAGACACATAGCCACTCCGCTAGACCCAAACCCACTCCGCTAGACGCAAACCCACTCCGCTAGACCCAAACCCACTCGGCTAGACCCAAACCCACTCGGCTAGACCCAAACCCACTCGGCTGGACCAAAACCCTCTCGGCTAGACCCAAACCCACTCGGCTAAACCCAAACCCACTCCGCTAGACCCAAACCCACTCGGCTAGACCCAAACCTACTCTGCTAGACCAAAACCCACTCGGCTAGACCCAAACCCACTCGGGTAGACCCAAACCCACTCGGCTAGACACAAACCCTATCGGCTAGACCCAAACCCACTCGGCTAGACCCAAACCCACTCCGCTAGACCCAAACCCACTTGGCCAGACCCAAACCCACACGGCTGCACCCAAACCCACTGGCTAGACCCAAACCCACTCGGCTAGACCCAAACCCTCTCGGCTAGACCCTAACCCACTCCGCTAGACCCAAACCCACTCGGCTAGACACAAACCAACTCGGCTTGACCCAAACCCACTCAGCTAGTCCCAAACCCACTCGGCTAGAATCAAACCCACTCGGCTAGACCCAAACCCATTCGGCTAGACCCACACCCACTCGCCTAGACCCAAACCCACTCGGCTAGACCCAAACCCACTCGGCTGGACCCAAACCCACTCGGCTAGACCCAAACCCACTCGGCTAGACCCAAACCCACTCGGCTAGACCCAAACCCACTCGGCCAGACCCAAACCCACTCGTCTAGACCCAAACCCAATCTTGACTAGACCCAAACCCACTCGGCTACACCCAAACCCATTCGGCTAGACCCAATCCCACTCCGTTAGACCCAAACCCACTCCGCTAGACCCAAACCCACTCGACTAGACCCAAATCCACTCCGCTAGACCCAAACCCACTCGGCTAGACCCAAACCCACTCGGTTGGACCCAAACCCAGTCCGCTAGACCCAAACCCCCTCGGCTAGACCCAAACCCACTCGGCTAGACCCAAACCCACGGCTAGACCCAAACCCACTCGGCTAGACCCAAACCCACTCGGCTAGACCCAAACCCACTCGGCTAGACCCAAACCCACTCGGCTAGACCCAAACCCACTCCGCTAGACCCAAACCCACTCGGCCAGACCCAAACCCACACGGCTACACCCAAACCCACTCGGCTAGACCCAAACCCACTCGGCTAGACCCAAACCCTCTCGGCTAGACCCAAACCCACTCGGCTAGACCCAAACCCACTCGGCTGCACCCAAACCCACTGGCTAGACCCAAACCCACTCGGCTAGACCCAAACCCTCTCGGCTAGACCCTAACCCACTCCGCTAGACCCAAACCCACTCGGCTAGACACAAACCAACTCGGCTTGACCCAAACCCACTCAGCTAGACCCAAACCCACTCGGCTAGAATCAAACCCACTCGGCTAGACCCAAACCCACTCGGCTAGACCCAAACCCACTCGGCTAGACCCAAACCCACTCGGCTTGACCCAAACCCACTCGGCTAGACCCAAACCCACTCGGCTAGACCCAAACCCACACGGCTAGACCCAAACCCACTCGGCTAGACCCAAACCCACTCGGCTAGACCCAAACCCACTCTTGACTAGACCCAAACCCACTCGGCTACACCCAAACCCATTCGGCTAGACCCAATCCCACTCCGTTAGACCCAAACCCACTCCGCTAGACCCAAACCCACTCGACTAGACCCAAATCCACTCCGCTAGACCCAAACCCACTCGGCTAGACCCAAACCCACTCGGCTAGACCCAATCCCTGTCCGCTAGACCCAAACCCACTCCGCTAGACGCATACCCACTCCGCTAGACCCAAACCTACTCCTCTAGATGCAAACCCACTCCGCTAGACCCAAACCCACTCGGCTAGACCCAAACCCACTCCGCTAGACCCAAACCCACTCCGCTAGACCCAAACCCACTCCGCTAGACCCTAACCCACTCCGCTAGACCCAAACCCACTCCGCTAGACACAAACCCACTCGGATAGACCCAAACCCACTCGGCTAGACCCAAACCCACTTGGCTAGACCCAAACCCTCTCGGCTAGACCCAAACCCACTCAGCTAGACCCAAACCCTCTCGGCTAGACCCAAACCCACTCGGCTAGACCCAAACCCACTCGGCTAGACCCAAACCCACTCGGCTACACCCAAACCCATTCGGCTAGACCCAAACCCACTCCGTTAGACCCAAACCCACTCCGCTAGACCCAAACCCACTCGGCTAGACCCAAATCCACTCCGCTAGACCCAAACCCACTCCGCTAGACCCAAACCCACTCCGCTAGACGCAAACCCACTCCGCTAGACCCAAACCCACTCCGCAAGACCCAAACCCACTCCGCTAGACCCAAACCCACTCCGCTAGACCCTAACCCTCTCCGTTAGACCCAAACCCACTCCGCTAGACACAAACCCACTCGGCTAGACCCAAACCCACTCGGCTAGACCCAATCCCAGTCCGCTAGACCCAAACCCACTCCGCTAGACGCATACCCACTCCGCTAGACCCAAACCTACTCCGCTAGACGCAAACCCACTCCGCTAGACCCAAACCCACTCGGCTAGACCCAAACCCACTCCGCTGGACCCAAACCCACTCCGCTAGACCCAAACCCACTCCGCTAGACCCTAACCCACTCCGCTAGACCCAAACCCACTCCGCTAGACACAAACCCACTCGGATAGACCCAAACCCACTCGGCTAGACCCAAACCCACTCGGCTAGACCCAAACCCTCTCGGCTAGACCCAAACCCACTCAGCTAGACCCAAACCCTCTCGGCTAGACCCAAACCCACTCGGCTAGACCCAAACCCACTCGGCTAGACCCAAACCCACTCGGCTACACCCAAACCCATTCGGCTAGACCCAAACCCACTCCGTTAGACCCAAACCCACTCCGCTAGACCCAAACCCACTCGGCTAGACCCAAATCCACTCCGCTAGACCCAAACCCACTCCGCTAGAACCAAACCCACTCGGCTGGACCCAAACCCAGTCCGCTAGACCCAAACCCACTCCGCTAGACCCATAGCCACTCCGCTAGACCCAAACCCACTCCGCTAGACGCAAACCCACTCCGCTAGACCCAAACCCACTCGGCTAGACCCAAACCCACTCCGCTAGACCCAAACCCACTCCGCTAGACCCAAACCCACTCCGCTAGACCCTTACCCACTCCGTTAGACCCAAACCCACTCCGCTAGACACAAACCCACTCCGCTAGACGCAAACCCACTCCGCTAGACCCAAACCCACTCGGCTAGACCCAAACCCTCTCGGCTAGACCCAAACCCACTCGGCTAGACCCAAACCCACTCCGCTAGACCCAAACTGACTCGGCTAGACCCAAACCTACTCCGCTAGACCCAAACCCACTCCGCCAGACCCAAACCCACTCGGCTACACCCAAACCCACTTTTCTCCACCCAAACCCACTCGGCTAGACCCAAACCCACTCGGCTGGACCCAAACACACTCGGCTAGCCCCAAACCCACTCGGCTAGACCCAAACCCACTCGGCTAGACCCAAACCCACTAGGCGTGACCCAAGCCCACTCGGCTAAACCCAAACCCACACGGCTAGAGCCAAACCCACTCGCTAGACCCAAACCCACTCCGCTAGACCCAAACCCACTCGGCTAGACCCAAACCCACTCCGCTAGACCCAAACCCACTCGGCCAGACCCAAACCCACTCGGCCAGACCCAAATCCACTCGGCTACACCCAAACCCGCTCGGCTAGACCCAAACCCACTCGGCTACACCCAAACCCACTCGGCTAGACCCAAACCCACTCGGCTAGACCCAAACCCACCAGGCTAGACCCAAGCCCACTCGGCTAAAACCAAACCCACACGGCTAGAGCCAAACCCAGTCGCTAGACCCAAACCCACTCGCTAGACCCAAACCCACTCGGGTAGACCCAAACCCACTCGGCTAGACCCAAACCCACGGCTAGACCCAAACCCAGTCCGCTAGACCCAAACCCACTCCGCTAGACCCAAACCCACTCCGCTAGTCCCAAACCCAATCGGCCAGACCCAAACCCACTCCGCTAGACCCAAACCCACTCGGCTAGACCCAAACCCAATCCGCTAGACCCAAACCCACTCGGCCAGACCCAAACCCACTCGGCTACACCCAAACCCACTCGGCTAGACCCAAACCCACTCGGCTACACCCAAACCCACTCGGCTAGACCCAAACCCCCTCGGCTAGACCCAAACCCACTCGGCTAGACCCAAACCCACGGCTAGACCCAAACCCACTCGTCTAGACCCAAACCCACTCCGCTAGACCCAAACCCAGTCCGCTAGACCCAAACCCACTCCGGTAGACCCAAACCCACTCCGCTAGACCCAAACCCACTCCGCTAGACCCAAACCCACTCCGCTAGACCCAAACCCACTCTGCTTGACCCAAACCCACTCCGCTAGACCTTAACCCAGTCTGCTAGACCCAAACCCACTCCGCTAGACACAAACCCACTCGGCCAGACCCAAACCCACTCGGCCAGACCCAAACCCACTCGGCTAGACACAAACCCTATCGGCTAGACCCAAACCCACTCGGCTAGACCCAAACCCACACGGCTAGAGCCAAACCCACTCGCTAGACCCAAACCCACTCGCTAGACCCAAACCCACTCCGCTAAACCCAAACCCACTCGGGTAGACCCAAACCCACGGCTAGTCCCAAACCCACTCGGCTAGACCCAAACCCACTCGGCTGGACCCAAACCCACTCGGCTAGACCCAAATCCACTCCGCTAGACCCAAACCCACTCCGCTAGACCCAAACCCAGTCCGCTAGACCCAAACCCACTCCGCTACACCCAAACCCACTCCGCTAGACCCAAACCCACTCCGCTAGACCCAAACCCTCTCTGCTAGACCCAAACCCACTCCGCTAGACCCAAACCCACTCCGCTAGACCCAAACCCAGTCCGCTAGACCCAAACCCACTCCGCTACACCCAAACCCACTCGGCTAGACCCAAACCCACTCGGCCAGACCCAAACCCACTCGGCTAGACCCAAACCCACTCGGCTTGACCCAAACCCACTCGGCTAGACCCAAACCCACTCCGCTAGACCCAAACCCACTCCGCTAGACCCAAACCCACTCCGCTAGACCCAAACCCACTCCGCTAGTCCCAAACCCTCTCTGCTAGACCCAAACCCACTCCGCTAGACCCTAACCCAGTCTGCTAGACCCAAACCCACTCCGCTAGAAACAAACCCACTCGGCTAGACCCAAACCCACTCGGCTAGACCCAAACCCACTCGGCTAGACACAAACCCTATCGGCTTGACCCAAACCCACTTGGCTAGACCCAAACCCACTCGGCTAGACCCAAACCCACTCCGCTGGACCCAAACCCACTCGGCCAGAACCAAACCCACTCGGCTACACCCAAACCCACTCGGCTAGACCCAAACCCACTCGGCTAGACCCAAACCCACTCGGCTAGACCCAAACCCACTCGGCCAGACCCAAACCCACTCGGCTAGACCCAAACCCACTCGGCTAGACCCAAACCCACTAGGCTAGACCCAAACCCACTCGGCTAGACCCAAACCCACTCCGCCAGACCCAAATCCATTCCGCTAGACCCAAACCCACTCCGCTAGACCCAAACCCACTCGGCTAGACCCAAACCCACTCGGCTACACCCAAACCCATTCGGCTAGACCCAAACCCACTCTGCTAGACCCAAACCCACTCCGCTAGACCCAAACCCAGTCCGCTAGACCCAAACCCACTCCGCTAGACCCATACCCACTCCGCTAGACCCAAACCCACTCCGCTGGACGCAAACCCACTCCGCTAGACCCAAACCCACTCCGCTAGACCCAAACCCACTCGGCTAGACCCAAACCCACTCCGCTAGACCCAAACCCACTCGGCTAGACCCAAACCTACTCCGCTAGACCCAAACCCACTCTGCCAGACCCAAACCTGCTCGGCTACACCCAAACCCACTCGGCTCCACCCAAACCCACTCGGCTAGACCCAAACCCACTCGGCTGGACCCAAACCCACTCGGCTAGACCCAAACCCACTCGGCTAGACCCAAACCCACTCGGCTAGACCCAAACCCACCAGGCTAGACCCAAGCCCACTCGGCTAAACCCAAACCCACACGGCTAGAGCCAAACCCACTCACTAGACCCAAACGCACTCGCTAGACCCAAGCCCACTCGGCTAGACCCAAACCCACTCGGCTAGACCCAAACCCACGGCTAGACCCAAACCCACTCGGCTAGACCCAAACCCACTCCGCTAGACCCAAACCCAGTCCGCTAGACCCAAACCCACTCCGCTAGACCCAAACCCACTCCGCTAGACCCAAACCCACTCCGCTAGACCCAAACCCACTCCGCTAGACCCAAACCCACTCTGCTCGAGCCAAACCCACTCCGCTAGTCCCTAACCCACTCCGCTAGACCCAAACCCACTCCGCTAGACACAAACCCACTCGGCTAGACCCAAACCCATTCGGCCAGACCCAAATCCACTCGGCTAGACCCAAACCCTATCGGCTTGACCCAAACCCACTCGGCTAGACCCAAACCCACTCGGCTAGACACAAACCCTATCGGCTAGACCGAAACCCACTCGGCTAGACCCAAACCCACTCCGCCAGACGCAAACCCACTCCGCTAGACCCAAACCCACTCCGCTAGACCCAAACCCACTCGGCTAGACCCAAACCCACTCCGCTAGACCCAAACCCACTCGGCTAGACCCAAACCCACTCCGCTAGACCCAAACCCACTCCGCTAGACCCAAACCCACTCGGCTAGACCCAAACCCACTCCGCTAGACCCAAACCCACTCCGCTAGACCCAAACCCACTCGGCTAGACCCAAACCCACTCCGCTAGACCCAAACCCACTCGGCTAGACCCAAACCCACTCCGCTAGACCCAAACCCACTCCGCTAGACCCAAACCCACTCGGCTAGACCCAAACCCACTCCGCTAGACCCAAACCCACTCGGCTAGACCCAAACCTACTCCGCTAGACCCAAACCCACTCTGCCAGACCCAAACCCGCTCGGCTACACCCAAACCCACTCGGCTCCACCCAAACCCACTCGGCTAGACCCAAACCCACTCGGCTGGACCCAAACCCACTCGGCTAGACCCAAACCCACTCGGCTAGACCCAAACCCACTCGGCTCGACCCAAACCCACCAGGCTAGACCCAAGCCCACTCGGCTAAACCCAAACCCAGACGGCTAGAGCCAAACCCACTCACTAGACCCAAACCCACTCGCTAGACCCAAGCCCACTCGGCTAGACCCAAACCCACTCGGCTAGACCCAAACCCACGGCTAGACCCAAACCCACTCGGCTAGACCCAAACCCACTCCGCTAGACCCAAACCCACTCGGCTAGACCCAAATCCACTCCGCTAGACCCAAACCCACTCCGCTAGACCCAAACCCAGTCCGCTAGACCCAAACCCACTCCGCTAGACCCAAACCCACTCCGCTAGACCCAAACCCACTCCGCTAGACCCAAACCCACTCCGCTAGACCCAAACCCACTCTGCTAGAGCCAAACCCACTCCGCTAGTCCCTAACCCACTCCGCTAGACCCAAACCCACTCCGCTAGACACAAACCCACTCGGCTAGACCCAAACCCATTCGGCCAGACCCAAATCCACTCGGCTAGACCCAAACCCTATCGGCTTGACCCAAACCCACTCGGCTAGACCCAAACCCACTCGGCTAGACACAAACCCTATCGGCTAGAACCAAACCCACTCGGCTAGACCCAAACCCACTCCGCTAGACGCAAACCCACTCCGCTAGACCCAAACCCACTCCGCTAGACCCAAACCCACTCGGCTAGACCCAAACCCACTCCGCTAGACCCAAACCCACTCGGCTAGACCCAAACCTACTCCGCTAGACCCAAACCCACTCGGCCAGACCCAAACCCACTCGGCTAGACCCCAACCTACTCCGCTAGACCCAACCCCACTCGGCCAGACCCAAACCCGCTCGGCTACACTCAAACCCACTCGGCTCCACCCAAACCCACTCGGCTAGACCCAAACCCACTCGGCTGGACCCAAACCCACTAGGCTGGACCCAAACCCACTCGGCTAGACCCAAACCCACCAGGCTAGACCCAAGCCCACTCGGCTAAACCCAAACCCACACGGCTAGAGCCAAACCCACTCGCTGGACCCAAACCCACTCGCTAGACCCAAACCCAGTCCGCTAGACCCAAACCCACTCCGCTAGACCCAAACCCACTCGGCTAGACCCAAACCCACGGCTAGACCCAAACCCACTCGGCTAGACCCAAACCCACTCAGCTAGACCCAAACCCACTAGGCTAGACCCAAGCCCACTCGGCTAAACCCAAACCCACACGGCTAGAGCCAAACCCACTCGCTAGACCCAAACGCACTCGCTAGACCCAAGCCCACTCCGCTAAACCCAAACCCACTCGGGTAGACCCAAACCCACGGCTAGACCCAAACCCACTCGGCTAGACCCAAACCCACTCCGCTGGACGCAAACTCACTCCGCTAGACCCAAACCCACTCCGCTAGACCCAAACCCACTCGGCTAGACCCAAACCCACTCCGCTAGACCCAAACCCACTCGGCTAGACCCAAACCTACTCCGCTAGACCCAAACCCACTCTGCCAGACCCAAACCTGCTCGGCTACACCCAAACCCACTCGGCTCCACCCAAACCCACTCGGCTAGACCCAAACCCACTCGGCTGGACCCAAACCCACTCGGCTAGACCCAAACCCACTCGGCTAGACCCAAACCCACTCGGCTAGACCCAAACCCACCAGGCTAGACCCAAGCCCACTCGGCTAAACCCAAACCCACACGGCTAGAGCCAAACCCACTCACTAGACCCAAACGCACTCGCTAGACCCAAGCCCACTCGGCTAGACCCAAACCCACTCGGCTAGACCCAAACCCACGGCTAGACCCAAACCCACTCGGCTAGACCCAAACCCACTCCGCTAGACCCAAACCCAGTCCGCTAGACCCAAACCCACTCCGCTAGACCCAAACCCACTCCGCTAGACCCAAACCCACTCCGCTAGACCCAAACCCACTCCGCTAGACCCAAACCCACTCTGCTCGAGCCAAACCCACTCCGCTAGTCCCTAACCCACTCCGCTAGACCCAAACCCACTCCGCTAGACACAAACCCACTCGGCTAGACCCAAACCCATTCGGCCAGACCCAAATCCACTCGGCTAGACCCAAACCCTATCGGCTTGACCCAAACCCACTCGGCTAGACCCAAACCCACTCGGCTAGACACAAACCCTATCGGCTAGACCGAAACCCACTCGGCTAGACCCAAACCCACTCCGCCAGACGCAAACCCACTCCGCTAGACCCAAACCCACTCCGCTAGACCCAAACCCACTCGGCTAGACCCAAACCCACTCCGCTAGACCCAAACCCACTCGGCTAGACCCAAACCCACTCCGCTAGACCCAAACCCACTCCGCTAGACCCAAACCCACTCGGCTAGACCCAAACCCACTCCGCTAGACCCAAACCCACTCGGCTAGACCCAAACCTACTCCGCTAGACCCAAACCCACTCTGCCAGACCCAAACCCGCTCGGCTACACCCAAACCCACTCGGCTCCACCCAAACCCACTCGGCTAGACCCAAACCCACTCGGCTGGACCCAAACCCACTCGGCTAGACCCAAACCCACTCGGCTAGACCCAAACCCACTCGGCTAGACCCAAACCCACCAGGCTAGACCCAAGCCCACTCGTCTAAACCCAAACCCAGACGGCTAGAGCCAAACCCACTCACTAGACCCAAACCCACTCGCTAGACCCAAGCCCACTCGGCTAGACCCAAACCCACTCGGCTAGACCCAAACCCACGGCTAGACCCAAACCCACTCGGCTAGACCCAAACCCACTCCGCTAGACCCAAACCCACTCGGCTAGACCCAAATCCACTCCGCTAGACCCAAACCCACTCCGCTAGACCCAAACCCAGTCCGCTAGACCCAAACCCACTCCGCTAGACCCAAACCCACTCCGCTAGACCCAAACCCACTCCGCTAGACCCAAACCCACTCCGCTAGACCCAAACCCACTCTGCTAGAGCCAAACCCACTCCGCTAGTCCCTAACCCACTCCGCTAGACCCAAACCCACTCCGCTAGACACAAACCCACTCGGCTAGACCCAAACCCATTCGGCCAGACCCAAATCCACTCGGCTAGACCCAAACCCTATCGGCTTGACCCAAACCCACTCGGCTAGACCCAAACCCACTCGGCTAGACACAAACCCTATCGGCTAGAACCAAACCCACTCGGCTAGACCCAAACCCACTCCGCTAGACGCAAACCCACTCCGCTAGACCCAAACCCACTCCGCTAGACCCAAACCCACTCGGCTAGACCCAAACCCACTCCGCTAGACCCAAACCCACTCGGCTAGACCCAAACCTACTCCGCTAGACCCAAACCCACTCGGCCAGACCCAAACCCACTCGGCTAGACCCCAACCTACTCCGCTAGACCCAACCCCACTCGGCCAGACCCAAACCCGCTCGGCTACACTCAAACCCACTCGGCTCCACCCAAACCCACTCGGCTAGACCCAAACCCACTCGGCTGGACCCAAACCCACTAGGCTGGACCCAAACCCACTCGGCTAGACCCAAACCCACTCGGCTAGACCCAAACCCACCAGGCTAGACCCAAGCCCACTCGGCTAAACCTAAACCCACACGGCTAGAGCCAAACCCACTCGCTGGACCCAAACCCACTCGCTAGACCCAAACCCAGTCCGCTAGACCCAAACCCACTCCGCTAGACCCAAACCCACTCCGCTAGTCCCAAACCCACTCGGCCAGACCCAAACCCACTCCGCTAGACCCAAACCCACTCGGCTAGACCCAAACCCACTCCGCTAGACCCAAACCCACTCGGCCAGACCAAAACCCACTCGGCTAAACCCAAACCCACTCGGCTAGACCCAAACCCACTCGGCTACACCCAAACCCACTCGGCTACACCCAAACCCACTCGGCTAGACCCAAACCCCCTCGGCTAGACCCAAACCCACTCGGCTAGACCCAAACCCACGGCTAGACCCAAACCCACTCGGCTAGACCCAAACCCACTCAGCTAGACCCAAACCCACTAGCTAGACCCAAGCCCACTCGGCTAAACCCAAACCCACACGGCTAGAGCCAAACCCACTCGCTAGACCCAAACCCACTCGCTAGACCCAAACCCACTCCGCTAAACCCAAACCCACTCGGGTAGACCCAAACCCACGGCTAGACCCAAACCCACTCGGCTAGACCCAAACCCACTCGGCTAGACCCAAACCCACTCGGCTAGACCCAAATCCACTCCGCTAGACCCAAACCCACTCCGCTAGACCCAAACCCAGTCCGCTAGACCCAAACCCACTCCGCTACACCCAATCCCACTCCGCTAGACCCAAACCCACTCCGCTAGACCCAAACCCTCTCTGCTAGACCCAAACCCACTCCGCTACACCCAAACCCACTCCGCTAGCCCTAACCCACTCCGCTAGACCCAAACCCACTCCGCTAGACCCAAACCCACTCGGCTAGACCCAAACCCACTCGGCCAGACCCAAACCCACTCGGCTAGACCCAAACCCACTCGGCTTGACCCAAACCCACTCGGCTAGACCCAAACCCACTCCGCTAGACCCAAACCCACTCCGCTAGACCCAAACCCACTCCGCTAGACCCAAACCCACTCCGCTAGACCCAAACCCACTCCGCTAGACCCTAACCCAGTCTGCTAGACCCAAACCCACTCCGCTAGACACAAACCCACTCGGCTAGACCCAAACCCACTCCGCTGGACCCAAACCCACTCGGCCAGAACCAAACCCACTCGGCTACACCCAAACGCACTCGGCTAGACCCAAACCCACTCGGCTAGACCCAAACCCACTCGGCTAGACCCAAACCCACTCGGCCAGACCCAAACCCACTCGGCTAGACCCAAACCCACTCGGCTAGACCCAAACCCACTAGGCTAGACCCAAACCCACTCGGCTAGACCCAAACCCACTCGGCCAGACCCAAATCCATTCCGCTAGACCCAAACCCACTCCGCTAGACCCAAACCCACTCGGCTAGACCCAAACCCACCAGGCTAGACCCAAGCCCACTCGGCTAAACCCAAACCCACACGGCTAGAGCCAAACCCACTCGCTGGACCCAAACCCACTCGCTAGACCCAAACCCAGTCCGCTAGACCCAAACCCACTCCGCTAGACCCAAACCCACTCCGCTAGTCCCAAACCCACTCGGCCAGACCCAAACCCACTCCGCTAGACCCAAACCCACTCGGCTAGACCCAAACCCACTCCGCTAGACCCAAACCCACTCGGCCAGACCAAAACCCACTCGGCTAAACCCAAACCCACTCGGCTAGACCCAAACCCACTCGGCTAGACCCAAACCCACTCGGCTAGACCCAAACCCACCAGGCTAGACCCAAGCCCACTCGGCTAAACCCAAACCCACTCGGCTAGACCCAAAACCACTCCGCTAGTCCCAAACCCACTCGGCCAGACCCAAACCCACTCCGCTAGACCCAAACCCACTCGGCTAGACCCAAACCCACTCCGCTAGACCCAAACCCACTCGGCCAGACCAAAACCCACTCGGCTAAACCCAAACCCACTCGGCTAGACCCAAACCCACTCGGCTAGACCCAAACCCACTCGGCTAGACCCAAACCCACCAGGCTAGACCCAAGCCCACTCGGCTAAACCCAAACCCACACGGCTAGAGCCAAACCCACTCACTAGACCCAAACCCACTCGCTAGACCCAAGCCCACTCGGCTAGACCCAAACCCACTCGGCTAGACCCAAACCCACGGCTAGACCCAAACCCACTCGGCTAGACCCAAACCCACTCCGCTAGACCCAAACCCACTCGGCTAGACCCAAATCCACTCCGCTAGACCCAAACCCACTCCGCTAGACCCAAACCCAGTCCGCTAGACCCAAACCCACTCCGCTAGACCCAAACCCACTCCGCTAGACCCAAACCCACTCCGCTAGACCCAAACCCACTCCGCTAGACCCAAACACACTCTGCTAGAGCCAAACCCACTCCGCTAGACCCTAACCCACTCCGCTAGACCCAAACCCACTCCGCTAGACACAAACCCACTCGGCTAGACCCAAACCCATTCGGCCAGACCCAAATCCACTCGGCTAGACCCAAACCCTATCGGCTTGACCCAAACCCACTCGGCTAGACCCAAACCCACTCCGCTAGACCCAAACCCACTCGGCTAGACCCAAACCCACTCCGCTAGACCCAAACCCACTCGGCCAGACCCAAACCCACTCGGCTACACCCAAACCCACTCGGCTAGACCCAAACCCACTAGGCTAGACCCAAACCCACTCGGCTAGACCCAAACCCACTCGGCTAGACCCAAACCCACGGCTAGACCCAAACCCAGTCCGCTAGACCCAAACCCACTCCGCTAGACCCATACCCACTCCGCTAGACCCAAACCCACTCCGCTAGACGCAAACCCACTCCGCTAGACCCAAACCCACTCCGCTAGACCCAAACCCACTCGGCTAGACCCAAACCCACTCCGCTAGACCCAAACCCACTCGGCTAGACCCAAACCCACTCGGCTAGACCCAAACCTACTCCGCTAGACCCAAACCCACTCGGCCAGACCCAAACCCACTCCGCTAAACCCAAACCCACTCGGGTAGACCCAAACCCACGGCTAGACCCAAACCCACTCGGCTAGACCCAAACCCACTCGGCTAGACCCAAACCCACTCGGCTAGACCCAAATCCACTCCGCTAGACCCAAACCCACTCCGCTAGACCCAAACCCAGTCCGCTAGACCCAAACCCACTCCGCTAGACCCAAACCCACTCGGCCAGACCCAAACCCACTCCGCTAGACCCAAACCCACTCGGCTAGACCCAAACCCACTCGGCTAGACCCAAACCCACTCCGCTAGACCCAAACCCACTCCGCTAGACCCAAACCCACTCCGCTAGACCCAAACCCACTCCGCTAGACCCAAACCCACTCCGCTAGACCCAAACCCACTCTACTAGACCCAAACCCACTCCGCTAGACCCAAACCCACTCCGCTAGACCCAAACCCACTCGGCTAGACCCAAACCTACTCCGCTAGACCCAAACCCACTCGGCCAGACCCAAACCCGCTCGGCTACACCCAAACCCACTCGGCTCCACCCAAACCCACTCAGCTAGACCCAAACCCACTCGGCTGGACCCAAACCCACTCGGCTAGACCCAAACCCACTCGGCTAGACCCAAACCCACTCGGCTAGACCCAAACCCACTCCGCTAAACCCAAACCCACTCGGGTAGACCCAAACCCTCTCTGCTAGACCCAAACCCACTCCGCTACACCCAAACCCACTCCGCTAGCCCTAACCCACTCCGCTAGACCCAAACCCACTCCGCTAGACCCAAACCCACTCGGCTAGACCCAAACCCACTCGGCCAGACCCAAACCCACTCGGCTAGACCCAAACCCACTCGGCTTGACCCAAACCCACTCGGCTAGACCCAAACCCACTCCGCTAGACCCAAACCCACTCCGCTAGACCCAAACCCACTCCGCTAGACCCAAACCCACTCCGCTAGACCCAAACCCACTCCGCTAGACCCTAACCCAGTCTGCTAGACCCAAACCCACTCCGCTAGACACAAACCCACTCGGCTAGACCCAAACCCACTCCGCTGGACCCAAACCCACTCGGCCAGAACCAAACCCACTCGGCTGCACCCAAACCCACTCGGCTAGACCCAAACCCACTCGGCCAGACCCAAACCCACTCGGCTAGACCCAAACCCACTCGGCTAGACCCAAACCCACTAGGCTAGACCCAAACCCACTCGGCTAGACCCAAACCCACTCGGCCAGACCCAAATCCATTCCGCTGGACCCAAACCCACTCCGCTAGACCCAAACCCACTCGGCTAGACCCAAACCCACTCGGCTACACCCAAACCCATTCGGCTAGACCCAAACCCACTCTGCTAGACCCAAACCCACTCCGCTAGACCCAAACCCAGTCCGCTAGACCCAAACCCACTCCGCTAGACCCATACCCACTCCGCTAGACCCAAACCCACTCCGCTAGACGCAAACCCACTCCGCTAGACCCAAACCCACTCCGCTAGACCCAAACCCACTCGGCTAGACCCAAACCCACTCCGCTAGACCCAAACCCACTCGGCTACACCCAAACCCATTCGGCTAGACCCAAACCCACTCTGCTAGACCCAAACCCACTCCGCTAGACCCAAACCCAGTCCGCTAGACCCAAACCCACTCCGCTAGACCCATACCCACTCCGCTAGACCCAAACCCACTCCGCTAGACGCAAACCCACTCCGCTAGACCCAAACCCACTCCGCTAGACCCAAACCCACTCGGCTAGACCCAAACCCACTCCGCTAGACCCAAACCCACTCGGCTAGACACAAACCTACTCCGCTAGACCCAAACCCACTCGGCTAGACCCAAACCCACTCGGCTAGACCCAAACCCACTCGGCTAGACCCAAACCCACCAGGCTAGACCCAAGCCCACTCGGCTAAACCCAAACCCACACGGCTAGAGCCAAACCCACTCACTAGACCCAAACCCACTCGCTAGACCCAAGCCCACTCGGCTAGACCCAAACCCACTCGGCTAGACCCAAACCCACGGCTAGACCCAAACCCACTCGGCTAGACCCAAACCCACTCCGCTAGACCCAAACCCACTCGGCTAGACCCAAATCCACTCCGCTAGACCCAAACCCACTCCGCTAGACCCAAACCCAGTCCGCTAGACCCAAACCCACTCCGCTAGACCCAAACCCACTCCGCTAGACCCAAACCCACTCCGCTAGACCCAAACCCACTCCGCTAGACCCAAACACACTCTGCTAGAGCCAAACCCACTCCGCTAGACCCTAACCCACTCCGCTAGACCCAAACCCACTCCGCTAGACACAAACCCACTCGGCTAGACCCAAACCCATTCGGCCAGACCCAAATCCACTCGGCTAGACCCAAACCCTATCGGCTTGACCCAAACCCACTCGGCTAGACCCAAACCCACTCCGCTAGACCCAAACCCACTCGGCTAGACCCAAACCCACTCCGCTAGACCCAAACCCACTCGGCCAGACCCAAACCCACTCGGCTACACCCAAACCCACTCGGCTAGACCCAAACCCACTAGGCTAGACCCAAACCCACTCGGCTAGACCCAAACCCACTCGGCTAGACCCAAACCCACGGCTAGACCCAAACCCAGTCCGCTAGACCCAAACCCACTCCGCTAGACCCATACCCACTCCGCTAGACCCAAACCCACTCCGCTAGACGCAAACCCACTCCGCTAGACCCAAACCCACTCCGCTAGACCCAAACCCACTCGGCTAGACCCAAACCCACTCCGCTAGACCCAAACCCACTCGGCTAGACCCAAACCCACTCGGCTAGACCCAAACCTACTCCGCTAGACCCAAACCCACTCGGCCAGACCCAAACCCACTCGGCTAGACCCAAACCCACTCGGCTAGACCCAAACCCACTCCGCTAAACCCAAACCCACTCGGGTAGACCCAAACCCTCTCTGCTAGACCCAAACCCACTCCGCTACACCCAAACCCACTCCGCTAGCCCTAACCCACTCCGCTAGACCCAAACCCACTCCGCTAGACCCAAACCCACTCGGCTAGACCCAAACCCACTCGGCCAGACCCAAACCCACTCGGCTAGACCCAAACCCACTCGGCTTGACCCAAACCCACTCGGCTAGACCCAAACCCACTCCGCTAGACCCAAACCCACTCCGCTAGACCCAAACCCACTCCGCTAGACCCAAACCCACTCCGCTAGACCCAAACCCACTCCGCTAGACCCTAACCCAGTCTGCTAGACCCAAACCCACTCCGCTAGACACAAACCCACTCGGCTAGACCCAAACCCACTCCGCTGGACCCAAACCCACTCGGCCAGAACCAAACCCACTCGGCTACACCCAAACGCACTCGGCTAGACCCAAACCCACTCGGCTAGACCCAAACCCACTCGGCTAGACCCAAACCCACTCGGCCAGACCCAAACCCACTCGGCTAGACCCAAACCCACTCGGCTAGACCCAAACCCACTAGGCTAGACCCAAACCCACTCGGCTAGACCCAAACCCACTCGGCCAGACCCAAATCCATTCCGCTAGACCCAAACCCACTCCGCTAGACCCAAACCCACTCGGCTAGACCCAAACCCACTCGGCTACACCCAAACCCATTCGGCTAGACCCAAACCCACTCTGCTAGACCCAAACCCACTCCGCTAGACCCAAACCCAGTCCGCTAGACCCAAACCCACTCCGCTAGACCCATACCCACTCCGCTAGACCCAAACCCACTCCGCTAGACGCAAACCCACTCCGCTAGACCCAAACCCACTCCGCTAGACCCAAACCCACTCGGCTAGACCCAAACCCACTCCGCTAGACCCAAACCCACTCGGCTAGACACAAACCTACTCCGCTAGACCCAAACCCACTCGGCTAGACCCAAACCCACTCGGCTAGACCCAAACCCACTCGGCTAGACCCAAACCCACCAGGCTAGACCCAAGCCCACTCGGCTAAACCCAAACCCACACGGCTAGAGCCAAACCCACTCACTAGACCCAAACCCACTCGCTAGACCCAAGCCCACTCGGCTAGACCCAAACCCACTCGGCTAGACCCAAACCCACGGCTAGACCCAAACCCACTCGGCTAGACCCAAACCCACTCCGCTAGACCCAAACCCACTCGGCTAGACCCAAATCCACTCCGCTAGACCCAAACCCACTCCGCTAGACCCAAACCCAGTCCGCTAGACCCAAACCCACTCCGCTAGACCCAAACCCACTCCGCTAGACCCAAACCCACTCCGCTAGACCCAAACCCACTCCGCTAGACCCAAACACACTCTGCTAGAGCCAAACCCACTCCGCTAGACCCTAACCCACTCCGCTAGACCCAAACCCACTCCGCTAGACACAAACCCACTCGGCTAGACCCAAACCCATTCGGCCAGACCCAAATCCACTCGGCTAGACCCAAACCCTATCGGCTTGACCCAAACCCACTCGGCTAGACCCAAACCCACTCCGCTAGACCCAAACCCACTCGGCTAGACCCAAACCCACTCCGCTAGACCCAAACCCACTCGGCCAGACCCAAACCCACTCGGCTACACCCAAACCCACTCGGCTAGACCCAAACCCACTAGGCTAGACCCAAACCCACTCGGCTAGACCCAAACCCACTCGGCTAGACCCAAACCCACGGCTAGACCCAAACCCAGTCCGCTAGACCCAAACCCACTCCGCTAGACCCATACCCACTCCGCTAGACCCAAACCCACTCCGCTAGACGCAAACCCACTCCGCTAGACCCAAACCCACTCCGCTAGACCCAAACCCACTCGGCTAGACCCAAACCCACTCCGCTAGACCCAAACCCACTCGGCTAGACCCAAACCCACTCGGCTAGACCCAAACCTACTCCGCTAGACCCAAACCCACTCGGCCAGACCCAAACCCACTCCGCTAAACCCAAACCCACTCGGGTAGACCCAAACCCACGGCTAGACCCAAACCCACTCGGCTAGACCCAAACCCACTCGGCTAGACCCAAACCCACTCGGCTGGACCCAAATCCACTCCGCTAGACCCAAACCCACTCCGCTAGACCCAAACCCAGTCCGCTAGACCCAAACCCACTCCGCTAGACCCAAACCCACTCGGCCAGACCCAAACCCACTCCGCTAGACCCAAACCCACTCGGCTAGACCCAAACCCACTCGGCTAGACCCAAACCCACTCCGCTAGACCCAAACCCACTCCGCTAGACCCAAACCCACTCCGCTAGACCCAAACCCACTCCGCTAGACCCAAACCCACTCCGCTAGACCCAAACCCACTCTACTAGACCCAAACCCACTCCGCTAGACCCTAACCCACTCCGCGAGACCCAAACCCACTCCACTAGACACAAACCCACTCGGCTAGACCCAAACCCATTCGGCCAGACCCAAATCCACTCGGCTAGACCCAAACCCTATCGGCTTGACCCAAACCCACTCGGCTAGACCCAAACCCACTCCGCTAGACCCAAACTCACTCGGCTAGACCCAAACCCACTCCGCTAGACCCAAACCCACTCGGCCAGACCCAAACCCACTCGGCTACACCCAAACCCACTCGGCTACACCCAAACCCACTCGGCTAGACCCAAACCCACTCGGCTAGACCCAAACCCACTCGGCTAGACCCAAACCCACTCGGCTAGACCCAAACCCACGGCTAGACCCAAACCCACTCGGGTAGACCCAAACCCACTCCGCTGGACCCAAACCCACTCGGCTAGACCCAAATCCACTCCGCTAGACCCAAACCCACTCTGCTAGACCCAAACCCAGTCCGCTAGACCCAAACCCACTCCGCTAGACCCATACCCACTCTGCTAGACCCAAACCCACTCCGCTAGACGCAAACCCACTCCGCTAGACCCAAACCCACTCCGCTAGACCCAAACCCACTCGGCTAGACCCAAACCCACTCCGCTAGACCCAAACCCACTCGGCTAGACCCAAACCTACTCCGCTAGACCCAAACCCACTCGGCCAGACCCAAACCCGCTCGGCTACACCCAAACCCACTCGGCTCCACCCAAACCCACTCAGCTAGACCCAAACCCACTCGGCTGGACCCAAACCCACTCGGCTAGACCCAAACCCACTCGGCTAGACCCAAACCCACTCGGCTAGACCCAAACCCACTCCGCTAAACCCAAACCCACTCGGGTAGACCCAAACCCACGGCTAGACCCAAACCCACTCGGCTAGACCCAAACCCACTCGGCTAGACCCAAACCCACTCGGCTAGACCCAAATCCACTCCGCTAGACCCAAACCCACTCCGCCAGACCCAAACCCAGTCCGCTAGACCCAAACCCACTCCGCTACACCCAAACCCACTCCGCTAGACCCAAACCCACTCCGCTAGACCCAAACCCACTCCACTAGACCCAAACCCTCTCTGCTAGACCCAAACCCACTCCGCTAAACCCTAACCCACTCCGCTAGACCCAAACCCACTCCGCTAGACCCAAACCCAGTCCGCTAGACCCAAACCCACTCCGCTAGACCCAAACCCACTTCGCTAGACCCTAACCCACTCCGCTAGACACAAACCCACTCGGCTAGACCCAAACCCACTCGGCCAGACCCAAACCCACTCGGCTAGACCCAAACCCACTCGGCTAGACCCAAACCCACTCGGCTAGACCCAAACCCACTCGGCTTGACCCAAACCCACTCGGCTAGACCCACACCCACTCGGCTAGACCCAAACCCACTCGGCTAGACCCAAACCCACTCGGCTAGACCCAAACCCACCAGGCTAGACCCAAGCCCACTCGGCTAAACCCAAACCCACACGGCTAGAGCCAAACCCACCAGGCTAGACCCAAGCCCACTCGGCTAAACCCAAACCCACACGGCTAGAGCCAAACCCACTCGCTAGACCCAAACCCACTCGGCTAGACCAAAACCCACTCGGCTAGACCCAAACCCACTCGGCTAGACCCAAACCCACTCGGCTAGACCCAAACCCACTCGGCTAGACCCAAACCCACTCCGCTAAACCCAAACCCACTCGGGTAGACCCAAACCCACGGCTAGACCCAAACCCACTCGGCTAGACCCAAACCCACTCGGCTAGACCCAAACCCACTCGGCTAGACCCAAATCCACTCCGCTAGACCCAAACCCACTCCGCCAGACCCAAACCCAGTCCGCTAGACCCAAACCCACTCCGCTACACCCAAACCCACTCCGCTAGACCCAAACCCACTCCGCTAGACCCAAACCCACTCCACTAGACCCAAACCCTCTCTGCTAGACCCAAACCCACTCCGCTAAACCCTAACCCACTCCGCTAGACCCAAACCCACTCCGCTAGACCCAAACCCAGTCCGCTAGACCCAAACCCACTCCGCTAGACCCAAACCCACTTCGCTAGACCCTAACCCACTCCGCTAGACACAAACCCACTCGGCTAGACCCAAACCCACTCGGCCAGACCCAAACCCACTCGGCTAGACCCAAACCCACTCGGCTAGACCCAAACCCACTCGGCTAGACCCAAACCCACTCGGCTTGACCCAAACCCACTCGGCTAGACCCACACCCACTCGGCTAGACCCAAACCCACTCGGCTAGACCCAAACCCACTCGGCTAGACCCAAACCCACCAGGCTAGACCCAAGCCCACTCGGCTAAACCCAAACCCACACGGCTAGAGCCAAACCCACCAGGCTAGACCCAAGCCCACTCGGCTAAACCCAAACCCACACGGCTAGAGCCAAACCCACTCGCTAGACCCAAACCCACTCGGCTAGACCAAAACCCACTCGGCTAGACCCAAACCCACTCGGCTAGACCCAAACCCACTCGGCTAGACCCAAACCCACGGCTAGACCCAAACCCACTCGGGTAGACCCAAACCCACTCCGCTGGACCCAAACCCACTCAGCTAGACCCAAATCCACTCCGCTAGACCCAAACCCACTCTGCTAGACCCAAACCCAGTCCGCTAGACCCAAACCCACTCCGCTAGACCCATACCCACTCTGCTAGACCCAAACCCACTCCGCTAGACGCAAACCCACTCCGCTAGACCCAAACCCACTCCGCTAGACCCAAACCCACTCGGCTAGACCCAAACCCACTCCGCTAGACCCAAACCCACTCGGCTAGACCCAAACCTACTCCGCTAGACCCAAACCCACTCGGCCAGACCCAAACCCGCTCGGCTACACCCAAACCCACTCGGCTCCACCCAAACCCACTCAGCTAGACCCAAACCCACTCGGCTGGACCCAAACCCACTCGGCTAGACCCAAACCCTCTCGGCTAGACCCAAACCCACTCGGCTAGACCCAAACAAACTCCGCTAAACCCAAACCCACTCGGGTAGACCCAAACCCACGGCTAGACCCAAACCCACTCGGCTAGACCCAAACCCACTCGGCTAGACCCAAACCCACTCGGCTAGACCCAAATCCACTCCGCTAGACCCAAACCCACTCCGCTAGACCCAAACCCAGTCCGCTAGACCCAAACCCACTCCGCTACACCCAAACCCACTCCGCTAGACCCAAACCCACTCCGCCAGACCCAAACCCACTCCACTAGACCCAAACCCTCTCTGCTAGACCCAAACCCACTCCGCTAAACCCTAACCCACTCCGCTAGACCCAAACCCACTCCGCTAGACCCAAACCCAGTCCGCTAGACCCAAACCCACTCCGCTAGACCCAAACCCACTTCGCTAGACCCTAACCCACTCCGCTAGACACAAACCCACTCGGCTAGACCCAAACCCACTCGGCCAGACCCAAACCCACTCGGCTAGACCCAAACCCACTCGGCTATACCCAAACCCACTCGGCTAGACCCAAACCCACTCGGCTTGACCCAAACCCACTCGGCTAGACCCAAACCCACTCGGCTAGACCCAAACCCACTCGGCTAGACCCAAACCCACTCGGCTAGACCCAAACCCACCAGGCTAGACCCAAGCCCACTCGGCTAAACCCAAACCCACACGGCTAGAGCCAAACCCACCAGGCTAGAACCAAGCCCACTCGGCTAAACCCAAACCCACACGGCTAGAGCCAACCCCACTCGCTAGACCCAAACCCTCTCGGCTAGACCCAAACCCACTCCGCTAGACCCAAACCCACTCCGCTAGACCCAAACCCACTCCGCTAGACCCAAAACCAGTCCGCTAGACCCAAACCCACTCCGCTAGACCCAAACCCACTCCGCTAGACCCTAACCCACTCCGCTAGACACAAACCCACTCGGCTAGACCCTAACCCACTCCGCTAGACACAAACCCACTCGGCTAGACCCAAACCCACTCGGCCAGACCCAAACCCACTCGGCTAGACCCAAACCCACTCGGCTAGACCCAAACCCACTCGGCTAGACCCAAACCCACTCGGCTTGACCCAAACCCACTCGGCTAGACCCACACCCACTCGGCTAGACCCAAACCCACTCGGCTAGACCCAAACCCACTCGGCTAGACCCAAACCCACCAGGCTAGACCCAAGCCCACTCGGCTAAACCCAAACCCACACGGCTAGAGCCAAACCCACCAGGCTAGACCCAAGCCCACTCGGCTAAACCCAAACCCACACGGCTAGAGCCAAACCCACTCGCTAGACCCAAACCCACTCGGCTAGACCCAAACCCACTCGGCTAGACCCAAACCCACTCGGCTAGACCCAAACCCACTCGGCTAGACCCAAACCCACTCGGGTAGACCCAAACCCACTCCGCTGGACCCAAACCCACTCGGCTAGACCCAAATCCACTCCGCTAGACCCAAACCCACTCTGCTAGACCCAAACCCAGTCCGCTAGACCCAAACCCACTCCGCTAGACCCATACCCACTCTGCTAGACCCAAACCCACTCCGCTAGACGCAAACCCACTCCGCTAGACCCAAACCCACTCCGCTAGACCCAAACCCACTCGGCTAGACCCAAACCCACTCCGCTAGACCCAAACCCACTCGGCTAGACCCAAACCTACTCCGCTAGACCCAAACCCACTCGGCCAGACCCAAACCCGCTCGGCAACACCCAAACCCACTCGGCTCCACCCAAACCCACTCAGCTAGACCCAAACCCACTCGGCTGGACCTAAACCCACTCGGCTAGACCCAAACCCACTCGGCTAGACCCAAACCCACTCGGCTAGACCCAAACCCACTCCGCTAAACCCAAACCCACTCGGGTAGACCCAAACCCACGGCTAGACCCAAACCCACTCGGCTAGACCCAAACCCACTCGGCTAGACCCAAACCCACTCGGCTAGACCCAAATCCACTCCGCTAGACCCAAACCCACTCCGCTAGACCCAAACCCAGTCCGCTAGACCCAAACCCACTCCGCTACACCCAAACCCACTCGGCTAGACCCAAACCCACTCGGCTTGACCCAAACCCACTCGGCTAGACCCAAACCCAATCGGCTAGACCCAAACCCACTCGGCTAGACCCAAACCCACTCGGATAGACCCAAACCCACCAGGCTAGACCCAAGCCCACTCGGCTAAACCCAAACCCACACGGCTAGAGCCAAACCCACCAGGCTAGACCCAAGCCCACTCGGCTAAACCCAAACCCACACGGCTAGATCCAAACCCACTCGCTAGACCCAAACCCACTCGGCTAGTCCCAAACCCACTCCGCTAGACCCAAACCCACTCCGCTAGACCCAAACCCACTCGGCTAGACCCAAACCCTATCGGCTTGACCCAAACCCACTCGGCTAGACCCAAACCCACTCCGCTAGACCCAAACTCACTCGGCTAGACCCAAACCCACTCCGCTAGACCCAAACCCACTCGGCCAGACCCAAACCCACACGGCTACACCCAAACCCACTCGGCTACACCCAAACCCACTCGGCTAGACCCAAACCCACTCGGCTAGACCCAAACCCACTCGGCTAGACCCAAACCCACTCGGCTAGACCCAAACCCACGGCTAGACCCAAACCCACTCGGGTAGACCCAAACCCACTCCGCTGGACCCAAACCCACTCGGCTAGACCCAAATCCACTCCGCTAGACCCAAACCCACTCTGCTAGACCCAAACCCAGTCCGCTAGACCCAAACCCACTCCGCTAGACCCATACCCACTCTGCTAGACCCAAACCCACTCCGCTAGACGCAAACCCACTCCGCTAGACCCAAACCCACTCCGCTAGACCCAAACCCACTCGGCTAGACCCAAACCCACTCCGCTAGACCCAAACCCACTCGGCTAGACCCAAACCTACTCCGCTAGACCCAAACCCACTCGGCCAGACCCAAACCCGCTCGGCTACACCCAAACCCACTCGGCTCCACCCAAACCCACTCAGCTAGACCCAAACCCACTCGGCTGGACCCAAACCCACTCGGCTAGACCCAAACCCACTCGGCTAGACCCAAACCCACTCGGCTAGACCCAAACCCACTCCGCTAAACCCAAACCCACTCGGGTAGACCCAAACCCACGGCTAGACCCAAACCCACTCGGCTAGACCCAAACCCACTCGGCTAGACCCAAACCCACTCGGCTAGACCCAAATCCACTCCGCTAGACCCAAACCCACTCCGCTAGACCCAAACCCAGTCCGCTAGACCCAAACCCACTCCGCTACACCCAAACCCACTCCGCTAGACCCAAACCCACTCCGCTAGACCCAAACCCACTCCACTAGACCCAAACCCTCTCTGCTAGACCCAAACCCACTCCGCTAAACCCTAACCCACTCCGCTAGACCCAAACCCACTCCGCTAGACCCAAACCCAGTCCGCTAGACCCAAACCCACTCCGCTAGACCCAAACCCACTTCGCTAGACCCTAACCCACTCCGCTAGACACAAACCCACTCGGCTAGACCCAAACCCACTCGGCCAGACCCAAACCCACTCGGCTAGACCCAAACCCACTCGGCTAGACCCAAACCCACTCGGCTAGACCCAAACCCACTCGGCTTGACCCAAACCCACTCGGCTAGACCCAAACCCACTCGGCTAGACCCAAACCCACTCGGCTAGACCCAAACCCACTCGGCTAGACCCAAACCCACCAGGCTAGACCCAAGCCCACTCGGCTAAACCCAAACCCACACGGCTAGAGCCAAACCCACCAGGCTAGACCCAAGCCCACTCGGCTAAACCCAAACCCACACGGCTAGAGCCAAACCCACTCGCTAGACCCAAACCCACTCGGCTAGACCCAAACCCACTCCGCGAGACCCAAACCCACTCCGCTAGACCCAAACCCACTCCGTTAGACCCCAAACCAGTCCGCTAGACCCAAACCCACTCCGCTAGACCCAAACCCACTCCGCTAGACCCTAACCCACTCCGCTAGACACAAACCCACTCGGCTAGACCCAAACCCACTCGGCCAGACCCAAACCCACTCGGCTAGACCCAAACCCACTCGGCTAGACCCAAACCCACTCGGCTAGACCCAAACCCACTCGGCTTGACCCAAACCCACTCGGCTAGACCCAAACCCACTCGGCTAGACCCAAACCCACTCCGCTAGACACAAACCCACTCGGCTAGACCCAAACCCACTCGCCTAGACCCAAACCCACTCGGCTAGACCCAAACCCACTCGGCTAGACCCAAGCCCACTCGGCTAAACCCAAACCCACACGGCTAGAGCCAAACCCACTCGCTAGACCCAAACCCACTCGGCTAGACCCAAACCCACTCCGCTAGACCCAAACCCACTCCGCTAGACCCAAACCCACTCCGCTATACCCAAACCCAGTCCGCTAGACCCAAACCCACTCCGCTAGACCCAAACCCACTCCGCTAGACCCAAACCCACTCCACTAGACACAAACCCACTCGGCTAGACCCAAACCCATTCGGCCAGACCCAAATCCACTCGGCTAGACCCAAACCCTATCGGCTTGACCCAAACCCACTCGGCTAGACCCAAACCCACTCCGCTAGACCCAAACTCACTCGGCTAGACCCAAACCCACTCCGCTAGACCCAAACCCACTCGGCCAGACCCAAACCCACTCGGCTACACCCAAACCCACTCGGCTAGACCCAAACCCACTCGGCTAGACCCAAACCCACTCGGCTAGACCCAAACCCACTCGGCTAGACCCAAACCCACTCGGCTAGACCCAAACCCACGGCTAGACCCAAACCCACTCGGGTAGACCCAAACCCACTCCGCTGGACCCAAACCCACTCGGCTAGACCCAAATCCACTCCGCTAGACCCAAACCCACTCTGCTAGACCCAAACCCAGTCCGCTAGACCCAAACCCACTCCGCTAGACCCATACCCACTCTGCTAGACCCAAACCCACTCCGCTAGACGCAAACCCACTCCGCTAGACCCAAACCCACTCCGCTAGACCCAAACCCACTCGGCTAGACCCAAACCCACTCCGCTAGACCCAAACCCACTCGGCTAGACCCAAACCTACTCCGCTAGACCCAAACCCACTCGGCCAGACCCAAACCCGCTCGGCTACACCCAAACCCACTCGGCTCCACCCAAACACACTCAGCCAGACCCAAACCCACTCGGCTGGACCCAAACCCACTCGGCTAGACCCAAACCCACTCGGATAGACCCAAACCCACTCGGCTAGACCCAAACCGCTAGACGCAATCCCACTCCGCTAGACCCAAACCCACTCGGCTAGACCCAAACCTACTCCGCTAGACCCAAACCCACTCGGCCAGACCCAAACCCACTCGGCTAGACCCAAACCTACTCCGCTAGACCCAACCCCACTCGGCCAGACCCAAACCCGCTCGGCTACACCCAAACCCACTCGGCTCCACCCAAACCCACTCGGCTAGACCCAAACCCACACGGCTGGACCCAAACCCACTCGGCTGGACCCAAACCCACTCGGCTAGACCCAAACCCACTCGGCTAGACCCAAACCCACCAGGCTAGAACCAAGCCCACTCGGCTAAACCCAAACCCACACGGCTAGAGCCAAACCCACTCGCTAGACCCAAACCCACTCGCTAGACCCAAACCCAGTCCGCTAGACCCAAACCCACTCCGCTAGACCCAAACCCACTCCGCTAGTCCCAAACCCACTCGGCCAGACCCAAACCCACTCCGCTAGACGCAAACCCACTCGGCTAGACCCAAACCCACTCCGCTAGACCCAAACCCACTCGGCCAGACCAAAACCCACTCGGCTACACCCAAACCCACTCGGCTAGACCCAAACCCACTCGGCTACACCCAAACCCACTCCGCTAGACCCAAACCCACTCGGCTAGACCCAAACCCACTCCGCTACACCCAAACCCACTCCGCTAGACCCAAACCCACTCCGCTAGACCCAAACCCTCTCTGCTAGACCCAAACCCACTCCGCTAGACCCTAACCCACTCCACTCGACCCAAACCCACTCCGCTAGACACAAACCCACTCGGCTAGACCCAAACCCACTCGGCCAGACCCAAACCCACTCGGCAAGACCCAAACCCACTCGGCTTGACCCAAACCCACTCGGCTAGACCCAAACCCACTCCGCTAGACCCAAACCCACTCCGCTAGACCCAAACCCACTCCGCTAGACCCAAACCCACTCCGCTAGTCCCAAACCCTCTCTGCTAGACCCAAACCCACTCCGCTAGAGCCTAACCCAGTCTGCTAGACCCAAACCCACTCCGCTAGACACAAACCCACTCGGCTAGACCCAAACCCACTCGGCTAGACCCAAACCCACTCGGCTAGACACAAACCCTATCGGCTAGACCCAAACCCACTTGGCTAGACCCAAACCCACTCGGCTAGACCCAAACCCACTCCGCTGGACCCAAACCCACTCGGCCAGAACCAAACCCACTCGGCTACACCCAAACCCACTCGGCTAGACCCAAACCCACTCGGCTAGACCCAAACCCACTCGGCTACACCCAAACCCACTCGGCCAGACCCAAACCCACTCGGCTAGACCCAAACCCACTTGGCTAGACCCAAACCCACTCGGCTAGACCCAAACCCACTCGGCTAGACCCAAACCCACTAGGCTAGACCCAAACCCACTCGGCTAGACCCAAACCCACTCGGCCAGACCCAAATCCATTCCGCTAGACCCAAACCCACTCCGCTAGACCCAAACCCACTCGGCTAGACCCAAACCCACTCGGCTACACCCAAACCCATTTGGCTAGACCCAAACCCACTCTGCTAGACCCAAACCCACTCCGCTAGACCCAAACCCAGTCCGCTAGACCCAAACCCACTCCGCTAGACCCATACCCACTCCGCTAGACCCAAACCCACTCCGCTAGACGCAAACCCACTCCGCTAGACCCAAACCCACTCCGCTAGACCCAAACCCACTCGGCTAGACCCAAACACACTCCGATAGACCCAAACCCACTCGGCTAGACCCAAACCTACTCCGCTAGACCCAAACCCACTCTGCCAGACCCAAACCCGCTCGGCTACACCCAAACCCACTCGGCTCCACCCAAACCCACTCGGCTAGACCCAAACCCACTCGGCTGGACCCAAACCCACTCGGCTAGACCCAAACCCACTCGGCGAGACCCAAACCCACTCGGCTAGACCCAAACCCACCAGGCTATACCCAAGCCCACTCGGCTGAACCCAAACCCACACGGCTAGAGCCAAACCCACTCACTAGACCCAAACCCACTCGCTAGACCCAAGCCCACTCGGCTAGACCCAAACCCACTCGGCTAGACCCAAACCCACGGCTAGACCCAAACCCACTCGGCTAGACCCAAACCCACTCCGCTAGACCCAAACCCACTCGGCTAGACCCAAATCCACTCCGCTAGACCCAAACCCACTCCGCTAGACCCAAACCCAGTCCGCTAGACCCAAACCCACTCCGCTAGACCCAAACCCACTCCGCTAGACCCAAACCCACTCCGCTAGACCCAAACCCACTCCGCTAGACCCAAACCCACTCTGCTAGAGCCAAACCCACTCCGCTAGACCCTAACCCACTCCGCTAGACCCAAACCCACTCGGCTAGACCCAAACCCACTCGGCTACACCCAAACCCATTCGGCTAGACCCAAACCCACTCTGCTAGACCCAAACCCACTCCGCTAGACCCAAACCCAGTCCGCTAGACACAAACCCACTCCGCTAGACCCATACCCACTCCGCTAGACCCAAACCCACTCCGCTAGACGCAAACCCACTCCGCTAGACCCAAACCCACTCCGCTAGACCCAAACCCACTCGGCTAGACCCAAACACACTCCGATAGACCCAAACCCACTCGGCTAGACCCAAACCTACTCCGCTAGACCCAAACCCACTCTGCCAGACCCAAACCCGCTCGGCTACACCCAAACCCACTCGGCTCCACCCAAACCCACTCGGCTAGACCCAAACCCACTCGGCTGGACCCAAACCCACTCGGCTAGACCCAAACCCACTCGGCGAGACCCAAACCCACTCGGCTAGACCCAAACCCACCAGGCTAGACCCAAGCCCACTCGGCTAAACCCAAACCCACACGGCTAGAGCCAAACCCACTCACTAGACCCAAACCCACTCGCTAGACCCAAGCCCACTCGGCTAGACCCAAACCCACTCGGCTAGACCCAAACCCACGGCTAGACCCAAACCCACTCGGCTAGACCCAAACCCACTCCGCTAGACCCAAACCCACTCGGCTAGACCCAAATCCACTCCGCTAGACCCAAACCCACTCCGCTAGACCCAAACCCAGTCCGCTAGACCCAAACCCACTCCGCTAGACCCAAACCCACTCCGCTAGACCCAAACCCACTCCGCTAGACCCAAACCCACTCCGCTAGACCCAAACCCACTCTGCTAGAGCCAAACCCACTCCGCTAGACCCTAACCCACTCCGCTAGACCCAAACCCACTCCGCTAGACACAAACCCACTCGGCTAGACCCAAACCCATTCGGCCAGACCCAAATCCACTCGGCTAGACCCAAACCCTATCGGCTTGACCCAAACCCACTCGGCTAGACCCAAACCCACTCCGCTAGACCCAAACCCACTCGGCTAGACCCAAACCCACTCCGCTAGACCCAAACCCACTCGGCCAGACCCAAACCCACTCGGCTACACCCAAACCCACTCGGCTAGACCCAAACCCACTCGGCTAGACCCAAACCCACTCGGCTAGACCCAAACCCACTCGGCTGGACCCAAACCCACTCGGCTAGACCCAAACCCACGGCTAGACCCAAACCCACTCGGCTAGACCCAAACCCACTCCGCTAGACCCAAACCCACTCGGCTAGACCCAAACCCACTCGGCTAGACCCAAATCCACTCCGCTAGACCCAAACCCACTCTGCTAGACCCAAACCCAGTCCGCTAGACCCAAACCCACTCCGCTAGACCCATACCCACTCCGCTAGACCCAAACCCACTCCGCTAGACGCAAACCCACTCCGCTAGACCCAAACCCACTCCGCTAGACCCAAACCCGCTCGGCTACACCCAAACCCACTCGGCTCCACCCAAACCCACTCGGCTAGACACAAACCCACTCGGCTGGACCCAAACCCACTCGGCTAGACCTAAACCCACTCGGCTAGACCCAAACCCACTCAGCTAGACCCAAACCCACTAGGCTAGACCCAAGCCCACTCGGCTAAACCCAAACCCACACGGCTAGAGCCAAACCCACTCGCTAGACCCAAACCCACTCGCTAGACCCAAACCCACTCCGCTAAACCCAAACCCACTCGGGTAGACCCAAACCCACGGCTAGACCCAAACCCACTCGGCTAGACCCAAACCCACTCGGCTAGACCCAAACCCACTCGGCTAGACCCAAACCCACTCCGCTAGACACAAACCCACTCCACTAGACCCAAACCCTCTCTGCTAGACCCAAACCCACTCCGCTAAACCCTAACCCACTCCGCTAGACCCAAACCCACTCCGCTAGTCCCAAACCCTCTCCGCTAGACCCAAACCCATTCCGCTAGACCCTAACCCACTCGGCTAGACCCAAACCTACTCCGCTAGACCCAAACCCACTCGGCCAGACCCAAACCCACTCGGCTAGACCCAAACCTACTCCGCTAGACCCAACCCCACTCGGCCAGACCCAAACCCGCTCGGCTACACCCAAACCCACTCGGCTCCACCCAAACCCACTCGGCCAGACCCAAACCCACTCGGCTAGACCCAAACCCACTCGGCTAGACCCAAACCCACTCGGCTAGACCCAAACCCACTCGGCTTGACCCAAACCCACTCGGCTAGACCTAAACCCACTCGGCTAGACCCAAACCCACTCGGCTAGACCCAAACCCACTCGGCTAGACCCAAACCCACCAGGCTAGACCCAAGCCCACTCGGCTAAACCCAAACCCACACGGCTAGAGCCAAACCCACTCACTAGAGCCAAACCCACTCGCTAGACCCAAACCCACTCGGCTAGACCCAAACCCACTCGGCTAGACCCAAACCCACGGCTAGACCCAAACCCACTCGGCTAGACCCAAACCCACTCGGCTAGACCCAAACCCACTCCGCTAGACCCAAACCCACTCCGCTAGACCCAAACCCACTCCGCTAGACCCAAACCCAGTCCGCTAGACCCAAACCCACTCCGCTAGACCCAAACCCACTCCGCTAGACCCAAACCCACTCCGCTAGACCCAAACCCACTCTGCTAGACCCAAACCCACTCCGCTAGACCCTAACCCACTCCGCTAGACCCAAACCCACTCCACTAGACACAAACCCACTCGGCTGGACCCAAACCCATTCGGCCAGACCCAAATCCACTCGGCTAGACCCAAACCCTATCGGCTTGACCCAAACCCACTCGGCTAGACCCAAACCCACTCCGCTAGACCCAAACTCACTCGACTAGACCCAAACCCACTCCGCTAGACCCAAACCCACTCGGCCAGACCCAAACCCACTCGGCTACACCCAAACCCACTCGGCTAGACCCAAACCCACTCGGCTAGACCCAAACCCACTCGGCTAGACCCAAACCCACTCGGCAAGACCCAAACCCACTCCGCTAGACGCAAACCCACTCGGCTAGAACCAAACCCACTCGGCTAGACCCAAACCTACTCCGCTAGACCCAAACCCACTCGGCCAGACCCAAACCCGCTCGGCTACACCCAAACCCACTCGGCTCCACCCAAACCCACTCGGCTAGACCCAAACCCACTCGGCTGGACCCAAACCCACTCGGCTAGACCCAAACCCACTCGGCTAGACCCAAACCCACTCGGCTAGACCCAAACCCACTAGGCTAGACCCAAGCCCACTCGGCTAAACCCAAACCCACACGGCTAGAGTCAAACCCACTCGCTAGACCCAAACCCACTCGCTAGACCCAAACCCACTCCGCTAAACCCAAACCCACTCGGGTAGACCCAAACCCACGGCTAGACCCAAACCCACTCGGCTAGACCCAAACACACTCGGGTAGACCCAAACCCACTCGGCTAGACCCAAATCCACTCCGCTAGACCCAAACCCACTCCGCTAGACCCAAACCCAGTCCGCTAGACCCAAACCCACTCCGCTACACCCAAACCCACTCCGCTAGACCCAAACCCACTCCGCTACACCCAAACCCACTCCGCTAGACCCAAACCCTCTCTGCTAGACCCAAACCCACTCCGCTGGTCCCTAACCCACTCCGCTAGACCCTAACCCACTCGGCCAGACCCAAACCCACTCGGCTAGACCCAAACCCACTCGGCTTGACCCAAACCCACTCGGCTAGACCCAAACCCACTCCGCTAGACCCAAACCCACTCGGCTAGATCCAAACCCACTCCGCTAGACCCAAACCCACTCCGCTAGTCCCAAACCCTCTCTGCTAGACCCATACCCACTCCGCTAGACCCTAACCCACTCCGCTAGACCCAAACCCACTCCGCTAGACACAAACCCACTCGGCTAGACCCAAACCCACTCGGCCAGACCCAAACCCACTCGGCTAGACCCAAACCCACTCGGCTAGACCCAAACCCACTCCGCTAGACCCATACCCACTCCGCTAGACCCAAACCCACTCCGCTAGACGCAAACCCACTCCGCTGGACCCAAACCCACTCCGCTGGACCCAAACCCACTCCGCTAGAGCCAAACCCACTCCGCTAGACCCAAACCCACTCCGCTAGACCCAAAACCACTCCGCTAGACCCAAACCCACTCCGCTAGACCCAAACCCACTCCGCTAGACCCAAACCCACTCCGCTAGACCCAAACCGTTCCGCTAGACCCAAACCCACTCCGCTAGACCTAAACCCACTCCGCTAGACCCAAACCCACTCCGCTAGACCCAAACCCTGT
This sequence comes from Raja brachyura, assembly GCA_963514005.1. Next base: position 354,606 of record CAUPSL010000968.1, read on the forward strand.
CCGCTACACCCAAACCCACTCTGCTAGACACAAACCCACTCCGCTAGACCCAAACCCACTCCGCTAGGCACAAACCCACGCGGCTAGACCCAAACCCACTCGGCTAGACCCAAACCCACTCGGCTAGACCCAAACCCACTCCGCTAGACCCAAACCCACTCCGCTAGACCCAAACCCACGCGGCAAGACCCTAACCCACTCCACTAGACCCAAACCCACTCCACTAGACACAAACCCACTCGGCTGGACCCAAACCCATTCGGCCAGACCCAAATCCACTCGGCTAGACCCAAACCCTATCGGCTTGACCCAAACCCACTCGGCTAGACCCAAACCCACTCCGCTAGACCCAAACTCACTCGGCTAGACCCAAACCCACTCCGCTAGACCCAAACCCACTCGGCCAGACCCAAACCCACTCGGCTACACCCAAACCCACTCGGCTAGACCCAAACCCACTCGGCTAGACCCAAACCCACTCGGCTAGACCCAAACCCACTCGGCAAGACCTAAACCCACTCGGCCAGACCCAAACCCACGGCTAGACCCCAACCCACTCGGGTAGACCCAAACCCACTCCGCTAGACCCAAACCCACTCGGCTAGACCCAAATCCACTCCGCTAGACCCAAACCCACTCTGCTAGACCCAAACCCAGTCCGCTAGACCCAAACCCACTCCGCTAGACCCATACCCACTCTGCTAGACCCAAACCCACTCCGCTAGACGCAAACCCACTCCGCTAGACCCAAACCCACTCCGCTAGACCCAAACCCACTCGGCTAGACCCAAACCCACTCGGCTAGACCCAAACCCACTCCGCTAGACCCAAACCCACTCGGCTAGACCCAAACCTACTCCGCTAGACCCAAACCCACTCGGCCAGACCCAAACCCGCTCGGCTACACCCAAACCCACTCGGCTCCACCCAAACCCACTCAGCTAGACCCAAACCCACTCGGCTGGACCCAAACCCACTCGGCTAGACCCAAACCCACTCGGCTAGACCCAAACCCACTCGGCTAGACCCAAACCGCTAGACGCAAACCCACTCCGCGAGACCCAAACCCACTCCGCTAGACCCAAACCCACTCGGCTAGACCCAAACCCACTCCGCTAGACCCAAACCCACTCGGCTAGACCCAAACCTACTCCGCTAGACCCAAACCCACTCGGCCAGACCCAAACCCGCTCGGCTACACCCAAACCCACTCGGCTCCACCCAAACCCACTCGGCTAGACCCAAACCCACTCGGCTGGACCCAAACCCACTCGGCTGGACCCAAACCCACTCGGCTAGACCCAAACCCACTCGGCTAGACCCAAACCCACTAGGCTAGACCCAAGCCCACTCGGCTAAACCCAAACCCACACGGCTAGAGTCAAACCCACTCGCTAGACCCAAACCCACTCGCTAGACCCAAACCCACTCCGCTAAACCCAAACCCACTCGGGTAGACCCAAACCCACTCGGCTAGACCCAAATCCACTCCGCTAGACCCAAACCCACTCCGCTAGACCCAAACCCAGTCCGCTAGACCCAAACCCACTCCGCTACACCCAAACACACTCCGCTAGACCCAAACCCACTCCGCTAGACCCAAACCCACTCCGCTAGACCCAAACCCTCTCTGCTAGACCCAAACCCACTCCGCTAGACCCTAACCCACTCCGCTAGACCCTAACCCACTCGGCCAGACCCAAACCCACTCGGCTAGACCCAAACCCACTCGGCTTGACCCAAACCCACTCGGCTAGACCCAAACCCACTCCGCTAGACCCAAACCCACTCGGCTAGATCCAAACCCACTCCGCTAGACCCAAACCCACTCCGCTAGTCCCAAACCCTCTCTGCTAGACCCATACCCACTCCGCTAGACCCAAGCCCACTCGGCTAAACCCAAACCCACACGGCTAGAGCCAAACCCACTCACTAGAGCCAAACCCACTCGCTAGACCCAAACCCACTCCGCTAGACCCAAACCCACTCCGCTAGACCCAAACCCACTCTGCTAGACCCAAACCCACTCCGCTAGACCCTAACCCACTCCGCTAGACCCAAACCCACTCCACTAGACACAAACCCACTCGGCTGGACCCAAACCCATTCGGCCAGACCCAAATCCACTCGGCTAGACCCAAACCCTATCGGCTTGACCCAAACCCACTCGGCTAGACCCAAACCCACTCCGCTAGACCCAAACTCACTCGGCTAGACCCAAACCCACTCCGCTAGACCCAAACCCACTCGGCCAGACCCAAACCCACTCGGCTACACCCAAACCCACTCGGCTAGACCCAAACCCACTCGGCTAGACCCAAACCCACTCGGCTAGACCCAAACCCACTCGGCAAGACCCAAACCCACTCGGCTAGACCCAAACCCACGGCTAGACCCAAACCCACTCGGGTAGACCCAAACCCACTCCGCTAGACCCAAACCCACTCGGCTAGACCCAAATCCACTCCGCTAGACCCAAACCCACTCTGCTAGACCCAAACCCAGTCCGCTAGACCCAAACCCACTCCGCTAGACCCATACCCACTCTGCTAGACCCAAACCCACTCTGCTAGATGCAAACCCACTCCGCTAGACCCAAACCCACTCCGCTAGACCCAAACCCACTCGGCTAGACCCAAACCCACTCCGCTAGACCCAAACCCACTCGGCTAGACCCAAACCTACTCCGCCAGACCCAAACCCACTCGGCCAGACCCAAACCCGCTCGGCTACACCCAAACCCACTCGGCTCCACCCAAACCCACTCAGCTAGACCCAAACCCACTCGGCTGGACCCAAACCCACTCGGCTAGACCCAAACCCACTCGGCTAGACCCAAACCCACTCGGCTAGACCCAAACCGCTAGACGCAAACCCACTCCGCGAGACCCAAACCCACTCCGCTAGACCCAAACCCACTCGGCTAGACCCAAACCCACTCCGCTAGACCCAAACCCACTCGGCTAGACCCAAACCTACTCCGCTAGACCCAAACCCACTCGGCCAGACCCAAACCCGCTCGGCTACACCCAAACCCACTCGGCTCCACCCAAACCCACTCGGCTAGACCCAAACCCACTCGGCTGGACCCAAACCCACTCGGCTGGACCCAAACCCACTCGGCTAGACCCAAACCCACTCGGCTAGACCCAAACCCACTAGGCTAGACCCAAGCCCACTCGGCTAAACCCAAACCCACACGGCTAGAGTCAAACCCACTCGCTAGACCCAAACCCACTCGCTAGACCCAAACCCACTCCGCTAAACCCAAACCCACTCGGGTAGACCCAAACCCACTCGGCTAGACCCAAATCCACTCCGCTAGACCCAAACCCACTCCGCTAGACCCAAACCCAGTCCGCTAGACCCAAACCCACTCCGCTACACCCAAACACACTCCGCTAGACCCAAACCCACTCCGCTAGACCCAAACCCACTCCGCTAGACCCAAACCCTCTCTGCTAGACCCAAACCCACTCCGCTAGACCCTAACCCACTCCGCTAGACCCTAACCCACTCGGCCAGACCCAAACCCACTCGGCTAGACCCAAACCCACTCGGCTTGACCCAAACCCACTCGGCTAGACCCAAACCCACTCCGCTAGACCCAAACCCACTCGGCTAGATCCAAACCCACTCCGCTAGACCCAAACCCACTCCGCTAGTCCCAAACCCTCTCTGCTAGACCCATACCCACTCCGCTAGACCCAAGCCCACTCGGCTAAACCCAAACCCACACGGCTAGAGCCAAACCCACTCACTAGAGCCAAACCCACTCGCTAGACCCAAACCCACTCGGCTAGACCCAAACCCACTCGGCTAGACCCAAACCCACGGCTAGACCCAAACCCACTCGGCTAGACCCAAACCCACTCCGCTAGACCCAAACCCACTCCGCTAGACCCAAACCCACTCCGCTAGACCCAAACCCACTCCGCTAGACCCAAACCCAGTCCGCTAGACCCAAACCCACTCCGCTAGACCCAAACCCACTCCGCTAGACCCAAACCCACTCCGCTAGACCCAAACCCACTCCGCTAGACCCAAACCCACTCTGCTAGACCCAAACCCACTCCGCTAGACCCTAACCCACTCCGCTAGACCCAAACCCACTCCACTAGACACAAACCCACTCGGCTGGACCCAAACCCATTCGGCCAGACCCAAATCCACTCGGCTAGACCCAAACCCTATCGGCTTGACCCAAACCCACTCGGCTAGACCCAAACCCACTCCGCTAGACCCAAACTCACTCGGCTAGACCCAAACCCACTCCGCTAGACCCAAACCCACTCGGCCAGACGCAAACCCACTCGGCTACACCCAAACCCACTCGGCTAGACCCAAACCCACTCGGCTAGACCCAAACCCACTCGGCTAGACCCAAACCCACTCGGCAAGACCCAAACCCACTCGGCTAGACCCAAACCCACGGCTAGACCCAAACCCACTCGGGTAGACCCAAACCCACTCCGCTAGACCCAAACCCACTCGGCTAGACCCAAATCCACTCCGCTAGACCCAAACCCACTCTGCTAGACCCAAACCCAGTCCGCTAGACCCAAACCCACTCCGCTAGACCCATACCCACTCTGCTAGACCCAAACCCACTCTGCTAGATGCAAACCCACTCCGCTAGACCCAAACCCACTCCGCTAGACCCAAACCCACTCGGCTAGACCCAAACCCACTCCGCTAGACCCAAACCCACTCGGCTAGACCCAAACCTACTCCGCCAGACCCAAACCCACTCGGCCAGACCCAAACCCGCTCGGCTACACCCAAACCCACTCGGCTCCACCCAAACCCACTCGGCTGGACCCAAACCCACTCGGCTAGACCCAAACCCACTCGGCTAGACCCAAACCGCTAGACGCAAACCCACTCCGCTAGACCCAAACCCACTCCGCTAGACCCAAACCCACTCGGCTAGACCCAAACCCACTCCGCTAGACCCAAACCCACTCGGCTAGACCCAAACCCACTCGGCTAGACCCAAACCCACTCGGCTAGACCCAAACCCACTAGGCTAGACCCAAGCCCACTCGGCTAAACCCAAACCCACACGGCTAGAGTCAAACCCACTCGCTAGACCCAAACCCACTCGCTAGACCCAAACCCACTCCGCTAAACCCAAACCCACTCGGGTAGACCCAAACCCACGGCTAGACCCAAACCCACTCGGCTAGACCCAAACCCACTCGGCTAGACCCAAACCCACTCGGCTAGACCCAAATCCACTCCGCTAGACCCAAACCCACTCCGCTAGACCCAAACCCTGTCCGCTAGACCCAAACCCACTCCGCTACACCCAAACCCACTCCGCTAGACCCAAACCCACTCCGCTAAACCCAAACCCACTCCGCTAGACCCAAACCCTCTCTGCTAGACCCAAACCCACTCCGCTAGACCCTAACCCACTCCGCTAGACCCTAACCCACTCGGCCAGACCCAAACCCACTCGGCTAGACCCAAACCCACTCGGCTTGACCCAAACCCACTCGGCTAGACCCAAACCCACTCCGCTGGACCCAAACCCACTCGGCTAGATCCAAACCCACTCCGCTAGACCCAAACCCACTCCGCTAGTCCCAAACCCTCTCTGCTAGACCCATACCCACTCCGCTAGACCCTAACCCACTCCGCTAGACCCAAACCCACTCCGCTAGACACAAACCCACTCGGCTAGACCCAAACCCACTCGGCCAGACCCAAACCCACTCGGCTAGACCCAAACCCACTCGGCTAGACCCAAACCCACTCCGCTAGACCCATACCCACTCCGCTAGACCCAAACCCACTCCGCTAGACGCAAACCCACTCCGCTGGACCCAAACCCACTCCGCTGGACCCAAACCCACTCCGCTAGAGCCAAACCCACTCCGCTAGACCCAATCCCACTCCGCTAGACCCAAAACCACTCCGCTAGACCCAAACCCACTCCGCTAGACCCAAACCCACTCCGCTAGACCCAAACCATTCCGCTAGACCCAAACCCACTCCGCTAGACCTAAACCCACTCCGCTAGACCCAAACCCACTCCGCTAGACCCAAACCCTGTCCGCTACACCCAAACCCACTCTGCTAGACCCAAACCCACTCCGCTAGACCCAAACCCACTCCGCTAGACACAAACCCACGCGGCTAGACCCTAACCCACTCGGCTAGACCCAAACCCACTCGGCTAGACCCAAACCCACTCCGCTAGACCCAAACCCACGCGGCAAGACCCAAACCCACTCGGCTAGACCCGAACCCACTCGGCTAGACCGAAACCCACTCGTCTAGGAACAAACCCACTCGTCCAGACCCAAACCCACTCGGCTGGACTCAAACCCACTCGGCTAGACCTAAACCCACTCGGCTACACCCAAACCCACTCGGCTAGACCCAAACCCACTCCGCTAGACCCAAACCCACTCCGCTAGACCCAAACCCACACGGCTAGACCCAAACCCACTCCGCTAGACCCAAACCCACTCCGCTAGACCCAAACCCACGCGGCAAGACCCAAACCCACTCGGCTAGACCCGAACCCACTCGGCTAGACCTAAACCCACTCGGCTACACCCAAACCCACTCGGCTAGACCCAAACCCACTCCGCTAGACCCAAACCCACTCCGCTAGACCCAAACCCACTCCGCTAGACCCAAACCCACTCCGCTAGACCCAAACCCACTCCGCTAGACACAAACCCAGTCCGCTAGACCCAAACCCACTCCGCTAGACCCAAACCCACTCCGCTAGACCCAAACCCACTCCTCTAGACCCAAACCCACTCCGCTACACCCAAACCCACTCGGCTAGACGCAAACCCACTCGGCTAGACCCAAACCCACTCGGCTAGACCCAAACCCACTCGGGTAGACCAAAACCCACTCGGCCAGACCTAAACCCACTCGGCTAGACCGAAACCCACTCGTCTAGACCCAAACCCACTCCGCTAGACTCAAACCCACTCAGCTAGACCCAAACACAATCCGCTAGACCCAAACCCACTCCGCTAGACCCAAACCCACTCGCCTAGTCTCAAGCCCACTTGGGTAGACCCAAACCCACTCCGCTAGACACAAACCCAGTCCGCTAGACCCAAACCCACTCCGCTAGACCCAAACACACTCCGCTAGACCCAAACCCAATCCGCTAGACCCAAACCCACTCCGCTAGACACAAACCCAGTCCGCTAGACCCAAACCCACTCTGCTCGACCCAAACACACTCCGCTAGACGTAAACCCACACCGCTAGACCCAAAGCCACTCCGCTAGACCCAAACCCACTCCGCTAGACCCAAACCCACTCCTCTAGACCCAAACCCACTCCGTTACACCCAAACCCACTCGGCTAGACGCAAACCCACTCCGCTAGATCCAAACCCACTCGGCTAGACCCAAACACCCTCGGCTAGACGCAAACCCACTCGGCTAGACCCAAACCCACTCCGCTAGACTCAAACCCACTCCGCTAGACCCAAAACCCACTCGTCTAGACCCAAACCCACTCGGCTAGAACCAAACCCACTCGGCTGCACCCAAACCCACTCGGCTAGCCCCAAACCCACTCGGCTACACTCAAACCCACTCCGCTAGACCCAAACCCACTCGCCTAGACCCAAGCCCACTCGGGTAGACCCAAACCCACTCGGCTAGACCCAAACCCACTCGGCTACACCTAAACCCAGTCCGCTAGACCCAAACCAAATCGGCTAGACCCAAACCCACTCGGCTAGACCCAAACCCACTCGGCTAGACCCAAACCCACTCGGGTAGACCAAAACCCACTCGGCCAGACCTAAACCCACTCGGCTAGACCGAAACCCATTCGTCTAGACCCAAACCCACTCCGCTAGACCCAAACCCACTCAGCTAGACCCAAACACAATCCGCTAGACCCAAACCCACTCCGCTAGACCCAAACCCACTCCGCAAGACCCAAACCCACTCCGCTATACGCAAACCCACTCCGCTAGACCCAAACCCACTCCGCTAGACCCAAACCACTCCGCTAGACCCAAACCCACTCCGCTAGACCCAAACCCACTCCGCTACACCCAAACCCACTCCGCTAGACCCAAGCGCACTCCGCTAGACCCAAACACACTCGGCTAGACGCAAACCCCACTCGGCTAGACCTAAACCCACTCGGCTAGACCCAAACCCACTCAGTTAGACCCAAATCCACTCCGCTAGACCCAAACCCACTCGGCTAGACCCAAATCCACTCGGCTAGACCCAAACCCACTCCGCTAGACGCAAACCCACTCGGCTAGACCCAAACCCACTCCGCTAGACGCAAACCCACTCCGCTAGACCCAAACCCAGTCCGCTATACCCAAACCCACTCCGCCAGACCCAAACCCACTCCGCTAGATGCAAACCCACTCCACTAGACCCAAACACACTCCGCTACACCCAAACCCACTCCGCTAGACCTAAACCATTCCGCTAGACCCAAACCCACTCGGCTAGACCCAAACCCACTCGTCTAGACCCAAACACACTCGGCCAGACTCAAACCCACTCGGCTAGACCCAAACCCTCTCGGCTAGACCCAAACCCACTCCGCTAGACGCAAACCCACTCCGCTAGACCCAAACACACTCCGCTAGACCCAAACCCACTCGGCTAGACCCAAACCCACTCGGCTAGACCCAAACCCACTCGGCTAGACCCAAACCCACTCGGCTAGACCCATACCCACTCGGCTATACCCAAACCCACACGGCTAGACTCAAACCCACTCTGCTAGACCCAAACCCACTACGCTAGACCCAAACCCACTCCGCTAGACCCAAACCCACGGGGCAAGACCCAAACCCACTCGGCTAGACCCAAACCCACTCGGCTAGACCCAAACCCACTCGTCTAGACGCAAACCTACTCGTCCAGACCCAAACCCACTCGGCTGGACTCAAACCCACTCGGCTAGACCCAAACCCAGTCGGCTACACCCAAACCCACTCGGCTAGACCCAAACCCACTCCGCTATACGCAAACCCACTCCGCTAGACCCAAACCCACTCCGCTAGACCCAAACCCACTCCGCTAGACCCAAACCCACTCCGCTAGACCCAAACCCACTCCGCTACACCCAAACCCACTCCGCTAGACCCAAACGCACTACGCTAGACCCAAACACACTCGGCTAGACGCAAACCCCACTCGGCTAGACCTAAACCCACTCGGCTAGACCCAAACCCACTCCGTTAGACCCAAATCCACTCCGCTAGACCCAAACCCACTCGGCTAGACCCAAATCCACTCGGCTAGACCCAAACCCACTCCGCTAGACGCAAACCCACTCGGCTAGACCCAAACCCACTCCGCTAGACGCAAACCCACTCCGCTAGACCCAAACCCAGTCCGCTATACCCAAACCCACTCCGCTAGACCCAAACCCACTCCGCCAGACCCAAACCCACTCCGCTAGATGCAAACCCACTCCGCTAGACCCAAACACACTCCGCTACACCCAAACCCACTCCGCTAGACCTAAACCATTCCGCTAGACCCAAACCCACTCGGCTAGACCCAAACCCACTCGTCTAGACCCAAACACACTCGGCCAGACTCAAACCCACTCGGTTAGACCCAAACCCACTCGGCTAGACCCAAACCCACACGGCTAGACCCAAACCCACTCGGCGAGACCCAAACCCACTCCGCTAGACCCAAACTCACTCGGCTAGACCCAAACCCTCTCGGCTAGACCCAAACCCACTCCGCTAGACGCAAACCCACTCCGCTAGACCCAAACACACTCCGCTAGACCCAAACCCACTCGTCTAGACCCAAACACACTCGGCCAGACTCAAACCCACTCGGCTAGACCCAAACCCACTCGGCTAGACCCAAACCCACTCGGCTAGACCCAAACCCACTCGGCTAGACCCATACCCACTCGGCTATACCCAAACCCACACGGCTAGACTCAAACCCACTCTGCTAGACCCAAACCCACTACGCTAGACCCAAACCCACTCCGCTAGACCCAAACCCACGGGGCAAGACCCAAACCCACTCGGCTAGACCCAAACCCACTCGGCTAGACCCAAACCCACTCGTCTAGACGCAAACCTACTCGTCCAGACCCAAACCCACTCGGCTGGACTCAAACCCACTCGGCTAGACCCAAACCCACTCGGCTACACCCAAACCCACTCGGCTAGACCCAAACCCACTCGGCTGGACCCAAACCATTCCGCTAGACCGAAACCCACTTCGCGAGACCCAAACCCACTCCGCTAGACCCAAACACACTCCGCTAGACCCAAACCCACTCCGCTAGACCCAAACCATTCCGCTAGAACCAAACCCACTCCGCTAGACCCAAACCCACTCGTCTAGACCCAAACACACTCGGCCAGACACAAACCCACTCGGCTAGACCCAAACCCACTCGGCTAGACCCCAACCCACACGGCTAGACCCAAACCCACTCGGCGAGACCCAAACCCACTCCGCTAGACCCAAACTCACTCGGCTAGACCCAAACCCACTCGGCTGGACCCAAACCCACTCGGCTGGACCAAAACCCACTCGGCAAGACCCAAACCCACTCCGCTAGACTCAAACCCACTCCGCTACACCCAAACCCACTCCGCTAGACCCAAACCCACTCCGCTAGACCCAAACCCACTCCGCTACACCCAAACCCACTCCGCTAGACCCAAACCATTCCGCTAGACCCAAACCCATTCCGCCAGACCCAAACCCACTCGTCTAGACCCAAACACACTCGGCTAGACGCAAACCCCACTCGGCTAGACGTAAACCCACTCGGCTAGACCCAAACCCACTCGGTTAGACCCAAATCCACTCCGCTAGACCCAAACCCACTCGGCTAGACCCAAACCCACTCGGCTAGACCCAAATCCACTCGGCTAGACCCAAACCCACTCCGCTAGATGCAAACCCACTCCGCTAGACCCAAACCCAGTCCGCTATACCCAAACCCACTCCGCTAGACACAAACCACTCCGCCAGACCCAAACCCACTGCGCTAGACGCAAACCCACTCCGCTAGACCCAAACACACTCCGCTAGACCCAAACCCACTCTGCTAGACCCAAACCATTCCGCTAGACCCAAACCCACTCCGCTAGACCCAAACCCACTCGTCTAGACCCAAACACACTCGGCCAGACTCAAACCCACTCGGCTAGACCCAAACCCACTCGGATAGACCAAAACCCACTCGGCTAGACCCAAACCCACTCGGCTAGACCCAAACCCAATCGGCTAGACCCAAACCCACTCGGCTAGACCCATACCCACTCGGCTATACCCAAACCCACACGGCTAGACTCAAACCCACTCTGCTAGACCCAAACCCACTACGCTAGACCCAAACCCACTCCGCTAGACCCAAACCCAGTCCGCTATACCCAAGCCACTCCGCTAAACCCAAACCCACTCCGCCAGACCCAAACCCACTCCGCTAGACGCAAACCTACTCGGCTAGACCCAAACCCACTACGCTAGACGCAAACCCACTCCGCTAGACCCAAACACACTCCGCTAGACCCAAACCCACTCCGCTAGACCCAAACCATTCCGCTAGACCCAAACCCACTCCGCTAGACCCAAACCCACTCGTCTAGACCCAAACACACTCGGCCAGACTCAAACCCACTCGGCTAGACCCAAACCCACTCGGCTAGACCCAAACCCACACGGCTAGACCCAAACCCACTCAGCGAGACCCAAAATCATAGTCCGCTAGACCCAAACTCACTCGGCTAGACCCAAACCCACTCGGCTAGACCCAAACCCGCTCGGCTAGACCAAAACCCACTCGGCTAGACCCAAACCCACTCGGCTAGACCCAAACCCACTCGGCTAGACCCAAACCCACTCGGCTAGACCCATACCCACTCGGCTAGACCCAAACCCACACGGCTAGACTCATACCCACTCTGCTAGACCCAAACCCACTACGCTAGACCCAAACCCACTCCGCTAGACCCAAACCCAGTCCGCTATACCCAAACCCACTCCGCTAGACCCAAACCCAGTCCGCCAGACCCAAACCCACTCCGCTAGACGCAAACCCACTCGGCTAGACCCAAACCCACTCCGCTAGACGCAAACCCACTCCGCTAGACCCAAACACACTCCGCTAGACCCAAACCCACTCCGCTAGACCCAAACCATTCCGCTAGACCCAAACCCACTCCGCTAGACCCAAACCCACTCGGCTACACCCAAACCCACTCGGCTACACCCAAACCCACTCGGCGAGACCCAAACCCACTCGGCTAGACGCAAACCCACTCCGCTAGACCCAAACCCACTCGGAGAGACCCAAACCCACTCCGCTAGACCCAAACCCACTCCGCTAGCCCCAAACCCACTCGGCTAGACCCAAATCCACTCGGCTAGACCCAAACCCACTCGGCTAGACCCAAACCCACTCGGCTAGCCCCAAACCCACTCCGCTAGATGCAAACCCACTCCGCTAGACTCAAACCCACTCCGCTACACCCAAACCCACTCCGCTAGACCCAAACCCACTCCGCTAGACCCAAACCCACTCCGCTACACCCAAACCCACTCGGCTAGACCCAAACCCGCTCGGCTAGACCAAAACCCACTCGGCTAGACCCAAACCCACTCGGCTAGACCCAAACCCACTCGGCTAGACCCAAACCCACTCGGCTAGACCCATACCCACTCGGCTATACCCAAACCCACACGGCTAGACTCATACCCACTCTGCTAGACCCAAACCCACTACGCTAGACCCAAACCCACTCCGCTAGACCCAAACCCAGTCCGCTATACCCAACCCCACTCCGCTAGACCCAAACCCAGTCCGCCAGACCCAAACCCACTCCGCTAGACGCAAACCCACTCGGCTAGACCCAAACCCACTCCGCTAGACGCAAACCCACTCCGCTAGACCCAAACACACTCCGCTAGACCCAAACCCACTCCGCTAGACCCAAACCATTCCGCTAGACCCAAACCCACTCCGCTAGACCCAAACCCACTCGGCTACACCCAAACCCACTCGGCTACACCCAAACCCACTCGGCGAGACCCAAACCCACTAGGCTAGACGCAAACCCACTCCGCTAGACCCAAACCCACTCGGAGAGACCCAAACCCACTCCGCTAGACCCAAACCCACTCCGCTAGCCCCAAACCCACTCGGCTAGACCCAAATCCACTCGGCTAGACCCAAACCCACTCGGCTAGACCCAAACCCACTCGGCTAGCCCCAAACCCACTCCGCTAGATGCAAACCCACTCCGCTAGACTCAAACCCACTCCGCTACACCCAAACCCACTCCGCTAGACCCAAACCCACTCCGCTAGACCCAAACCCACTCGGCTAGACCCAAACCCACTCGGTTAGACCCAAATCCACTCCGCTAGACCCAAACCCACTCGGCTAGACACAAACCCACTCGGCTAGACCCAAATCCACTCGGCTAGACCCAAACCCACTCCGCTAGATGCAAACCCACTCCGCTAGACCCAAACCCAGTCCGCTATACCCAAACCCACTCCGCTAGACACAAACCCACTCCGCCAGACCCAAACCCACTGCGCTAGACGCAAACCCACTCCGCTAGACCCAAACACACTCCGCTAGACCCAAACCCACTCTGCTAGACCCAAACCATTCCGCTAGACCCAAACCCACTCCGCTAGACCCAAACCCACTCGTCTAGACCCAAACACACTCGGCCAGACTCAAACCCACTCGGCTAGACCCAAACCCACTCGGATAGACCAAAACCCACTCGGCTAGACCCAAACCCACTCGGCTAGACCCAAACCCAATCGGCTAGACCCAAACCCACTCGGCTAGACCCATACCCACTCGGCTATACCCAAACCCACACGGCTAGACTCAAACCCACTCTGCTAGACCCAAACCCACTACGCTAGACCCAAACCCACTCCGCTAGACCCAAACCCAGTCCGCTATACCCAAGCCACTCCGCTAAACCCAAACCCACTCCGCCAGACCCAAACCCACTCCGCTAGACGCAAACCTACTCGGCTAAACCCAAACCCACTACGCTAGACGCAAACCCACTCCGCTAGACCCAAACACACTCCGCTAGACCCAAACCCACTCCGCTAGACCCAAACCATTCCGCTAGACCCAAACCCACTCCGCTAGACCCAAACCCACTCCGCTAGACCCAAACCCAGTCCGCCAGACCCAAACCCACTCCGCTAGACGCAAACCCACTCGGCTAGACCCAAACCCACTCCGCTAGACGCAAACCCACTCCGCTAGACCCAAACACACTCCGCTAGACCCAAACCCACTCCGCTAGACCCAAACCATTCCGCTAGACCCAAACCCACTCCACTAGACCCAAACCCACTCGGCTACACCCAAACCCACTCGGCTACACCCAAACCCACTCGGCGAGACCCAAACCCACTCGGCTAGACGCAAACCCACTCCGCTAGACCCAAACCCACTCGGAGAGACCCAAACCCACTCCGCTAGACCCAAACCCACTCCGCTAGCCCCAAACCCACTCGGCTAGACCCAAATCCACTCGGCTAGACCCAAACCCACTCGGCTAGACCCAAACCCACTCGGCTAGCCCCAAACCCACTCCGCTAGACCCAAACCCACTCCGCTAGACCCAAACCCACTCCGCTAGACCCAAACCATTCCGATAGACCCAAACCCACTCCGCCAGACCCAAACCCACTCGTCTAGACCCAAACACACTCGGCTTGACCCAAACCCCACTACGCTAGACCCAAAACCACTCCGCTAGACCCAAACCCTCTCCGCTAGACCCAAATCCACTCCGCTAGACCCAAACCCACTCGGCTAGACCCAAACCCACTCGGCTAGACCCAAATCCACTCGGCTAGACCCAAACCCACTCCGCTAGACGCAAACCCACTCGGCTAGACCCAAACCCACTCCGCTAGATGCAAACCCACTCCGCTAGACCCAAACCCACTCCGCTAGACCCAAACCCACTCCGCTAGACCCAAACCCACTCCGCTAGACCCAAACCCACTCCGCTAGACCCAAACCCACTCCGCTAGACCCAAACCCACTCGTCTAGACCCAAATACACTCCGCTAGACGTAAACCCACTCGGCTAGACCCAAACCCACTCGGCGGCACCCAAACCCACTCCGCTAGTCCCAAACCCACTCGGCTAGACCCAAACCCACTCGGCTAGTCCCAAACCCACTCGGCTAGACCCAAACCCACTCGGCTAGACCCAAACCCACTCGGTAGACCCAAACCCACTCCGCTAGACCCAAACCCACTCCGCTAGACCCAAACCCACTCCGCTAGACCCAAACCCAGTCCGCTAGACCCAAACCCACTCCGCTAGACCCAAACCCACTCCGCTACACCCAAACCCACTCGGCTAGATGCAAACCCACTCCGCTAGACCCAAACCCACTCGGCTAGACACAGACCCACTCGGCTAGTCCCAAACCCACTCGGCTAGACCCAAACCCACTCTGTTAGACTCAAACCCACTCCGCTAGACCCAAACCCACACCTCTGGACTCAAAACCCACTCCACTAGACCAAAACCCACTCGGCGAGACCCAAACCCACTCGGCTGGACCCAAACCCACTCGGCGAGCACCAAACCCACTCGGCTACACCCAAACCCACTCCGCAAGACCCAAACCCACTCGCCTAGACCCAAACCCACTCGGCTAGACGCAAACCCACTCGGCTAGACCCAAACCCACTCGGCGAGACCCAAACCCACTCCGCTAGACCCAAACCCACTCCGCTAGCCCCAAACCCTCTCGGCTAGACCCAAATCCACTCGGCTAGACCCAAACCCACTCGGCTAGACACAAACCCACTCGGCTAGACCCAAACCCACTCCGCTAGACCCAAACCCACTCCGCTAGACCTAAACCCACTCCACTAGACCCAAACCCCCCACTCCGCTAGACACAAACCCAGTCCGCTAGACCCAAACCCGCTCCGCTAGACCCAAATACACTCCGCTAGACGTAAACCCACTCCGCTAGACCCAAACCCACTCTGCTAGACCCAAACCCACTCTCCTCGACCCCAACCCACTCCTCTAGACCCAAACACACTCCGCTACACCCGAACCCACTTGGCCAGACGCAAACCCACTCCGCTAGACCCAAACCCACTCGGCTAGTCCTAA
Source organism: Raja brachyura (assembly GCA_963514005.1). The sequence continues at coordinate 370,753 of CAUPSL010000968.1, forward strand.
ACCCACACAGCTAGACCCAAACCCACTCCGCTAGACCCAAACCCACTCCACTAGACCCAAACCCACTCCACTAGACCCAAACCCACTCCGCTAGACCCAAACACACTCCGCTAGACCCAAACCCACTCCGCCAGACCCAAACCCACTCGTCTAGACCCAAACACACTCGGCTAGACCCAAACCCCACTCCGCTAGACCCAAACCCACTCCGCTAGACCCAAACCCACTCCGCTAGACCCAAATCCACTCCGCTAGACCCAAACCCACTCCGCTAGACCCAAACCCACTCCGCTAGACCCAAACCCAGTCCGCTAGACCCAAACCCACTCCGCTAGACCCAAACCCACTCCGCTAGACCCAAACCCACTCGGCTAGATGCAAACCCACTCCGCTAGACCCAAACCCACTCGGCTAGACACAAACCCACTCGTCTAGACCCAAACCCACTCGGCTAGACCCAAACCCACTCTGTTAGACTCAAACCCACTCCGCTAGACCCAAAACCACTCTTCTGGACTCAAAACCCACTCCACTAGACCAAAACCCACTCGGCTAGACCCAAACCCACTCGGCTAGACCCAAACCCACTCGGCTAGACCCAAACCCACTCGTCTAGACCCAAACCCACTCGTCCAGACCCAAACCCACTCGGCTGGACTCAAACCCACTCGGCTAGACCCAAACCCACTCGGCTACACCCAAACCCACTCGGCTAGACCCAAACCCACTCGGCTAGATGCAAACCCACTCGGCTAGACCCAAACCCACTCGGCGAGACCCAAACCCACTCCGCTAGACGCAAACCCACTCCGCTAGCCCCAAACCCACTCGGCTAGACCCAAATCCACTCGGCTAGACCCAAACCCACTCGGCTAGACCCAAACCCACTCGGCTAGACCCAAACCCACTCCGCTAGACCCAAACCCACTCCGCTAGACCCAAACCCACTCCACGAGACCCAAACCCCCCACTCTGCTAGACACAAACCCAGTCCGCTAGACCCAAACCCGCTCCGCTAGATCCAAATACACTCCGCTAGACGTAAACCCACTCCGCTGGACCCAAACCCACTCTGCTAGACCCAAACCCACTCCGCTCGACCCAAACCCACTCCTCTAGACCCAAACACACTCCGCTACACCCGAACCCACTTGGCTAGACGCAAACCCACTCCGCTAGACCCAAACCCACTCGGCTAGTCCTAAACCCACACAGCTAGACCCAAACCCACTCCGCTAGACCCAACCCCACTCCACTAGACCCAAACCCACTCCACTAGACCCAAACCCACTCCGCTAGACCCAAACACACTCCGCTAGACCCAAACCCACTCCGCCAGACCCAAACCCACTCGTCTAGACCCAAACACACTCGGCTAGACCCAAACCCCACTCCGCTAGACCCAAACCCACTCCGCTAGACCCAAACCCACTCCGCTAGACCCAAATCCGCTCCGCTAGACCCAAACCCACTCCGCTAGACCCAAACCCACTCCGCTAGACCCAAACCCAGTCCGCTAGACCCAAACCCACTCCGCTAGACCCAAACCCACTCCGCTAGACCCAAACCCACTCGGCTAGATGCAAACCCACTACGCTAGACCGAAACCCACTCGGCTAGACACAAACCCACTCGTCTAGACCCAAACCCACTCGGATAGACCCAAACCCACTCTGTTAGACTCAAACCCACTCCGCTAGACCGAAAACCACTCCTCTGGACTCAAAACCCACTCCACTAGACCAAAACCCACTCGGCTAGACCCAAACCCACTCGGCTAGACCCAAACCCACTCGGCTGGACCCAAACCCACTCGGCTAGCCCCAAACCCACTCGGCTACACCCAAACCCACTCCGCAAGACACAAACCCACTCGCCTAGACCCAATCCCTCTCGGCTAGACCCAAACCCACTCGGCTAGACCCAAACCCACTCGGCTGCACCCAAACCCAGTCCGCTAGACCCAAACCCACTCGGCTAGATCCAAACCCACTCGGCTATTCCCAAACCCACTCGGCTAGACCCAAACCCACTCGGCTAGACCCAAACCCACTCGGTAGACCCAAACCCACTCCGCTAGACCCAAACCCACTCCGCTAGACCCAAACCCACTCCGCTAGACCCAAACCCAGTCCGCTAGACCCAAACCCACTCCGCTAGACCCAAACCCACTCCGCTAGACCCAAACCCACTCGGCTAGATGCAAACCCACTCCGCTAGACCCAAACCCACTCGGCTGGACACAAACCCACTCGGCTAGTCCCAAACCCACTCGGCTAGACCCAAACCCACTCTGTTAGACTCAAACCCACTCCGCTAGACCCAAACCCACTCCTCTGAACTCAAAACCCACTCCACTAGACCAAAACCCACTCGGCTAGACCCAAACCCACTCGGCTGGACCCAAACCCACTCGGCTAGCACCAAACCCACTCGGCTACACCCAAACCCACTCCGCAAGACCCAAACCCACTCGCCTAGACCCAAACCCACTCGGCTAGACGCAAACCCACTCGGCTAGACCCAAACCCACTCGGCGAGACCCAAACCCACTCCGCTAGACCCAAACCCACTCCGCTAGCCCCAAACCCACTCGGCTAGACCCAAATCCACTCGGCTAGACCCAAACCCACTCCGCTAGACCCAAACCCACTCCGCTAGACCTAAACCCACTCCACTAGACCCAAACCCCCCACTCCGCTAGACACAAACCCAGTCCGCTAGACCCAAACCCACTCCGCTAGACCCAAACCCACTCCGCTAGACCCAAACCCACTCGGCTAGATGCAAACCCACTCTGCTAGACCCAAACCCACTCTGCTCGACCCCAACCCACTCCTCTAGACCCAAACACACTCCGCTACACCCAAACCCACTCTGTTAGACTCAAACCCACTCCGCTAGACCGAAAACCACTCCTCTGGACTCAAAACCCACTCCACTAGACCAAAACCCACTCGGCTAGACCCAAACCCACTCGGCTAGACCCAAACCCACTCGGCTGGACCCAAACCCACTCGGCTAGCCCCAAACCCACTCGGCTACACCCAAACCCACTCCGCAAGACACAAACCCACTCGCCTAGACCCAATCCCTCTCGGCTAGACCCAAACCCACTCGGCTAGACCCAAACCCACTCGGCTGCACCCAAACCCAGTCCGCTAGACCCAAACCCACTCGGCTAGATCCAAACCCACTCGGCTATTCCCAAACCCACTCGGCTAGACCCAAACCCACTCGGCTAGACCCAAACCCACTCGGTAGACCCAAACCCACTCCGCTACACCCAAACCCACTCCGCTAGACCCAAACCCACTCCGCTAGACCCAAACCCAGTCCGCTAGACCCAAACCCACTCCGCTAGACCCAAACCCACTCCGCTAGACCCAAACCCACTCGGCTAGATGCAAACCCACTCCGCTAGACCCAAACCCACTCGGCTGGACACAAACCCACTCGGCTAGTCCCAAACCCACTCGGCTAGACCCAAACCCACTCTGTTAGACTCAAACCCACTCCGCTAGACCCAAACCCACTCCTCTGAACTCAAAACCCACTCCACTAGACCAAAACCCACTCGGCTAGACCCAAACCCACTCGGCTGGACCCAAACCCACTCGGCTAGCACCAAACCCACTCGGCTACACCCAAACCCACTCCGCAAGACCCAAACCCACTCGCCTAGACCCAAACCCACTCGGCTAGACGCAAACCCACTCGGCTAGACCCAAACCCACTCGGCGAGACCCAAACCCACTCCGCTAGACCCAAACCCACTCCGCTAGCCCCAAACCCACTCGGCTAGACCCAAATCCACTCGGCTAGACCCAAACCCACTCCGCTAGACCCAAACCCACTCCGCTAGACCTAAACCCACTCCACTAGACCCAAACCCCCCACTCCGCTAGACACAAACCCAGTCCGCTAGACCCAAACCCGCTCCGCTAGACCCAAATACACTCCGCTAGACGTAAACCCACTCCGCTAGACCCAAACCCACTCTGCTAGACCCAAACCCACTCTGCTCGACCCCAACCCACTCCTCTAGACCCAAACACACTCCGCTACACCCGAACCCACTTGGCTAGACGCAAACCCACTCCGCTAGACCCAAACCCACTCGGCTAGTCCTAAACCCACACAGCTAAACCCAAACCCACTCCGCTAGACCCAAACCCACTCCACTAGACCCAAACCCACTCCACTAGACCCAAACCCACTCCGCTAGACCCAAACACACTCCGCTAGACCCAAACCCACTCCGCCAGACCCAAACCCACTCGTCTAGACCCAAACACACTCGGCTAGACCCAAACCCCACTCCGCTAGACCCAAACCCACTCCGCTAGACCCAAACCCACTCCGCTAGACCCAAATCCACTCCGCTAGACCCAAACCCACTCCGCTAGACCCAAACCCACTCCGCTAGACCCAAACCCAGTCCGCTAGACCCAAACCCACTCCGCTAGACCCAAACCCACTCCGCTAGACCCAAACCCACTCGGCTAGATGCAAACCCACTCCGCTAGACCCAAACCCACTCGGCTAGACACAAACCCACTCGTCTAGACCCAAACCCACTCGGCTGGACCCAAACCCACTCTGTTAGACTCAAACCCACTCCGCTAGACCCAAAACCACTCCTCTGGACTCAAAACCCACTCCACTAGACCAAAACCCACTCGGCTAGACCCAAACCCACTCGGCTAGACCCAAACCCACTCGTCTAGACCCAAACCCACTCGTCCAGACCCAAACCCACTCGGCTGGACTCAAACCCACTCGGCTAGACCCAAACCCACTCGGCTACACCCAAACCCACTCGGCTAGACCCAAACCCACTCGGCTAGATGCAAACCCACTCGGCTAGACCCAAACCCACTCGGCGAGACCCAAACCCACTCTGCTTGACCCAAACCCACTCCGCTAGCCCCAAACCCACTCGGCTAGACCCAAATCCACTCGGCTAGACCCAAACCCACTCGGCTAGACCCAAACCCACTCGGCTAGACCCAAACCCACTCCGCTAGACCCAAACCCACTCCGCTAGACCCAAACCCACTCCACGAGACCCAAACCCCCCACTCTGCTAGACACAAACCCAGTCCGCTAGACCCAAACCCGCTCCGCTAGACCCAAATACACTCCGCTAGACGTAAACCCACTCCGCTGGACCCAAACCCACTCTGCTAGACCCAAACCCACTCCGCTCGACCCAAACCCACTCCTCTAGACCCAAACACACTCCGCTACACCCGAACCCACTTGGCTAGACGCAAACCCACTCCGCTAGACCCAAACCCACTCGGCTAGTCCTAAACCCACACAGCTAGACCAAAACCCACTCCGCTAGACCCAACCCCACTCCACTAGACCCAAACCCACTCCACTAGACCCAAACCCACTCCGCTAGACCCAAACACACTCCGCTAGACCCAAACCCACTCCGCCAGACCCAAACCCACTCGTCTAGACCCAAACACACTCGGCTAGACCCAAACCCCACTCCGCTAGACCCAAACCCACTCCGCTAGACCCAAACCCACTCCGCTAGACCCAAATCCGCTCCGCTAGACCCAAACCCACTCCGCTAGACCCAAACCCACTCCGCTAGACCCAAACCCAGTCCGCTAGACCCAAACCCACTCCGCTAGACCCAAACCCACTCCGCTAGACCCAAACCCACTCGGCTAGATGCAAACCCACTACGCTAGACCCAAACCCACTCGGCTAGACACAAACCCACTCGTCTAGACCCAAACCCACTCGGCTAGACCCAAACCCACTCTGTTAGACTCAAACCCACTCCGCTAGACCGAAAACCACTCCTCTGGACTCAAAACCCACTCCACTAGACCAAAACCCACTCGGCTAGACCCAAACCCACTCGGCTAGACCCAAACCCACTCGGCTGGACCCAAACCCACTCGGCTAGCCCCAAACCCACTCGGCTACACCCAAACCCACTCCGCAAGACCCAAACCCACTCGCCTAGACCCAATCCCTCTCGGCTAGACCCAAACCCACTCGGCTAGACCCAAACCCACTCGGCTGCACCCAAACCCACTCCGCTAGACCCAAACCCACTCGGCTAGATCCAAACCCACTCGGCTATTCCCAAACCCACTCGGCTAGACCCAAACCCACTCGACTAGACCCAAACCCACTCGGTAGACCCAAACCCACTCCGCTAGACCCAAACCCACTCCGCTAGACCCAAACCCACTCCGCTAGACCCAAACCCAGTCCGCTAGACCCAAACCCACTCCGCTCGACCCAAACCCACTCCGCTAGACCCAAACCCACTCGGCTAGATGCAAACCCACTCCGCTAGACCCAAACCCACTCGGCTAGACACAAACCCACTCGGCTAGTCCCAAACCCACTCGGCTAGACCCAAACCCACTCTGTTAGACTCAAACCCACTCCGCTAGACCCAAACCCACTCCTCTGGACTCAAAACCCACTCCACTAGACCAAAACCCACTCGGCTAGACCCAAACCCACTCGGCTGGACCCAAACCCACTCGGCTAGCACCAAACCCACTCGGCTACACCCAAACCCACTCCGCAAGACCCAAACCCACTCGCCTAGACCCAATCCCTCTCGGCTAGACCCAAAACCACTCGGCGAGACCCAAACCCACTCGGCTGCACCCAAACCCACTCCGCTAGACCCAAACCCACTCGGCTAGACCCAAACCCGCTCGGCTAGACCCAAACCCACTCGGCTAGACCCAAACCCACTCCGCTAGACCCAAATCCGCTCCGCTAGACCCAAACCCACTCCGCTAGACCCAAACCCACTCCGCTAGACCCAAACCCAGTCCGCTAGACCCAAACCCACTCCGCTAGACCCAAACCCACTCCGCTAGACCCAAACCCACTCGGCTAGATGCAAACCCACTACGCTAGACCCAAACCCACTCGGCTAGACACAAACCCACTCGTCTAGACCCAAACCCACTCGGCTAGACCCAAACCCACTCTGTTAGACTCAAACCCACTCCGCTAGACCGAAAACCACTCCTCTGGACTCAAAACCCACTCCACCAGACCAAAACCCACTCGGCTAGACCCAAACCCACTCGGCTAGACCCAAACCCACTCGGCTGGACCCAAACCCACTCGGCTAGCCCCAAACCCACTCGGCTACACCCAAACCCACTCCGCAAGACCCAAACCCACTCGCCTAGACCCAATCCCTCTCGGCTAGACCCAAACCCACTCGGCTAGACCCAAACCCACTCGGCTGCACCCAAACCCACTCCGCTAGACCCAAACCCACTCGGCTAGATCCAAACCCACTCGGCTATTCCCAAACCCACTCGGCTAGACCCAAACCCACTCGGCTAGACCCAAACCCACTCGGTAGACCCAAACCCACTCCGCTAGACCCAAACCCACTCGGCTAGACCCAAACCCACTCCGCTAGACCCAAACCCAGTCCGCTAGACCCAAACCCACTCCGCTCGACCCAAACCCACTCCGCTAGACCCAAACCCACTCGGCTGGATGCAAACCCACTCCGCTAGACCCAAACCCACTCGGCTAGACACAAACCCACTCGGCTAGTCCCAAACCCACTCGGCTAGACCCAAACCCACTCTGTTAGACTCAAACCCACTCCGCTAGACCCAAACCCACTCCTCTGGACTCAAAACCCACTCCACTAGACCAAAACCCACTCGGCTAGACCCAAACCCACTCGGCTGGACCCAAACCCACTCGGCTAGCACCAAACCCACTCGGCTACACCCAAACCCACTCCGCAAGACCCAAACCCACTCGCCTAGACCCAATCCCTCTCGGCTAGACCCAAAACCACTCGGCGAGACCCAAACCCACTCGGCTGCACCCAAACCCACTCCGCTAGACCCAAACCCACTCGGCTAGACCCAAACCCACTCGGCTAGACCCAAACCCACTCCGCTAGACCCAAACCCACTCCGCTAGACCCTAACCCACTCCGCTAGACCCAAACCCACTCCGCTAGACACAAACCCACTCGGCTAGACCCAAACCCACTCGGCTAGACCGAAATCCACTCGGCTAGACCCAAACCCACTCGGCTAGACCCAAACCCACTCGGCTAGACCCAAACCCACTCGGCGAGACCCAAACCCACTCCGCTAGACCCAAACCCACTCCGCTAGCCCCAAACCCACTCGGCTAGACCCAAATCCACTCGGCTAGACCCAAACCCACTTGGCTAGACCCAAACCCACTCGGCTAGACCCAAACCCACTCCACTCGACACAAACCCACTCCGCTAGACCCAAACCCACTCCACTAGACCCAAACCCCCCACTCCGCTAGACACAAACCCAGTCCGCTCGACCCAAACCCGCTCCGCTAGACCCAGATACACTCCGCTAGACGTAAACCCACTCCGCTAGACCCAAACCCACTCTGCTAGACCCAAACCCACTCTGCCTGACCCAAACCCACTCCTCTAGACCCAAACACACTCCGCTACACCCGAACCCACTTGGCTAGACGCAAACCCACTCCGCTAGACCCAAACCCACTCGGCTAGTCCTAAACCCACACAGCTAGACCCAAACCCACTCCGCTAGACCCAAACCCACTCCACTAGACCCAAACCCACTCCACTAGACCCAAACCCACTCCGCTAGACCCAAACACACTCCGCTAGACCCAAACCCACTCCGCCAGACCCAAACCCACTCGTGTAGACCCAAACACACTCGGCTAGACCCAAACCCCACTCCGCTAGACCCAAACCCACTCCGCTAGACCCAAACCCACTCCGCTAGACCCAAATCCACTCCGCTAGACCCAAACCCACTCCGCTAGACCCAAACCCACTCCGCTAGACCCAAACCCAGTCCGCTAGACCCAAACCCACTCCGCTAGACCCAAACCCACTCCGCTAGACCCAAACCCACTCGGCTAGATGCAAACCCACTGCGCTAGACCCAAACCCACTCGGCTAGACACAAACCCACTCGTCTAGACCCAAACCCACTCGGCTAGACCCAAACCCACTCTGTTAGACTCAAACCCACTCCGCTAGACCCAAAACCACTCCTCTGGACTCAAAACCCACTCCACTAGACCAAAACCCACTCGGCTAGACCCAAACCCACTCGGCTAGACCCAAACCCACTCAGCTGGACCCAAACCCACTCGGCTAGCTCCAAACCCACTCGGCTGCACCCAAACCCACTCCGCAAGACCCAAACCCACTCGCCTAGACCCAATCCCTCTCGGCTAGACCCAAACCCACTCGGCTAGACCCAAACCCACTCGGCTGCACCCAAACCCACTCCGCTAGACCCTAACCCACTCGGCTAGACCCAAACCCACTCGGCTAGTCCCAAACCCACTCGGCTAGACCCAAACCCACTCGGCTAGACCCAAACCCACTCGCTAGACCCAAACCCACTCCGCTAGACGCAAACCCACTCCGCTAGACCCAAATCCACTCCGCTAGACCCAAACCCACTCCGCTAGACCCAAACCCACTCCGCTAGACCCAAACCCATTCCGCTAGACCCAAACCCACTCCGCTAGACCCAAACCCACTCCGCTAGACCCAAACCCACTCGGCTAGATGCAAACCCACTCCGCTAGACCCAAACCCACTCGGCTAGACACAAACCCACTCGTCTAGACCCAAACCCACTCGGCTAGACCCAAACCCACTCTGTTAGACTCAAACCCACTCCGCTAGACCCAAAACCACTCCTCTGGACTCAAAACCCACTCCACTAGACCAAAACCCACTCGGCTAGACCCAAACCCACTCGGCTAGACCCAAACCCACTCGGCTGGACCCAAACCCACTCGGCTAGCCCCAAACCCACTCGGCTACACCCAAACCCACTCCGCAAGACCCAAACCCACTCGCCTAGACCCAACCCCTCTCGGCTAGACCCAAACCCACTCGGCTAGACCCAAACCCACTCGGCTGCACCCAAACCCACTCCGCTAGACCCAAACCCACTCGGCTAGACACAAACCCACTCGGCCAGACCCAAACCCACTCGGCTAGCCCTAAACCCACTCGGCTACACCCAAACCCACTCCGCAAGACCCAAACCCACTCGCCTAGACCCAAACACTCTCGGCTAGACCCAAACCCACTTGGCTACACCCAAACCCACTCGGCTACACCCAAAACCACTCGGCTAGACCCAAACCCACTCGGGTAAACCCCAACCCACTCGGCCAGACCCAAACCCACACGGCTAGACAAAAAACCCACTCAGCGAGACCCAAACCCACTCCGCTAGACCCAAACTCACTCGGCTAGACCCAAACCCACTCGGCTAGACCCAAACCCACTCGGCTAGACCCTAACCCACTTGGCCATACCCAAACCCACACGGCTAGACTCAAACCCACTCTGCTAGACCCAAACCCACTACGCTAGACCCAAACCCACTCCGCTAGACCCAAACCCACGGGTCAAGACACAATCCCACTCGGCTAGACCCAAACCCACTCGGCTATACGGAAACCCACTCGTCTAGACGCAAACCCACTCGTCCAGACCCAAACCCACTCGGCTGGACTCAAACCCACTCGGCTAGACCCAAACCCACTCGGCTACACCCAAACCCATTCGGCTAGACCCAAACCCACTCGGCTAGAGCCAAACCCACTCGGGAAGACCCAAACCAACTCGGTTTGACCCAAACCCACTCGGCTAGACACGAGACCACTCGGCTAGACCCAAACCCACTCGGCTAGACCCGAACCCACTCGGCTATACCCAAACCCACTCCGCTAGACCCAAACACACTCGGCTAGACCCAAACCCACTCGGCTAGACCCAAACCCAATCGGCTACACCCAAATCCACTCGTCTTGACCCAAACCCACTCGGCTAGACCCAAAACCACTCAGCTGGGCCCAAACCCACTCGGCTAGACCCAAACCCACTCGGCTAGACCCAAACCCACTCTGCTAGTCCCAAACCCACTCGGCTAGACCCAAACCCAGTCGGCTAGACCCAAACCCACTCGGCTAGAGCCATACCCACTCGGCTACACCCAAACCCACTCGGTTTGACCCAAACCCACTTGGCTAGACCCAAACCCACTCGGCTAGACCCAAACCCACTCGGCTAGACCCAAACCCACTCGGCTATCCCAAACCCACTCGGCTAGACGCAAACCCACTTTGCTAGACCCAAACCCACTCGGCTAGACCCAAACCCACTCGGCTAGACCCAAACCCACTCCGCTAGCCCCAAACACACACCGCTAGATGTAAACCCACTCCGCTAGACCCAAACCCACTCCGCTAGACCCAAACCCACTCCGCTTGACCCAAACCCACTCCGCTAGACCCAAACCCACTCCGCTAGTCCCAAACCCACTCGGCTAGACCCAAACCCACTCTGCTCGACCCAAACCCACTCGGCTAGACCCAAACCCACTCGACTAGACCCAAACCCACTCCGCTAGACCCAAACCCACTCCGCTAGACCCAAACCCACTCCGCTAGACCCAAACCCACTCTGCTAGTCCCAAACCCACTCGGCTAGACCCAAACCCACTTGGCTAGACACAAACTCACTCGGCTTGACCCAAACCCACTCGGCTAGGACCAAACCCACTCGGCTAGACCCAAACCCACTCGGCAAGACCCAAACCCACTCGGCAAGACCCAAACCCACTCGGCTAGACCCCAACACACTTGGCTAGACCCAAACCCAGTCGGCTAGACCCAAACCCACTCGGCTAGAGCCAAACCCACTCGGCAAGACCCAAACCCACTCGGTTTGACCCAAACCCACTCGGCTAGACCCAAGCCCACTCGGCTAGACCCAAACCCACTCGGCTAGTCCCGAACCCACTCGGCTATACCCAAACCCACTCCGCTAGACCCAAACACACTCGGCTAGACCCAAACCCACTCGGCTAGACCCAAACCCAATCGGCTACACCCAAATCCACTCGGCTAGATCCAAACCCACTCGGCTAGACCCAAAACCACTCGGCTAGGCCCAAACCCACTCGGCTAAACCCAAACCCACTCGGCTGGACCAAAACCCAATCGCTAGACCCAAACCCACTCGCTAGACCCAAACCCACTCGGCTAGACCCAAACCCACTCGGCTATCCCAAACCCACTCGGCTAGTCCCAAACCCACTCGGCTAGACCCAAACCGACTCTGCTAGTCCCAAACACACTCGGCTAGACCCAAACCCACTCAGCTACACTGAAACCCACTCGGCTAGACCCAAACCCACTCGGCTTGACCCAAACCCACTCGGCTAGACCGAAGCCCACTCGGCTAGACCCAAACCCACTCGGCTAGACCCAAACCCACTCGGCTAGACCCAAACCCACTTGGCTAGACACAAACCCACTCGGCTTGACCCAAACCCACTCGGCTAGGACCAAACCCACTCGGCTAGACCCAAACCCACTCGGCTAGACCCAAAACCACTCGGCTAGACCCAAACCCACTCGGCTAGACCCCAACACACTTGGCTAGACCCAAACCCACTCGGCAATACCCAAACCCACTCGGCTAGACCCAAACCCACTCGGCTATCCCATACCCACTCGGCTAGACCCAAACCCACTCGGCTTGACCCAAACCCACTCGGCTAGACCCAAACCCACTCGGCTAGACCCAAACCCATTCGGCTAGACCCAAACCCACTCAGCTAGAGCCATACCCACTCGGCTACACCAAACCCACTCGGTTTGACCCAAACCCACTCGGCTAGACCCAAGCCCACTCGGCTAGACCCAAACCCACTCGGCTAGACCCAAACCCACTCGGCTACACCCAAACCCACTCCGCTAGACCCAAACACACTTGGCTAGACCCAAACCCACTCGGCTAGACCCAAACCCACTCGGCTAGACCCAAACCCACTCGGCTATCCCAAACCCACTCGGCTAGACCCAAACCCACTCGGCTAGAACCAAACCCACTCTGCTAGTCCCAAACCCACTCGGCTAGACCCAAACCCACTCGGCTAGACCGAAACCCGCTCAGCTAGACCCAAACCCACTCAGCTGGACCCAAACCCACTTGGGTAGACCCAAACCCACTTCACTAGACCCAAACCCACTCGGCGAGACCCAAACCCACTCGGCTAGACCGAAACCCACTCGGCTAGACCCAAACACACTCCGGTAGCCCCAAACACACTCCGCTAGATGTAAACCCACTCCGATACACCCAAACCCACTCCGCTAGACCCAAACCCACTCCGCTAGACCCAAACCCACTCCGCTAGACCCAAACCCACTCGGCTAGACCCAAACCCACTCGGCTAGACCCAAACCCACTCGGCTAGACCCAAACCCACTCGGCTAGACCCAAACCCACTCGGCCAGACACAAACCCACTCGGCTAGACCCAAACCCACTCGGCTAGGACCAAACCCACTCGGCTAGACCGAAGCCCACTCGGCCAGACCCAAACCCACTCGGATAGACCTAAACCCACTCGGCTAGACCCAAACCCACTTGGCTAGACACAAACCCACTCGGCTAGACCCAAACCCACTCGGCTAGGACCAAACCCACTCGGCTAGACCCAAACCCACTCGGCTAGACCCAAACCCACTCGGCTAGACCCAAACCCACTCGGCTAGACCCCAACCCACTTGGCTAGACCCAAACCCACTCGGCAATACCCAAACCCTCTCAGCTAGACCCAAACCCACTCGGCTAGACCCAAACCCACTTGGCTAGACCCAAACCCACTCCGCTAGACCCAAACCCACTCGGCTAGACCCAAACCCACTCGGCTAGACCGAAACCCACTCGGCTAGACCCAAACACACTCCGCTAGCCCCAAACACACTCCGCTAGATGTAAACCCACTCCGATAGACCCAAACCCACTCCGCTAGACCCAAACCCACTCCGCTAGACCCAAACCCACTCCGCTAGACCCAAACCCACTCCGCTAGACCCAAACCCACTCGGCTAGACCGAAACCCACTCGGCTAGACCCAAACCCACTCGGCTAGACCCAAACCCACTCGGCCAGACACAAACCCACTCGGCTAGACCCAAACCCACTCGGCTAGGACCAAACCCACTCGGCTAGACCGAAGCCCACTCGGCCAGACCCAAACCCACTCGGCTAGACCTAAACCCACTCGGCTAGACCCAAACCCACTTGGCTAGACACAAACCCACTCGGCTAGACCCAAACCCACTCGGCTAGGACCGAACCCACTCGGCTAGACCCAAACACACTCGGCTAGACCCAAACCCACTCGGCTAGACCCAAACCCACTCGGCATGACCCCAACCCACTTGGCTAGACCCAAACCCACTCGGCAATACCCAAACCCACTCAGCTAGACCCAAACCCACTCGGCTATCCCAAACCCACTCGGCTAGACCCAAACCCACTCGGCTAGACCCAAACCCACTCTGCTAGTCCCAAACCCACTCGGCTACACCCAAACCCAGTCGGCTAGACCCAAACCCACTCGGCTAGAGCCATACCCACTCGGCTACACCCAAACCCACTCGGTTTGACCCAAACCCACTCGGCTAGACCCAAGCCCACTCGGCTAGACCCAAACCCACTCGGCTAGACCCAAACCCACTCGGCTACACCCAAACCCACTCCGCTAGACCCAAACACACTTGGCTAGACCCAAACCCACTCAGCTAGAGCCAAACCCACTCGGCTAGACCGAAGCCCACTCGGCTAGACCCAAACCCACTCGGCTAGACCCAAACCCACTCGGCTAGACCCAAACCCACTTGGCTAGACACAAACCCACTCGGCTTGACCCAAACCCACTCGGCTAGGACCAAACCCACTCGGCTAGACCCAAACCCACTCGGCTAGACCCAAACCCACTCAGCTGGACCCAAACCCACTCGGCTAGACCCCAACACTCTTGGCTAGACCCAAACCCACTCGGCAATACCCAAACCCACTCGGCTAGACCCAAACCCACTCGGCTATCCCAAACCCACTCGGCTAGACCCAAACCCACTCGGCTTGACCCAAACCCACTCTGCTAGTCCCAAACCCACTCGGCTAGACCCAAACCCACTCGGCTAGACCCAAACCCACTCGGCTATCCCAAACCCACTCGGCTAGACCCAAACCCACTCGGCTAGACCCAAACCCACTCTGCTAGTCCCAAACCCACTCGGCTAGACCCAAACCCACTCGGCTAGACCCAAACCCGCTCAGCTAGACCCAAACCCACTCGGCTAGACCCAAACCCACTTGGGTAGACCCAAACCCACTTCACTAGACCCAAACCCACTCGGCTAGACCCAAACCCACTCGGCTAGAACGAAACCCACTCGGCTAGACCCAAACACACTCCGGTAGCCCCAAACACACTCCGCTAGATGTAAACCCACTCCGATAGACCCAAACCCACTCCGCTAGACCCAAACCCACTCCGCTAGACCCAAACCCACTCGGCTAGACCCAAACCCACTCGGCTAGACCGAAACCCACTCGGCTAGACCCAAACCCACTCGGCTAGACCCAAACCCACTCGGCCAGACACAAACCCACTCGGCTAGACCCAAACCCACTCGGCTAGGAACAAACCCACTCGGCTAGACCCAAACCCACTCGGCTAGACCCAAACCCACTCGGCCAGACACAAACCCACTCGGCTAGACCCAAACCCACTCGGCTAGGACAAAACCCACTCGGCTAGACCGAAGCCCACTCGGCCAGACCCAAACCCACTCGGATAGACCTAAACCCACTCGGCTAGACCCAAACCCACTTGGCTAGACACAAACCCACTCGGCTAGACCCAAACCCACTCGGCTAGGACCAAACCCACTCGGCTAGACCCAAACCCACTCGGCTAGACCCAAACCCACTCGGCTAGACCCAAACCCACTCGGCTAGACCCCAACCCACTTGGCTAGACCCAAACCCACTCGGCAATACCCAAACCCTCTCAGCTAGACCCAAACCCACTCGGCTAGACCCAAACCCACTTGGCTAGACCCAAACCCACTCCGCTAGACCCAAACCCACTCGGCTAGACCCAAACCCACTCGGCTAGACCGAAACCCACTCGGCTAGACCCAAACACACTCCGCTAGCCCCAAACACACTCCGCTAGATGTAAACCCACTCCGATAGACCCAAACCCACTCCGCTAGACCCAAACCCACTCCGCTAGACCCAAACCCACTCCGCTAGACCCAAACCCACTCCGCTAGACCCAAACCCACTCGGCTAGACCGAAACCCACTCGGCTAGACCCAAACCCACTCGGCTAGACCCAAACCCACTCGGCCAGACACAAACCCACTCGGCTAGACCCAAACCCACTCGGCTAGGACCAAACCCACTCGGCTAGACCGAAGCCCACTCGGCCAGACCCAAACCCACTCGGCTAGACCTAAACCCACTCGGCTAGACCCAAACCCACTTGGCTAGACACAAACCCACTCGGCTAGACCCAAACCCACTCGGCTAGGACCGAACCCACTCGGCTAGACCCAAACACACTCGGCTAGACCCAAACCCACTCGGCTAGACCCAAACCCACTCGGCATGACCCCAACCCACTTGGCTAGACCCAAACCCACTCGGCAATACCCAAACCCACTCAGCTAGACCCAAACCCACTCGGCTATCCCAAACCCACTCGGCTAGACCCAAACCCACTCGGCTAGACCCAAACCCACTCTGCTAGTCCCAAACCCACTCGGCTACACCCAAACCCAGTCGGCTAGACCCAAACCCACTCGGCTAGAGCCATACCCACTCGGCTACACCCAAACCCACTCGGTTTGACCCAAACCCACTCGGCTAGACCCAAGCCCACTCGGCTAGACCCAAACCCACTCGGCTAGACCCAAACCCACTCGGCTACACCCAAACCCACTCCGCTAGACCCAAACACACTCGGCTAGACCCAAACCCACTCCGCTAGACCCAAACCCACTCGGCTAGACCGAAACCCACTCGGCTAGACCCAAACCCACTCGGCTAGACCCAAACCCACTCGGCCAGACACAAACCCACTCGGCTAGACCCAAACCCACTCGGCTAGGACCAAACCCACTCGGCTAGACCGAAGCCCACTCGGCCAGACCCAAACCCACTCGGCTAGACCTAAACCCACTCGGCTAGACCCAAACCCACTTGGCTAGACACAAACCCACTCGGCTAGACCCAAACCCACTCGGCTAGGACCGAACCCACTCGGCTAGACCCAAACACACTCGGCTAGACCCAAACCCACTCGGCTAGACCCAAACCCACTCGGCATGACCCCAACCCACTTGGCTAGACCCAAACCCACTCGGCAATACCCAAACCCACTCAGCTAGACCCAAACCCACTCGGCTATCCCAAACCCACTCGGCTAGACCCAAACCCACTCGGCTAGACCCAAACCCACTCTGCTAGTCCCAAACCCACTCGGCTACACCCAAACCCAGTCGGCTAGACCCAAACCCACTCGGCTAGAGCCATACCCACTCGGCTACACCCAAACCCACTCGGTTTGACCCAAACCCACTCGGCTAGACCCAAGCCCACTCGGCTAGACCCAAACCCACTCGGCTAGACCCAAACCCACTCGGCTACACCCAAACCCACTCCGCTAGACCCAAACACACTTGGCTAGACCCAAACCCACTCAGCTAGAGCCAAACCCACTCGGCTAGACCGAAGCCCACTCGGCTAGACCCAAACCCACTCGGCTAGACCCAAACCCACTCGGCTAGACCCAAACCCACTTGGCTAGACACAAACCCACTCGGCTTGACCCAAACCCACTCGGCTAGGACCAAACCCACTCGGCTAGACCCAAACCCACTCGGCTAGACCCAAACCCACTCAGCTGGACCCAAACCCACTCGGCTAGACCCCAACACTCTTGGCTAGACCCAAACCCACTCGGCAATACCCAAACCCACTCGGCTAGACCCAAACCCACTCGGCTATCCCAAACCCACTCGGCTAGACCCAAACCCACTCGGCTTGACCCAAACCCACTCTGCTAGTCCCAAACCCACTCGGCTAGACCCAAACCCACTCGGCTAGACCCAAACCCACTCGGCTATCCCAAACCCACTCGGCTAGACCCAAACCCACTCGGCTAGACCCAAACCCACTCTGCTAGTCCCAAACCCACTCGGCTAGACCCAAACCCACTCGGCTAGACCCAAACCCGCTCAGCTAGACCCAAACCCACTCGGCTAGACCCAAACCCACTTGGGTAGACCCAAACCCACTTCACTAGACCCAAACCCACTCGGCTAGACCCAAACCCACTCGGCTAGAACGAAACCCACTCGGCTAGACCCAAACACACTCCGGTAGCCCCAAACACACTCCGCTAGATGTAAACCCACTCCGATAGACCCAAACCCACTCCGCTAGACCCAAACCCACTCCGCTAGACCCAAACCCACTCGGCTAGACCCAAACCCACTCGGCTAGACCGAAACCCACTCGGCTAGACCCAAACCCACTCGGCTAGACCCAAACCCACTCGGCCAGACACAAACCCACTCGGCTAGACCCAAACCCACTCGGCTAGGACCAAACCCACTCGGCTAGACCGAAGCCCACTCGGCCAGACCCAAACCCACTCGGCTAGACCTAAACCCACTCGGCTAGACCCAAACCCACTTGGCTAGACACAAACCCACTCGGCTCGACCCAAACCCACTCGGCTAGGACCAAACCCACTCGGCTAGACCCAAACCCACTCGGCTAGACCCAAACCCACTCGGCTAGACCCCAACCCACTTGGCTAGACCCAAACCCACTCGGCAATACCCAAACCCACTCAGCTAGACCCAAACCCACTCGGCTATCCCAAACCCACTCGGCTAGACCCAAACCCACTCGGCTAGACCCAAACCCACTCTGCTAGTCCCAAACCCACTCGGCTAGACCCAAACCCCGTCGGCTAGACCCAAACCCACTCGGCTAGAGCCATACCCACTCGGCTACACCCAAACCCACTCGGGTTGACCCAAACCCACTCGGCTAGACCCAAGCCCACTCGGCTAGACCCAAACCCACTCGGCTATCCCAAACCCACTCGGCTAGACCCAAACCCACTCGGCTAGACCCAAACCAACTCTGCTAGTCCCAAACCCACTCGGCTAGACCCAAACCCACTCGGCTAGACCGAAACCCGCTCAGCTAGACCCAAACCCACTCGGCTAGACCCAAACCCACTTGGGTAGACCCAAACCCACTCCGCTAGACCCAAACCCACTCGGCTAGACCCAAACCCACTCGGCTAGACCGAAACCCACTCGGCTAGACCCAAACACACTCCGCTAGCCCCAAACACACTCCGCTAGATGTAAACCCACTCCGATAGACCCAAACCCACTCCGCTAGACCCAAACCCACTCCGCTAGACCCAAACCCACTCCGCTAGACCCAAACCCACTCGGCTAGACCCAAACCCACTCGGCTAGACCGAAACCCACTCGGCTAGGCCCAAACCCACTCGGCTAGACCCAAACCCACTCGGCCAGACACAAACCCACTCGGCTAGACCCAAACCCACTCGGCTAGGACCAAACCCACTCGGCTAGACCGAAGCCCACTCGGCCAGACCCAAACCCACTCGGCTAGACCTAAACCCACTCGGCTAGACCCAAACCCACTTGGCTAGACACAAACCCACTCGGCTAGACCCAAACCCACTCGGCTAGGACCAAACCCACTCGGCTAGACCCAAACACACTCGGCTAGACCCAAACCCACTCGGCTAGACCCAAACCCACTCGGCATGACCCCAACCCACTTGGCTAGACCCAAACCCACTCGGCAATACCCAAACCCACTCAGCTAGACCCAAACCCACTCGGCTATCCCAAACCCACTCGGCTAGACCCAAACCCACTCGGCTAGACCCAAACCCACTCTGCTAGTCCCAAACCCACTCGGCTACACCCAAACCCAGTCGGCTAGACCCAAACCCACTCGGCTAGAGCCATACCCACTCGGCTACACCCAAACCCACTCGGTTTGACCCAAACCCACTCGGCTAGACCCAAGCCCACTCGGCTAGACCCAAACCCACTCGGCTAGACCCAAACCCACTCGGCTACACCCAAACCCACTCCGCTAGACCCAAACACACTTGGCTAGACCCAAACCCACTCGGCTAGAGCCAAACCCACTCGGCTAGACAGAAGCCCACTCGGCTAGACCCAAACCCACTCGGCTAGACCCAAACCCACTCGGCTAGACCCAAACCCACTTGGCTAGACACAAACCCACTCGGCTTGACCCAAACCCAATCGGCTAGGACCAAACCCACTCGGCTAGACCCAAACCCACTCGGCTAGACCCAAACCCACTCGGCTAGACCCAAACCCACTCGGCTAGACCCCAACACACTTGGCTAGACCCAAACCCACTCGGCAATACCCAAACCCACTCGGCTAGACCCAAACCCACTCGGCTATCCCAAACCCACTCGGCTAGACCCAAACCCACTCGGCTTGACCCAAACCCACTCTGCTAGTCCCAAACCCACTCGGCTAGACCCAAACCCATTCGGCTAGACCCAAACCCACTCAGCTAGAGCCATACCCACTCGGCTACACCCAAACCCACTCGGTTTGACCCAAACCCACTCGGGTAGACCCAAGCCCACTCGGCCAGACCCAAACCCACTCGGCTAGACCCAAACCCACTCGGCTATACCCAAACCCACTCCGCTAGACCCAAACACACTTGGCTAGACCCAAACCCACTCGGCTAGACCCAAACCCACTCGGCTAGACCCAAACCCACTCGGCTATCCCAAACCCACTCGGCTAGACCCAAACCCACTCGGCTAGACCCAAACCCACTCTGCTAGTCCCAAACCCACTCGGCTAGACCCAAACCCACTCGGCTAGACCGAAACCCGCTCAGCTAGACCCAAACACACTCGGCTAGACCCAAACCCACTCGGCTAGACCCAAACCCACTCTGCTAGTCCCAAACCCACTCGGCTAGACCCAAACCCACTCGGCTAGACCGAAACCCGCTCAGCTAGACCCAAACACACTCGGCTAGACCCAAACCCACTCGGCTACACCCAAACCCACTCCGCTAGACCCAAACCCACTCCGCTAGCCCCAAACACACTCCGCTAGATGTAAACCCACTCCGCTAGACCCAAACCCACTCCGCTAGACCCAAACCCACTCCGCTAGACCCAAACCCACTCCGCTAGACCCAAACCCACTCCGCTAGACCCAAACCCACTCGGCTAGACCCAAACCCACTTGGCTAGACACAAACCCACTCGGCTTGACCCAAACCCAATCGGCTAGGACCAAACCCACTCGGCTACACCCAAACCCACTCGGCTAGACCCAAACCCACTCGGCTAGACCCAAACCCACTCGGCTAGACCCCAACACACTTGGCTAGACCCAAACCCACTCGGCAATACCCAAACCCACTCGGCTAGACCGAAACCCACTCGGCTATCCCAAACCCACTCGGCTAGACCCAAACCCACTCGGCTTGACCCAAACCCACTCTGCTAGTCCCAAACCCACTTGGCTAGACCCAAACCCATTCGGCTAGACCCAAACCCACTCAGCTAGAGCCATACCCACTCGGCTACACCCAAACCCACTCGGTTTGACACAAACCCACTCGGCTAGACCCAAGCCCACTCGGCCAGACCCAAACCCACTCGGCTAGACCCAAACCCACTCGGCTATACCCAAACCCACTCCGCTAGACCCAAACACACTTGGCTAGACCCAAACCCACTCGGCTAGACCCAAACCCACTCGGCTAGACCCAAACCCACTCGGCTATCCCAAACCCACTCGGCTAGACCCAAACCCACTCGGCTAGACCCAAACCCACTCTGCTAGTCCCAAACCCACTCGGCTAGACCCAAACCCACTCGGCTAGACCGAAACCCGCTCAGCTAGACCCAAACACACTCGGCTAGACCCAAACCCACTCGGCTACACCCAAACCCACTCCGCTAGACCCAAACACACTTGGCGAGACCCAAACCCACTCGGCTAGACCCAAACCCACTCGGCTAGACCCAAACCCACTCGGCTATCCCAAACCCACTCGGCTAGACCGAAACCCACTCGGCTAGACCCAAACCCACTCCGCTAGCCCCAAACACACTCCGCTAGATGTAAACCCACTCCGCTAGACCCAAACCCACTCCGCTAGACCCAAACCCACTCCGCTAGACCCAAACCCACTCCGCTAGACCCAAACCCACTCCGCTAGACCCAAACCCACTCGGCTAGATCCAAACCCACTCTGCTCGACCCAAACCCACTCGGCTAGACCCAAACCCACTCGACTAGACCCAAACCCACTCCGCTAGACCCAAACCCACTCCGCTAGACCCAAACCCACTCCGCTAGACCCAAACCCACTCTGCTAGACCCAAACCCACTCGGCTAGACCCAAACCCACTCTGCTAGACCCAAACCCAGTCGGCTAGACCCAAACCCACTCGGCTAGAGCCAAACCCACTCGGCAAGACCCAAACCCACTCGGTTTGACCCAAACCCACTCGGCTAGACCCAAGCCCACTCGGCTAGACCCAAACCCACTCGGCTAGACCCGAACCCACTCGGCTATACCCAAACCCACTCCGCTAGACCCAAACACACTCGGCTAGACCCAAACCCACTCGGCTAGACCCAAACCCAATCGGCTAGACCCAAATCCACTCGGCTAGACCCAAACCCACTCGGCTAGACGCAAAACCACTCGGCTAGGCCCAAACCCACTCGGCTAAACCCAAACCCACTCGGCTAGACCAAAACCCAATTGCTAGACCCAAACCCACTCGCTAGACCCAAACCCACTCGGCTAGACCCAAACCCACTCGGCTATCCCAAACCCACTCGGCTAGACCCAAACCCACTCGGCTAGACCCAAACCCACTCTGCTAGTCCCAAACCCACTCGGCTAGACCCTAACCCACTCAGCTAGACCCAAACCCACTCGGCTAGACCCGAACCCACTCGGCTATACCCAAACCCACTCCGCTAGACCCAAACACACTCGGCTAGACCCAAACCCACTCGGCTAGACCCAAACCCAATCGGCTAGACCCAAATCCACTCGGCTAGACCCAAACCCACTCGGCTAGACCCAAAACCACTCGGCTAGGCCCAAACCCACTCGGCTAAACCCAAACCCACTCGGGTAGACCCAAACCCAATCGCTAGACCCAAACCCACTCGCTAGACCCAAACCCACTCGGCTAGACCCAAACCCACTCGGCTATCCCAAACACACTCAGCTAGACTGAAACCCACTCGGCTAGACCCAAACCCACTCGGCTTCACCCAAACCCACTCGGCTAGACCGAAGCCCACTCGGCTAGACCCAAACCCACTCGGCTAGACCCATACCCACTCGGCTAGACCCAAACCCACTCGGCTAGACCCAAACCCACTCGGCTAGACCCCAACCCACTTGGCTAGACCCAAACCCACTGGGCAATACCCAAACCCACTCGACTAGACCCAAACCCACTCGGCTATCCCAAACCCACTCGGCTAGACCCAAACCCACTCGGCTAAACCCAAACCCACTCTGCTAGTCCCAAACCCACTCGGCTAGACCCAAACCCAGTCGGCTAGACCCAAACCCACTCGGCTAGAGCCATACCCACTCGGCTGCACCCAAACCCACTCGGTTTGACCCAAACCCTCTCGGCAAGACCCAAGCCCACTCGGCTAGACCCAAACCCACTCGGCTAGACCCAAACCCACTCGGCTACACCCAAACCCACTCCGCTAGACCCAAACACACTTGGCTAGACCCAAACCCACTCGGCTAGACCCAAACCCACTCGGCTAGACCCAAACCCACTCGGCTATCCCAAACCCACTCGGCTAGTCCCAAACCCACTCGGCTAGACCCAAACCCACTCTGCTAGTCCCAAACCCACTCGGCTAGACCCAAACCCACTCGGCTAGACCCAAACCCACTCGGCTAGACCCAAACCCACTCGGCTAGACCCAAACCCACTCGGCTAGACCCAAACCCACTCCGCTAGCCCCAAACACACTCCGCTAGATCTAAACCCACTCCGCTAGACCCAAACCCACTCGGCTAGACCCAAACCCACTCTGCTCGACCCAAACCCACTTGGCTAGACCCAAACCCACTCGACTAGACCCAAACCCACTCCGCTAGACCCAAACCCACTCCGCTAGACCCAAACCCACTCCGCTAGACCCAAACCCACTCGGCTAGACCCAAACCCACTCGGCTAGACACAAACCCACTCTGCTAGACCCAAACCCAGTCGGCTAGACCCAAACCCACTCCGCTAGACCCAAACCCACTCGGCAAGACCCAAACCCACTCGGTTTGACCCAAACCCACTCGGCTAGACCCAAGCCCACTCGGCTAGACCCAAACCCACTCGGCTAGACCCGAACCCACTCGGCTATACCCAAACCCACTCCGCTAGACCCAAACACACTCGGCTAGACCCAAACCCACTCGGCTAGACCCAAACCCAATCAGCTACACCCAAATCCACTCGGCTAGACCCAAACCCACTCGGCTAGACCCAAAACCACTCGGCTGGGCCCAAACCCACTCGGCTAAACCCAAACCCACTCGGCTAGACCAAAACCCAATCGCTAGGCCCAAACCCACTCGCTAGACCCAAACCCACTCGGCTAGACCCAAACCCACTCGGCTATCCCAAACCCACTCGGCTAGACCCAAACCCACTCTGCTAGACCCAAACCCACTCTGCTAGTCCCAAACCCACTCGGCTAGACCCAAACCCACTCAGCTAGACTGAAACCCACTCGGCTAGACCCAAACCCACTCGGCTAGACCCAAACTCACTTGGCTAGACACAAACCCACTCGGCTTGACCCAAACCCACTCGGCTAGGACCAAACCCACTCGGCTAGACCCAAACCCTCTCGGCTAGACCCAAACCCACTCGGCTAGACCCAAACCCACTCGGCTATCCCAAACCCACTCGGCTAGACAAAACCCACTCGGCTAGACCCAAACCCACTCTGCTAGTCCCAAACACACTCGGCTAGACCCAAACCCACTCGGCTAGACCAAAACCCGCTCAGCTAGACCCAAACCCACTCGGCTAGATCCAAACCCACTTGGGTAGACCCAAACCCATTCCGCTAGACCCAAACCCACTCGGCTAGACCCAAACCCACTCGGCTAGACCGAAACCCACTCGGCTAGACCCAAACACACTCCGCTAGCCCCAAACACACTCCGCTAGATGTAAACCCACTCCGATAGACCCAAACCCACTCCGCTAGACCCAAACCCTCTCCGCTAGACCCAAACCCACTCCGCTAGACCCAAACCCACTCGGCTAGACCCAAACCCACTCGGCTAGACCGAAACCCACTCGGCTAGACCCAAACCCACTCGGCTAGACCCAAACCCACTCGGCCAGACACAAGCCCACTCGGCTAGACCCAAACCCACTCGGCTAGACCCAAACCCACTCGGCTAGACCCCAACCCACTTGGCTAGACCCAAACCCACTCGGCAATACCCAAACCCACTCAGCTAGACCCAAACCCACTCGGCTATCCCAAACCCACTCGGCTAGACCCAAACCCACTCGGCTAGACCCAAACCCACTCTGCTAGTCCCAAACCCACTCGGCTAGACCCAAACCCAGTCGGCTAGACCCAAACCCACTCGGCTAGAGCCAAACCCACTCGGCTAGACCCAAACCCACTCGGTTTGACCCAAACCCACTCGCCTAGACCCAAGCCCACTCGCTTAGACCCAAACCCACTCGGCTAGACCCAAACCCACTCGGCTACACCCAAACCCACTCCGCTAGACCCAAACACACTTGGCTAGACCCAAACCCACTCGGCTAGACCCAAACCCACTCGGCTGGACCCAAACCCACTCGGCTATCCCAAACCCACTCGGCTAGACCCAAACCCACTCGGCTAGACCCAAACCCACTCGGCTAGACCCAAACCCACTCTGCTAGACCCAAACCCACTCCGCTAGCCCCAAACACACTACGCTAGATGTAAACCCACTCCGCTAGACCCAAACCCACTCCGCTAGACCCAAACCCACTCCGCTAGACCCAAACCCACTCGGCTAGAGCCAAACCCACTCGGCTAGACCCAAACCCACTCGGTTTGACCCAAACCCACTCGCCTAGACCCAAGCCCACTCGCTTAGACCCAAACCCACTCGGCTAGACCCAAACCCACTCGGCTACACCCAAACCCACTCCGCTAGACCCAAACACACTTGGCTAGACCCAAACCCACTCGGCTAGACCCAAACCCACTCGGCTGGACCCAAACCCACTCGGCTATCCCAAACCCACTCGGCTAGACCCAAACCCACTCGGCTAGACCCAAACCCACTCGGCTAGACCCAAACCCACTCTGCTAGACCCAAACCCACTCCGCTAGCCCCAAACACACTACGCTAGATGTAAACCCACTCCGCTAGACCCAAACCCACTCCGCTAGACCCAAACCCACTCGGCTAGACCCAAACCCACTCTGCTCGACCCAAACCCACTCGGCTAGACCCAAACCCACTCGACTAGACCCAAACCCACTCCGCTAGACCCAAACCCACTCCGCTAGACCCAAACCCAATCCGCTAGACCCAAACCCACTCGGCTAGACCCAAACCCACTCGGCTAGACACAAACCCACTCTGCTAGACCCAAACCCAGTCGGCTAGACCCAAACCCACTCGGCTAGAGCCAAGCCCACTCGGCAAGACCCAAACCCACTCGGTTTGACCCAAACCCACTCGGCTAGACCCAAGCCCACTCGGCTAGACGCAAACCCACTCGGCTAGACCCAAACCCACTCGGCTAGACCCAAACCCAATCGGCTACACCCAAATCCACTCGGCTAGATCCAAACCCACTCGGCTAGACCCAAAACCACTCGGCTAGGCCCAAACCCACTCGGCTAAACCCAAACCCACTCGGCTAGACCAAAACCCAATCGCTAGACCCAAACCCACTCGCTAGACCCAAACCCACTCGGCTAGACCCAAACCCACTCGGCTATCCCAAACCCACTCGGCTAGACCCAAACCCACTCGGCTAGACCCAAACCCACTCTGCTAGTCCCAAACCCACTTGGCTAGACCCAAACCCACTCAGCTAGACTGAAACCCACTCGGCTAGACCCAAACCCACTCGGCTTGACCCAAACCCACTCGGCTAGACCGAAGCCCACTCGGCTAGACCCAAACCCACTCGGCTAGACCCAAACCCACTCGGCTAGACCCAAACCCACTTGGCTAGACACAAACCCACTCGGCTTGACCCAAACCCACTCGGCTAGGACCAAACCCACTCGGCTAGACCCAACCCCACTCGGCTAGACCCAAACCCACTCGGCTAGACCCAAACCCACTCGGCTAGACCCCAACCCACTTGGCTAGACCCAAACCCACTCGGCAATACCCAAACCCACTCGGCTAGACCCAAACCCACTCGGCTATCCCAAACCCACTCGGCTAGACCCAAACCCACTCGGCTTGACCCAAACCATCTCTGCAAGTCCCAAACCCACTCGGCTAGACCCAAACCCATTCGGCTAGACCCAAACCCACTCGGCTAGACCCAAACCCACTCGGCTATCCCAAACCCACTCGGCTAGACCCAAACCCACTCGGCTAGACCCAAACCCACTCTGCTGGTCCCAAACCCACTCGGCTAGACCCAAACCCACTCGGCTAGACCGAAACCCGCTCAGCTAGACCCAAACCCACTCGGCTAGACCCAAACCCACTTGGGTAGACCCAAACCCACTCCGCTAGACCCAAACCCACTCGGCTAGCCCCAAACCCACTCGGCTAGACCGAAACCCACTCGGCTAGACCCAAACACACTCCGCTAGCCCCAAACGCACTCCGCCAGATGTAAACCCACTCCGATAGACCCAAACCCACTCCGCTAGACCCAAACCCACTCCGCTAGACCCAAACCCACTCCGCTAGACCCAAACCCACTCGGCTAGACCCAAACCCACTCGGCTAGACCGAAACCCACTCGGCTAGACCCAAACCCACTCGGCTAGACCCAATCCCACTCGGCCAGACACAAACCCACTCGGCTAGACCCAAACCCACTCGGCTAGGACCAAACCCACTCGGCTAGACCGAAGCCCACTCGGCTAGACCCAAACCCACTCGGCTAGACCTAAACCCACTCGGCTAGACCCAAACCCACTTGGCTAGACACAAACCCACTCGGCAAGACCCAAACCCACTCGGCTAGGACCAAACCCACTCGGCTAGACCCAAACCCACTCGGCTAGACCCAAACCCACTCGGCTAGACACAAACCCACTCGGCTAGACCCCAACCCACTTGGCTAGACCCAAACCCACTCGGCAATACCCAAACCCACTCAGCTAGACCCAAACCCACTCGGCTATCCCAAACCCACTCGGCTACACCCAAACCCACTCCGCTACACCCAAACACACTTGGCTAGACCCAAACCCACTCGGCTAGACCCAAACCCACTCGGCTAGACCCAAACCCACTCGGCTATCCCAAACCCACTCGGCTAGACCCAAACCCACTCGGCTAGACCCAAACCCACTCTGCTAGTCCCAAACCCACTCGGCTAGACCCAAACCCGCTCGGCTAGGACCAAACCCACTCGGCTGGACCCAAACCCACTCGGCTAGACCCAAACCCACTCGGCTAGACCCAAACCCACTCGGCTAGACCCCAACCCACTTGGATAGACCCAAACCCACTCGGCAATACCCAAACCCACTCGGCTAGCCCCAAACCCACTCGGCTATCCCAAACCCACTAGGCTAGACCCAAACCCACTTGGCTAGACCCAAACCCACTCTGCTAGTCCCAAACCCACTCGGCTAGACCCAAACCCAGTCGGCTAGACCCAAACCCACTCGGCTATCCCAAACCCACTCGGCTATCCCAAACCCACTCGGCTAGACCCAAACCCACTCGGCTAGACCCAAACCCACTCGGCTAGACCCAAACCCACTCGGCTAGAGCCATACCCACTCGGCTACACTCAAACCCACTCGGTTTGACCCAAACCCACTCGGCTAGACCCAAGCCCACTCGGCTAGACCCAAACACACTCGGCTAGACCCAAACCCACTCGGCTACACCCAAACCCACTCCGCTAGACCCAAACACACTTGGCTAGACCCAAACCCACTCGGCTAGACCCAAACCCACACGGCTAGACCCAAACCCACTCGGCTATCCCAAACCCACTCGGCTAGACCCAAACCCACTCGGCTAGACCCAAACCCACTCTGCTAGTCCCAAACCCACTCGGCTAGACCCAAACCCACTCGGCTAGACCCAAGCCCACTCGGCTAGACCCAAACCCACTCGGCTAGCCCCAAACCCACTCGGCTAGCCCCAAACCCACTCGGCTATACCCAAACCCACTCCGCTAGACCCAAACACACTTGGCTAGACCCAAACACACTCGGCTAGAACCAAACCCACTCGGCTAGACCCAAACCCACTCGGCTATCCCAAACCCACTCGGCTAGACCCAAACCCACTCGGCTAGACCCAAACCCACTCTGCTAGTCCCAAACCCACTCGGCTAGACCCAAACCCACTCGGCTAGGACCAAACCCACTCGGCTAGACCCAAACCCACTCGGCTAGACCCAAACCCACTCGGCTAGACCCAAACCCACTCGGCTAGACCCCAACCCACTTGGATAGACCCAAACCCACTCGGCAATACCCAAACCCACTCGGCTAGACCCAAACCCACTCGGCTATCCCAAACCCACTCGGCTAGACCCAAACCCACTTGGCTAGACCCAAACCCACTCTGCTAGTCCCAAACCCACTCGGCTAGACCCAAACCCAGTCGGCTAGACCCAAGCCCACTCGGCTATCCCAAACCCACTCGGCTAGACCCAAACCCACTCGGCTAGACCCAAACCCACTCTGCTAGTCCCAAACCCACTCGGCTGGACCCAAACCCACTCGGCTAGACCGAAACCCACTCGGCTAAACCCAAACCCACTCGGCTAGACCCAAACCCACTCGGCCAGACACAAACCCACTCGGCTAGACCCAAACCCACTCGGCTAGGACCAAACCCACTCGGCTAGACCCAAACCCACTCGGCTAGACCCAAACCCACTCGGCTAGACCCAAACCCACTCGGCTAGACCCCAACCCACTTGGCTAGACCCAAATCCACTCGGCAATACCCAAACCCACTCGGTTAGACCCAAACCCACTCGGCTATCCCAAACCCACTCTGCTAGACCCAAACCCAGTCGGCTAGACCCAAACCATCTCGGCTAGAGCCAAACCCACTCGGCAAGACCCAAACCCACTCGGTTTGAACCAAACCCACTCGGGTAGACCCAAACCCACTCCGCTAGACCCAAACCCACTCCGCTAGCCCCAAACCCACTCGGCTAGACCCAAACCCACTCCGCTAGACCCAAACCCACTCCGCTAGACCCAAACCCAGTCGGCTGGACCCAAACCCACTTGGCTAAACCCAAACGCACTCGGCTACACCCAAACCCACTCCGCTAGACCCAAACCCACTCGGCTAGACCCAAACCCACTCGGCTAAACCCAAACCCACTCGGCTCGACCCAAACTCACTCCGCTAGAATCAAACCCTTTCGGCTAGACCCAAACCCACTCGGCTAGACCGAAACCCAGTCGTCTAGACCCAAACCCACTCGGCTAGACCCAAACCCAGTCGGCTGGACCCAAACCCACTCGGCTAAACTGAAACCCACTCGGCTACACCCAAACCCACTCGGCTAGACCCAAACCCACTCGGCTGGACCCAAACCCACTCGGCTAGACCCAAACCCACTCGGCCAGACCCAAACCCAGTCGGCTAGACCCAAACCCACTCGGCTAGAGCCATACCCACTCGGCTACACTCAAACCCACTCGGTTTGACCCAAACCCACTCGGCTAGACCCAAGCCCACTCGGCTAGACCCAAACCCACTCGGCTAGACCCAAACCCACTCGGCTACACCCAAACCCACTCCGCTAGACCCAAACACACTTGGCTAGACCCAAACCCACTCGGCTAGACCCAAACCCACTCGGCTAGACCAAAACCCACTCGGCTACCCCCAAACCCACTCGGCTAGACCCAAACCCACTCGGCTAGACCCAAACCACTCGGCTAGACCCAAACCCACTCGGCTAGACCCAAACCCACTCCGCTAGCCCCAAACACACTCCGCTAGATGTAAACCCACTCCGCTAGACAGAAACCCACTCGGCTAGACCCAAACCCACTCTGCTCGACCCAAACCCACTCGGCTAGACCCAAACCCACTCGACTAGACCCAAACCCACTCCGCCAGACCCAAACCCACTCCGCTAGACCCAAACCCACTCCGCTAGACCCTAACCCACTCGGCTAGACCCAAACCCACTCGGCTAGACACAAACCCACTCTGCTAGACCCAAACCCAGTCGGCTAGACCCAAACCCACTCGGCTAGAGCCAAACCCACTCGGGAAGACCCAAACCCACTCGGTTTGACCCAAACCCACTCGGCTAGACCCGAGCCCACTCGGCTAGACCCAAACCCATTCGGCTAGACCCGAACACACTCGGCTATACCCAAACCCACTCCGCTACACCCAAACAGACTCGGCTAGACCCAAACCCACTCGGCTAGACCCAAACCCAATCGGCTACACCCAAATCCACTCGGCTAGACCCAAACCCACTCGGCTAGACCCAAAACCACTCGGCTAGGCCCAAACCCACTCGGCTAGACCCAAACCCACTCGGCTAGACCCAAACCCACTCTGCTAGTCCCAAACCCACTCGGCTAGACCCAAACCCAGTCGGCTAGACCCAAACCCACTCGGCTAGAGCCATACCCACTCGGCTACACCCAAACCCACTCCGCTAGACCCAAACACACTTGGCTAGACCCAAACCCACTCGGCTAGACCCAAACCCACTCGGCTAGACCCAAACCCACTCGGCTATCCCAAACCCACTCGGCTAGACCCAAACCCACTGTGCTAGACCCAAACCCACTCGGCTAGACCCAAACCCACTCGGCTAGACCCAAACCCACTCCGCTAGCCCCAAACACACACCGCTAGATGTAAACCCACTCCGCTAGACCCAAACCCACTCCGCTAGACCCAAACCCACTCCGCTAGACCCAAACCCACTCCGCTAGACCCAAACCCACTCCGCTAGTCCCAAACCCACTCAGCTAGACCCAAACCCACTCTGCTCGACCCAAACCCACTCGGCTAGACCCAAACCCACTCGACTAGACCCAAACCCACTCCGCTAGACCCAAACCCACTCCGCTAGACCCAAACCCACTCCGCTAGACCCAAACCCACTCTGCTAGTCCCAAACCCACTCGGCTAGACCCAAACCCACTCAGCTACACTGAAACCCACTCGGCTAGACCCAAACCCACTCGGCTTGACCCAAACCCACTCGGCTGGACCGAAGCCCACTCGGCTAGACCCAAACCCACTCGGCTAGACCCAAACCCACTCGGCTAGACCCAAACCCACTTGGCTAGACACAAACTCACTCGGCTTGACCCAAACCCACTCGGCTAGGACCAAACCCACTCGGCTGACCCAAACCCACTCGGCTAGACCCAAACCCACTCGGCTAGACCCAAACCCACTCGGCTAGACCCCAACACACTTGGCTAGACCCAAACCCAGTCGGCTAGACCCAAACCCACTCGGCTAGAGCCAAACCCACTCGGCAAGACCCAAACCCACTCGGTTTGACCCAAACCCACTCGGCTAGACCCAAGCCCACTCGGCTAGACCCAAACCCACTCGGCTAGTCCCGAACCCACTCGGCTATACCCAAACCCACTCCGCTAGACCCAAACACACTCGGCTAGACCCAAACCCACTCGGCTAGACCCAAACCCAATCGGCTACACCCAAATCCACTCGGCTAGATCCAAACCCACTCGGCTAGACCCAAAACCACTCGGCTAGGCCCAAACCCACTCGGCTAAACCCAAACCCACTCGGCTGGACCAAAACCCAATCGCTAGACCCAAACCCACTCGCTAGACCCAAACCCACTCGGCTAGACCCAAACCCACTCGGCTATCCCAAACCCACTCGGCTAGTCCCAAACCCACTCGGCTAGACCCAAACCGACTCTGCTAGTCCCAAACCCACTCGGCTAGACCCAAACCCACTCAGCTACACTGAAACCCACTCGGCTAGACCCAAACCCACTCGGCTTGACCCAAACCCACTCGGCTAGACCGAAGCCCACTCGGCTAGACCCAAACCCACTCGGCTAGACCCAAACCCACTCGGCTAGACCCAAACCCACTTGGCTAGACACAAACCCACTCGGCTTGACCCAAACCCACTCGGCTAGAACCAAACCCACTCGGCTAGACCCAAACCCACTCGGCTAGACCCAAACCCACTCGGCTAGACCCAAACCCACTCGGCTAGACCCCAACACACTTGGCTAGACCCAAACCCACTCGGCAATACCCAAACCCACTCGGCTAGACCCAAACCCACTCGGCTATCCCAAACCCACTCGGCTAGACCCAAACCCACTCGGCTTGACCCAAACCCACTCTGCTAGTCCCAAACCCACTCGGCTAGACCCAAACCCATTCGGCTAGACCCAAACCCACTCAGCTAGAGCCATACCCACTCGGCTACACCAAACCCACTCGGTTTGACCCAATCCCACTCGGCTAGACCCAAGCCCACTCGGCTAGACCCAAACCCACTCGGCTAGACCCAAACCCACTCGGCTACACCCAAACCCACTCCGCTAGACCCAAACACACTTGGCTAGACCCAAACCCACTCGGCTAGACCCAAACCCACTCGGCTAGACCCAAACCCACTCGGCTATCCCAAACCCACTCGGCTAGACCCAAACCCACTCGGCTAGACCCAAACCCACTCTGCTAGTCCCAAACCCACTCGGCTAGACCCAAACCCACTCGGCTAGACCGAAACCCGCTCAGCTAGACCCAAACCCACTCGGCTAGACCCAAACCCACTTGGGTAGACCCAAACCCACTTCACCAGACCCAAACCCACTCGGCTAGACCCAAACCCACTCGGCTAGGACCAAACCCACTCGGCTAGACCGAAGCCCACTCGGCCAGACCCAAACCCACTCGGCTAGACCTAAACCCACTCGGCTAGACCCAAACCCACTTGGCTAGACACAAACCCACTCGGCTAGACCCAAACCCACTCGGCTAGGACCAAACCCACTCGGCTAGACCCAAACCCACTCGGCTAGACCCAAACCCACTCGGCTAGACCCAAACCCACTCGGCTAGACCCCAACCCACTTGGCTAGACCCAAACCCACTCGGCAATACCCAAACCCACTCAGCTAGACCCAAACCCACTCGGCTATCCCAAACCCACTCGGCTAGACCCAAACCCACTCGGCTAGACCCAAACCCACTCTGCTAGTCCCAAACCCACTCGGCTAGACCCAAACCCAGTCGGCTAGACCCAAACCCACTCGGCTAGAGCCATACCCACTCGGCTACGCCCAAACCCACTCGGGTTGACCCAAACCCACTCTGCTGGACCCAAGCCCACTCGGCTAGACCCAAACCCACTCGGCTAGACCCAAACCCACTCGGCTACACCCAAACCCACTCCGCTAGACCCAAAAACACTTGGCTAGACCCAAACCCACTCGGCTAGACCCAAACCCACTCGGCTAGACCCAAACCCACTCGGCTATCCCAAACCCACTCGGCTAGACCCAAACCCACTCGGCTTAGACCCAAACCCACTCTGCTAGTCCCAAACCCACTCGGCTAGACCCAAACCCACTCGGCTAGACCGAAACCCGCTCAGCTAGACCCAAACCCACTCGGCTAGACCCAAACCCACTTGGGTAGACCCAAACCCACTCCGCTAGACCCAAACCCACTAGGCTAGACCCAAACCCACTCGGCTAGACCAAAACCCACTCGGCTAGACCCAAACACACTCCGCTAGCCCCAAACACACTCCGCTAGATGTAAACCCACTCCGATAGACCCAAACCCACTCCGCTAGACCCAAACCCACTCCACTAGACCCAAACCCACTCCGCTAGACCCAAACCCACTCGGCTAGACCCAAACCCACTCGGCTAGACCGAAACCCACTCGGCTAGACCCAAACCCACTCGGCTAGACCCAAACCCACTCGGCCAGACACAAACCCACTCGGCTAGACCCAAACCCACTCGCCGAGGACCAAACCCACTCGGCTAGACCGAAGCCCACTCGGCCAGACCCAAACCCACTCGGCTAGACCTAAACCCACTCGGCTAGACCCAAACCCACTTGGCTAGACACAAACCCACTCGGCTAGACCCAAACCCACTCGGCTAGGACGAAACCCACTCGGCTAGACCCAAACCCACTCGGCTAGACCCAAACCCACTCGGCTAGACCCAAACCCACTCGGCTAGACCCCAACCCACTTGGCTAGACCCAAACCCACTCGGCAATACCCAAACCCACTCAGCTAGACCCAAACCCACTCGGCTATCCCAAACCCACTCGGCTAGACCCAAACCCACTCGGCTAGACCCAAACCCACTCTGCTAGTCCCAAACCCACTCGGCTAGACCCAAACCCAGTCGGCTAGACCCAAACCCACTCGGCTAGAGCCATACCCACTCGGCTACGCCCAAACCCACTCGGGTTGACCCAAACCCGCTCGGCTAGACCCAAGCCCACTCGGCTACACCCAAACCCACTCGGCTAGACCCAAACCCACTCGGCTACACCCAAACCCACTCCGCTAGACCCAAAAACACTTGGCTAGACCCAAACCCACTCGGCTAGACCCAAACCCACTCGGCTAGACCCAAACCCACTCGGCTATCCCAAACCCACTCGGCTAGACCCAAACCCACTCGGCTAGACCCAAACCCACTCTGCTAGTCCCAAACCCACTCGGCTAGACCCAAACCCACTCGGCTAGACCGAAACCCGCTCAGCTAGACCCAAACCCACTCGGCTAGACCCAAACCCACTTGGGTAGACCCAAACCCACTCCGCTAGACGCAAACCCACTCGGCTAGACCCAAACCCACTCGGCTAGACCCAAACCCACTCGGCTAGACCCAAACACACTCCGCTAGCCCCAAACACACTCCGCTAGATGTAAACCCACTCCGATAGACCCAAACCCACTCCGCTAGACCCAAACCCACTCCGCTAGACCCAAACCCACTCCGCTAGACCCAAACCCACTCGGCTAGACCCAAACCCACTCGGCTAGACCGAAACCCACTCGGCTAGACCCAAATCCACTCGGCTAGACCCAAACCCACTCGGCCAGACACAAACCCACTCGGCTAGACCCAAACCCACTCGGCTAGGACCAAACCCACTCGGCTAGACCGAAGCCCACTCGGCCAGACCCAAACCCACTCGGCTAGACCTAAACCCACTCGGCTAGACCCAAACCCACTCGGCTAGACCCAAACCCACTTGGGTAGACCCAAACCCACTCCGCTAGACCCAAACCCACTCGGCTAGACCCAAACCCACTCGGCTAGACCCAAACCCACTCGGCTAGACCCAAACACACTCCGCTAGCCCCAAACACACTCCGCTAAATGTAAACCCACTCCGATAGACCCAAACCCACTCCGCTAGACCCAAACCCACTCCGCTAGACCCAAACCCACTCCGCTAGACCCAAACCCACTCGGCTAGACCCAAACCCACTCGGCTAGACCGAAACCCACTCGGCTAGACCCAAACCCACTCGGCTAGACCCAAACCCACTCGGCCAGACACAAACCCACTCGGCTAGACCCAAACCCACTCGGCTAGGACCAAACCCACTCGGCTAGACCGAAGCCCACTCGGCCAGACCCAAACCCACTCGGCTAGACCTAAACCCACTCGGCTAGACCCAAACCCACTTGGCTAGACACAAACCCACTCGGCTAGACCCAAACCCACTCGGCTAGGACCGAACCCACTCGGCTAGACCCAAACACACTCGGCTGGACCCAAACCCACTCGGCTAGACCCAAACCCACTCGGCATGACCCCAACCCACTTGGCTAGACCCAAACCCACTCGGCAATACCCAAACCCACTCAGCTAGACCCAAACCCACTCGGCTATCCCAAACCCACTCGGCTAGACCCAAACCCACTCGGCTAGACCCAAACCCACTCTGCAAGTCCCAAACCCACTCGGCTACACCCAAACCCAGTCGGCTAGACCCAAACCCACTCGGCTAGAGCCATACCCACTCGGCTACACCCAAACCCACTCGGTTTGACCCAAACCCACTCGGCTAGACACAAGCCCACTCGGCTAGACCCAAACCCACTCGGCTAGACGCAAACCCACTCGGCTACACCCAAACCCACTCCGCTAGACCCAAACACACTTGGCTAGACCCAAACCCACTCGGCTAGAGCCAAACCCACTCGGCTAGACCGAAGCCCACTCGGCTAGACCCAAACCCACTCGGCTAGACCCAAACCCACTCGGCTAGACCCAAACCCACTTGGCTAGACACAAACCCACTCGGCTTGACCCAAACCCACTCGGCTAGGACCAAACCCACTCGGCTAGACCCAAACCCACTCGGCTAGACCCAAACCCACTCGGCTGGACCCACACCCACTCGGCTAGACCCCAACACACTTGGCTAGACCCAAACCCACTCGGCAATACCCAAACCCACTCGGCTAGACCCAAACCCACTCGGCTATCCCAAACCCACTCGGCTAGACCCAAACGGAAAGATTGGATAGACTCGGTTTGTACTCGATGGAATTTAGAAGATTGAGGGGGGATCTTATAGAAACCTACAAAATTCTTAAGGGGTTGGACAAGCTAGATGCTGGAAGATTGTTCCCGATGTTGGGGGAGTCCAGAACAAGGGGTCACAGTCTAAGGATAAGGGGGAATTCCTTTAGGACCGAAATGAGGAAAACATTCTTTACACAGAGAGTGGTGAGTCTCTGGAATTCTCTGCCACAGAAGGTAGTTGAGGCCAGTTCATTGGCTATATTTAAGAGGGCGTTAGATGTGGCACTTGTAGCTAAAGGGATCAGGGGGTATGGAGAGAAGGCAGGTACGGGATACTGAGTTGGATGATCAGCCATGATCACATTGAATGGCGGTGCAGGCTCGAAGGGCCGAATGGCCTACTCCTGCACCTATTTTCTATGTTTCTATGTAAACCCACTCGGCTTGACCCAAACCCACTCTGCTAGTCCCAAACCCACTCGGCTAGACCCAAACCCATTCGGCTAGACCCAAACCCACTCAGCTAGAGCCATACCCACTCGGCTACACCCAAACCCACTCGGTTTGACCCAAACCCACTCGGCTAGACCCAAGCCCACTCGGCTAGACCCAAACCCACTCGGCTAGACCCAAACCCACTCGGCTATACTCAAACCCACTCCGCTAGACCCAAACACACTTGGCTAGACCCAAACCCACTCGGCTAGACCCAAACCCGCTCAGCTAGACCCAAACCCACTCGGCTAGACCCAAACCCACTCGGCTAGACCCAAACCCACTCGGCTAGACCGAAACCCACTCGGCTAGACCCAAACACACTCCGGTAGCCCCAAACACACTCCGCTAAATGTAAACCCACTCCGATAGACCCAAACCCACTCCGCTAGACCCAAACCCACTCCGCTAGACCCAAACCCACTCCGCTAGACCCAAACCCACTCGGCTAGACCCAAACCCACTCGGCTAGAGCGAAACCCACTCGGCTAGACCCAAACCCACTCGGCTAGACCCAAACCCACTCGGCCAGACACAAACCCACTCGGCTAGACCCAAACCAACTCGGCTAGGACCAAACCCACTCGGCTGGACCGAAGCCCACTCGGCCAGACCCAAACCCACTCGGCTAGACGTAAACCCACTCGGCTAGACCCAAACCCACTTGGCTAAACCCAAACCCACTCGGCTAGACCCAAACCCACTCGGCTAGACCCAAACCCACTCGGCTAGACCCCAACCCACTTGGCTAGACCCAAACCCACTCGGCAATACCCAAACCCACTCAGCTAGACCCAAACCCACTCGGCTATCCCAAACCCACTCGGCTAGACCCAAACCCACTCGGCTAGACCCAAACCCACTCTGCTAGTCCCAAACCCACTCGGCTAGACCCAAACCCAGTCGGCTAGACCCAAACCCACTCGGCTAGAGCCATACCCACTCGGCTACACCCAAACCCACTCGGGTTGACCCAAACCCACTCGGCTAGACCCAAGCCCACTCGGCTAGACCCAAACCCACTCGGCTAGACCCAAACCCACTCGGCTACACCCAAACCCACTCCGCTAGACCCAAAAACACTTGTCTAGACCCAAACCCACTCGGCTAGACCCAAACCCACTCGGCTAGACCCAAACCCACTCGGCTATCCCAAACCCACTCGGCTAGACCCAAACCCACTCGGCTAGACCCAAACCCACTCTGCTAGTCCCAAACCCACTCGGCTAGACCCAAACCCACTCGGCTAGACCGAAACCCGCTCAGCTAGACCCAAACCCACTCGGCTAGACCCAAACCCACTTGGGTAGACCCAAACCCACTCGGCTAGACCGAAACCCACTCGGCTAGACCCAAACCCACTCGGCTAGACCCAAACCCACTCGGCCAGACACAAACCCACTCGGCTAGACCCAAACCCACTCGGCTAGGACCAAACCCACTCGGCTAGACCGAAGCCCACTCGGCCAGACCCAAACCCACTCGGCTAGACCTAAACCCACTCGGCTAGACCCAAACCCACTTGGCTAGACACAAACCCACTCGGCTAGACCCAAACCCACTCGGCTAGGACCAAACCCACTCGGCTAGACCCAAACACACTCGGCTAGACCCAAACCCACTCGGCTAGACCCAAACCCACTCGGCATGACCCCAACCCACTTGGCTAGACCCAAACCCACTCGGCAATACCCAAACCCACTCAGCTAGACCCAAACCCACTCGGCTATCCCAAACCCACTCGGCTAGACCCAAACCCACTCGGCTAGACCCAAACCCACTCTGCTAGTCCCAAACCCACTCGGCTACACCCAAACCCAGTCGGCTAGACCCAAACCCACTCGGCTAGAGCCATACCCACTCGGCTACACCCAAACCCACTCGGTTTGACCCAAACCCACTCGGCTAGACCCAAGCCCACTCGGCTAGACCCAAACCCACTCGGCTAGACCCAAACCCACTCGGCTAGACCCAAACCCACTTGGCTAGACACAAACCCACTCGGCTTGACCCAAACCCACTCGGCTAGACCCAAACCCACTCGGCTAGACCCAAACCCACTCGGCTAGACCCAAACCCACTCGGCTAGACCCCAACACACTTGGCTAGACCCAAACCCACTCGGCAATACCCAAACCCACTCGGCTAGACCCAAACCCACTCGGCTATCCCAAACCCACTCGGCTAGACCCAAACCCACTCGGCTTGACCCAAACCCACTCTGCTAGTCCCAAACCCACTCGGCTAGACCCAAACCCACTCTGCTAGTCCCAAACCCACTCGGCTGGACCCAAACCCACTCGGCTAGACCGAAACCCGCTCAGCTAGACCCAAACCCACTCGGCTAGACCCAAACCCACTTGGGTAGACCCAAACCCACTCCGCTAGACCCAAACCCACTCGGCTAGACCCAAACCCACTCGGCTAGACCGAAACCCACTCGGCTAGACCCAAACACACTCCGGTAGCCCCAAACACACTCCGCTAGATGTAAACCCACTCCGATAGACCCAAACCCACTCCGCTAGACCCAAACCCACTCCGCTTGACCCAAACCCACTCCGCTAGACCCAAACCCACTCGGCTAGACCCAAACCCACTCGGCTAGACCGAAACCCACTCGGCTAGACCCAAACCCACTCGGCTAGACCCAAACCCACTCGGCCAGACACAAACCCACTCGGCTAGACCCAAACCCACTCGGCTAGGACCAAACCCACTCGGCTAGACCGAAGCCCACTCGGCCAGACCCAAACCCACTCGGCTAGACCTAAACCCACTCGGCTAGACCCAAACCCACTTGGCTAGACACAAACCCACTCGGCTAGACCCAAACCCACTCGGCTAGGACCAAACCCACTCGGCTAGACCCAAACCCACTCGGCTAGACCCAAACCCACTCGGCTAGACCCAAACCCACTCGGCTAGACCCCAACCCACTTGGCTAGACCCAAACCCACTCGGCAATACC
This sequence comes from Raja brachyura, assembly GCA_963514005.1. Next base: position 411,955 of record CAUPSL010000968.1, read on the forward strand.
CAAACCCACTCAGCTAGACCCAAACCCACTCGGCTATCCCAAACCCACTCGGCTAGACCCAAACCCACTCGGCTAGACCCAAACCCACTCTGCTAGTCCCAAACCCACTCGGCTAGACCCAAACCCAGTCGGCTAGACCCAAACCCACTCGGCTAGAGCCATACCCACTCGGATACACCCAAACCCACTCGGGTTGACCCAAACCCACTCGGCTAGACCCAAGCCCACTCGGCTAGACCCAAACCCACTCGGCTAGACCCAAACCCACTCGGCTACACCCAAACCCACTCCGCTAGACCCAAAAACACTTGGCTAGACCCAAACCCACTCGGCTAGACCCAAACCCACTCGGGTTGACCCAAACCCACTCGGCTAGACCCAAGCCCACTCGGCTAGACCCAAACCCACTCGGCTAGACCGAAACCCGCTCAGCTAGACCCAAACCCACTCGGCTAGACACAAACCCACTTGGGTAGACCCAAACCCACTCCTCTAGACCCAAACCCACTCGGCTAGACCCAAACCCACTCGGCTAGACCGAAACCCACTCGGCTAGACCCAAACACACTCCGCTAGCCCCAAACACACTCCGCTAGATGTAAACCCACTCCGATAGACCCAAACCCACTCCGCTAGACCCAAACCCACTCCGCTCGACCCAAACACACTCCGCTAGCCCCAAACACACTCCGCTAGATGTAAACCCACTCCGATAGACCCAAACCCACTCCGCTAGACCCAAACCCACTCCGCTAGACCCAAACCCACTCCGCTAGACCCAAACCCACTCGGCTAGACCCAAACCCACTCGGCTCGACCGAAACCCACTCGGCTAGACCCAAACCCACTCGGCTAGACCCAAACCCACTCGGCCAGACACAAACCCACTCGGCTAGACCCAAACCCACTCGGCTAGGACCAAACCCACTCGGCTAGACCGAAGCCCACTCGGCCAGACCCAAACCCACTCGGCTAGACCTAAACCCACTCGGCTAGACCCAAACCCACTTGGCTAGACACAAACCCACTCGGCTAGACCCAAACCCACTCGGCTAGGACCAAACCCACTCGGCTAGACCCAAACACACTCGGCTAGACCCAAACGCACTCGGCTAGACCCAAACCCACTCGGCATGACCCCAACCCACTTGGCTAGACCCAAACCCACTCGGCAATACCCAAACCCACTCAGCTAGACCCAAACCCACTCGGCTATCCCAAACCCACTCGGCTAGACCCAAACCCACTCGGCTAGACCCAAACCCACTCTGCTAGTCCCAAACCCACTCGGCTACACCCAAACCCAGTCGGCTAGACCCAAACCCACTCGGCTAGAGCCATACCCACTCGGCTACACCCAAACCCACTCGGTTTGACCCAAACCCACTCGGCTAGACCCAAGCCCACTCGGCTAGACCCAAACCCACTCGGCTAGACCCAAACCCACTCGGCTACACCCAAACCCACTCCGCTAGACCCAAACACACTTGGCTAGACCCAAACACACTCGGCTAGGCCCAAACCCACTCGGCTAGACCCAAACCCACTCGGCTATCCCAAACCCACTCGGCTAGACCCAAACCCACTCGGCTAGACCCAAACCCACTCTGCTAGTCCCAAACCCACTCGGCTAGACCCAAACCCACTCGGCTAGACCGAAACCCGCTCAGCTAGACCCAAACCCACTCGGCGAGACCCAAACCCACTTGGGTAGACCCAAACCCACTCCGCTAGACCCAAACCCACTCGGCTAGACCCAAACCCACTCGGCTAGACCCAAACCCACTCGGCTAGACCCAAACACACTCCGGTAGCCCCAAACACACTCCGCTCGATGTAAACCCACTCCGATAGACCCAAACCCACTCCGCTAGACCCAAACCCACTCCGCTAGACCCAAACCCACTCCGCTAGACCCAAACCCACTCGGCTAGACCCAAACCCACTCGGCTAGAACGAAACCCACTCGGCTAGACCCAAACCCACTCGGCTAGACCCAAACCCACTCGGCCAGACACAAACCCACTCGGCCAGACCCAAACCCACTCGGCTAGGACCAAACCCACTCGGCTAGACTGAAGCCCACTCGGCCAGACCCAAACCCACTCGGCTAGACCTAAACCCACTCGGCTAGACCCAAACCCACTTGGCTAGACACAAACCCACTCGGCTAGACCCAAACCCACTCGGCTAGGACCAAACCCACTCGGCTAGACCCAAACCCACTCGGCTAGACCCAAACCCACTCGGCTAGACCCAAACCCACTCGGCTAGACCCCAACCCACTTGGCTAGACCCAAACCCACTCGGCAATACCCAAACCCACTCAGCTAGACCCAAACCCACTCGGCTATCCCAAACCCACTCGGCTAGACCCAAACCCACTCGGCTAGACCCAAACCCACTCGGCATGACCCCAACCCACTTGGCTAGACCCAAACCCACTCGGCAATACCCAAACCCACTCAGCTAGACCCAAACCCATTCGGCTATCCCAAACCCACTCGGCTAGACCCAAACCCACTCGGCTAGACCCAAACCCACTCTGCTAGTCCCAAACCCACTCGGCTGGACCCAAACCCAGTCGGCTAGACCCAAACCCACTCGGCTAGAGCCATACCCACTCGGATACACCCAAAACCACTCGGGTTGACCCAAACCCACTCGGCTAGACCCAAGCCCACTCGGCTAGACCCAAACCCACTCGGCTAGACCCAAACCCACTCGGCTACACCCAAACCCACTCCGCTAGACCCAAAAACACTTGGCTAGACCCAAACCCACTCGGCTAGACCCAAACCCACTCGGCTAGACCCAAACCCACTCGGCTATCCCAAACCCACTCGGCTAGACCCAAACCCACTCGGCTAGACCCAAACCCACTCTGCTAGTCCCAAACCCACTTGGCTAGACCCAAACCCACTCGGCTAGACCGAAACCCGCTCAGCTAGACCCAAACCCACTCGGCTAGACCCAAACCCACTTGGGTAGACCCAAACCCACTCCTCTAGACCCAAACCCACTCGGCTAGACCCAAACCCACTCGGCTAGACCGAAACCCACTCGGCTAGACCCAAACACACTCCGCTAGCCCCAAACACACTCCGCTAGATGTAAACCCACTCCGATAGACCCAAACCCACTCCGCTAGACCCAAACCCACTCCGCTAGACCCAAACACACTCCGCTAGCCCCAAACACACTCCGCTAGATGTAAACCCACTCCGATAGACCCAAACCCACTCCGCTAGACCCAAACCCACTCCGCTAGACCCAAACCCACTCCGCTAGACCCAAACCCACTCGGCTAGACCCAAACCCACTCGGCTGGACCGAAACCCACTCGGCTAGACCCAAACCCACTCGGCTAGACCCAAACCCACTCGGCCAGACACAAACCCACTCGGCTAGACCCAAACCCACTCGGCTAGGACCAAACCCACTCGGCTAGACCGAAGCCCACTCGGCCATACCCAAACCCACTCGGCTAGACCTAAACCCACTCGGCTAGACCCAAACCCACTTGGCTAGACACAAACCCACTCGGCTAGACCCAAACCCACTCGGCTAGGACCAAACCCACTCGGCTAGACCCAAACACACTCGGCTAGACCCAAACCCACTCGGCTAGACCCAAACCCACTCGGCATGACCCCAACCCACTTGGCTAGACCCAAACCCACTCGGCAATACCCAAACCCACTCAGCTAGACCCAAACCCACTCGGCTATCCCAAACCCACTCGGCTAGACCCAAACCCACTCGGCTGGACCCAAACCCACTCTGCTAGTCCCAAACCCACTCGGCTACACCCAAACCCAGTCGGCTAGACCCAAACCCACTCGGCTAGAGCCATACCCACTCGGCTACACCCAAACCCACTCGGTTTGACCCAAACCCACTCGGCTAGACCCAAGCCCACTCGGCTAGACCCAAACCCACTCGGCTAGACCCAAACCCACTCGGCTACACCCAAACCCACTCCGCTAGACCCAAACACACTTGGCTAGACCCAAACCCACTCGGCTAGAGCCAAACCCACTCGGCTAGACCGAAGCCCACTCGGCTAGACCCAAACCCACTCGGCTAGACCCAAACCCACTCGGCTAGACCCAAACCCACTTGGCTAGACACAAACCCACTCGGCTTGACCCAAACCCACTCGGCTAGGACCAAACCCACTCGGCTAGACCCAAACCCACTCGGCTAGACCCAAACCCACTCGGCTAGACCCAAACCCACTCGGCTAGACCCAAACCCACTCGGCTAGACCCCAACACACTTGGCTAGACCCAAACCCACTCGGCAATACCCAAACCCACTCGGCTAGACCCAAACCCACTCGGCTATCCCAAACCCACTCGGCTAGACCCGAACCCACTCGGCTTGACCCAAACCCACTCTGCTAGTCCCAAACCCACTCGGCTAGACCCAAACCCATTCGGCTAGACCCAAACCCATTCAGCTAGAGCCATACCCACTCGGCTACACCCAAACCCACTCGGTTTGACCCAAACCCACTCGGCTAGACCCAAGCCCACTCGGCTAGACCCAAACCCACTCGGCTAGACCCAAACCCACTCGGCTATCCCAAACCCACTCGGCTAGACCCAAACCCACTCGGCTAGACCCAAACCCACTCTGCTAGTCCCAAACCCACTCGGCTAGACCCAAACCCACTCGGCTAGACCGAAACCCGCTCAGCTAGACCCAAACCCACTCGGCTAGACCCAAACCCACTTGGGTAGACCCAAACCCACTCCGCCAGACGCAAACCCACTCGGCTAGACCCAAACCCACTCGGCTATACCGAAACCCACTCGGCTAGACCCAAACACACTCCGGTAGCCCCAAACACACTCCGCTAGACGTAAACCCACTCCGATAGACCCAAACCCACTCCGATAGACCCAAACCCACTCCGCTAGACCCAAACCCACTCCGCTAGACCCAAACCCACTCGGCTAGACCCAAACCCACTCGGCTAGACCCAAACCCACTCGGCTAGACCCCAACCCACTTGGCTAGACCCAAACCCACTAGGCAATACCCAAACCCACTCAGCTAGACCCAAACCCACTCGGCTATCCCAAACCCACTCGGCTAGACCCAAACCCACTCGGCTAGACCCAAACCCACTCTGCTAGTCCGAAGCCCACTCGGCCAGACCCAAACCCACTCGGCTAGACCTAAACCCACTCGGCTAGACCCAAACCCACTTGGCTAGACACAAACCCACTCGGCTAGACCCAAACCCACTCGGCTAGGACCAAACCCACTCGGCTAGACCCAAACACACTCGGCTAGACCCAAACCCACTCGGCTAGACCCAAACCCACTCGGCATGACCCCAACCCACTTGGCTAGACCCAAACCCACTCGGCAATACCCAAACCCACTCAGCTAGACCCAAACCCACTCGGCTATCCCAAACCCACTCGGCTAGACCCAAACCCACTCGGCTAGACCCAAACCCACTCTGCTAGTCCCAAACCCACTCGGCTACACCCAAACCCAGTCGGCTAGACCCAAACCCACTCGGCTAGAGCCATACCCACTCGGCTACACCCAAACCCACTCGGTTTGACCCAAACCCACTCGGCTAGACCCAGGCCCACTCGGCTAGACCCAAACCCACTCGGCTAGACCCAAACCCACTCGGCTACACCCAAACCCACTCCGCTAGACCCAAACACACTTGGCTAGACCCAAACACACTCGGCTAGACCCAAACCCACTCGGCTAGACCCAAACCCACTCGGCTATCCCAAACCCACTCGGCTAGACCCAAACCCACTCGGCTAGACCCAAACCCACTCTGCTAGTCCCAAACCCACTCGGCTAGACCCAAACCCACTCGGCTAGACCGAAACCCGCTCAGCTAGACCCAAACCCACTCGGCGAGACCCAAACCCACTTGGGTAGACCCAAACCCACTCCGCTAGACCCAAACCCACTCGGCTAGACCCAAACCCACTCGGCTAGACCCAAACCCACTCGGCTAGACCCAAACACACTCCGGTAGCCCCAAACACACTCCGCTCGATGTAAACCCACTCCGATAGACCCAAACCCACTCCGCTAGACCCAAACCCACTCCGCTAGACCCAAACCCACTCCGCTAGACCCAAACCCACTCGGCTAGACCCAAACCCACTCGGCTAGAACGAAACCCACTCGGCTAGACCCAAACCCACTCGGCTAGACCCAAACCCACTCGGCCAGACACAAACCCACTCGGCTAGACCCAAACCCACTCGGCTGGGACCAAACCCACTCGGCTAGACCGAAGCCCACTCGGCCAGACCCAAACCCACTCGGCTAGACCTAAACCCACTCGGCTAGACCCAAACCCACTTGGCTAGACACAAACCCACTCGGCTAGACCCAAACCCACTCGGCTAGGACCAAACCCACTCGGCTAGACCCAAACCCACTCGGCTAGACCCAAACCCACTCGGCTAGACCCAAACCCACTCGGCTAGACCCCAACCCACTTGGCTAGACCCAAACCCACTCGGCAACACCCAAACCCACTCAGCTAGACCCAAACCCACTCGGCTATCCCAAACCCACTCGGCTAGACCGAAACCCACTCGGCTAGACCCAAACCCACTCTGCTAGTCCCAAACCCACTCGGCTAGACCCAAACCCAGTCGGCTAGACCCAAACCCACTCGGCTAGAGCCATACCCACTCGGATACACCCAAAACCACTCGGGTTGACCCAAACCCACTCGGCTAGACCCAAGCCCACTCGGCTAGACCCAAACCCACTCGGCTAGACCCAAACCCACTCGGCTACACCCAAACCCACTCCGCTAGACCCAAAAACACTTGGCTAGACCCAAACCCACTCGGCTAGACCCAAACCCACTCGGCGAGACCCAAACCCACTCGGCTATCCCAAACCCACTCGGCTAGACCCAAACCCACTCGGCTAGACCCAAACCCACTCTGCTAGTCCCAAACCCACTTGGCTAGACCCAAACCCACTCGGCTAGACCGAAACCCGCTCAGCTAGACCCAAACCCACTCGGCTAGACCCAAACCCACTTGGGTAGACCCAAACCCACTCCTCTAGACCCAAACCCACTCGGCTAGACCCAAACCCACTCGGCTAGACCGAAACCCACTCGGCTAGACCCAAACACACTCCGCTAGCCCCAAACACACTCCGCTAGATGTAAACCCACTCCGATAGACCCAAACCCACTCCGCTAGACCCAAACCCACTCCGCTAGACCCAAACACACTCCGCTAGCCCCAAACACACTCCGCTAGATGTAAACCCACTCCGATAGACCCAAACCCACTCCGCTAGACCCAAACCCACTCAGCTAGACCCAAACCCACTCCGCTAGACCCAAACCCACTCGGCTAGACCCAAACCCACTCGGCTAGACCGAAACCCACTCGGCTAGACCCAAACCCACTCGGCTAGACCCAAACCCACTCGGCCAGACACAAACCCACTCGGCTAGACCCAAACCCACTCGGCTAGGACCAAACCCACTCGGCTAGACCGAAGCCCACTTGGCTAGACCCAAACCCACTCGGCTAGACCTAAACCCACTCGGCTAGACCCAAACCCACTTGGCTAGACACAAACCCACTCGGCTAGACCCAAACCCACTCGGCTAGGACCAAACCCACTCGGCTAGACCCAAACACACTCGGCTAGACCCAAACCCACTCGGCTAGACCCAAACCCACTAGGCATGACCCCAACCCACTTGGCTAGACCCAAACCCACTCGGCAATACCCAAACCCACTCAGCTAGGACCAAACCCACTCGGCTAGACCCAAACACACTCGGCTAGACCCAAACCCACTCGGCTAGACCCAAACCCACTCGGCATGACCCCAACCCACTTGGCTAGACCCAAACCCACTCGGCAATACCCAAACCCACTCAGCTAGACCCAAACCCACTCGGCTATCCCAAACCCACTCGGCTAGACCCAAACCCACTCGGCTAGACCCAAACCCACTCTGCTAGTCCCAAACCCACTCGGCTACACCCAAACCCAGTCGGCTAGACCCAAACCCACTCGGCTAGAGCCATACCCACTCGGCTACACCCAAACCCACTCGGTTTGACCCAAACCCACTCGGCTAGACCCAGGCCCACTCGGCTAGACCCAAACCCACTCGGCTAGACCCAAACCCACTCGGCTACACCCAAACCCACTCCGCTAGACCCAAACACACTTGGCTAGACCCAAACACACTCGGCTAGACCCAAACCCACTCGGCTAGACCCAAACCCACACGGCTATCCCAAACCCACTCGGCTAGACCCAAACCCACTCGGCTAGACCCAAACCCACTCTGCTGGTCCCAAACCCACTCGGCTAGACCCAAACCCACTCGGCTAGACCGAAACCCGCTCAGCTAGACCCAAACCCACTCGGCGAGACCCAAACCCACTTGGGTAGACCCAAACCCACTCCGCTAGACCCAAACCCACTCGGCTAGACCCAAACCCACTCGGCTAGACCCAAACCCACTCGGCTAGACCCAAACACACTCCGGTAGCCCCAAACACACTCCGCTCGATGTAAACCCACTCCGATAGACCCAAACCCACTCCGCTAGACCCAAACCCACTCCGCTAGACCCAAACCCACTCCGCTAGACCCAAACCCACTCGGCTAGACCCAAACCCACTCGGCTAGAACGAAACCCACTCGGCTAGACCCAAACCCACTCGGCTAGACCCAAACCCACTCGGCCAGACACAAACCCACTCGGCTAGACCCAAACCCACTCGGCTGGGACCAAACCCACTCGGCTAGACCGAAGCCCACTCGGCCAGACCCAAACCCACTCGGCTAGACCTAAACCCACTCGGCTAGACCCAAACCCACTTGGCTAGACACAAACCCACTCGGCTAGACCCAAACCCACTCGGCTAGGACCAAACCCACTCGGCTAGACCCAAACCCACTCGGCTCGACCCAAACCCACTCGGCTAGACCCAAACCCACTCGGCTAGACCCCAACCCACTTGGCTAGACCCAAACCCACTCGGCAACACCCAAACCCACTCAGCTAGACCCAAACCCACTCGGCTATCCCAAACCCACTCGGCTAGACCGAAACCCACTCGGCTAGACCCAAACCCACTCTGCTAGTCCCAAACCCACTCGGCTAGACCCAAACCCAGTCGGCTAGACCCAAACCCACTCGGCTAGAGCCATACCCACTCGGATACACCCAAAACCACTCGGGTTGACCCAAACCCACTCGGCTAGACCCAAGCCCACTCGGCTAGACCCAAACCCACTCGGCTAGACCCAAACCCACTCGGCTACACCCAAACCCACTCCGCTAGACCCAAAAACACTTGGCTAGACCCAAACCCACTCGGCTAGACCCAAACCCACTCGGCGAGACCCAAACCCACTCGGCTATCCCAAACCCACTCGGCTAGACCCAAACCCACTCGGCTAGACCCAAACCCACTCTGCTAGTCCCAAACCCACTTGGCTAGACCCAAACCCACTCGGCTAGACCGAAACCCGCTCAGCTAGACCCAAACCCACTCGGCTAGACCCAAACCCACTTGGGTAGACCCAAACCCACTCCTCTAGACCCAAACCCACTCGGCTAGACCCAAACCCACTCGGCTAGACCGAAACCCACTCGGCTAGACCCAAACACACTCCGCTAGCCCCAAACACACTCCGCTAGATGTAAACCCACTCCGATAGACCCAAACCCACTCCGCTAGACCCAAACCCACTCCGCTAGACCCAAACACACTCCGCTAGCCCCAAACACACTCCGCTAGATGTAAACCCACTCCGATAGACCCAAACCCACTCCGCTAGACCCAAACCCACTCAGCTAGACCCAAACCCACTCCGCTAGACCCAAACCCACTCGGCTAGACCCAAACCCACTCGGCTAGACCGAAACCCACTCGGCTAGACCCAAACCCACTCGGCTAGACCCAAACCCACTCGGCCAGACACAAACCCACTCGGCTAGACCCAAACCCACTCGGCTAGGACCAAACCCACTCGGCTAGACCGAAGCCCACTCGGCCATACCCAAACCCACTCGGCTAGACCTAAACCCACTCGGCTAGACCCAAACCCACTTGGCTAGACACAAACCCACTCGGCTAGACCCAAACCCACTCGGCTAGGACCAAACCCACTCGGCTAGACCCAAACACACTCGGCTAGACCCAAACCCACTCGGCTAGACCCAAACCCACTAGGCATGACCCCAACCCACTTGGCTAGACCCAAACCCACTCGGCAATACCCAAACCCACTCAGCTAGACCCAAACCCACTCGGCTATCCCAAACCCACTCGGCTAGACCCAAACCCACTCGGCTGGACCCAAACCCACTCTGCTAGTCCCAAACCCACTCGGCTACACCCAAACCCAGTCGGCTAGACCCAAACCCACTCGGCTAGAGCCATACCCACTCGGCTACACCCAAACCCACTCGGTTTGACCCAAACCCACTCGGCTAGACCCAAGCCCACTCGGCTAGACCCAAACCCACTCGGCTAGACCCAAACCCACTCGGCTACACCCAAACCCACTCCGCTAGACCCAAACACACTTGGCTAGACCCAAACCCACTCGGCTAGAGCCAAACCCACTCGGCTAGACCGAAGCCCACTCGGCTAGACCCAAACCCACTCGGCTAGACCCAAACCCACTCGGCTAGACCCAAACCCACTTGGCTAGACACAAACCCACTCGGCTTGACCCAAACCCACTCGGCTAGGACCAAACCCACTCGGCTAGACCCAAACCCACTCGGCTAGACCCAAACCCACTCGGCTAGACCCAAACCCACTCGGCTAGACCCCAACACACTTGGCTAGACCCAAACCCACTCGGCAATACCCAAACCCACTCGGCTAGACCCAAACCCACTCGGCTATCCCAAACCCACTCGGCTAGACCCAAACCCACTCGGCTTGACCCAAACCCACTCTGCTAGTCCCAAACCCACTCGGCTAGACCCAAACCCATTCGGCTAGACCCAAACCCACTCAGCTAGAGCCATACCCACTCGGCTACACCCAAACCCACTCGGTTTGACCCAAACCCACTCGGCTAGACCCAAGCCCACTCGGCTAGACCCAAACCCACTCGGCTAGACCCAAACCCACTCGGCTATCCCAAACCCACTCGGCTAGACCCAAACCCACTCGGCTAGACCCAAACCCACTCTGCTAGTCCCAAACCCACTCGGCTACACCCAAACCCACTCGGCTAGACCGAAACCCGCTCAGCTAGACCCAAACCCACTCGGCTAGACCCAAACCCACTTGGGTAGACCCAAACCCACTCCGCCAGACCCAAACCCACTCGGCTAGACCCAAACCCACTCGGCTATACCGAAACCCACTCGGCTAGACCCAAACACACTCCGGTAGCCCCAAACACACTCCGCTAGACGTAAACCCACTCCGATAGACCCAAACCCACTCCGATAGACCCAAACCCACTCCGCTAGACCCAAACCCACTCCGCTAGACCCAAACCCACTCGGCTAGACCCAAACCCACTCGGCTAGACCGAAACGCACTCGGCTAGACCCAAACCCACTCGGCTAGACCCAAACCCACTCGGCCAGACACAAACCCACTCGGCTAGACCCAAACCCACTCGGCTAGGACCAAACCCACTCGGCTAGACCGAAGCCCACTCGGCCAGACCCAAACCCACTCGGCTAGACCTAAACCCACTCGGCTAGGACCAAACCCACTCGGCTAGACCCAAACCCACTCGGCTAGACCCAAACCCACTCGGCTAGACCGAAGCCCACTCGGCCAGACCCAAACCCACTCGGCTAGACCTAAACCCACTCGGCTAGGACCAAACCCACTCGGCTAGACCCAAACCCACTCGGCTAGACCCAAACCCACTCGGCTAGGACCAAACCCACTCGGCTAGACCCAAACACACTCGGCTAGACCCAAACCCACTCGGCTAGACCCAAACCCACTCGGCTAGACCCAAACCCATTCGGCTAGACCCAAACCCACTCAGCTAGAGCCATACCCACTCAGCTACACCCAAACCCACTCGGTTTGACCCAAACCCACTCGGCTAGACCCAAGCCCACTCGGCTAGACCCAAACCCACTCGGCTAGACCCAAACCCACTCGGCTAGACCCAAACCCACTCGGCTAGACCCAAACCCACTCTGCTAGTCCCAAACCCACTCGGCTAGACCCAAACCCACTCGGTTAGACCGAAACCCGCTCAGCTAGACCCAAACCCACTCGGCTAGACCCAAACCCACTTGGGTAGACCCAAACCCACTCCGCCAGACCCAAACCCACTCGGCTAGACCCAAACCCACTCGGCTATACCGAAACCCACTCGGCTAGACCCAAACACACTCCGGTAGCACCAAACACACTCCGCTAGGTGTAAACCCACTCCGATAGACCCAAACCCACTCCGATAGACCCAAACCCACTCCGCTAGACCCAAACCCACTCCGCTGGACCCAAACCCACTCGGCTAGACCCAAACCCACTCGGCTGGACCGAAACGCACTCGGCTAGACCCAAACCCACTCGGCTAGACCCAAACCCACTCGGCCAGACACAAACCCACTCGGCTAGACCCAAACCCACTCGGCTAGGACCAAACCCACTCGGCTAGACCGAAGCCCACTCGGCCAGACCCAAACCCACTCGGCTAGACCTAAACCCACTCGGCTAGGACCAAACCCACTCGGCTAGACCCAAACCCACTCGGCTAGACCCAAACCCACTCGGCTAGACCCAAACCCACTCGGCTAGACCCCAACCCACTTGGCTAGACCCAAACCCACTCGGCAATACCCAAACCCACTCAGCTAGACCCAAACCCACTCGGCTATCCCAAACCCACTCGGCTAGACCCAAACCCACTCGGCTAGACCCAAACCCACTCTGCTAGTCCCAAACCCACTCGGCTAGACCCAAACCCAGTCGGCTAGACCCAAACCCACTCGGCTAGAGCCATACCCACTCGGATACACCCAAACCCACTCGGGTTGACCCAAACCCACTCGGCTAGACCCAAGCCCACTCGGCTAGACCCAAACCCACTCGGCTAGACCCAAACCCACTCGGCTACACCCAAACCCACTCCGCTAGACCCAAAAACACTTGGCTAGACCCAAACCCACTCGGCTAGACCCAAACCCACTCGGCTAGACCCAAACCCACTCGGCTATCCCAAACCCCTCGGCTAGACCCAAACCCACTCGGCTAGACCCAAACCCACTCTGCTAGTCCCAAACCCACTCGGCTAGACCCAAACCCACTCGGCTAGACCCAAACCCACTCGGCTAGGACCAAACCCACTCGGCTAGACCGAAGCCCACTCGGCCAGACCCAAACCCACTCGGCTAGACCTAAACCCACTCGGCTAGACCCAAACCCACTTGGCTAGACACAAACCCACTCGGCTAGACCCAAACCCACTCGGCTAGGACCAAACCCACTCGGCTAGACCCAAACACACTCGGCTAGACCCAAACCCACTCGGCTAGACCCAAACCCACTCGGCATGACCCCAACCCACTTGGCTAGACCCAAACCCACTCGGCAATACCCAAACCCACTCAGCTAGACCCAAACCCACTCGGCTATCCCAAACCCACTCGGCTAGACCCAAACCCACTCGGCTAGACCCAAACCCACTCGGCTAGACCCAAACCCACTCGGCTATCCCAAACCCACTCGGCTAGACCCAAACCCACTCGGCTAGACCCAAACCCACTCTGCTAGTCCCAAACCCACTCGGCTAGACCCAAACCCACTCGGCTAGACCGAAACCCGCTCAGCTAGACCCAAACCCACTCGGCTAGACCCAAACCCACTTGGGTAGACCCAAACCCACTCCGCTAGACCCAAACCCACTCGGCTAGACCCAAACCCACTCGGCTAGACCGAAACCCACTCGGCTAGACCCAAACACACTCCGGTAGCCCCAAACACACTCCGCTAGATGTAAACCCACTCCGATAGACCCAAACCCACTCCGATAGACCCAAACCCACTCCGCTAGACCCAAACCCACTCCGCTAGACCCAAACCCACTCGGCTAGACCCAAACCCACTCGGCTAGACCGAAACCCACTCGGCTAGACTCAAACCCACTCGGCTAGACCCAAACCCACTCGGCCAGACACAAACCCACTCGGCTAGACCCAAACCCACTCGGCTAGGACCAAACCCACTCGGCTAGACCGAAGCCCACTCGGCCAGACCCAAACCCACTCGGCTAGACCTAAACCCACTCGGCTAGGACCAAACCCACTCGGCTAGACCCAAACCCACTCGGCTAGACCCAAACCCACTCGGCTAGACCCAAACACACTCGGCTAGACCCAAACCCAATCGGCTAGAGCCATACCCACTCGGATACACCCAAACCCACTCGGGTTGACCCAAACCCACTCGGCTAGACCCAAGCCCACTCGGCTAGACCCAAACCCACTCGGCTAGACCCAAACCCACTCGGCTACACCCAAACCCACTCCGCTAGACCCAAAAACACTTGGCTAGACCCAAACCCACTCGGCTAGACCCAAACCCACTCGGCTAGACCCAAACCCACTCGGCTAGAGCCATACCCACTCGGCTACACCCAAACCCACTCGGTTTGACCCAAACCCACTCGGCTAGACCCAAGCCCACTCGGCTAGACCCAAACCCACTCGGCTAGACCCAAACCCACTCGGCTACACCCAAACCCACTCCGCTAGACCCAAACACACTTGGCTAGACCCAAACCCACTCGGCTAGAGCCAAACCCACTTGGCTAGACCCAAACCCACTCGGCTATCCCAAACCCACTCGGCTAGACCCAAACCCACTCGGCTAGACCCAAACCCACTCTGCTAGTCCCAAACCCACTCGGCTAGAACCAAACCCACTCGGCTAGGACCAAACCCACTCGGCTAGACCCAAACCCACTCGGCTAGACCCTAACCCACTCGGCTAGACACAAACCCACTCGGCTAGACCCCAACCCACTTGGATAAACCCAAACCCACTCGGCAATACCCAAACCCACTCGGCTAGACCCAAACCCACTCGGCTAGACCCAAACCCACTCGGCTAGACCCAAACCCACTCGGCCAGACCCAAACCCACTCCGCTAGCCCCAAACACACACCGCTAGATGTAAACCCACTCCGCTAGACCCAAACCCACTCCGCTAGACTCAAACCCACTCCGCTAGACCCAAACCCACTCCGCTAGACCCAAACCCACTCCGCTAGTCCCAAACCCACTCGGCTAGACCCAAACCCACTCTGCTTGACCCAAACCCACTCGGCTAGACCCAAACCCACTCGACTAGACCCAAACCCACTCCGCTAGACCCAAACCCACTCCGCTAGACCCAAACCCACTCCGCTAGACCCAAACCCACTCGGCTAGACCCAAACCCACTCGGCTAGACACAAACCCACTCTGCTAGACCCAAACCCAGTCGGCTAGACCCAAACCCACTCGGCTAGAGCCAAACCCACTCGGCAAGACCCAAACCCGCTCGGTTTGACCCAAACCCACTCGGCTAGACCCAAGCCCACTCGGCTAGACCCAAACCCACTCGGCTAGACCCGAACCCACTCGGCTATACCCAAACCCACTCCGCTAGACCCAAACACACTCGGCTAGACCCAAACCCACTCGGCTAGACCCAAACCCAATCGGCTACACCCAAATCCACTCGGCTAGATCCAAACCCACTCGGCTAGACCCAAAACCACTCGGCTAGGCCCAAACCCACTCGGCTAAACCCAAACCCACTCGGCTGGACCAAAACCCAATCGCTAGACCCAAACCCACTCGCTAGACCTAAACCCACTCGGCTAGACCCAAACCCACTCGGCTATCCCAAACCCACTCGGCTAGTCCCAAACCCACTCGGCTAGACCCAAACCCACTCTGCTAGTCCCAAACCCACTCGGCTAGACCCAAACCCACTCAGCTACACTGAAACCCACTCGGCTAGACCCAAACCCACTCGGCTTGACCCAAACCCACTCGGCTAGACCGAAGCCCACTCGGCTAGACCCAAACCCACTCGGCTAGACCCAAACCCACTCGGCTAGACCCAAACCCACTTGGCTAGACACAAACCCACTCGGCTTGACCCAAACCCACTCGGCTAGGACCAAACCCACTCGGCTAGACCCAAACCCACTCGGCTAGACCCAAACCCACTCGGCTAGACCCAAACCCACTCGGCTAGACCCCAACCCACTTGGCTAGACCCAAACCCACTCGGCAATACCCAAACCCACTCAGCTAGACCCAAACCCACTCGGCTATCCCAAACCCACTCGGCTAGACCCAAACCCACTCGGCTAGACCCAAACCCACTCTGCTAGTCCCAAACCCACTCGGCTAGACCCAAACCCAGTCGGCTAGACCCAAACCCACTCGGCTAGAGCCATACCCACTCGGATACACCCAAACCCACTCGGGTTGACCCAAACCCACTCGGCTAGACCCAAGCCCACTCGGCTAGACCCAAACCCACTCGGCTAGACCCAAACCCACTCGGCTACACCCAAACCCACTCCGCTAGACCCAAAAACACTTGGCTAGACCCAAACCCACTCGGCTAGACCCAAACCCACTCGGCTAGACCCAAACCCACTCGGCTATCCCAAACCCCTCGGCTAGACCCAAACCCACTCGGCTAGACCCAAACCCACTCTGCTAGTCCCAAACCCACTCGGCTAGACCCAAACCCACTCGGCTAGACCCAAACCCACTCGGCTAGGACCAAACCCACTCGGCTAGACCGAAGCCCACTCGGCCAGACCCAAACCCACTCGGCTAGACCTAAACCCACTCGGCTAGACCCAAACCCACTTGGCTAGACACAAACCCACTCGGCTAGACCCAAACCCACTCGGCTAGGACCAAACCCACTCGGCTAGACCCAAACACACTCGGCTAGACCCAAACCCACTCGGCTAGACCCAAACCCACTCGGCATGACCCCAACCCACTTGGCTAGACCCAAACCCACTCGGCAATACCCAAACCCACTCAGCTAGACCCAAACCCACTCGGCTATCCCAAACCCACTCGGCTAGACCCAAACCCACTCGGCTAGACCCAAACCCACTCGGCTAGACCCAAACCCACTCGGCTATCCCAAACCCACTCGGCTAGACCCAAACCCACTCGGCTAGACCCAAACCCACTCTGCTAGTCCCAAACCCACTCGGCTAGACCCAAACCCACTCGGCTAGACCGAAACCCGCTCAGCTAGACCCAAACCCACTCGGCTAGACCCAAACCCACTTGGGTAGACCCAAACCCACTCCGCTAGACCCAAACCCACTCGGCTAGACCCAAACCCACTCGGCTAGACCGAAACCCACTCGGCTAGACCCAAACACACTCCGGTAGCCCCAAACACACTCCGCTAGATGTAAACCCACTCCGATAGACCCAAACCCACTCCGATAGACCCAAACCCACTCCGCTAGACCCAAACCCACTCCGCTAGACCCAAACCCACTCGGCTAGACCCAAACCCACTCGGCTAGACCGAAACCCACTCGGCTAGACTCAAACCCACTCGGCTAGACCCAAACCCACTCGGCCAGACACAAACCCACTCGGCTAGACCCAAACCCACTCGGCTAGGACCAAACCCACTCGGCTAGACCGAAGCCCACTCGGCCAGACCCAAACCCACTCGGCTAGACCTAAACCCACTCGGCTAGGACCAAACCCACTCGGCTAGACCCAAACCCACTCGGCTAGACCCAAACCCACTCGGCTAGACCCAAACACACTCGGCTAGACCCAAACCCAATCGGCTAGAGCCATACCCACTCGGATACACCCAAACCCACTCGGGTTGACCCAAACCCACTCGGCTAGACCCAAGCCCACTCGGCTAGACCCAAACCCACTCGGCTAGACCCAAACCCACTCGGCTACACCCAAACCCACTCCGCTAGACCCAAAAACACTTGGCTAGACCCAAACCCACTCGGCTAGACCCAAACCCACTCGGCTAGACCCAAACCCACTCGGCTAGAGCCATACCCACTCGGCTACACCCAAACCCACTCGGTTTGACCCAAACCCACTCGGCTAGACCCAAGCCCACTCGGCTAGACCCAAACCCACTCGGCTAGACCCAAACCCACTCGGCTACACCCAAACCCACTCCGCTAGACCCAAACACACTTGGCTAGACCCAAACCCACTCGGCTAGAGCCAAACCCACTTGGCTAGACCCAAACCCACTCGGCTATCCCAAACCCACTCGGCTAGACCCAAACCCACTCGGCTAGACCCAAACCCACTCTGCTAGTCCCAAACCCACTCGGCTAGAACCAAACCCACTCGGCTAGGACCAAACCCACTCGGCTAGACCCAAACCCACTCGGCTAGACCCTAACCCACTCGGCTAGACACAAACCCACTCGGCTAGACCCCAACCCACTTGGATAAACCCAAACCCACTCGGCAATACCCAAACCCACTCGGCTAGACCCAAACCCACTCGGCTAGACCCAAACCCACTCGGCTAGACCCAAACCCACTCGGCCAGACCCAAACCCACTCCGCTAGCCCCAAACACACACCGCTAGATGTAAACCCACTCCGCTAGACCCAAACCCACTCCGCTAGACTCAAACCCACTCCGCTAGACCCAAACCCACTCCGCTAGACCCAAACCCACTCCGCTAGTCCCAAACCCACTCGGCTAGACCCAAACCCACTCTGCTTGACCCAAACCCACTCGGCTAGACCCAAACCCACTCGACTAGACCCAAACCCACTCCGCTAGACCCAAACCCACTCCGCTAGACCCAAACCCACTCCGCTAGACCCAAACCCACTCGGCTAGACCCAAACCCACTCGGCTAGACACAAACCCACTCTGCTAGACCCAAACCCAGTCGGCTAGACCCAAACCCACTCGGCTAGAGCCAAACCCACTCGGCAAGACCCAAACCCGCTCGGTTTGACCCAAACCCACTCGGCTAGACCCAAGCCCACTCGGCTAGACCCAAACCCACTCGGCTAGACCCGAACCCACTCGGCTATACCCAAACCCACTCCGCTAGACCCAAACACACTCGGCTAGACCCAAACCCACTCGGCTAGACCCAAACCCAATCGGCTACACCCAAATCCACTCGGCTAGATCCAAACCCACTCGGCTAGACCCAAAACCACTCGGCTAGGCCCAAACCCACTCGGCTAAACCCAAACCCACTCGGCTGGACCAAAACCCAATCGCTAGACCCAAACCCACTCGCTAGACCTAAACCCACTCGGCTAGACCCAAACCCACTCGGCTATCCCAAACCCACTCGGCTAGTCCCAAACCCACTCGGCTAGACCCAAACCCACTCTGCTAGTCCCAAACCCACTCGGCTAGACCCAAACCCACTCAGCTACACTGAAACCCACTCGGCTAGACCCAAACCCACTCGGCTTGACCCAAACCCACTCGGCTAGACCGAAGCCCACTCGGCTAGACCCAAACCCACTCGGCTAGACCCAAACCCACTCGGCTAGACCCAAACCCACTTGGCTAGACACAAACCCACTCGGCTTGACCCAAACCCACTCGGCTAGGACCAAACCCACTCGGCTAGACCCAAACCCACTCGGCTAGACCCAAACCCACTCGGCTAGACCCAAACCCACTCGGCTAGACCCCAACACACTTGGCTAGACCCAAACCCACTCGGCTTGACCCAAACCCACTCTGCTAGTCCCAAACCCACTCGGCTAGACCCAAACCCTTTCGGCTAGACCCAAACCCACTCAGCTAGAGCCATACCCACTCGGCTACACCCAAACCCACTCGGTTTGACCCAAACCCACTCGGCTAGACCCAAGCCCACTCGGCTAGACCCAAACCCACTCGGCTAGACCCAAACCCACTCGGCTAGACCCAAACCCATTTGGGTAGACCCAAACCCACTCCGCTAGACCCAAACCCACTCGGCTAGACCCAAACCCACTCGGCTAGACCCAAACCCACTCGGCTAGACCCAAACCCACTCCGCTAGCCCCAAACACACTCCGCTAGATGTAAACCCACTCCGCTAGACCCAAACCCACTCCGCTAGACCCAAACCCACTCCGCTAGACCCAAACCCACTCGGCTAGACCCAAACCCACTCGGCTAGACCCAAACCCACTCGGCTAGACCCAAACCCACTCGGCTAGACCCAAACCCACTCGGCCAGACACTAACCCACTCGGCTAGACCCAAACCCACTCGGCTAGGACCAAACCCACTCGGCTGGAACCAAACCCACTCGGCTAGACCCAAACCCACTCGGCTAGACCCAAACTCACTCGGCTAGACCCCATCCCACTTGGCTAGACCCAAACCCACTCGGCAATACCCAAACCCACTCGGCTAGACCCAAACCCACTCGGC
The DNA here is from genome assembly GCA_963514005.1 of Raja brachyura. The sequence goes on from CAUPSL010000968.1 coordinate 432,390, forward strand.
TAGACCCAAACCCACTCAGCTAGCCCAAACCCACTCTGCTAGACCCAAACCCAGTCGGCTAGACCCAAACCCACTCGGCTAGAGCCAAACCCATTCGGCAAGACCCAAACCCACTCGGTTTGACCCAAACCCACTCGGCCAGACACAAGCCCACTCGGCTAGACCCAAACCCACTCGGCTAGACCCGAACCCACTCGGTACACCCAAACCCACTCCGCTAGACCCGAACACACTCGGCTAGACCCTAACCCACTCGGCTAGACCCAAACCCACTCGGCTTGACCCAAATCCACTCGGCTAGACCCAAAGCCACTCGGCTAGACCCAAACCCACTCCGCTAGCCCCAAACACACTCCGCTAGATGTAAACCCACTCTGCTAGACCCAAACCCACTCCGCTAGACCCAAACCCACTCCGCTAGACCCAAACCCACTCGGCTAGACCCAAACCCACTCGGCTAGACCCAAACCCACTCGGCCAGAAACTAACGCACTCGGCTAGACCCAAACCCACTCGGCTAGGACCAAACCCACTTGGCTGGAACCAAACCCACTCGGCTAGACCCAAACCCACTCGGCTAGACCCAAACCCACTCGGCTAGACCCCATCCCACTTGGCTAGACCCAAACCCACTCGGCAATACCCAAACCCACTCGGCTAGACCCAAACCCACTCGGCTATCCCAAACCCACTCGGCTAGACCCAAACCCACTCGGCTAGACTCAAACCCACTCTGGTAGTCCCAAACCCACTCGGCTAGACCCAAACCCACTCGGCTAGACCAAAACCCACTCGGCTAGACCCAAACCCACTCGGCCAGACCCAAACCCATTTGGGTAGACCCAAACCCACTCCGCTAGACCCAAACCCACTCGGCTAGACCCAAACCCACTCGCCTAGACCCAAACCCACTCGGCTAGACCCAAACCCACTCCGCTAGCCCCAAACACACTCCGCTAGATGTAAACCCACTCCGCTAGACCCAAACCTACTCCGCTAGACCCAAACCCACTCCGCTAGACCCAAACCCACTCGGCTAGACCCAAACCCACTCGGCTAGACCCAAACCCACTCGGCTAGACCCAAACCCACTCGGCTAGACCCAAACCCACTCGGCCAGACACTAACCCACTCGGCTAGACCCAAACCCACTCGGCTAGGACCAAACCCACTCGGCTGGAACCAAACCCACTCGGCTAGACCCAAACCCACTCGGCTAGACGCAAACTCACTCGGCTAGACCCCATCCCACTTGGCTAGACCCAAACCCACTCGGCAATACCCAAACCCACTCTGCTAGACCCAAACCCATACGGCTATCCCAAACCCACTCGGCTAGAACCAAACCCACACGGCTAGACCCAAACCCACTCTGGTAGTCCCAAACCCACTCGGCTAGACCCAAACCCAATCGGCTAGACCCAAACCCACTCGGCTAGACCCAAACCCACTCGGCTAGACCCAAACCCATTTGGGTAGACCCAAACCCACTCCGCTAGACCCAAACCCACTCGGCTAGACCCAAACCCACTCGGCTAGACCCAAACCCACTCGGCTAGACCCAAACCCACTCCGCTAGCCACAAACACACTCCGCTAGAAGTAAACCCACTCCGCTAGACCCAAACCCACTCCGCTAGACCCAAACCCACTCCGCTAGACCCAAACCCACTCCGCTAGACCCAAACCCACTCGGCTACACCCAAACCCACTCGGCTAGACCCAAACCCACTCTGCTAGACCCAAACCCAGTCGGCTTGACCCAAACCCACTCGGCTAGAGCCAAACCCACTCGGCAAGACCCAAACCCACTCGGTTTGACCCAAACCCACTCCGGTAGACCCAAACCCACTCCTCTAGACCCAAACCCACTCCGCTAGCCCCAAACCCACTCGGCTAGACCCAAACCCACTCCGCTAGCCCCAAACACACTCCGCTAGATGTAAACCCACTCCGCTAGACCCAAACCCACTCCGCCAGACCCAAACCCACTCCGCCAGACCCAAACCCACTCGGCTAGACCCAAACCCACTCGGCTAGACCCAAACCCACTCGGCTAGACCCAAACCCACTCGGCTAGACCCAAACCCACTCGGCCAGACACTAATCCACTCGGCTAGACCCAAACCCACTCGGCTAGGACCAAACCCACTCGGCTGGAACCAAACCCACTCGGCTAGACCCAAACCCACTCGGCTAGACCCAAACTCACTCGGCTAGACCCCATCCCACTTGGCTAGACCCAAACCCACTCGGCAATACCCAAACCCACTCGGCTAGACCCAAACCCACTCGGCTATCCCAAACCCACTCGGCTAGACCCAAACCCACTCGGCTAGACCCAAACCCACTCTGGTAGTCCCAAACCCACTCGGCTAGACCCAAACCCACTCGGCTAGACCCAAACCCACTCGGCTAGACCCAAACCCACTCGGCTAGACCCAAACCCATTTGGGTAGACCCAAACCCACTCCGCTAGACCCAAACCCACTCGGCTAGACCCAAACCCTCTCGGCTAGACCCAAACCCACTCGGCTAGACCCAAACCCACTCCGCCAGCCACAAACACACTCGGCTAGACCCAAACCCACTCAGCTAGACCCAAACCCACTCGGCTTGACCCAAATCCACTCGGCTAGACCCAAAGCCACTCGGCTAGACCCAAACCCACTCCGCTAGCCCCAAACACACTCCGCTAGATGTAAACCCACTCCGCTAGACCCAAACCCACTCCGCTAGACCCAAACCCACTCCGCTAGACCCAAACCCACTCCGCTAGACCCAAACCCACTCGGCTAGACCCAAACCCACTCGGCCAGACACTAACGCACTCGGCTAGACCCAAACCCACTCGGCTAGGACCAAACCCACTTGGCTGGAACCAAACCAACTCGGCTGGACCCAAACCCACTCGGCTAGACCCAAACCCACTCGGCTAGACCCCATCCCACTTGGCTAGACCCAAACCCACTCGGCAATACCCAAACCCACTCGGCTAGACCCAAACCCACTCGGCTATCCCAAACCCACTCGGCTAGACCCAAACCCACTCGGCTAGACTCAAACCCACTCTGGTAGTCCCAAACCCACTCGGCTAGACCCAAACCCACTCGGCTAGACCAAAACCCACTCGGCTAGACCCAAACCCACTCGGCTAGACCCAAACCCATTTGGGTAGACCCAAACCCACTCCGCTAGACCCAAACCCACTCGGCTAGACCCAAACCCACTCGGCTAGACCCAAACCCACTCGGCTAGACCCAAACCCACTCCGCTAGCCACAAACACACTCCGCTAGAAGTAAACCCACTCCGCTAGACCCAAACCCACTCCGCTAGACCCAAACCCACTCCGCCAGACCCAAACCCACTCGGCTAGACGCAAACCCACTCGGCTAGACCCAAACCCACTCGGCTAGACCCAAACCCACTCGGCTAGACCCAAACCCACTCGGCCAGACACTAATCCACTCGGCTAGACCCAAACCCACTCGGCTAGGACCAAACCCACTCGGCTGGAACCAAACCCACTCGGCTAGACCCAAACCCACTCGGCTAGACCCAAACTCACTCGGCTAGACCCCATCCCACTTGGCTAGACCCAAACCCACTCGGCAATACCCAAACCCACTCGGCTAGACCCAAACCCACTCGGCTATCCCAAACCCACTCGGCTAGACCCAACCCCACTCGGCTAGACCCAAACCCACTCTGGTAGTCCCAAACCCACTCGGCTAGACCCAAACCCACTCGGCTAGACCCAAACCCACTCGGCTAGACCCAAACCCACTCGGCTAGACCCAAACCCATTTGGGTAGACCCAAACCCACTCGGCTAGACCCAAACCCACTCGGCTAGACCCAAACCCACTCGGCTAGACCCAAACCCACTCGGCTAGACCCAAACCCACTCCGCTAGCCACAAACACACTCCGCTAGAAATAAACCCACTCCGCTAGACCCAAACCCACTCCGCAAGACCCAAACCCACTCCGCTAGACCCAAACCCACTCCGCTAGACCCAAACCCACTCGGCTAGACACAAACCCACTCGGCTAGACCCAAACCCACTCGGCCAGACACTAATCCACTCGGCTAGACCCAAACCCACTCGGCTAGGACCAAACCCACTCGGCTGGAACCAAACCCACTCGGCTAGACTCAAACCCACTCGGCTAGACCCAAACTCACTCGGCTAGACCCCATCCCACTTGGCTAGACCCAAACCCACTCGGCAATACCCAAACCCACTCGGCTAGACCCAAACCCACTCGGCTATCCCAAACCCACTCGGCTAGACCCAAACCCACTCGGCTAGACCCAAACCCACTCTGGTAGTCCCAAACCCACTCGGCTAGACCCAAACCCACTCGGCTAGACCGAAACCCACTCGGCTAGACCCAAACCCACTCGGCTAGACCCAAACCCATTTGGGTAGACCCAAACCCACTCCGCTAGACCCAAACCCACTCGGCTAGACCCAAACCCACTCGGCTAGACCCAAACCCACTCGGCTAGACCCAAACCCACTCCGCTAGCCACAAACACACTCCGCTAGAAATAAACCCACTCCGCTAGACCCAAACCCACTCCGCTAGACCCAAACCCACTCCGCTAGACCCAAACCCACTCCGCTGGACCCAAACCCACTCGGCTACACCCAAACCCACTCGGCTAGACCCAAACCCACTCTGCTAGACCCAAACCCAGTCGGCTAGACCCAAACCCACTCGGCTAGAGCCAAACCCACTCGGCAAGACCCAAACCCACTCGGTTTGACCCAAACCCACTCCGGTAGACCCAAACCCACTCCTCTAGACCCAAACCCACTCGGCTAGACCCAAACCCACTCGGCTAGACCCAAACCCATTTGGGTAGACCCAAACCCACTCCGCTAGACCCAAACCCACTCGGCTAGACCCAAACCCACTCGGCTAGACCCAAACCCACTCGGCTAGACCCAAACCCACTCCGCTAGCCACAAACACACTCCGCTAGAAGTAAACCCACTCCGCTAGACCCAAACCCACTCCGCTAGACCCAAACCCACTCCGGTAGACCCAAAACCACTCCGCTAGACCCAAACCCACTCGGCTACACCCAAACCCACTCGGCTAGACCCAAACCCACTCTGCTAGACCCAAACCCAGTCGGCTAGACCCAAACCCACTCGGCTAGAGCCAAACCCACTCGGCAAGACCCAAACCCACTCGGTTTGACCCAAACCCACTCCGGTAGACCCAAACCCACTCCTCCAGACCCAAACACACTCGGCTAGCCCCAAACCCACTCGGCTAGACCCAAACCCACTCCACTAGACCCAAACCCACTCGGCTAGACCCAAACCCACTCGGCTAGACCCAAACCCACTCGGCTAGACCCAAACCCACTCGGCTAGACTCAAACCCATTCGGGTAGACCCAAACCCACTCCGCTAGACACAAACCCACTCCGCTAGACCCAAACCCAATCGGCTAGACCCAAACCCACTCCGCTAGGCCCAAACCCACTAGGCTAGACCCAAACCCACTCGGCTGGACCCAAACCCACTCGGCTCGACCCAAACCCACTCGGCTAGACCCCAACCCATTCGGCAAGACCCAAACCCACTCGGCTAGACCCAAACCCACTTGGGTAGTCCCAAACCCACTCCGCTAGACCCAAACCCACTCGGCTAGACCCAAACCCACTCGGCTAGACCCAAACCCACTCGGCTAGACCCAAACCCACTCCGCTAGCCCCAAACACACTCCGCTAGATGTTAACCCACTCCGCTAGATGCAAACCCACTCCGCTAGACCCAAACCCACTCCGCTGGACCCAAACCCACTCCGCTAGACCCAAACCCACTCAGCTAGACCCAAACCCACTCGGCTAGACCCAAACCCACTCTGCTAGACCCAAACCCAGTCGGCTAGACCCAAACCCACTCGGCTAGAGCCAAACCCACTCGGCAAGACCCAAACCCACTCGGCTAGACCCAAACCCACTCGGCTAGACCCAAACCCACTCGGCTAGACCCAAACCCACTCGGCTAGACCCAAACCCACTCGGCCAGACACTAATCCACTCGGCTAGACCCAAACCCACTCGGCTAGGACCAAACCCACTCGGCTGGAACCAAACCCACTCGGCTAGACCCAAACCCACTCGGCTGGACCCAAACTCACTCGGCTAGACCCCATCCCACTTGGCTAGACCCAAACCCACTCGGCAATACCCAAACCCACTCGGCTAGACCCAAACCCACTCGGCCATCCCAAACCCACTCGGCTAGACCCAACCCCACTCGGCTAGACCCAAACCCACTCTGGTAGTCCCAAACCCACTCGGCTAGACCCAAACCCACTCGGCTAGACCCAAACCCACTCGGCTAGACCCAAACCCACTCGGCTAGACCCAAACCCATTTGGGTAGACCCAAACCCACTCCGCTAGACCCAAACCCACTCGGCTAGACCCAAACCCACTCGGCTAGACCCAAACCCACTCGGCTAGACCCAAACCCACTCCGCTAGCCACAAACACACTCCGCTAGAAATAAACCCACTCCGCTAGACCCAAACCCACTCCGCTAGACCCAAACCCACTCCGCTAGACCCAAACCCACTCCGCTGGACCCAAACCCACTCGGCTACACCCAAACCCACTCGGCTAGACCCAAACCCACTCTGCTAGACCCAAACCCAGTCGGCTAGACCCAAACCCACTCGGCTAGAGCCAAACCCACTCGGCAAGACCCAAACCCACTCGGTTTGACCCAAACCCACTCCGGTAGACCCAAACCCACTCCTCTAGACCCAAACCCACTCGGCTAGACCCAAACCCACTCGGCTAGACCCAAACCCATTTGGGTAGACCCAAACCCACTCCGCTAGACCCAAACCCACTCGGCTAGACCCAAACCCACTCGGCTAGACCCAAACCCACTCGGCTAGACCCAAACCCACTCCGCTAGCCACAAACACACTCCGCTAGAAGTAAACCCACTCCGCTAGACCCAAACCCACTCCGCTAGACCCAAACCCACTCCGCTAGACCCAAAACCACTCCGCTAGACCCAAACCCACTCGGCTACACCCAAACCCACTCGGCTAGACCCAAACCCACTCTGGTAGACCCAAACCCAGTCGGCTAGACCCAAACCCACTCGGCTAGAGCCAAACCCACTCGGCAAGACCCAAACCCACTCGGTTTGACCCAAACCCACTCCGGTAGACCCAAACCCACTCCTCTAGACCCAAACACACTCGGCTAGCCCCAAACCCACTCGGCTAGACCCAAACCCACTCCACTAGACCCAAACCCACTCGGCTAGACCCAAACCCACTCGGCTAGACCCAAACCCACTCGGCTAGACCCAAACCCACTCGGCTAGACTCAAACCCATTCGGGTAGACCCAAACCCACTCCGCTAGACACAAACCCACTCCGCTAGACCCAAACCCAATCGGCTAGACCCAAACCCACTCCGCTAGGCCCAAACCCACTAGGCTAGACCCAAACCCACTCGGCTGGACCCAAACCCACTCGGCTCGACCCAAACCCACTCGGCTAGACCCCAACCCATTCGGCAAGACCCAAACCCACTCGGCTAGACCCAAACCCACTTGGGTAGTCCCAAACCCACTCCGCTAGACCCAAACCCACTCGGCTAGACCCAAACCCACTCGGCTAGACCCAAACCCACTCGGCTAGACCCAAACCCACTCCGCTAGCCCCAAACACACTCCGCTAGATGTTAACCCACTCCGCTAGACGCAAACCCACTCCGCTAGACCCAAACCCACTCCGCTGGACCCAAACCCACTCCGCTAGACCCAAACCCACTCAGCTAGACCCAAACCCACTCGGCTAGACCCAAACCCACTCTGCTAGACCCAAACCCAGTCGGCTAGACCCAAACCCACTCGGCTAGAGCCAAACCCACTCGGCAAGACCCAAACCCACTCGGTTTGACCCAAACCCACTCGGCCAGACCCAAGCCCACTCGGCTAGACCCAAACCCACTCGGCTAGACCCGAACCCACTCGGCTACACCCAAACCCACTCCACTAGACACAAACACACTCGGCTAGACGCAAACCCACTCGGCTAGACCGAAACCCACTCTGCTAGACCCAAACCCACTCGGCTAGGCCCAAACCCACTCGGCTAAACCCAAACCCACTCGGCTAGACCCAAACCCAATCGCTAGACCCAAACCCACTCGCAAGACCCAAACCCACTTGGCTAGACCCAAACCCACTCGGCTATCCCAAACCCACTCGGCTAGACCCAAACCCTCTCGGCTAGACCCAAACCCACTCTGCTAGTCCCAAACCCACTCGGCTAGACCCAAACCCACTCGGCTAGACCGAAACCCACTCGGCTAGACCCAAACCCACTCGGCTTGACCGAAACCCACTCGGCTAGACCGAAGCCCACTCGGCTAGACCCAAACCCACTCGGCTAGACCCAAACCCACTCCGCTAGCCCCAAACACACTCCGCTAGATGTAAACCCACTCCGCTAGACCCAAACCCACTCCGCTAGACCCAAACCCACTCCGCTAGACCCAAACCCACTCGGCTAGACCCAAACCCAGTCGGCTAGACCCAAACCCACTCGGCTAGAGCCAAACCCACTCGGCAAGACCCAAACCCACTCTGCTAGAATCAAACCCTTTCGGCTAGACCCAAACCCACTCGGCTAGACCCAAACCCAGTTGGCTGGACCCAAACCCACTCGGCTAAACTGAAACCCAATCGGCTACGCCCAAACCTACTCGGCTAGACCCAAACCCACTTGGCTAAACCCAAACCCACTTGGCTAGACCCAAACCCAATCGCTAGACCCAAACCCACTCTCTAGACCCAAACCCACTCGGCTAGACCCAAACACACTCGGCTAGACACAAACCCACTCGGCTAGACTCAAACCCACTCAGCGAGACCCAAACCCATTCCTCTAGACTAAACCCACTCGGCTGGATCCAAACCCAGTCGGCTAGACCCAAACCCACTCGGCTCGACCCAAACCCACTCGGCTAGACCCCAACCCACTCGGCAAGACACAAACCCACTGGGCTAGACCCAAACCCACTTGGGTAGTCCCAAACCCACTCCGCTAGACCCAAACCCACTCGGCTAGACCCAAACCCACTCGGCTAGACCCAAACCCACTCGGCTAGACCCAAACCCACTCCGCTAGCCCCTAACACACTCCGCTAGATGTAAACCCACTCCGCTTGACCCAAACCCACTCCGCTAGACCCAAACCCACTCCGCTAGACCCAAACCCACTCGGCTAGACCCAAACACAGTCGGGTGGACCCAAACCCCCTCGGCTAAACTGAAACCCAATCGGCTACGCCCAAACCCACTCGGCTAGACCCAAACCCACTCGGCTGGACCCAAACCCACTCGGCTAGACCCAAACCCACTCCGCTAGACCCAAACCCACTCGGCTAGACCCAAACCCAGTCGGCTAGACCCAAACCCACTCGGCTAGAGCCAAACCCACTCGGCAAGACCCAAACCCACTCGGCTAGACCCAAACCCACTCGGCCAGACCCAAACCCACTCGGCTCGACCCAAACCCACTCTGCTAGAATCAAACCCTTTCGGCTAGACCCAAACCCACTCGGCTAGACCCAAACCCAGTCGGCTGGACCCAAACCCACTCGGCTAAACTGAAACCCAATCGGCTACGCCCAAACCTACTCGGCTAGACCCAAACCCACTCGGCTGGACCCAAACCCACTCGGCTAGACCCAAACCCACTCGGCCACACACAAACCCACTCCGCTAGACCCAAACCCACTTGGCTCGACCCAAACCCATTCGGCTGGACCCAAACCCAGTCGGCTAGACCCAAACCCACTCAGCTAGACTGAAACCTACTCGGCTAGACCCAAACCCACTCGGCTAGACCCAAACCCACTTGGCTAAACCCAAACCCACTTGGCTAGACCCAAACCCAATCGCTAGACCCAAACCCACTCTCTAGACCCAAACCCACTCCGCTAGCCCCTAACACACTCCGCTAGATGTAAACCCACTCCGCTAGACCCAAACCCACTCCGCTAGACCCAAACCCACTCCGCTAGACCCAAACCCACTCGGCTAGACCCAAACACAGTCGGCTGGACCCAAACCCCCTCGGCTAAACTGAAACCCAATCGGCTACGCCCAAACCCACTCGGCTAGACCCAAACCCACTCGGCTGGACCCAAACCCACTCGGCTAGACCCAAACCCACTCGGCCAGACACTAACCCACTCGGCTAGACCCAAACCCACTCGGCTAGGACCAAACCCACTCGGCTGGAACCAAACCCACTCGGCTAGACCCAAACCCACTCGGCTAGACGCAAACTCACTCGGCTAGACCCCATCCCACTTGGCTAGACCCAAACCCACTCGGCAATACCCAAACCCACTCGGCTATCCCAAACCCACTCGGCTAGACCCAACCCCACTCGGCTAGACCCAAACCCACTCTGGTAGTCCCAAACCCACTCGGCTAGACCCAAACCCACTCGGCTAGACCCAAACCCACTCGGCTAGACCCAAACCCACTCGGCTAGACCCAAACCCATTTGGATAGACCCAAACCCACTCCGCTAGACCCAAACCCACTCGGCTAGACCCAAACCCACTCCGCTAGACCCAAACCCACTCGGCTAGACCCAAACCCACTCCGCTAGCCACAAACACACTCCGCTAGAAATAAACCCACTCCGCTAGACCCAAACCCACTCCGCTAGACCCAAACCCACTCCGCTAGACCCAAACCCACTCCGCTAGACCCAAACCCACTCGGCTAGACCCAAACCCACTCGGCTAGACCCAAACCCACTCGGCCAGACACTAATCCACTCGGCTAAACCCAAACCCACTCGGCTAGGACCAAACCCACTCGGCTGGAACCAAACCCACTCGGCTGGACTCAAACCCACTCGGCTAGACCCAAACTCACTCGGCTAGACCCCATCCCACTTGGCTAGACCCAAACCCACTCGGCAATACCCAAACCCACTCGGCTATACCCAAACCCACTCGGCTATCCCAAACCAACTCGGCTAGACCCAAACCCACTCGGCTAGACCCAAACCCACTCTGGTAGTCCCAAACCCACTCGGCTAGACCCAAACCCACTCGGCTAGACCCAAACCCACTCGGCTAGACCCAAACCCACTCCGCTAGCCACAAACACACTCCGCTAGAAATAAACCCACTCCGCTAGACCCAAACCCACTCCGCTAGACCCAAACCCACTCCGCTAGACCCAAACCCACTCCGCTAGACCCAAACCCACTCGGCTAGACCCAAACCCACTCGGCTAGACCCAAACCCACTCGGCCAGACACTAATCCACTCGGCTAGACCCAAACCCACTCGGCTAGGACCAAACCCACTCGGCTGGAACCAAACCCACTCGGCTGGACTCAAACCCACTCGGCTAGACCCAAACTCACTCGGCTATACCCCATCCCACTTGGCTAGACCCAAACCCACTCGGCAATACCCAAACCCACTCGGCTAGACCCAAACCCACTCGGCTATCCCAAACCAACTCGGCTAGACCCAAACCCACTCGGCTAGACCCAAACCCACTCTGGTAGTCCCAAACCCACTCGGCTAGACCCAAACCCACTCGGCTAGACCCAAACCCACTCGGCTAGACCCAAACCCACTCCGCTAGCCACAAACACACTCCGCTAGAAATAAACCCACTCCGCTAGACCCAAACCCACTCCGCTAGACCCAAACCCACTCCGCTAGACCCAAACCCACTCCGCTAGACCCAAACCCACTCGGCTAGACCCAAACCCACTCGGCTAGACCCAAACCCACTCGGCCAGACACTAATCCACTCGGCTAGACCCAAATCCACTCGGCTAGGACCAAACCCACTCGGCTGGAACCAAACCCACTCGGCTGGACTCAAACCCACTCGGCTAGACCCAAACTCACTCGGCTAGACCCCATCCCACTTGGCTAGACCCAAACCCACTCGGCAATACCCAAACCCACTCGGCTAGACCCAAACCCACTCGGCTATCCCAAACCAACTCGGCTAGACCCAAACCCACTCGGCTAGACCCAAACCCACTCTGGTAGTCCCAAACCCACTCGGCTAGACCCAAACCCACTCGGCTAGACCCAAACCCACTCGGCTAGACCCAAACCCACTCGGCTAGACCCAAACCCATTTGGGTAGACCCAAACCCACTCCGCTAGACCCAAACCCACTCGGCTAGACCCAAACCCACTCGGCTAGACCCAAACCCACTCCGCTAGCCACAAACACACTCCGCTAGAAATAAACCCACTCCGCTAGACCCAAACCCACTCCGCTAGACCCAAACCCACTCCGCTAGACCCAAACCCACTCCGCTAGACCCAAACCCACTCGGCTACACCCAAACCCACTCGGCTAGACCCAAACCCACTCTGCTAGACCCAAACCCAGTCGGCTAGACCCAAACCCACTCGGCTAGAGCCAAACCCACTCGGCAAGACCCAAACCCACTCGGTTTGACCCAACCCCACTCCGGTAGTCCCAAACCCACTCCTCTAGACCCAAACCCACTCGGCTAGACCCAAACCCACTCGGCTAGACCCAAACCCATTTGGGTAGACCCAAACCCACTCCGCTAGACCCAAACCCACTCGGCTAGACCCAAACCCACTCGGCTAGACCCAAACCCACTCCGCTAGCCACAAACACACTCCGCTAGAAGTAAACCCACTCCGCTAGACCCAAACCCACTCCGCTAGACCCAAAACCACTCCGCTAGACCCAAACCCACTCGGCTACACCCAAACCCACTCGGCTAGACCCAAACCCACTCTGCTAGACCCAAACCCAGTCGGCTAGACCCAAACCCACTCGGCTAGACCCAAACCCACTCGGCTAGAGCCAAACCCACTCGGCAAGACCCAAACCCACTCGGTTTGACCCAAACCCACTCCGGTAGACCCAAACCCACTCCTCTAGACCCAAACCCACTCGGCTGGCCCCAAACCCACTCGGCTAGACCCAAACCCACTCCACTAGACCCAAACCCACTGGGCTAGACCCAAACCCAGTCGGCTAGACCCAAACCCACTAGGCTAGACCCAAACCCACTCGGCTAGACTCAAACCCACTCGGGTAGACCCAAACCCACTCCGCTAGACACAAACCCACTCCGCTAGCCGCAAACACACTCCGCTAGATGTAAACCCACTCCGCTAGACCCAAGCCCACTCCGCTGGACCCAAACCCACTCCGCTAGTCCCAAACCCACTCGGCTAGACCCAAACCCAGTCGGCTAGACCCAAACCCACACGGCTAGAGCCGAACCCACTCGGCAAGACCCAAACCCACTTGGTTTGACCCAAAACCACTCGGCTAGGACCAAACCCACTCGGCTGGAACCAATCCCCCTCGGCTAGACCCAAACCCACTCGGCTAGACCCAAACCCACTCTAGTAGTCCCAAACCCACTCGGCTAGACCCAAACCCACTCGGCTAGACCCAAACCCACTCGGCTTAACCCAAACCCACTCGGCTAGACCCAAACCCACTCGGCTAGACCCAAACCCACTCAGCTAGACCCAAACCCACTCTGCTAGACCCAAACCCAGTCGGCTAGACCCAAACCCACTCGGCTAGAGCCAAACCCACTCGGCAAGACCCAAACCCACTCGGTTTGACCCAAACCCACTCGGCCAGACCCAAGCCCACTCGGCTAGACCCTAACCCACTCGGCTAGACCCAAACCCACTCGGCTTGACCCAAATCCACTCGGCTAGACCCAAAGCCACTCGGCTAAACCCAAACCCACTCCGCTAGCCCCAAACACACTCCGCTAGATGTAAACCCACTCCGCTAGACCCAAACCCACTCCGCTGGACCCAAACCCACTCCGCTAGACCCAAACCCACTCGGCTAGACCCAAACCCACTCGGCTAGACCCAAACCCACTCGGCTAGACCCAAACCCACTCGGCTAGACCCAAACCAACTCGGCCAGACACTAACCCACTCGGCTAGACCCAAACCCACTCGGCTAGGACCAAACCCACTTGGCTGGAACCAAACCCACTCGGCTAGACCCAAACCCACTCGGCTAGACCCAAACCCACTCTAGTAGTCCCAAACCCACTCGGCTAGACCCAAACCCACTCGGCTAGACCCAAACCCACTCGGCTAGACCCAAACCCACTCGGCTAGACCCAAACCCATTTGGGTAGACCCAAACCCACTCCGCTTGACCCAAACCCACTCGGCTAGACCCAAAGCCACTCGGCTAGACCGAAACCCACTCGGCTAGACCCAAACCCACTCCGCTAGCCCCAAACACACACCGCTAGATGTAAACCCACTCCGCTAGACCCAAACCCACTCCGCTAGACCCAAACCCACTCCGCTAGACCCAAACCCCTCTCCGCTAGACCCAAACCCACTCGGCTACACCCAAACCCACTCGGCTAGTCCCAAACCCACTCTGCTAGACCCAAACCCAGTCGGCTAGACCCAAACCCACTCGGCTAGAGCCAAACCCACTCGGCAAGACCCAAACACACTCGGTTTGACCCAAACCCACTCCGGTAGACCCAAGCCCACTCCGCTAGACCCAAACCCACTCGGCTAGCCCCAAACACACTCGGCTAGACCCAAACCCACTCCGCTAGACCCAAACCCACTCCGCTAGACCCAAACCCACTCGGCTAGACCCAAACCCACTCGGCTAGACCCAAACCCACTCGGCTAGACTCAAACCCACTCGGGTAGACACAAACCCACTCCGCTAGACCCAAACCCACTCCGCTAGACCCAAACCCAATTGGCTTGACCCAAACCCACTCCGCTAGGCCCAAACCCGCTAGGCTAGACCCAAACCCACTCGGCTGAACCCAAACCCACTCGGCTCAACCCAAACCCACTCTGCTAGACCCAAACCCAGTCGGCTAGACCCAAACCCACTCGGCTAGAGCCAAACCCACTCGGCAAGACCCAAACCCACTCGGTTTGACCCAAACCCACTCCGGTAGACCCAAACCCACTCCTCTAGACCCAAACCCACTCGGCTAGACCCAAACCCACTCGGCTAGACCCAAACCCATTTGGGTAGACCCAAACCCACTCCGCTAGACCCAAACCCACTCGGCTAGACCCAAACCCACTCGGCTAGACCCAAACCCACTCGGCTAGACCCAAACCCAATCCGCTAGCCACAAACACACTCCGCTAGAAGTAAACCCACTCCGCTAGACCCAAACCCACTCCGCTAGACCCAAACCCACTCCGCTAGACCCAAAACCACTCCGCTAGACCCAAACCCACTCGGCTACACCCAAACCCACTCGGCTAGACCCAAACCCACTCTGCTAGACCCAAACCCAGTCGGCTAGACCCAAACCCACTCGGCTAGAGCCAAACCCACTCGGCAAGACCCAAACCCACTCGGTTTGACCCAAACCCACTCCGGTAGACCCAAACCCACTCCTCTAGACCCAAACCCACTCGGCTAGCCCCAAACCCACTCGGCTAGACCCAAACCCACTCCACTAGACCCAAACCCACTGGGCTAGACCCAAACCCACTCGGCTAGACCCAAACCCACTCGGCTGGACCCGAACCCACTCGGCTAGACTCAAACCCACTCGGGTAGACCCAAACCCACTCCGCTAGACACAAACCCACTCCGCTAGCCCCAAACACACTCCGCTAGATGTAAACCCACTCCGCTAGACCCAAACCCACTCCGCTGGACCCAAACCCACTCCGCTAGTCCCAAACCCACTCGGCTAGACCCAAACCCAGTCGGCTAGACCCAAACCCACACGGCTAGAGCCGAACCCACTCGGCAAGACCCAAACCCACTCGGTTTGACCCAAAACCACTCGGCTAGGACCAAACCCACTCGGCTGGAACCAATCCCCCTCGGCTAGACCCAAACCCACTCGGCTAGACCCAAACCCACTCTAGTAGTCCCAAACCCACTCGGCTAGTCCCAAACCCACTCGGCTAGACCCAAACCCACTCGGCTTAACCCAAACCCACTCGGCTAGACCCAAACCCACTCTAGTAGTCCCAAACCCACTCGGCTAGACCCAAACCCACTCGGCTAGACCCAAACCCACTCAGCTAGACCCAAACCCACTCTGCTAGACCCAAACCCAGTCGGATAGACCCAAACCCACTCGGCTAGAGCCAAACCCACTCGGCAACACCCAAACCCACTCGGTTTGACCCAAACCCACTCGGCCAGACCCAAGCCCACTCGACTAGACCCTAACCCACTCGGCTAGACCCAAACCCACTCGGCTTGACCCAAATCCACTCGGCTAGACCCAAAGCCACTCGGCTAGACCCAAACCCACTCCGCTAGCCCCAAACACACTCCGCTAGATGTAAACCCACTCCGCTAGACACAAACCCACTCCGCTGGACCCAAACCCACTCCGCTAGACCCAAACCCACTCGGCTAGACCCAAACCCACTCGGCTAGACCCAAACCCACTCGGCTAGACCCAAACCCACTCGGCTAGACCCAAACCAACTCGGCCAGACACTAACCCACTCGGCTAGACCCAAACCCACTCGGCAAGGACCAAACCCACTCGGCTGGAACCAAACCCACTCGGCTAGACCCAAACCCACTCGGCTAGACCCAAACCCACTCTAGTAGTCCCAAACCCACTCGGCTAGACCCAAACCCACTCGGCTAGACCCAAACCCACTCGGCTAGACCCAAACCCACTCGGCTAGACCCAAACCCATTTGGGTAGACCCAAACCCACTCCGCTAGACCCAAACCCACTCGGCTAGACCCAAAGCCACTCGGCTAGACCGAAACCCACTCGGCTAGACCCAAACCCACTCCACTAGCCCCAAACACACACCGCTAGATGTAAACCCACTCCGCTAGACCCAAACCCACTCCGCTAGACCCAAACCCACTCCGCTAGACCCAAACCCACTCCGCTAGACCCAAACCCACTCGGCTACACCCAAACCCACTCGGCTAGTCCCAAACCCACTCTGCTAGACCCAAACCCAGTCGGCTAGACCCAAACCCACTCGGCTAGAGCCAAACCCACTCGGCAAGACCCAAACACACTCGGTTTGACCCAAACCCACTCCGGTAGACCCAAGCCCACTCCGCTAGACCCAAACCCACTCGGCTAGCCCCAAACACACTCGGCTAGACCCAAACCCACTCCGCTAGACCCAAACCCACTCGGCTAGACCCAAACCCACTCGGCTAGACCCAAACCCACTCGGCTAGACCCAAACCCACTCGGCTAGACTCAAACCCACTCGGGTAGACACAAACCCACTCCGCTAGACCCAAACCCACTCCGCTAGACCCAAACCCAATTGGCTAGACCCAAACCCACTCCGCTAGGCCCAAACCCGCTAGGCTAGACCCAAACCCACTCGGCTGAACCCAAACCCACTCGGCTCAACCCAAACCCACTCGGCTGGACCCCAACCCACTCGGCAAGACACAAACCCACTCGGCTAGACCCAAACCCACTTGGGTAGTCCCAAACCCACTCCGCTAAACCCAAACCCACTCGGCTAGACCCAAACCCACTCGGCTAAACCCAAACCCACTCAGCTAGACCCCAACCCACTCCGCTAGCCCCTAACACACTCCGCTAGACCCAAACCCACTCGGCTAGACCCAAACCCACTCGGCTAGACCCAAACCCACTCGGCTCGACCCAAACCCACTCCGCTAGAATCAAGCCCTTTCGGCTAGACCCAAACCCACTCGGCTAGACCCAAACCCAGTCGGCTGGTCCCAAACCCACTCGGCTAAAATGAAACCCAATCGGCTACGCCCAAACCCACTCGGCTAGACCCAAACCCACTCGCTGGACCCAAACCCACTCGGCTAGACCCAAACCCACTCGGCCACACACAAACCCACTCCGCTAGACCCAAACCCACTTGGCTCGACCCAAACGCATTCGGCTAGACCCAAACCCATTCGGCTAGACCCAAACCCACTCAGCTAGACTGAAACCTACTCGGCCTGACCCAAACCCACTCGGCTAGACCCAAACCCACTTGGCTAAACCCAAACCCACTTGGCTAGACCCAAACCCAATCGCTAGACCCAAACCCACTCTCTAGACCCAAACCCATTCGGCTAGACCCAAACACACTCGGCTAGACACAAACCCACTCGGCTAGACTCAAACCCACTCGGCGAGACCCAAACCCATTCCTCTAGACTAAACCCACTCGGCTGGACCCAAACCCAGTCGGCTAGACCCAAACCCACTCGGCTAGACCCAAACCCACTCCGCTAGACCCAAACCCACTCCGCTAGACCCAAACCCAATCGGCTAGACCCAAACCCACTCCGCTAGGCCGAAACCCACTAGGCTAGACCCAAACCCACTCGGCTGGACGCAAACCCACTCGGCTCGACCCAAACCCACTCGGCTAGACCCCAACCCACTCGGCAAGACCCAAACCCACTCGGCTAGACCCAAACCCACTTGGGTAGACACAAACCCACTCTGCTAGACCCAAACCCACACGGCTAGACCCAAACCCACTCGGCTAGACCCAAACCCACTCGGCTAGACCCAAACCCACTCCGCTAGCCCCAAACACACTCCGCTAGATGTAAACCCACTCCGCTAGACCCAAACACACTCCGCTAGACCCAAACCCACTCCGGTAGACCCAAACCCACTCCGCTAGACCCAAACCCACTCGGCTAGACCCAAACCCACTCAGCTAGACCCAAACCCACTCTGCTAGACCCAAACAGAGTCGGCTAGACCCAAACCCACTCGGCTAGAGCCAAACCCACTCGGCAAGAGCCAAACCCACTCGGTTTGACCCAAACCCACTCGGCCAGACCCAAGCCCACTCGGCTAGCCCCAAACCCACTCGGCTAGACCCGAACCCACTCGGTACACCCAAACCCACTCCGCTAGACCCAAACACACTCGGCTAGACCCTAACCCACTCGGCTAGACCCAAACCCACACGGCTAGACCCAAACCCACTCGGCTAGACCCAAACCCACTCGGCTAGACCCAAACCCACTCCGCTAGCCCCAAACACACTCCGCTAGATGTAAACCCACTCCGCTAGACCCAAACCCACTCCGCTAGACCCAAACCCACTCCGCTAGACCCAAACCCACTCCGCTAGAACCAAACCCACTCGGCTAGACCCAAACCCACTCAGCTAGACCCAAACCCACACTGCTAGACCCAAACAGAGTCGGCTAGACCCAAACCCACTCGGCTAGAGCCAAACCCACTCGGCAAGACACAAACCCACTCGGTTTGACCCAAACCCACTCGGCCAGACCCAAGCCCACTCGGCTAGACCCAAACCCACTCGGCTAGACCCGAACCCACTCGGTACACCCAAACCCACTCCGCTAGACCCAAACACACTCGGCTAGACCCTAACCCACTCGGCTAGACCCAAACCCACACGGCTTGACCCAAATCCACTCGGCTAGACCCAAAGCCACTCGGCTAGACCCAAACCCACTCCGCTAGCCCCAAACACACTCCGCTAGATGTAAACCCACTCCGCAAGACCCAAACCCACTCCGCTAGACCCAAACCCACTCCGCTAGACCCAAACCCACTCGGCTAGACCCAAACCCACTCGGCTAGACCCAAACCCACTCGGCCAGACACTATGCACTCGGCTAGACCCAAACCCACTCGGCTAGGACCAAACCCACTTGGCTGGAACCAAACCCACTCGGCTGGACCCAAACCCACTCGGCTATCCCACACCCACTCGGCTAGACCCAAACCCACTCGGCTAGACTCAAACCCACTCTGGTAGTCCCAAACCCACTCGGCTAGACCCAAACCCACTCGGCTAGACCAAAACCCACTCGGCTAGACCCAAACCCACTCGGCTAGACCCAAACCCATTTGGGTAGACCCAAACCCACTCCGCGAGACCCAAACCCACTCGGCTAGACCCAAACCCACTCGGCTAGACCCAAACCCACTCGGCTAGACCCAAACCCACTCCGCTAGCCCCAAACACACTCCGCTAGATGTAAACCCACTCCGCTAGACCCAAACCCACTCCGCTAGACCCAAACCCACTCTGCTAGACCCAAACCCACTCGGCTAGACCCAAACCCACTCGGCTAGACCCAAACCCACTCGGCTAGACCCAAACCCACTCGGCTAGACCCAAACCCACTCGGCCAGACACTAACCCACTCGGCTAGACCCAAACCCACTCGGCTAGGACCAAACCCACTCGGCTGGAACCAAACCCACTCGGCTAGACCCAAACCCACTCCGCTAGACCCAAAGTCACTCGGCTAGACCCCATCCCACTTGGCTAGACCCAAACCCACTCGGCAATACCCAAACCCACTCGGCTAGACCCAAACCCACTCGGCTAGACCCAAACCCACTCAGCTAGACCCAAACCCACTCTGCTAGACCCAAACCCAGTCGGCTAGACCCAAACCCACTCGGCTAGAGCCAAACCCACTCGGCAAGACCCAAACCCACTCGGTTTGACCCAAACCCACTCGGCCAGACCCAAGCCCACTCGGCTAGACCCAAACCCACTCGGCTAGACCCGAACCCACTCGGTACACCCAAACCCACTCCGCTAGACCCAAACACACTCCGCTAGATGTAAACCCACTCCGATAGACCCAAACCCACTCCGCTAGACCCAAACCCACTCTGCTAGACCCAAACCGACTCGGCTAGACCCAAACCCACTCGGCTAGACCCAAACCCACTCGGCCAGACACTAACGCACTCGGCTAGACCCAAACCCACTCGTCTAGGACCAAACCCACTTGGCTGGAACCAAACCCACTCGGCTAGACCCAAACCCACTCGGCTAGACCCAAACCCACTCGGCTAGACCCCATCCCACTTGGCTAGACCCAAACCCACTCGTCAATACCCAAACCCACTCGGCTAGACCCAAACCCACTCGGCTATCCCAAACCCACTCGGCTAGACCCAAACCCACTCGGCTAGACTCAAACCCACTCTGGTAGTCCCAAACCCACTCGGCTAGACCCAAACCCACTCGGCTAGACCAAAACCCACTCGGCTAGACCCAAACCCACTCGGCTAGACCCAAACCCATTTGGGTAGACCCAAACCCACTCCGCTAGACCCAAACCCACTCGGCTAGACCCAAACCCACTCGGCTAGACCCAAACCCACTCGGCTAGACCCAAACCCACTCCGCTAGCCCCAAACACACTCCGCTAGATGTAAACCCACTCCGCTAGACCCAAACCCACTCCGCTAGACCCAAACCCACTCCGCTAGACCCAAACCCACTCGGCTAGACCCAAACCCACTCGGCTAGACCCAAACCCACTCGGCTAGACCCAAACCCACTCGGCCAGACACTAACCCACTCGGCTAGACCCAAACCCACTCGGCTAGACGCAAACTCACTCGGCTGGACCCCATCCCACTTGGATAGACCCAAACCCACTCGGCAATACACAAACCCACTCGGCTAGACCCAAACCCACTCGGCGATCCCAAACCCACTCGGCTAGACCCAAACCCACTCGGCTATCCCAAACCCACTCGGCTAGACCCAAACCCACTCGGCTAGACCCAAACCCACTCTGGTAGTCCCAAACCCACTCGGCTAGACCCAAACCCACTCGGCTAGACCCAAACCCACTCGGCTAGACCCAAACCCATTTGGGTAGACCCAAACCCACTCCGCTAGACCCAAACCCACTCGGCTAGACCCAAACCCACTCGGCTAGACCCAAACCCACTCGGCTAGACCCAAACCCACTCCGCTAGCCACAAACACACTCCGCTAGAAATAAACCCACTCCGCTAGACCCAAACCCACTCCGCTAGACCCAAACCCACTCCGCTAGACCCAAACCCACTCCGCTAGACCCAAACCCACTCGGCTACACCCAAACCCACTCGGATAGACCCAAACCCACTCTGCTAGACCCAAACCCAGTCGGCTAGACCCAAACCCACTCGGCTAGAGCCAAACCCACTCGGCAAGACCCAAACCCACTCGGTTTGACCCAAACCCACTCCGGTAGACCCAAACCCACTCCTCTAGACCCAAACCCACTCGGCTAGACCCAAACCCACTCGGCTAGACCCAAACCCATTTGGGTAGACCCAAACCCACTCCGCTAGACCCAAACCCACTCGGCTAGACCCAAACCCACTCGGCTAGACCCAAACCCACTCGGCTAGACCCAAACCCACTCCGCTAGCCACAAACACACTCCGCTAGAAGTAAACCCACTCCGCTAGACCCAAACCCACTCCGCTAGACCCAAACCCACTCCGCTAGACCCAAAACCACTCCGCTAGACCCAAACCCACTCGGCTAGACCCAAACCCAATCGCTAGACCCAAACCCACTCGCTAGACCCAAACCCACTTGGCTAGACCCAAACCCACTCGGCTATCCCAAACCGACTCGGCTAGACCCAAACCCTCTCGGCTAGACCCAAACCCACTCTGCTAGTCCCAAACCCACTCGGCTAGACCCAAACCCACTCGGCTAGACCGAAACCCACTCAGCTAGACCCAAACCCACTCGGCTTGACCGAAACCCACTCGGCTAGACCGAAGCCCACTCGGCTAGACCCAAACCCACTCGGCTAGACCCAAACCCACTCCGCTAGCCCCAAACACACTCCGCTAGATGTAAACCCACTCCGCTAGACCCAAACCCACTCCGCTAGACCCAAACCCACTCCGCTAGACCCAAACCCACTCCGCTAGACCCAAACCCACTCGGCTAGACCCAAACCCACTCGGCTAGACCCAAACCCACTCTGCTAGACCCAAACCCAGTCGGCTAGACCCAAACCCACTCGGCTAGAGCCAAACCCACTCGGCAAGACCGAAACCCACTCGGCTAGACCCAAACCCACTCGGCTTGACCCAAACCCACTCGGCTAGACCGAAGCCCACTCGGCTAGACCCAAACCCACTCGTCTAGACCCAAACCCACTCCGCTAGCCCCAAACACACCGCTAGATGTAAACCCACTCCGCTAGACCCAAACCCACTCCGCTAGACCCAAACCCACTCCGCTAGACCCAAACCCACTCCGCTAGACCCAAACCCACTCGGCTAGACCCAAACCCACTCGGCTAGACCCAAACCCACTCTGCTAGACCCAAACCCAGTCGGCTAGACCCAAACCCACTCGGCTAGAGCCAAACCCACTCGGCAAGACCCAAACCCACTCGGTTTGACCCAAACCCACTCGGCCAGACCCAAGCCCACTCGGCTAGACCCAAACCCACTCGGCTAGACCCGAACCCAGTCGGTACACCCAAACCCACTCCGCTAGACCCAAACACACTCGGCTAGACCGTAACCCACTCGGCTAGACCCAAACCCACTCGGCTTGACCCAAATCCACTCGGCTAGACCCAAAGCCACTCGGCTAGACCCAAACCCACTCCGCTAGCCCCAAACACACTCCGCTAGATGTAACCCCACTCCGCTAGGCCCAAACCCACTCCGCCAGACCCAAACCCACTCCGCTAGACCCAAACCCACTCCGCTAGACCCAAACCCACTCGGCTAGACCCAAACCCACTCGGCCAGACCCAAGCCCACTCAGCTAGACCCAAACCCACTCGGCTAGACCCGAACCCACTCGGCTACACCCAAACCCACTCCACTAGACCCAAACACACTCGGCTAGACGCAAACCCACTCGGCTAGACCGAAACACACTCGGCGAGACCCAAATCCACTCGGCGAGACCCAAACCCACTCGGCTAGGCCCAAACCCACTCGGCTAAACCCAAACCCACTCGGCTAGACCCAAACCCAATCGCTAGACCCAAACCCACTCGCTAGACCCAAACCCACTTGGCTAGACCCAAACCCACTCGGCTATCCCAAACCCACTCGGCTAGACCCAAACCCTCTCGGCTAGACCCAAACCCACTCTGCTGGTCCCAAACCCACTCGGCTGGACCCAAACCCACTCGGCTAGACCGAAACCCACTCGGCTAGACCCAAACCCACTCGGCTTGACCGAAACCCACTCGGCTAGACCGAAGTCCACTCGGCTAGACCCAAACCCACTCGGCTAGACCCAAACCCACTCTGCTAGACCCAAACCCAGTCGGCTAGACCCAAACCCACTCGGCTAGAGCCAAACCCACTCGGCAAGACCGAAACCCACTCGGCTAGACCCAAACCCACTCGGCTTGACCCAAACCCACTCGGCTAGACCGAAGCCCACTCGGCTAGACCCAAACCCACTCGTCTAGACCCAAACCCACTCCACTAGCCCCAAACACACCGCTAGATGTAAACCCACTCCGCTAGACCCAAACCCACTCCGCTAGACCCAAACCCACTCCGCTAGACCCAAACCCACTCCGCTAGACCCAAACCCACTCGGCTAGACCCAAACCCACTCGGCTAGACCCAAACCCACTCTGCTAGACCCAAACCCAGTCGGCTGGACCCAAACCCACTCGGCTAGAGCCAAACCCACTCGGCAAGACGCAAACCCACTCGGTTTGACCCAAACCCACTCGGCCAGACCCAAGCCCACTCGGCTAGACCCAAACCCACTCGGCTAGACCCGAACCCAGTCGGTACACCCAAACCACTCCGCTAGACCCAAACACACTCGGCTAGACCGTAACCCACTCGGCTAGACCCAAACCCACTCGGCTTGACCCAAATCCACTCGGTTAGACCCAAAGCCACTCGGCTAGACCCAAACCCACTCCGCTAGCCCCAAACACACTCCGCTAGATGTAACCCCACTCCGTTAGGCCCAAACCCACTCCGCTAGACCCAAACCCACTCCGCTAGACCCAAACCCACTCCGCTAGACCCAAACCCACTCGGCTAGACCCAAACCCACTCGGCCAGACCCAAACCCACTCGGCTAGACCCAAACCCACTCGGCTAGACCCAAACCCACTCGGCCAGACACTAAACCACTCGGCTAGACCCAAACCCACTCGGCTAGGACGAAACCCACTCGGCTGGAACCAAACCCACTCGGCTAGACCCAAACCCACTCGGCTAGACCCAAACCCACTCAGCTAGACCCAAACCCACTCGGCTAGACCCAAACCCACTCTGCTAGACCCAAACCCAGTCGGCTAGACCCAAACCCACTCGGCTAGAGCCAAACCCACTCGGCAAGACCCAAACCCACTCGGTTTGACCCAAACCAACTCGGCCAGACCCAAGCCCACTCGGCTAGACCCAAACCCACTCGGCTAGACCCGAACCCACTCGGCTACACCCAAACCCACTCCACTAGACCCAAACACACTCGGCTAGACGCAAACCCACTCGGCTAGACCGAAACCCACTCGGCGAGACCCAAATCCACTCGGCGAGACCCAAAGCCACTCGGCTAGACCCAAACCCACTCGGCTAGGCCCAAACCCACTCGGCTAAACCCAAACCCACTCGGCTAGACCCAAACCCAATCGCTAGACCCAAACCCACTCGCTAGACCCAAACCCACTTGGCTAGACCCAAACCCACTCGGCTATCCCAAACCCACGGCTAGACCCAAACCCTCTCGGCTAGACCCAAACTCACTCTGCTAGTCCCAAACCCACTCGGCTAGACCCAAACCCACTCGGCTAGACCCAAACCCACTCGGCTAGACCCAAACCCACTCGGCTTGACCGAAACCCACTCGGCTAGACCGAAGCCCACTCGGCTAGACCCAAACCCACTCGGCTAGACCCAAACCCACTCCGCTAGCCCCAAACACACTCCGCTAGATGTAAACCCACTCCGCTAGACCCAAACCCACTCCGCTAGACCCAAACCCACTCTGCTAGACCCAAACCCAGTCGGCTAGACCCAAACCCACTCGGCTAGAGCCAAACCCACTCGGCAAGACCGAAACCCACTCGGCTAGACCCAAACCCACTCGGCTTGACCCAAACCCACTCGGCTAGACCGAAGCCCACTCGGCTAGACCCGAACCCAGTCGGTACACCCAAACCCACTCCGCTAGACCCAAACACACTCGGCTAGACCGTAACCCACTCGGCTAGACCCAAACCCACTCGGCTTGACCCAAATCCACTCGGCTAGACCCAAAGCCACTCGGCTAGACCCAAACCCACTCCGCTAGCCCCAAACACACTCCGCTAGATGTAACCCCACTCCGCTAGGCCCAAACCCACTCCGCCAGACCCAAACCCACTCCGCTAGACCCAAACCCACTCCGCTAGACCCAAACCCACTCGGCTAGACCCAAACCCACTCGGCCAGACCCAAACCCACTCGGCTAGACCCAAACCCACTCGGCTAGACCCAAACCCACTCGGCCAGACACTAACCCACTCGGCTAGACACAAACCCACTCGGCTAGGACCAAACCCACTCGGCTGGAACCAAACCCACTCGGCTAGACCCAAACCCACTCGGCTAGACCCAAACCCACTCTGCTAGACCCCATCCCACTTGGCTAGACCCAAACCCACTCGGCAATACCCAAACCCACTCGGCTAGACCCAAACCCACTCGGCTAGAGCCAAACCCACTCGGCAAGACCCAAACCCACTCGGTTTGACCCAAACCCACTCGGCCAGACCCAAGCCCACTCGGCTAGACCCAAACCCACTCGGCTAGACCCGAACCCACTCGGCTACACCCAAACCCACTCCACTAGACCCAAACACACTCGGCTAGACGCAAACCCACTCGGCTAGACCGAAACCCACTCGGCGAGACCCAAATCCACTCGGCGAGACCCAAACCCACTCGGCTAGGCCCAAACCCACTCGGCTAAACCCAAACCCACTCGGCTAGACCCAAACCCAATCGCTAGACCCAAACCCACTCGCTAGACCCAAACCCACTTGGCTAGACCCAAACCCACTCGGCTATCCCAAACCCACTCGGCTAGACCCAAACCCTCTCGGCTAGACCCAAACCCACTCTGCTAGTCCCAAACCCATTCGGCTAGACCCAAACCCACTCGGTTTGACCCAAACCCACTCGGCCAGACCCAAGCCCACTCGGCTAGACCCAAACCCACTCGGCTAGACCCGAACCCACTCGGCTACACCCAAACCCACTCCACTAGACCCAAACACACTCGGCTAGACGCAAACCCACTCGGCTTGACCGAAACCCACTCGGCTAGACCGAAGCCCACTCGGCTAGACCCAAACCCACTCGGCTAGACCCAAACCCACTCCGCTAGCCCCAAACACACTCCGCTAGATGTAGACCAACTCCGCTAGACCCAAACCCACTCCGCTAGACCCAAACCCACTCCGCTAGACCCAAACCCACTCCGCTAGACCCAAACCCACTCGGCTAGACCCAAACCCACTCGGCTAGACCCAAACCCACTCTGCTAGACCCAAACCCAGTCGGCTAGACCCAAACCCACTCGGCTAGAGCCAAACCCACTCGGCAAGACCGAAACCCACTCGGCTAGACCCAAACCCACTCGGCTTGACCCAAACCCACTCGGCTAGACCGAAGCCCACTCGGCTAGACCCAAACCCACTCGTCTAGACCCAAACCCACTCCGCTAGCCCCAAACACACCGCTGGATGTAAACCCACTCCGCTAGACCCAAACCCACTCGGCTAGGACCAAACCCACTCGGCTGGAACCAAACCCACTCGGCTAGACCCAAACCCACTCGGCTAGACCCAAACCCACTCAGCTAGACCCAAACCCACTCGGCTAGACCCAAACCCACTCTGCTAGACCCAAACCCAGTCGGCTAGACCCAAACCCACTCGGCTAGAGCCAAACCCACTCGGCAAGACCCAAACCCACTCGGTTTGACCCAAACCCACTCGGCCAGACCCAAGCCCACTCGGCTTGACCCAAACCCACTCGGCTAGACCGAAGCCCACTCGGCTAGACCCAAACCCACTCGTCTAGACCCAAACCCACTCCGCTAGCCCCAAACACACCGCTGGATGTAAACCCACTCCGCTAGACCCAAACCCACTCGGCTAGGACCAAACCCACTCGGCTGGAACCAAACCCACTCGGCTAGACCCAAACCCACTCGGCTAGACCCAAACCCACTCAGCTAGACCCAAACCCACTCGGCTAGACCCAAACCCACTCTGCTAGACCCAAACCCAGTCGGCTAGACCCAAACCCACTCGGCTAGACCGAAGCCCACTCGGCTAGACCCAAACCCACTCGTCTAGACCCAAACCCACTCCGCTAGCCCCAAACACACCGCTGGATGTAAACCCACTCCGCTAGACCCAAACCCACTCGGCTAGGACCAAACCCACTCGGCTGGAACCAAACCCACTCGGCTAGACCCAAACCCACTCGGCTAGACCCAAACCCACTCAGCTAGACCCAAACCCACTCGGCTAGACCCAAACCCACTCTGCTAGACCCAAACCCAGTCGGCTAGACCCAAACCCACTCGGCTAGAGCCAAACCCACTCGGCAAGACCCAAACCCACTCGGTTTGACCCAAACCCACTCGGCCAGACCCAAGCCCACTCGGCTAGACACAAACCCACTCGGCTAGACCCGAACCCACTCGGCTACACCCAAACCCACTCCACTAGACCCAAACACACTCGGCTAGATGCAAACCCACTCGGCTAGACCGAAACCCACTCGGCGAGACCCAAATCCACTCGGCGAGACCCAAAGCCACTCGGCTAGACCCAAACCCTCTCGGCTAGGCCCAAACCCACTCGGCTAAACCCAAACCCACTCGGCTAGACCCAAACCCAATCGCTAGACCCAAACCCACTCGCTAGACCCAAACCCACTCGGCTAGAGCCAAACCCACTCGGCAAGACCGAAACCCACTCGGCTAGACCCAAACCCACTCGGCTTGACCCAAACCCACTCGGCTAGACCGAAGCCCACTCGGCTAGACCCAAACCCACTCGTCTAGACCCAAACCCACTCCGCTAGCCCCAAACACACCGCTAGATGTAAACCCACTCCGCTAGACCCAAACCCACTCCGCTAGACCCAAACCCACTCCGCTAGACCCAAACCCACTCCGCTAGACCCAAACCCACTCGGCTAGACCCAAACCCACTCGGCTAGACCCAAACCCACTCTGCTAGACCCAAACCCAGTCGGCTGGACCCAAACCCACTCGGCTAGAGCCAAACCCACTCGGCAAGACCCAAACCCACTCGGTTTGACCCAAACCCACTCGGCCAGACCCAAGCCCACTCGGCTAGACCCAAACCCACTCGGCTAGACCCGAACCCAGTCGGTACACCCAAACCCACTCCGCTAGACCCAAACACACTCGGCTAGACCGTAACCCACTCGGCGAGAACCAAACCCACTCGGCTTGACCCAAATCCACTCGGTTAGACCCAAAGCCACTCGGCTAGACCCAATCCCACTCCGCTAGCCCCAAACACACTCCGCTAGATGTAACCCCACTCCGCTAGGCCCAAACCCACTCCGCTAGACCCAAACCCACTCCGCTAGACCCAAACCCACTCCGCTAGACCCAAACCCACTCGGCTAGACCCAAACCCACTCGGCCAGACCCAAACCCACTCGGCTAGACCCAAACCCACTCGGCTAGACCCAAACCCACTCGGCCAGACACTAACCCACTCGGCTTGACCCAAACCCACTCGGCTAGGACCAAACCCACTCGGCTGGAACCAAACCCACTCGGCTAGACCCAAACCCACTCAGCTAGACCCAAACCCACTCGGCTAGACCCAAACCCACTCTGCTAGACCCAAACCCAGTCGGCTAGACCCAAACCCACTCGGCTAGAGCCAAACCCACTCGGCAAGACCCAAACCCACTCGGTTTGACCCAAACCCACTCGGCCAGACCCAAGCCCACTCGGCTAGACCCAAACCCACTCGGCTAGACCCGAACCCACTCGGCTACACCCAAACCCACTCCACTAGACCCAAACACACTCGGCTAGACGCAAACCCACTCGGCTAGACGGAAACCCACTCGGCGAGACCCAAATCCACTCGGCGAGACCCAAAGCCACTCGGCTAGACCCAAACCCACTCGGCCAGACCCAAACCCACTCGGCTAGACCCAAACCCACTCGGCTAGACCCAAACCCACTCGGCCAGACACTAACCCACTCGGCTTGACCCAAACCCACTCGGCTAGGACCAAACCCACTCGGCTGGAACCAAACCCACTCGGCTAGACCCAAACCCACTCGGCTAGACCCAAACCCACTCAGCTAGACCCAAACCCACTCGGCTAGACCCAAACCCACTCTGCTAGACCCAAACCCAGTCGGCTAGACCCAAACCCACTCGGCTAGAGCCAAACCCACTCGGCAAGACCCAAACCCACTCGGTTTGACCCAAACCCACTCGGCCAGACCCAAGCCCACTCGGCTAGACACAAACCCACTCGGCTAGACCCGAACCCACTCGGCTACACCCAAACCCACTCCACTAGACCCAAACACACTCGGCTAGATGCAAACCCACTCGGCTAGACCGAAACCCACTCGGCGAGACCCAAATCCACTCGGCGAGACCCAAAGCCACTCGGCTAGACCCAAACCCTCTCGGCTAGGCCCAAACCCACTCGGCTAAACCCAAACCCACTCGGCTAGACCCAAACCCAATCGCTAGACCCAAACCCACTCGCTAGACCCAAACCCACTCGGCTAGAGCCAAACCCACTCGGCAAGACCGAAACCCACTCGGCTAGACCCAAACCCACTCGGCTTGACCCAAACCCACTCGGCTAGACCGAAGCCCACTCGGCTAGACCCAAACCCACTCGTCTAGACCCAAACCCACTCCGCTAGCCCCAAACACACCGCTAGATGTAAACCCACTCCGCTAGACACAAACCCACTCCGCTAGACCCAAACCCACTCCGCTAGACCCAAACCCACTCCGCTAGACCCAAACCCACTCGGCTAGACCCAAACCCACTCGGCTAGACCCAAACCCACTCTGCTAGACCCAAACCCAGTCGGCTGGACCCAAACCCACTCGGCTAGAGCCAAACCCACTCGGCAAGACCCAAACCCACTCGGTTTGACCCAAACCCACTCGGCCAGACCCAAGCCTACTCGGCTAGACCCAAACCCACTCGGCTAGACCCGAACCCAGTCGGTACACCCAAACCCACTCCGCTAGACCCAAACACACTCGGCTAGACCGTAACCCACTCGGCTAGAACCAAACCCACTCGGCTTGACCCAAATCCACTCGGTTAGACCCAAAGCCACTCGGCTAGACCCAATCCCACTCCGCTAGCCCCAAACACACTCCGCTAGATGTAACCCCACTCCGCTAGGCCCAAACCCACTCCGCTAGACCCAAACCCACTCCGCTAGACCCAAACCCACTCCGCTAGACCCAAACCCACTCGGCTAGACCCAAACCCACTCGGCCAGACCCAAACCCACTCGGCTAGACCCAAACCCACTCGGCTAGACCCAAACCCACTCGGCCAGACACTAACCCACTCGGCTTGACCCAAACCCACTCGGCTAGGACCAAACCCACTCGGCTGGAACCAAACCCACTCGGCTAGACCCAAACCCACTCAGCTAGACCCAAACCCACTCGGCTAGACCCAAACCCACTCTGCTAGACCCAAACCCAGTCGGCTAGACCCAAACCCACTCGGCTAGAGCCAAACCCACTCGGCAAGACCCAAACCCACTCGGTTTGACCCAAACCCACTCGGCCAGACCCAAGCCCACTCGGCTAGACCCAAACCCACTCGGCTAGACCCGAACCCACTCGGCTACACCCAAACCCACTCCACTAGACCCAAACACACTCGGCTAGACGCAAACCCACTCGGCTAGACGGAAACCCACTCGGCGAGACCCAAATCCACTCGGCGAGACCCAAAGCCACTCGGCTAGACCCAAACCCACTCGGCTAGGCCCAAACCCACTCGGCTAAACCCAAACCCACTCGGCTAGACCCAAACCCAATCGCTAGACCCAAACCCACTCGCTAGACCCAAACCCACTTGGCTAGACCCAAACCCACTCGGCTGTCCCAAACCCACTCGGCTAGACCCAAACCCTCTCGGCTAGACCCAAACCCACTCTGCTAGTCCCAAACCCACTCGGCTAGACCCAAACCCACTCGGCTAGACCCAAACCCACTCGGCTAGACCCAAACCCACTCGGCTTGACCGAAACCCACTCGGCTAGACCGAAGCCCACTCGGCTAGACCCAAACCCACTCGGCTAGACCCAAACCCACTCCGCTAGCCCCAAACACACTCCGCTAGATGTAAACCCACTCCGCCAGACCCAAACCCACTCTGCTAGACCCAAACCCACTCC
Organism: Raja brachyura; assembly: GCA_963514005.1. Next base: position 464,655 of record CAUPSL010000968.1, read on the forward strand.
GCTAGACCCAAACCCACTCCGCTAGACCCAAACCCACTCGGCTAGACCCAAACCCACTCGGCTAGACCCAAACCCACTCTGCTAGACCCAAACCCAGTCGGCTAGACCCAAACCCACTCGGCTAGAGCCAAACCCACTCGGCAAGACCGAAACCCACTCGGCTAGACCCAAACCCACTCGGCTTGACCCAAACCCACTCGGCTAGACCGAAGCCCACTCGGCTAGACCCAAACCCACTCGTCTAGACCCAAACCCACTCTGCTAGCCCCAAACACACCGCTAGATGTAAACCCAATCCGCTAGACCCAAACCCACTCCGCTAGACCCAAACCCACTCCGCTAGACCCAAACCCACTCCGCTAGACCCAAACCCACTCGGCTAGACCCAAACCCACTCGGCTAGACCCAAACCCACTCTGCTAGAACCAAACCCAGTCGGCAAGACCCAAACCCACTCGGCTAGAGCCAAACCCACTCGGCAAGACCCAAACCCACTCGGTTTGACCCAAACCCACTCGGCCAGACCCAAGCCCACTCGGCTAGACCCAAACCCACTCGGCTAGACCCGAACCCAGTCGGTACACCCAAACCCACTCCGCTAGACCCAAACACACTCGGCTAGACCGTAACCCACTCGGCTAGACCCAAACCCACTCGGCTTGACCCAAATCCACTCGGCTAGACCCAAAGCCACTCGGCTAGACCCAAACCCACTCCGCTAGCCCCAAACACACTCCGCTAGATGTAACCCCACTCCGCTAGGCCCAAACCCACTCCGCCAGACCCAAACCCACTCCGCTAGACCCAAACCCACTCCGCTAGACCCAAACCCACTCGGCTAGACCCAAACCCACTCGGCCAGACACTAACCCACTCGGCTAGACCCAAACCCACTCGGCTAGGACCAAACCCACTCGGCTGGAACCAAACCCACTCGGCTAGACCCAAACCCACTCGGCTAGACGCAAACCCACTCGGCTAGACCCCATCCCACTTGGCTAGACCCAAACCCACTCGGCAATACCCAAACCCACTCGGCTAGACCCAAACCCACTCGGCTAGAGCCAAACCCACTCGGCAAGACCCAAACCCACTCGGTTTGACCCAAACCCAATCGGCCAGACCCAAGCCCACTCGGCTAGACCCAAACCCACTCGGCTACACCCAAACCCACTCCACTAGACCCAAACACACTCGGCTAGACGCAAACCCACTCGGCTAGACCGAAACCCACTCGGCGAGACCCAAATCCACTCGGCGAGACCCAAACCCACTCGGCTAGGCCCAAACCCACTCGGCTAAACCCAAACCCACTCGGCTAGACCCAAACCCAATCGCTAGACCCAAACCCACTCGCTAGACCCAAACCCACTTGGCTAGACCCAAACCCACTCGGCTATCCCAAACCCACTCGGCTAGACCCAAACCCTCTCGGCTAGACCCAATCCCACTCTGCTAGTCCCAAACCCACTCGGCTAGACCCAAACCCACTCGGCTAGACCGAAACCCACTCGGCTAGACCCAAACCCACTCGGCTTGACCGAAACCCACTCGGCTAGACCGAAGCCCACTCGGCTAGACCCAAACCCACTCGGCTAGACCCAAACCCACTCCGCTAGCCCCAAACACACTCCGCTAGATGTAAACCCACTCCGCTAGACCCAAACCCACTCCGCTAGACCCAAACCCACTCCGCTAGACCCAAACCCACTCCGCTAGACCCAAACCCACTCGGCTAGACCCAAACCCACTCGGCCAGACCCAAACCCACTCGGCTAGACCCAAACCCACTCGGCTAGACCCAAACCCACTCGGCCAGACACTAACCCACTCGGCTAGACCCAAACCCACTCGGCTAGGACCAAACCCACTCGGCTAGACCCAAACCCACTCGGCTAGACCCAAACCCACTCGGCTAGACCCCATCCCACTTGGCTAGACCCAAAACCCACTCGGCAATACCCAAACCCACTCTGCTAGACCCGAACCCAGTCGGTACACCCAAACCCACTCCGCTAGACCCAAACACACTCGGCTAGACCGTAACCCACTCGGCTAGACCCAAACCCACTCGGCTTGACCCAAATCCACTCGGCTAGACCCAAAGCCACTCGGCTAGACCCAAACCCACTCCGCTAGCCCCAAACACACTCCGCTAGATGTAACCCCACTCCTCTAGGCCCAAACCCACTCCGCCAGACCCAAACCCACTCCGCTAGACCCAAACCCACTCCGCTAGACCCAAACCCACTCGGCTAGACCGAAACCCACTCGGCCAGACCCAAACCCACTCGGCTAGACCCAAACCCACTCGGCTAGACCCAAACCCACTCGGCCAGACACTAACCCACTCGGCTAGACCGAAACCCACTCGGCTAGGACCAAACCCACTCGGCTGGAAACAAACCCACTCGGCTAGACCCAAACCCACTCGGCTAGACCCAAACCCACTCGGCTAGACCCCATCCCACTTGGCTAGACCCAAACCCACTCGGCAATACCCAAACCCACTCGGCTAGACCCAAACCCACTCGGCTAGAGCCAAACCCACTCGGCAAAACCCAAACCCACTCGGTTTGACCCAAACCCACTCGGCCAGACCCAAGCCCACTCGGCTAGACCCGAACCCACTCGGCTACACCCAAACCCACTCCGCTAGACCCAAACCCACTCGGGTAGACCCAAACCCACTCGGCTAGACCCAAACCCACTCGGCTGGACCCAAACCCACTCCGCTAGCCCCAAACACACTCCGCTAGATGTAAACCCACTCCGCTAGACCCAAACCCACTCCGCTAGACCCAAACCCACTCCGCTCGACCCAAACCCACTCCGCTAGTCCCAAACCCACTCGGCTAGACCCAAACCCACTCGGCTAGACCCAAACCCACTCTGCTAGACCCAAACCCACTCGGCAAGACCCAAACCCACTCGGTTTGACCCAAACCCACTCCGGTAGACCCAAACCCACTCCGCTAGACCCAAACCCACTCGGCTAGCCCCAAACCCACTCGGCTAGACCCAAACCCACTCCGCTAGACCCAAACCCACTCGTCTAGACCCAAACCCACTCGGCTAGACCCAAACCCACTCGGCTAGACCCAAACCCACTTGGCTAGACTCAAACCCACTCGGGTAGACCCAAACCCACTCCGCTAGACCCAAACCCACTCCGCTAGACCCAAACCCAATCGGCTAGACCCAAACCCACTCCGCTAGGCCCAAACCCACTAGGCTAGACCCAAACCCACTCGGCTGGACCCAAACCCACTCGGCTCGACCCAAACCCACTCGGCTAGACCCCAACCCACTCGGCAAGACCCAAACCCACTCGGCTAGACTCAAACCCATTTGGGTAGTCCCAAACCCACTCCGCTAGACCCAAACCCACTCGGCTAGACCCAAACCCACTCGGCTAGACCCAAACCCACTCGGCTAGACCCAAACCCACTCGGTTAGACCCAAACCCACTCGGCTAGACCCCATCCCACTTGGCTAGACCCAAACCCACTCGGCAATACCCAAACCCACTCGGCTAGACCCAAACCCACTCGGCTATCCCAAACCCACTCGGGTAGACCCAAACCCACTCCGCTAGACCCAAACCCACTCCGCTAGACCCAAACCCAATCGGCTAGACCCAAACCCACTCCGCTAGGCCCAAACCCACTCGGCAAGACCCAAACCCACTCGGCTGGCCCCAACCCACTTGGGTAGTCCCAAACCCACTCCGCTAGACCCAAACCCACTCGGCTAGACCCAAACCCACTCGGCTAGACCCAAACCCACTCGGCTAGACCCAAACCCACTCGGCTAGACCCAAACCCACTTGGCTAGACTCAAACCCACTCGGGTAGACCCAAACCCACTCCGCTAGACCCAAACCCACTCCGCTAGAACCAAACCCAATCGGCTAGACCCAAACCCACTCCGCTAGGCCCAAACCCACTAGGCTAGACCCAAACCCACTCGGCTGGACCCAAACCCACTCGGCTCGACCCAAACCCACTCGGCTAGACCCCAACCCGCTCGGCAAGACCCAAACCCACTCGGCTAGACTCAAACCCACTTGGGTAGTCCCAAACCCACTCGGCTAGACCCAAACCCACTCGGCTAGACCCAAACCCACTCGGCTAGACCCAAACCCACTCGGCTAGACCCAAACCCACTCGGCTAGACCCAAACCCACTCGGCTAGACCCCATCCCACTTGGCTAGACCCAAACCCACTCGGCAATACCCAAACCCACTCGGCTAGACCCAAACCCACTCGGCTATCCCAAACCCACTCGGGTAGACCCAAACCCACTCCGCTAGACCCAAACCCACTCCGCTAGACCCAAACCCAATCGGCTAGACCCAAACCCACTCCGCTAGGCCCAAACCCACTCGGCTAGACCCCAACACACTCGGCTGGACCCAAACCCACTCGGCTCGACCCAAACCCACTCGGCTAGACCCCAACCCACTCGGCAAGACCCAAACCCACTCGGCTGGCCCCAACCCACTTGGGTAGTCCCAAACCCACTCCGCTAGACCCAAACCCACTCGGCTAGACCCAAACCCACTCGGCTAGACGCAAACCCACTCGGCTAGACCCAAACCCACTCCGCTAGCCCCAAACACACTCCGCTAGATGTAAACCCACTCCGCTAGACCCAAACCCACTCCGCTAGACCCAAACCCACTCCGCTAGACCCAAACCCACTCCGCTAGACCCAAACACACTCAGCTAGACCCAAACCCACTCGGCTAGACCCAAACCCACTCTGCTAGACCCAAACCCAGTCGGCTACACCCAAACCCACTCCGCTAAACCCAAACCCACTCGGCTAGACCCAAACCCACTCGGCTAGACGCAAACCCACTCGGCCACACACAAACCCACTCCGCTAGACCCAAACCCACTTGGCTCGACCCAAACCCACTCGGCTAGACCCAAACCCACTCGGCTAGACTCAAACCCACTCGGCTAAACCCAAACCCACTCGGCTAGACCCAAACCCAATCGCTAGACCCAAACCCACTCGCTAGACCCAAACCCACTCGGCTAGACCCAAACACACTCGGCTAGACCCAAACCCACTCGGCTAGACACAAACCCACTCGGCGAGACCCAAACCCACTGCTCTAGACCCAAACCCACTCGGTCGGACCCAAACCCAGTCGGCCAGACCCAAACCCACTCGGCTAGACCCAAACCCACTCGGCTAGACCCAAACCCAATCGGCTAGACCCAAACCCACTCGGCTAGACTCAAACCCACTCGGCTAGACCCAAACCCAATCGGCTAGACCCAAACCCACTCGGCTACAACCAAACCCACTCGGCTACACCCAAACCCACTCGGCTAGACCCAAACCCACTCGGCTAGACCCAAATCCACTCGGATAGACCCAAACCCACTCGGCTAGACCCAAACCCACTCGGCTAGGCCCAAACCCACTCGGCTAAACCCTAACCCACTCGGCTAGACCCAAACCCACTCGCTAGACCCAAACCCACTCGCTAGACCCAAACCCACTCGGCTAGACCCAAACCCACTCGGCAAGACCGAAACCCACTCGGCTAGACCGAAACCCACTCGGCTAGACCCAAACCCACTCGGCTTGACCCAAACCCACTCAGCTGGACCGAAGCCCACTCAGCTAGATGCAAACCCACTCGGCTAGACCCAAACCCACTCGGCTAGACACAAACCCCCTCGGCTAGACCCAAACCCACTCGGCTAGGACCAAACCCACTCGGCTAGACCCAAACCCACTCGGCTAGACCGAAACCCACTCGGCTAGACCCAAACCCACTCGGCTAGACTCCAACCCACTCGGCTAAACCCAAACCCACTCGGCTAGACCCAAACCCAATCGCTAGACCCAAACCCACTCGCTAGACCCAAACCCACTCGGCTAGACCCAAACACACTCGGCTAGACCCAAACCCACTCGGCTAGACACAAACCCACTCGGCGAGACCCAAACCCACTGCTCTAGACCCAAACCCACTCGGTCGAACCCAAACCCAGTCGGCCAGACCCAGACCCAATCGGCTATCCCAAACCCACTCGGGTAGACCCAAACCCACTCCGCTAGACCCAAACCCACTCGGCTAGACCCCAACACACTCGGCTGGACCCAAACCCACTCGGCTCGACCCAAACCCACTCGGCTAGACCCCAACCCACTCGGCAAGACCCAAACCCACTCGGCTGGCCCCAACCCACTTGGGTAGTCCCAAACCCACTCCGCTAGACCCAAACCCACTCGGCTAGACCCAAACCCACTCGGCTAGACCCAAACCCACTCGGCTAGACCCAAACCCACTCCGCTAGCCCTAAACACACTCCGCTAGATGTAAACCCACTCCGCTAGACCCAAACCCACTCCGCTAGACCCAAACCCACTCCGCTAGACCCAAACCCACTCCGCTAGACCCAAACACACTCAGCTAGACCCAAACCCACTCGGCTAGACCCAAACCCACTCTGCTAGACCCAAACCCAGTCGGCTACACCCAAACCCACTCCGCTAAACCCAAACCCACTCGGCTAGACCCAAACCCACTCGGCTAGACGCAAACCCACTCGGCCACACACAAACCCACTCCGCTAGACCCAAACCCACTTGGCTCGACCCAAACCCACTCGGCTAGACCCAAACCCACTCGGCTAGACTCAAACCCACTCGGCTAAACCCAAACCCACTCGGCTAGACCCAAACCCAATCGCTAGACCCAAACCCACTCGCTAGACCCAAACCCACTCGGCTAGACCCAAACACACTCGGCTAGACCCAAACCCACTCGGCTAGACACAAACCCACTCGGCGAGACCCAAACCCACTGCTCTAGACCCAAACCCAATCGGTCGGACCCAAACCCAGTCGGCCAGACCCAAACCCACTCGGCTAGACCCAAACCCACTCGGCTAGACCCAAACCCAATCGGCTAGACCCAAACCCACTCGGCTAGACTCAAACCCACTCGGCTAGACCCAAACCCAATCGGCTAGACCCAAACCCACTCGGCTACAACCAAACCCACTCGGCTACACCCAAACCCACTCGGCTAGACCCAAACCCACTCGGCTAGACCGAAACCCACTCGGCTAGACCCAAACCCACTCGGCTTGACCCAAACCCACTCAGCTGGACCGAAGCCCACTCAGCTAGATGCAAACCCACTCGGCTAGACCCAAACCCACTCGGCTAGACACAAACCCCCTCGGCTAGACCCAAACCCACTCGGCTAGGACCAAACCCACTCGGCTAGACCCAAACCCACTCGGCTAGACCGAAACCCACTCGGCTAGACCCAAACCCACTCGGCTAGACTCCAACCCACTCGGCTAAACCCAAACCCACTCGGCTAGACCCAAACCCAATCGCTAGACCCAAACCCACTCGCTAGACCCAAACACACTCGGCTAGACCCAAACACACTCGGCTAGACCCAAACCCACTCGGCTAGACACAAACCCACTCGGCGAGACCCAAACCCACTGCTCTAGACCCAAACCCACTCGGTCGAACCCAAACCCAGTCGGCCAGACCCAGACCCACTCGGCTAGACCCAAACCCACTCGGCTAGACCCAAACCCAATCGGCTAGACCCAAACCCACTCGGCTAGACCCAAACACACTCGGCTAGACCCAAACCCACTCGGCTAGACACAAACCCACTCGGCGAGACCCAAACCCACTGCTCTAGACCCAAACCCACTCGGTCGGACCCAAACCCAGTCGGCCAGACCCAAACCCACTCGGCTAGACCCAAACCCACTCGGCTAGACCCAAACCCAATCGGCTAGACCCAAACCCACTCGGCTAGACTCAAACCCACTCGGCTAGACCCAAACCCAATCGGCTAGACCCAAACCCACTCGGCTACAACCAAACCCACTCGGCTACACCCAAACCCACTCGGCTAGACCCAAACCCACTCGGCTAGACCCAAATCCACTCGGATAGACCCAAACCCACTCGGCTAGACCCAAACCCACTCGGCTAGGCCCAAACCCACTCGGCTAAACCCTAACCCACTCGGCTAGACCCAAACCCACTCGCTAGACCCAAACCCACTCGCTAGACCCAAACCCACTCGGCTAGACCCAAACCCACTCGGCAAGACCGAAACCCACTCGGCTAGACCGAAACCCACTCGGCTAGACCCAAACCCACTCGGCTTGACCCAAACCCACTCAGCTGGACCGAAGCCCACTCAGCTAGATGCAAACCCACTCGGCTAGACCCAAACCCACTCGGCTAGACACAAACCCCCTCGGCTAGACCCAAACCCACTCGGCTAGGACCAAACCCACTCGGCTAGACCCAAACCCACTCGGCTAGACCGAAACCCACTCGGCTAGACCCAAACCCACTCGGCTAGACTCCAACCCACTCGGCTAAACCCAAACCCACTCGGCTAGACCCAAACCCAATCGCTAGACCCAAACCCACTCGCTAGACCCAAACCCACTCGGCTAGACCCAAACACACTCGGCTAGACCCAAACCCACTCGGCTAGACACAAACCCACTCGGCGAGACCCAAACCCACTGCTCTAGACCCAAACCCACTCGGTCGAACCCAAACCCAGTCGGCCAGACCCAGACCCAATCGGCTATCCCAAACCCACTCGGGTAGACCCAAACCCACTCCGCTAGACCCAAACCCACTCGGCTAGACCCCAACACACTCGGCTGGACCCAAACCCACTCGGCTCGACCCAAACCCACTCGGCTAGACCCCAACCCACTCGGCAAGACCCAAACCCACTCGGCTGGCCCCAACCCACTTGGGTAGTCCCAAACCCACTCCGCTAGACCCAAACCCACTCGGCTAGACCCAAACCCACTCGGCTAGACCCAAACCCACTCGGCTAGACCCAAACCCACTCCGCTAGCCCCAAACACACTCCGCTAGATGTAAACCCACTCCGCTAGACCCAAACCCACTCCGCTAGACCCAAACCCACTCCGCTAGACCCAAACCCACTCCGCTAGACCCAAACACACTCAGCTAGACCCAAACCCACTCGGCTAGACCCAAACCCACTCTGCTAGACCCAAACCCAGTCGGCTACACCCAAACCCACTCCGCTAAACCCAAACCCACTCGGCTAGACCCAAACCCACTCGGCTAGACGCAAACCCACTCGGCCACACACAAACCCACTCCGCTAGACCCAAACCCACTTGGCTCGACCCAAACCCACTCGGCTAGACCCAAACCCACTCGGCTAGACTCAAACCCACTCGGCTAAACCCAAACCCACTCGGCTAGACCCAAACCCAATCGCTAGACCCAAACCCACTCGCTAGACCCAAACCCACTCGGCTAGACCCAAACACACTCGGCTAGACCCAAACCCACTCGGCTAGACACAAACCCACTCGGCGAGACCCAAACCCACTGCTCTAGACCCAAACCCAATCGGTCGGACCCAAACCCAGTCGGCCAGACCCAAACCCACTCGGCTAGACCCAAACCCACTCGGCTAGACCCAAACCCAATCGGCTAGACCCAAACCCACTCGGCTAGACTCAAACCCACTCGGCTAGACCCAAACCCAATCGGCTAGACCCAAACCCACTCGGCTACAACCAAACCCACTCGGCTACACCCAAACCCACTCGGCTAGACCCAAACCCACTCGGCTAGACCGAAACCCACTCGGCTAGACCCAAACCCACTCGGCTTGACCCAAACCCACTCAGCTGGACCGAAGCCCACTCAGCTAGATGCAAACCCACTCGGCTAGACCCAAACCCACTCGGCTAGACACAAACCCCCTCGGCTAGACCCAAACCCACTCGGCTAGGACCAAACCCACTCGGCTAGACCCAAACCCACTCGGCTAGACCGAAACCCACTCGGCTAGACCCAAACCCACTCGGCTAGACTCCAACCCACTCGGCTAAACCCAAACCCACTCGGCTAGACCCAAACCCAATCGCTAGACCCAAACCCACTCGCTAGACCCAAACACACTCGGCTAGACCCAAACACACTCGGCTAGACCCAAACCCACTCGGCTAGACACAAACCCACTCGGCGAGACCCAAACCCACTGCTCTAGACCCAAACCCACTCGGTCGAACCCAAACCCAGTCGGCCAGACCCAGACCCACTCGGCTAGACCCAAACCCACTCGGCGAGACCCAAACCCACTGCTCTAGACCCAAACCCACTCGGTCGAACCCAAACCCAGTCGGCCAGACCCAAACCCACTCGGCTAGACTCAAACCCACTCGGCTAGACCCAAACCCAATCGTCTAGACCCAAACCCACTCGGCTAGACTCAAACCCACTCGGCTAGACCCAAACCCAATCGGCTACACCCAAACCCACTCGGCTAGACCCAAACCCACTCGGCTACACCCAAATCCACTCGGATAGACCCAAACCCACTCGGCTAGACCCAAACCCACTCGGCTAGTCCCAAACCCACTCGGCTAAACCCTAACCCACTCGGCTAGACCCAAACCCACTCGCTAGACCCAAACCCACTCGCTAGACCCAAACCCACTCGGCTAGACCCAAACCCACTCGGCAAGACCGAAACCCACTCGGCTAGACCGAAACCCACTCGGCTAGACCCAAACCCACTCGGCTTGACCCAAACCCACTCAGCTGGACCGAAGCCCACTCAGCTAGATGCAAACCCACTCGGCTAGACCCAAACCCACTCGGCTAGACACAAACCCCCTCGGCTAGACCCAAACCCACTCGGCTAGGACCAAACCCACTCGGCTAGACCCAAACCCACTCGGCTAGACCGAAACCCACTCGGCTAGACCCAAACACACTCGGCTAGACTCCAACCCACTTGGCTAGACCCAAACCCACTCGGCAATACCCAAACCCACTCGGCTGGACCCAAACCCACTCGGCTAGACCCAAACCCACTCGGCTAGACCCAAACCCACTCGTTTTGGCCCAAACCCACTCGGCTAAACCCTAACCCACTCGGCTAGACCCAAACCCACTCGCAAGACCCAAACCCATTCGCTAGACCCAAACCCACTCGGCTAGACCCAAACCCACTCGGCTAGACAGAAACCCACTCGGCAATACCCAAACCCACTCGGCTAGACCCAAACCCACTCGGCTTGACCCAAACCCATTCGGCTAGACCCAAACCCACTCGGCTAGACCCAAACCCATTCTGCTAGTCCCAAACCCACTCGGCTAGACCCAAACCCACTCGGCTAGACCCAAACCCACTCGGCTAGACCCAAACCCACTCGGCTAGACACAAACCCAGTTGGGTAGACCCAAACCCACTCCGCTAGACCCAAACCCACTCGGCTAGACCCAAACCCACTCGGCTAGGCCCAGACCCACTCGGCTGGACCCAAACCCACTCAGCTAGCCCCAAACACACTCCGCTAGATGTAAACCCACTCCGCTAGACGCAAACCCACTCCGCTAGACCCAAACCCACTCCACTAGACCCAAACCCACTCCGCTAGGCCCAAACCCACTCGGCTAGACCAAAACCCGCTCGGCTAGACAGAAACCCACTCTGCTAGACCCAAACCCACTCGGCTAGACCCAAACCCACTCGGCTAGAGCCAAACCCACTCGGCTAGACCCAAACCCACTCGGCTAGACCCAAACCCACTCTGGTAGACCCAAACACACACCGCTAGACCCAAACCCACTCGGCAAGCCCCAAACCCACTCGGCTAGACCCAAACCCACTCCGCTAGACCCAAACCCACTCCGCTAGACCCAAACCCAGTCGGCTGGACCCAAACCCACTCGGCTAAACCCAAACGCACTCGGCTACACCCAAACCCACTCGGCTAGACCCAAACCAACTCGGCTAGACCCAAACCCACTCGGCTAGACCCAAACCCACTCGGCTCGACCCAAACCCACTCCGCTAGACCCAAACCCTTTCGGCTAGACCCAAACCCACTCGGCTAGACCGAAACCCAGTCGTCTAGACCCAAACCCACTCGGCTAGACCCAAACCCACTCGGCTGGACATAAACCCACTCGGCTAAACCCAAACCCACTCGGCTTCACCCAAACCCACTCGTCTAGACCCAAACCCACTCGGCTAGACCCAAACCCACTCGGCCACACACAAACCCACTCCGCTAGACCCAAACCCACTTGGCTCGACCCAAACCCACTCGGCTAGACCCAAACCCATTCGGCTAGACCCAAACCCACTCAGCTAGACTGAAACCTACTCGGCTAGACCCAAACCCACTCGGCTAGACTCAAACCCAGTCGGCTAAACCCAAACCCACTCGGCTAGACCCAAACCCAATCGCTAGACCCAAACCCACTCGCTAGACCCAAACCAACTTGGCTAGACCCAAACACAATCGGCTAGGCCCAAACCCACTCGGCTAGACACAAACCCACTCGGCGAGACCCAAACCCACTCCTCTAGACCCAAACCCACTCGGCTGGACCCAAACCCATTCGGCTAGACCCAAACCCACTCGGCTAGACCCAAACCCACTCCGCTAGACCCAAACCCACTCCACTAGACCCAAACCCACTCCGCTAGACCCAAACCCACTCGGCTAGAGCCAAACCCACTCGGCAAGACCCAAACCCACCCGGTTTGACCCAAACCCACTCGGCTAGACACAAGCCCACTCGGCTAGACCCAAACCCACTCGGCTAGACCCGAACCCACTCGGCTACACCCGAACCCACTCCGCTAGACCCAAACACACTCGGCTAGACCCAAACCCACTCGGCTGGACCCAAACCCACTCGGCTAGACCCAAATCCACTCGGCTAGACCCAAACCCACTCGGCTAGACCCAAACCCACTCGGCAAGGCCCAAACCCACTCGGCTAAACCCAAACCCACTCGGCTAGATCCAAACCCAATCGCTAGACCCAAACCCACTCGCTAGACCCAAACCCACTCGGCTAGACCCAAACCCACTCGGCTATCCCAAACCCACTCGGCTAGACACAAACCCACTCAGCTAGACCCAAACCCACTCTGCTAGTCCCAAACCCACTCGGCTAGACCCAAACCCACTCGGCTAGACCCAAACCCACTCGGCTAGACCCAAACCCACTCGGCTTGACCCAAATCCACTCGGCTTGACCCAAACACACTCGGCAAGACCCAAACCCACTCGGCTTGACCCAAACCCACACGGCTAGACTCAAACCCACTCGGCTAGACCCAAACCCACTCGGCTAGGACCAAACCCACTCGGCTAGACCCAAACCCACTCGGCTAGACCCAAACCCACTCGGCTAGACCCAAACCCACTCGGCTAGACCCCAACCCACTTGGCTAGACCCAAACCCACTCGGCAATACCCAAACCCACTCGGCTGGACCCAAACCCACTCGGCTATCCCAAACCCACTCGGCTAGACCCAAACCCACTCGGCTAGACCCAAACCCTCTCTGCTAGTCCCAAACCCACTCGGCTAGACCCAAACCCACTCGGCTAGACCGAAACCCACTCGGCTAGACCCAAACCCACTCCGCTAGACCCAAACCCACTCAGCTAGACTGAAACCCACTCGGCGAGACCCAAAACCACTCGGCTGGACCCAAACCCACTCCGCTAGACCCAAACCCACTCCGCTAGACCCAAACCCACTCCGCTAGACCCAAACCTACTCCGCTAGACCCAAACCCACTCCGCTAGACCCAAACCCACTCCGCTAGACCCAAACCCACTCCGCTAGACACAAACCCACTCCGCTAGACCCAAACCCAGTCCGCTAGACCCAAACCCAGTCCGCTAGAACCAACCCCACTCTGCTAGACACAAACACACTCCGCTAGATGTAAACCCAATCCGCTAGACCCAAACCCACTCCTCTAGACCCAAACCCACTCTGCTAGACCCAAACCCACTCGGCTAGACCCAAACCCACTCGGTTAGAGCCAAACCCACTCGACTAGAGCCAAACCCACTCGGCTAGACCCAAACCCCCTCGGCTAGACCCAAACCCACTCGCTAGACCCAAACCCACTCGGCTAGACACAAACACACTCCACTAGACCAAAACCCACTCAGCTAGACCCAAACCCACTCGGCTAGACCCAAACCCACTCGGCTAGACCGAAACCCAATCGGCAAGACCCAAACCCAATCCGCTAGACACAAACCCACTCCGCTAGACCCAAACCCACTCCGCTAGACTCAAACCCACTCCGCTAGACCCAAACCCACTCGGCTAGACCGAAACCCACTCGGCTAGACCCAAAAGCACTCGGCTAGACCCAAACCCACTCGGCTGGACTCAAACCCACTCGGCTAGACTCAAACCCACTCCGCTAGACCCAAACCCACTCGGCTAGACCCAAACCCACTCGGCTAGACCCAAACCCACTCCGCTAGACCCAAACCCACTCGGCTAGACCCAAACCCACTAGGCTAGACCCAAACCCACTCGGCTAGACCCAAACCCACTCGGCTAGACCCAAACCCACTCCGCCAGACTCAAACCCACTCGGCTATACCCAAACGCACTCGGCTAGACCCAAACCCACTCGGCTAGACTCAAACCCACTCAGCAAGACCCAAACCCACTCGGCTAGACCCAAACCCACTCGGGTAGACCCAAACCCACTCCGCTAGACCCAAACCCACTCGGCTAGACCCAAACCCACTCCGCTAGACCCAAACCCACTCGGCTAGATGGAAACCCACTCGGCTGGACACAAACCCACTCGGCTAGACCCAAACCCACTTGGCTAGGCCCAAACCCACTGGGCTACACCCAAACCCACTCCAGTAGACCCAAACCGACTCGGCTAGACCGAAACCCATTCGGCTAGACCCAAACCCACTCCGCTAGACCCAAACCCACTCGGGTAGACCAAAACCCACTCCGCTAGACCCAAAAGCACTCGGCCAGACCCAAACCCGCTCGGCTAGACTCAAACCCACTCGGCTAGACCCAAACCCACTTGGCTAGAACCAAACCCATTCGGCTAGACCCAAACCCACTCTGCTAGACCCAAACCCACTCAGCTAGACCCAAACCCATTCGGCTAGACCCAAACCCACTCGGCTAGACCCAAACCCACTTGGCTAGACCCAAACCCACTCGGCTAAACCCAAACCCACTCCGCTAGACCCAAACCCACTCGGCTAGACCGAAACCCACTCAGCTAGACCCAAACCCACTCGGCTAGACCCAAACCCACTCGGCTAGACCCAAACCCACTTGGCTGCACCCAAACCCACTCCACTAGACCCAAACCCACTCCGCTAGACCCAAACCCCTCTCCGCTAGACCCAAACCCACTCGGCTAGACCGAAACCCACTCGGCTAGACCCAAACGCACTCGGCTAGACCCATCCCACTCGGCTAGACTCAAACCCACTCGGCTAGACCCAAACCCACTCGGCTAGACCCAAACCCACTCGGCTACACCCAAACCCACTCCGCTAGACCCAAACCCACTCGGCTAGACCGAAACCCACTCAGCTAGACCCAAACCCACTCGGCTAGACCCAAACCCGCTCGGCTAGACCCAAACCCACTTGGCTACACCCAAACCCACTCCACTAGACCCAAACCCACTCCGCTAGACCCAAACCCACTCGGCTAGACCCAAACCCACTCGGCTAGACCCAAACCCAATCGGCTAGACCCAAACCCAATCCGCTAGACACAAACCCACTCCGCTAGACCCAAACCCACTCCGCTAGACTCAAACCCACTCCGCTAGACCCAAACCCACTCGGCTAGAACGAAACCCACTCGGCTAGACCCAAAAGCACTCGGCTAGACCCAAACCCACTCGGCTAGACTCAAACCCACTCGGCTAGACTCAAACCCACTCCGCTACACCCAAACCCACACGGCTAGACCCAAACCCACTCCGCTAGACCCAAACCCACTCAGCTAGACTGAAACCCTCTCGGCGAGACCCAAAACCACTCGGCTGGACCCAAACCCACTCCGCTAGACCCAAACCCACTCCGCTAGACCCAAACCCACTCCGCTAGACCCAAACCTACTCCGCTAGACCCAAACCCACTCCGCTAGACCCAAACCCACTCCGCTAGACCCAAACCCACTCCGCTAGACACAAACCCACTCCGCTAGACCCAAACCCAGTCCGCTAGACCCAAACCCAGTCCGCTAGAACCAACCCCACTCTGCTAGACACAAACACACTCCGCTAGATGTAAACCCAATCCGCTAGACCCAAACCCACTCCTCTAGACCCAAACCCACTCTGCTAGACCCAAACCCACTCGGCTAGACCCAAACCCACTCGGTTAGAGCCAAACCCACTCGACTAGAGCCAAACCCACTCGGCTAGACCCAAACCCCCTCGGCTAGACCCAAACCCACTCGCTAGACCCAAACCCACTCGGCTAGACACAAACACACTCCACTAGACCAAAACCCACTCAGCTAGACCCAAACCCACTCGGCTAGACCCAAACCCACTCGGCTAGACCGAAACCCAATCGGCAAGACCCAAACCCAATCCGCTAGACACAAACCCACTCCGCTAGACCCAAACCCACTCCGCTAGACTCAAACCCACTCCGCTAGACCCAAACCCACTCGGCTAGACCGAAACCCACTCGGCTAGACCCAAAAGCACTCGGCTAGACCCAAACCCACTCGGCTGGACTCAAACCCACTCGGCTAGACTCAAACCCACTCCGCTAGACCCAAACCCACTCGGCTAGACCCAAACCCACTCGGCTAGACCCAAACCCACTCCGCTAGACCCAAACCCACTCGGCTAGACCCAAACCCACTAGGCTAGACCCAAACCCACTCGGCTAGACCCAAACCCACTCGGCTAGACCCAAACCCACTCCGCCAGACTCAAACCCACTCGGCTATACCCAAACGCACTCGGCTAGACCCAAACCCACTCGGCTAGACTCAAACCCACTCAGCAAGACCCAAACCCACTCGGCTAGACCCAAACCCACTCGGGTAGACCCAAACCCACTCCGCTAGACCCAAACCCACTCGGCTAGACCCAAACCCACTCCGCTAGACCCAAACCCACTCGGCTAGATGGAAACCCACTCGGCTGGACACAAACCCACTCGGCTAGACCCAAACCCACTTGGCTAGGCCCAAACCCACTGGGCTACACCCAAACCCACTCCAGTAGACCCAAACCGACTCGGCTAGACCGAAACCCATTCGGCTAGACCCAAACCCAATCCGCTAGACCCAAACCCACTCGGGTAGACCAAAACCCACTCCGCTAGACCCAAAAGCACTCGGCCAGACCCAAACCCGCTCGGCTAGACTCAAACCCACTCGGCTAGACCCAAACCCACTTGGCTAGAACCAAACCCATTCGGCTAGACCCAAACCCACTCTGCTAGACCCAAACCCACTCAGCTAGACCCAAACCCATTCGGCTAGACCCAAACCCACTCGGCTAGACCCAAACCCACTTGGCTAGACCCAAACCCACTCGGCTAAACCCAAACCCACTCCGCTAGACCCAAACCCACTCGGCTAGACCGAAACCCACTCAGCTAGACCCAAACCCACTCGGCTAGACCCAAACCCACTCGGCTAGACCCAAACCCACTTGGCTGCACCCAAACCCACTCCACTAGACCCAAACCCACTCCGCTAGACCCAAACCCCTCTCCGCTAGACCCAAACCCACTCGGCTAGACCGAAACCCACTCGGCTAGACCCAAACGCACTCGGCTAGACCCATCCCACTCGGCTAGACTCAAACCCACTCGGCTAGACCCAAACCCACTCGGCTAGACCCAAACCCACTCGGCTACACCCAAACCCACTCCGCTAGACCCAAACCCACTCGGCTAGACCGAAACCCACTCAGCTAGACCCAAACCCACTCGGCTAGACCCAAACCCGCTCGGCTAGACCCAAACCCACTTGGCTACACCCAAACCCACTCCACTAGACCCAAACCCACTCCGCTAGACCCAAACCCACTCGGCTAGACCCAAACCCACTCGGCTAGACCCAAACCCAATCGGCTAGACCCAAACCCAATCCGCTAGACACAAACCCACTCCGCTAGACCCAAACCCACTCCGCTAGACTCAAACCCACTCCGCTAGACCCAAACCCACTCGGCTAGAACGAAACCCACTCGGCTAGACCCAAAAGCACTCGGCTAGACCCAAACCCACTCGGCTAGACTCAAACCCACTCGGCTAGACTCAAACCCACTCCGCTACACCCAAACCCACACGGCTAGACCCAAACCCACTCGGCTAGACCCAAACCCACTCCGCTAGACCCAAACCCACTCGGCTAGACCCAAACCCACTCGGCTAGACCCAAACCCACTCGGCTAGACCCAAACCCACTCGGCTGGACCCAAACCCACTCCGCCAGACTCAAACCACTCGGCTATACCCAAACGCACTCGGCTAGACCCAAACCCACTCGGCTAGACTCAAACCCACTCGGCAAGACCCAAACCCACTCGGCTAGACCCAAACCCACTCGGCTAGACCCAAACCCACTCGGCTAGACCCAAACCCACTCCGCTAGACCCAAACCCACTCGGCTAGACCCAAACCCACTCGGCGATAACCAAACCCACTCGGCCAGACCCAAACCCACTCGGCTAGACCCAAACCCACTCCGCCAGCCCCTAACCCACTCGGCTAGACACAAACGCACTCGGCTAGACCCAAACCCACTCGGCTAGACCCAAACCCACTCGGCAAGACCCAAACCCACTCGGCTAGACGCAAACCCACTCGGGTAGACCCAAACCCACTCCGCTAGACCCAAACCCACTCGGCTAGACCCAAACCCACTCCGCTAGACCCAAACCCACTCGGCTAGATGGAAACCCACTCAGCTAGACCCAAACCCACTCGGCTCGACCCAGACCCACTCGGCTAGACCCAAACCCACTTGGCTCCACCCAAACCCACTCCACTAGACCCAAACCCACTCTGCTAGACCCAAACCCCACTCCGCTAGACCCAAACCCACTCGGCTAGACCGAAACCCGCTCGGCCAGACCCAAACGCACTCGGCTGGACCCATCCCACTCGGCTAGACTCAAACCCACTCGGCTAGACCCAAACCCACTCGGCAAGACCCAAACCCACTCGCTAGACCCAAACCCGCTCGGCTAGACCCAAACCCACTCGGCAAGACCCAAACCCAATCGGCTAGACCCAAACCCAATCCGCTAGACACAAACCCACTCGGCTATACCCAAACGCACTCGGCAAGACCCAAACCCACTCGGCTAGACTCAAACCCACTCCGCTAGACCCAAACCCACTCGGCTAGACCCAAACCCACTCGGGTAGACCCAAACCCACTCCGCTAGACCCAAACCCACTCGGCTAGACCCAAACCCACTCCGCTAGACCCAAACCCACTCGGCTAGATGGAAACCCACTCGGCTGGACACAAACCCACTCGGCTAGACCCAAACCCACTTGGCTAGGCCCAAACCCACTGGGCTACACCCAAACCCACTCCAGTAGACCCAAACCGACTCGGCTAGACCCAAACCCATTCAGCTAGACCCAAACCCACTCCGCTAGACCCAAACCCACTCGGCTAGACCGAAACCCACTCCGCTAGACCCAAAAGCACTCGGCCAGACCCAAACCCGCTCGGCTAGACTCAAACCCACTCGGCTAGACCCAAACCCACTTGGCTAGAACCAAACCCATTCGGCTAGACCCAAACCCACTCTGCTAGACCCAAACCCACTCAGCTAGACCCAAACCCACTCGGCTAGACCCAAACCCACTCGGCTAGACCCAAACCCACTTGGCTAGACCCAAACCCACTCGGCTAAACCCAAACCCACTCCGCTAGACCCAAACCCACTCGGCTACACCCAAACCCACTCCGCTAGACCTAAACCCACTCGGCTAGACCGAAACCCACTCAGCTAGACCAAAACCCACTCGGCTAGACCCAAACCCGCTCGGCTAGACCCAAACCCACTTGGCTACACCCAAACCCACTCCACTAGACCCAAACCCACTCCGCTAGACCCAAACCCCACTCCGCTAGACCCAAACCCACTCGGCTAGACCGAAACCCACTCGGCTAGAGCCAAACGCACTCGGCTAGACCCATCCCACTCGGCTAGACTCAAACATAGAAACATAGAAACATAGAAAATAGGTGCAGGAGTAGGCCATTCGGCCCTTCGAGCCTGCACCGCCATTCAATGTGATCATGGCTGATCATCCAACTCAGTATCCCGTACCTGCCTTCTCTCCATACCCCCTGATCCCTTTAGCCACAAGTGCCACATCTAACGCCCTCTTAAATATAGCCAATGAACTGGCCTGAACTACCTTCTGTGGCAGAGAATTCCAGAGACTCACCACTCTCTGTGTAAAGAATGTTTTCCTCATTTCGGTCCTAAAGGAATTCCCCCTTATCCTTAGACTGTGACCCCTTGTTCTGGACTCCCCCAACATCGGGAACAATCTTCCAGCATCTAGCTTGTCCAACCCCTTAAGAATTTTGTAGGTTTCTATAAGATCCCCCCTCAATCTTCTAAATTCCATCGAGTACAAACCGAGTCTATCCAATCTTTCCTCATATGAAAGTCCTGACATCCCAGGAATCAGTCTGGTGAATCTTCTCTGTACCCCCTCTATGGCACGGATGTCTTTCCTCAGATTTGGAGACCAAAACTGTACGCAGTACTCCAGGTGTGGCCTCACCAAAACCCTGTACAACTGCAGTAGAACCTCCCTGCTCCTATACTCAAATCCTTTCGCTATGAAACCCACTCGGCTAGACCCAAACCCCCTCGGCTAGGTCCAAACCCACTCGCTAGACCCAAACCCACTCGGCTAGACCCAAACACACTCGGCCAGACCCAAACCCACTCAGCTAGACCGAAACCCACTCGGCTAGACCCAAACCCAATCGGCTAGACCCAAACCCAATCGGCTAGACCCAAACCACTAGGGTAGACCCAAACCCACTCGGCTAGCCCCAACCCCACTCGGCTAGACCCAAACCCACTCGGCTGGACCCAAACCCACTCGGCTAAACCCAAACCCACTCCACTAGACCAAAACCCACTCAGCTAGACCCAAACCCACTCGGCTAGACCCAAACCCACTCGGCTAGACCCAAACCCAATCGGCTAGACCCAAACCCAATCCGCTAGACACAAACCACTCCGCTAGACCCAAACCCACTCCGCTAGACTCAAACCCACTCCGCTAGACCCAAACCCACTCGGCTAGACCGAAACCCACTCGGCTAGACCCAAAAGCACTCGGCTAGACCCAAACCCACTCGGCTAGACTCAAACCCACTCGGCTAGACTCAAACCCACTCCGCTAGACCCAAACCCCCTCGGCTAGACCCAAACCCACTCGGCTAGACCCAAACCCACTCCGCTAGACCCAAACCCACTCGGCTAGACCCAAACCCACTCGGCTAGACCCAAACCCACTCGGCTAGACCCAAACCCACTCGGCTAGACCCAAACCCACTCCGCCAGACTCAAACCCACTCGGCTATACCCAAACGCACTCGGCTAGACCCAAACCCACTCGGCTAGACTCAAACCCACTCGGCAAGACCCAAACCCACTCGGCTAGACCCAAACCCACTCCGCTAGACCCAAACCCACTCGCCTAGACCCAAACCCACTTCGCTAGACCCAAACCCACTCGGCTAGATGGAAACCCACTCGGCTGGACACAAACCCACTCGGCTAGACCCAAACCCACTTGGCTAGGCCCAAACCCACTGGGCTACACCCAAACCCACTCCAGTAGACCCAAACCGACTCGGCTAGACCGAAACCCATTCGGCTAGACCCAAACCCACTCAGCTAGACCCAAACCCACTCGGCTAGACCAAAACCCACTCGGATAGACCCAAACCCACTTGGCTAGACCCAAACCCACTGGGCTACACCCAAACCCACTCCAGTAGACCCAAACCGACTCGGCTAGACCGAAACCCATTCGGCTAGACCCAAACCCACTCAGCTAGACCCAAACCCACTCGGCTAGACCAAAACCCACTCGGATAGACCCAAACCCACTTGGCTAGACCCAAACCCACTCGGCTAGACCCAAACCCACTCGGCTAGACCCAAACCCACTCCGCCAGACTCAAACCCACTCGGCTATACCCAAACGCACTCGGCTAGACCCAAACCCACTCGGCTAGACTCAAACCCACTCGGCAAGACCCAAACCCACTCGGCTAGACCCAAACCCACTCCGCTAGACCCAAACCCACTCGCCTAGACCCAAACCCACTTCGCTAGACCCAAACCCACTCGGCTAGATGGAAACCCACTCGGCTGGACACAAACCCACTCGGCTAGACCCAAACCCACTTGGCTAGGCCCAAACCCACTGGGCTACACCCAAACCCACTCCAGTAGACCCAAACCGACTCGGCTAGACCGAAACCCATTCGGCTAGACCCAAACCCACTCAGCTAGACCCAAACCCACTCGGCTAGACCAAAACCCACTCGGATAGACCCAAACCCACTTGGCTAGACCCAAACCCACTCGGCTAAACCCAAACCCACTCCGCTAGACCCAAACCCACTCGGCTAGACCGAAACCCACTCAGCTAGACCCAAACCCACTCGGCTAGACCCAAACCCACTCGGCTAGACCCAAACCCACTTGGCTACACCCAAACCCACTCCACTAGACCCAAACCCACTCCGCTAGACCCAAACCCCTCTCCGCTAGACCCAAACCCACTCGGCTAGACCGAAACCCACTCGGCTAGACCCAAACGCACTCGGCTAGACCCATCCCACTCGGCTAGACTCAAACCCACTCGGCTAGACCCAAACCCACTCGGCTAGACCCAAACCCACTCGGCTACACCCAAACACACTCCGCTAGACCCAAACCCACTCGGCTAGACCGAAACCCACTCAGCTCGACCCAAACCCACTCGGCTAGACCCAAACCCGCTCGGCTAGACCCAAACCCACTTGGCTACACCCAAACCCACTCCACTAGACCCAAACCCACTCCGCTAGACCCAAACCCCACTCCGCTAGACCCAAACCCACTCGGCTAGACCGAAACCCACTCGGCTAGAGCCAAACGCACTCGGCTAGACCCATCCCACTCGGCTAGACTCAAACCCACTCGGCCAGACCCAAACCCCCTCGGCTAGACCCAAACCCACTCGGCTAGACCCATCCCACTCGGCTAGACTCAAACCCACTCGGCTAGACCCAAACCCCCTCGGCTAGACCCAAACCCACTCAGTTAGACCCAAACCCACTCGGCCAGACCCAAACCCAATCGGCTAGACCCAAACCCAATCGGCTAGACCCAAACCCACTCGGGTAGACCCAAACCCAATCCGCTAGACACAAACCCACTCCGCTAGACCCAAACCCACTCCGCTAGACTCAAACCCACTCCGCTAGACCCAAACCCACTCGGCTAGACCGAAACCCACTCGGCTAGACCCAAAAGCACTCGGCTAGACCCAAACCCACTCGGCTAGACTCAAACCCACTCGGCTAGACTCAAACCCACTCCGCTAGACCCAAACCCACACGGCTAGACCCAAACCCACTCGGCTAGACCCAAACCCACTCCGCTAGACCCAAACCCACTCGGCTAGACCCAAACCCACTCGGCTGGACCCAAACCCACTCCGCCAGACTCAAACCCACTCGGCTATACCCAAACGCACTCGGCTAGACCCAAACCCACTCGGCTAGACTCAAACCCACTCGGCAAGACCCAAACCCACTCGGCTAGACCCAAACCCACTCGGCTAGACCCAAACCCACTCGGCTAGACCCAAACCCACTCCGCTAGACCCAAACCCACTCGGCTAGACCCAAACCCACTCGGCGATAACCAAACCCACTCGGCTAGACCCAAACCCACTCGGCTAGACCCAAACCCACTCCGCCAGACCCAAACCCACTCGGCTAGACACAAACGCACTCGGCTAGACCCAAACCCACTCGGCTAGACCCAAACCCACTCGGCAAGACCCAAACCCACTCGGCTAGACGCAAACCCACTCGGGTAGACCCAAACCCACTCCGCTAGACCCAAACCCACTCGGCTAGACCCAAACCCACTCCGCTAGACCCAAACCCACTCGGCTAGATGGAAACCCACTCGTCTGGACACAAACCCACTCGGCTAGACCCAAACCCACTCGGCTCGTCCCAAACCTACTGGGCTACATCCAAACCCACTCTAGTAGACCCAAACCGACTCGGCTAGACCCAAACCCATTCGGCTAGACCCAAACCCACTCCGCTCGACCGAAACCCACTCGGCTAGACCGAAACCCACTCGGCTAGACCCAAAAGCACTCGGCCAGACCCAAACCCGCTCGGCTAGACTCAAACCCACTCGGCTAGACCCAAACCCACTCGGCTAGACCCAAACCCACTCTGCTAGACCCAAACCCACTCAGCTAGACCCAAACCCACTCGGCTAGACCCAAACCCACTCGGCTAGACCCAAACCCACTCGGCTAGACCCAAACCCACTCGGCTAAACCCAAACCCACTCCGCTAGACCCAAACCCACTCGGCTAGATGGAAACCCACTCAGCTAGACCCAAACCCACTCGGCTAGACCCAGACCCACTCGGCTAGACCCAAACCCACTTGGCTCCACCCAAACCCACTCCACTAGACCCAAACCCACTCCGCTAGACCCAAACCCCACTCCGCTAGACCCAAACCCACTCGGCTAGACCGAAACCCGCTCGGCCAGACCCAAACGCACTCGGCTGGACCCATCCCACTCGGCTAGACTCAAACCCACTCGGCTAGACCCAAACCCACTCGGCTAGACCCAAACCCACTCGCTAGACCCAAACCCACTCGGCTAGACCCAAACCCACTCGGCAAGACCCAAACCCACTCGGCTAGACCCAAACCCACTCGGCTAGACCCAAACCCACTCGGCTAGACCCAAACCCACTCGGCTAGACTCAAACCCACTCCGCTAGACCCAAACCCACTCGGCTAGACCCAAACCCACTCGGGTAGACCCAAACCCACTCCGCTAGACCCAAACCCACTCGGCTAGACCCAAACCCACTCCGCTAGACCCAAACCCACTCGGCTAGATGGAAACCCACTCGGCTGGACACAAACCCACTCGGCTAGACCCAAACCCACTTGGCTAGGCCCAAACCCACTGGGCTACACCCAAACCCACTCCAGTAGACCCAAACCGACTCGGCTAGACCGAAACCCATTCAGCTAGACCAAAACCCACTCCGCTAGACCCAAACCCACTCGGCTAGACGGAAACCCACTCCGCTAGACCCAAAAGCACTCGGCCAGACCCAAACCCGCTCGGCTAGACTCAAACCCACTCGGCTAGACCCAAACCCACTTGGCTAGAACCAAACCCATTCGGCTAGACCCAAACCCACTCTGCTAGACCCAAACCCACTCAGCTAGTCCAAAACCCACTCGGCTAGACCCAAACCCACTCGGCTAGACCCAAACCCACTTGGCTAGACCCAAACCCACTCGGCTAAACCCAAACCCACTCCGCTAGACCCAAACCCACTCGGCTACACCCAAACCCACTCCGCTAGACCAAAACCCACTCAGCTAGACCCAAACCCACTCGGCTAGACACAAACCCACTCGGCTAGACCCAAACCCAATCGGCTAGACCCAAACCCAATCCGCTAGACACAAACCCACTCCGCTAGACCCAAACCCACTCCGCTAGACTCAAACCCACTCCGCTAAACCCAAACCCACTCGGCTAGACCGAAACCCACTCGGCTAGACCCAAAAGCACTCGGCTAGACCCAAACCCACTCGGCTAGACTCAAACCCACTCGGCTAGACTCAAACCCACACCGCTAGACCCAAACCCACTCGGCTAGACCCAAACCCACTCGGCTAGACCCAAACCCACTCGGCTAGACCCAAACCCACTCGGCTAGACCCAAACCCACTCCGCCAGACTCAAACCCACTCGGCTATACCCAAACGCACTCGGCTAGACCCAAACCCACTCGGCTAGACTCAAACCCACTCGGCAAGACCCAAACCCACTCGGCTAGACCCAAACCCACTCGGGTAGAGCCAAACCCACTCCGCTAGACCCAAACCCACTCGCCTAGACCCAAACCCACTCGGCCAGATGGAAACCCACTCGGCTGGACACAAACCCACTTGGCTAGGCCCAAACCCACTGGGCTACACCCAAACCCACTCCAGTAGACCCAAACCGACTCGGCTAGACCGAAACCCATTCGGCTAGACCCAAACCCACTCAGCTAGACCCAAACCCACTCGGCTAGACCAAAACCCACTCGGATAGACCCAAACCCACTTGGCTAGACTCAAACCCACTCGGCTAAACCCAAACCCACTCCGCTAGACCCAAACCCACTCGGCTAGACCGAAACCCACTCAGCTAGACGCAAACCCACTCGGCTAGACCCAAACCCACTCGGCTAGACCCAAACCCACTTGGCTACACCCAAACCCACTCCACTAGACCCAAACCCACTCCGCTAGACCCAAACCCCTCTCCGATGGACCCAAACCCACTCGGCTAGACCGAAACCCACTCGGCTAGACCCAAACGCACTCGGCTAGACCCATCCCACTCGGCTAGACTCAAACCCACTCGGCTAGACCCAAACCCACTCGGCTAGACCCAAACCCACTCGGCTACACCCAAACCCACTCCGCTAGACCCAAACCCACTCGGCTAGACCGAAACCCACTCAGCTCGACCCAAACCCACTCGGCTAGACCCAAACCCGCTCGGCTAGACCCAAACCCACTTGGCTACACCCAAACCCACTCCACTAGACCCAAACCCACTCCGCTAGACCCAAACCCCACTCCGCTAGACCCAAACCCACTCGGCTAGACCGAAACCCACTCGGCTAGAGCCAAACGCACTCGGCTAGACCCATCCCACTCGGCTAGACTCAAACCCACTCGGCTAGACCCAAACCCCCTCGGCTAGACCCAAACCCACTCGGCTAGACCCATCCCACTCGGCTAGACTCAAACCCACTCGGCTAGACCCAAACCCCCTCGGCTAGACCCAAACCCACTCGCTAGACCCAAACCCACTCGGCTAGACCCAAACACACTCGGCTAGAGCCAAACCCACTCAGTTAGACCCAAACCCACTCGGCCAGACCCAAACCCAATCGGCTAGACCCAAACCCAATCGGCTAGACCCAAACCCACTCGGCTAGACCCAAACCCACTCGGCTAGACTCAAACCCACTCCGCTAGACCCAAACCCACTCGGCTAGACCCAAACCCACTCGGGTAGACCCAAACCCACTCCGCTAGACCCAAACCCACTCGGCTAGACCCAAACCCACTCCGCTAGACCCAAACCCACTCGGCTAGATGGAAACCCACTCGGCTGGACACAAACCCACTCGGCTAGACCCAAACCCACTTGGCTAGGCCCAAACCCACTGGGCTACACCCAAACCCACTCCAGTAGACCCAAACCGACTCGGCTAGACCGAAACCCATTCAGCTAGACCAAAACCCACTCCGCTAGACCCAAACCCACTCGGCTAGACGGAAACCCACTCCGCTAGACCCAAAAGCACTCGGCCAGACCCAAACCCGCTCGGCTAGACTCAAACCCACTCGGCTAGACCCAAACCCACTTGGCTAGAACCAAACCCATTCGGCTAGACCCAAACCCACTCTGCTAGACCCAAACCCACTCAGCTAGTCCAAAACCCACTCGGCTAGACCCAAACCCACTCGGCTAGACCCAAACCCACTTGGCTAGACCCAAACCCACTCGGCTAAACCCAAACCCACTCCGCTAGACCCAAACCCACTCGGCTACACCCAAACCCACTCCGCTAGACCAAAACCCACTCAGCTAGACCCAAACCCACTCGGCTAGACACAAACCCACTCGGCTAGACCCAAACCCAATCGGCTAGACCCAAACCCAATCCGCTAGACACAAACCCACTCCGCTAGACCCAAACCCACTCCGCTAGACTCAAACCCACTCCGCTAAACCCAAACCCACTCGGCTAGACCGAAACCCACTCGGCTAGACCCAAAAGCACTCGGCTAGACCCAAACCCACTCGGCTAGACTCAAACCCACTCGGCTAGACTCAAACCCACACCGCTAGACCCAAACCCACTCGGCTAGACCCAAACCCACTCGGCTAGACCCAAACCCACTCGGCTAGACCCAAACCCACTCGGCTAGACCCAAACCCACTCCGCCAGACTCAAACCCACTCGGCTATACCCAAACGCACTCGGCTAGACCCAAACCCACTCGGCTAGACTCAAACCCACTCGGCAAGACCCAAACCCACTCGGCTAGACCCAAACCCACTCGGGTAGAGCCAAACCCACTCCGCTAGACCCAAACCCACTCGCCTAGACCCAAACCCACTCGGCCAGATGGAAACCCACTCGGCTGGACACAAACCCACTCGGCTAGACCCAAACCCACTTGGCTAGGCCCAAACCCACTGGGCTACACCCAAACCCACTCCAGTAGACCCAAACCGACTCGGCTAGACCGAAACCCATTCGGCTAGACCCAAACCCACTCAGCTAGACCCAAACCCACTCGGCTAGACCAAAACCCACTCGGATAGACCCAAACCCACTTGGCTAGACTCAAACCCACTCGGCTAAACCCAAACCCACTCCGCTAGACCCAAACCCACTCGGCTAGACCGAAACCCACTCAGCTAGACGCAAACCCACTCGGCTAGACCCAAACCCACTCGGCTAGACCCAAACCCACTTGGCTACACCCAAACCCACTCCACTAGACCCAAACCCACTCCGCTAGACCCAAACCCCTCTCCGATGGACCCAAACCCACTCGGCTAGACCGAAACCCACTCGGCTAGACCCAAACGCACTCGGCTAGACCCATCCCACTCGGCTAGACTCAAACCCACTCGGCTAGACCCAAACCCACTCGGCTAGACCCAAACCCACTCGGCTACACCCAAACCCACTCCGCTAGACCCAAACCCACTCGGCTAGACCGAAACCCACTCAGCTCGACCCAAACCCACTCGGCTAGACCCAAACCCGCTCGGCTAGACCCAAACCCACTTGGCTACACCCAAACCCACTCCACTAGACCCAAACCCACTCCGCTAGACCCAAACCCCACTCCGCTAGACCCAAACCCACTCGGCTAGACCGAAACCCACTCGGCTAGAGCCAAACGCACTCGGCTAGACCCATCCCACTCGGCTAGACTCAAACCCACTCGGCTAGACCCAAACCCCCTCGGCTAGACCCAAACCCACTCGGCTAGACCCATCCCACTCGGCTAGACTCAAACCCACTCGGCTAGACCCAAACCCCCTCGGCTAGACCCAAACCCACTCGCTAGACCCAAACCCACTCGGCTAGACCCAAACACACTCGGCTAGAGCCAAACCCACTCAGTTAGACCCAAACCCACTCGGCCAGACCCAAACCCAATCGGCTAGACCCAAACCCAATCGGCTAGACCCAAACCCACTCGGCTAGACCCAAACCCACTCGGCTAGACTCAAACCCACTCCGCTAGACCCAAACCCACTCGGCTAGACCCAAACCCACTCGGGTAGACCCAAACCCACTCCGCTAGACCCAAACCCACTCGGCTAGACCCAAACCCACTCCGCTAGACCCAAACCCACTCGGCTAGATGGAAACCCACTCGGCTGGACACAAACCCACTCGGCTAGACCCAAACCCACTTGGCTAGGCCCAAACCCACTGGGCTACACCCAAACCCACTCCAGTAGACCCAAACCGACTCGGCTAGACCGAAACCCATTCAGCTAGACCAAAACCCACTCCGCTAGACCCAAACCCACTCGGCTAGACGGAAACCCACTCCGCTAGACCCAAAAGCACTCGGCCAGACCCAAACCCGCTCGGCTAGACTCAAACCCACTCGGCTAGACCCAAACCCACTTGGCTAGAACCAAACCCATTCGGCTAGACCCAAACCCACTCTGCTAGACCCAAACCCACTCAGCTAGTCCAAAACCCACTCGGCTAGACCCAAACCCACTCGGCTAGACCCAAACCCACTTGGCTAGACCCAAACCCACTCGGCTAAACCCAAACCCACTCCGCTAGACCCAAACCCACTCGGCTACACCCAAACCCACTCCGCTAGACCAAAACCCACTCAGCTAGACCCAAACCCACTCGGCTAGACACAAACCCACTCGGCTAGACCCAAACCCAATCGGCTAGACCCAAACCCAATCCGCTAGACACAAACCCACTCCGCTAGACCCAAACCCACTCCGCTAGACTCAAACCCACTCCGCTAAACCCAAACCCACTCGGCTAGACCGAAACCCACTCGGCTAGACCCAAAAGCACTCGGCTAGACCGAAACCCACTCGGCTAGAGCCAAACGCACTCGGCTAGACCCATCCCACTCGGCTAGACTCAAACCCACTCGGCTAGACCCAAACCCCCTCGGCTAGACCCAAACCCACTCGGCTAGACCCATCCCACTCGGCTAGACTCAAACCCACTCGGCTAGACCCAAACCCCCTCGGCTAGACCCAAACCCACTCGCTAGACCCAAACCCACTCGGCTAGACCCAAACACACTCGGCTAGAGCCAAACCCACTCAGTTAGACCCAAACCCACTCGGCCAGACCCAAACCCAATCGGCTAGACCCAAACCCAATCGGCTAGACCCAAACCCACTCGGCTAGACCCAAACCCACTCGGCTAGCCCCAAACCCACTCGGCTAGACCCAAACCCACTCGGCTAGACCCAAACCCACTCGGCTAAACCCACACCCACTCCACTAGACCAAAACCCACTCAGCTAGACCCAAACCCACTCGGCTAGACCCAAACCCACTCGGCTAGACCCAAACCCAATCGGCTAGACCCAAACCCAATCCGCTAGACACAAACCCACTCCGCTAGAACCAAACCCACTCCGCTAGACTCAAACCCACTCCGCTAGACCCAAACCCACTCGGCTAGACCGAAACCCACTCGGCTAGACCCAAAAGCACTCGGCTAGACCCAAACCCACTCGGCTAGACTCAAACCCACTCGGCTAGACTCAAACCCACTCCGCTAGACCCAAACCCACTCGGCTAGACCCAAACCCACTCGGCTAGACCCAAACCCACTCCGCTAGACCCAAACCCACTCGGCTAGACCCAAACCCACTCGGCTAGACCCAAACCCACTCGGCTAGACCCAAACCCACTCGGCTGGACCCAAACCCACTCCGCCAGACTCAAACCCACTCGGCTATACCCAAACGCACTCGGCTAGACCCAAACCCACTCGGCTAGACTCAAACCCACTCGGCAAGACCCAAACCCACTCGGCTAGACCCAAACCCACTCGGCTAGACCCAAACCCACTCGGCTAGACCCAAACCCACTCGGCTAGACCCAAACCCACTCCGCTAGACCCAAACCCACTCGGCTAGACCCAAACCCACTCGGCGATAACCAAACCCACTCGGCTAGACCCAAACCCACTCGGCTAGACCCAAACCCACTCCGCCAGACCCAAACCCACTCGGCTAGACACAAACGCACTCGGCTAGACAAAAACCCACTCGGCTAGACCCAAACCCACTCGGCAAGACCCAAACCCACTCGGCTAGACGCAAACCCACTCGGGTAGACCCAAACCCACTCCGCTAGACCCAAACCCACTCGGCTAGACCCAAACCCACTCCGCTAGACCCAAACCCACTCGGCTAGATGGAAACCCACTCGTCTGGACACAAACCCACTCGGCTAGACCCAAACCCACTCGGCTCGTCCCAAACCTACTGGGCTACATCCAAACCCACTCTAGTAGACCCAAACCGACTCGGCTAGACCCAAACCCATTCGGCTAGACCCAAACCCACTCCGCTAGACCGAAACCCACTCGGCTAGACCGAAACCCACTCGGCTAGACCCAAAAGCACTCGGCCAGACCCAAACCCGCTCGGCTAGACTCAAACCCACTCGGCTAGACCCAAACCCACTCGGCTAGACCCAAACCCACTCTGCTAAACCCAAACCCACTCAGCTAGACCCAAACCCACTCGGCTAGACCCAAACCCACTCGGCTAGACCCAAACCCACTCGGCTAGACCCAAACCCACTCGGCTAAACCCAAACCCACTCCGCTAGACCCAAACCCACTCGGCTAGATGGAAACCCACTCAGCTAGACCCAAACCCACTCGGCTAGACCCATACCCACTCGGCTAGACCCAAACCCACTTGGCTCCACCCAAACCCACTCCACGAGACCCAAACCCACTCCGCTAGACCCAAACCCCACTCCGCTAGACCCAAACCCACTCGGCTAGACCGAAACCCGCTCGGCCAGACCCAAACGCACTCGGCTGGACCCATCCCACTCGGCTAGACTCAAACCCACTCGGCTAGACCCAAACCCACTCGGCTAGACCCAAACCCACTCGCTAGACCCAAACCCACTCGGCTAGACCCAAACCCACTCGGCAAGACCCAAACCCACTCGGCTAGACCCAAACCCACTCGGCTAAACCCAAACCCACTCCACTAGACCAAAACCCACTCAGCTAGACCCAATTCCACTCGGCTGGACCCCAACCCACTCGGCTAGACCCAAACCCACTCGGCTACACCCAAACCCGCTCGGCTAGACCCAAACCCACTCGGCTAGACCCAAACCCAATCGGCTAGACCCAAATCCACTCGGCTAGACCCAAACCCACTCGGCTAGACCCAAACCCACTCAGCTAGACCCAAACCCACTTGGCTAGACCCAAACCCACTCGGCTAGACCCAAACCCACTCGGCTAGACTCAAACCCACTCGGCTAGACCCAAACACACTCGGCTAGACCCAAACCCACTCGGCTAGACCCAAATCCACTCCGCTAGACCCAAACCCACTCGGCTAGACCCAAACCCACTCGGCTAGACCCAAACCCACACGGCCAGACCCAAACACACTCGGCTAGACCCAAACCCAATCGGCTAGACCGAAACCCACTCGGCTAGACCCAAACACACTCGGCTAGACCCAAACCCACTCGGCTAGACCCAAACCCACTCGGCTAGACCCAAACCCACTCGGCTAGAACCAAACCCAATCGGCTACACCCAAAGCCACTCGGCTAAACCCAAACCCACTCGGCTAGACCCAAACTCACTCCGCTAGACACAAACCCACTCCGCTAGACCCAAACCCACTCCGCTAGACTCAAACCCACTCCGCTAGACCCAAACCCACTCGGCTAGACCCAAACCCACTCGGCTAGCCCCAAACCCACTCGGCTAGACCCAAACCCACTCGGCTAGACCCAAACCCACTCGGCTAAACCCAAACCCACTCCACTAGACCAAAACCCTCTCAGGTAGACCCAAACCCACTCGGCTAGACCCAAACCCACTCGGCTAGACCCAAACCCAATCGGCTAGACCCAAACCCACTCCGCTAGACACAAACCCACTCCGCTAGACCCAAACCCACTCCGCTAGACTCAAACCCACTCCGCTAGACCCAAACCCACTCGGCTAGACCGAAACCCACTCGGCTAGACCCAAAAGCACTCGGCTAGACCGAACCCACTCGGCTGGACCCATAAGCACTCGGCTAGACCTAAACCCACTTGGCTAGACTCAAACCCACTCCGCTAGACCCAAACCCAGTCGGCTAGACCCAAACCCACTCGGCTAGACCCAAACCCACTCCGCTAGACCCAAACCCACTCGGCTAGACCCAAACCCACTCGGCGATAACCAAACCCACTCGGCTAGACCCAAACCCACTCGGCTAGACCCAAACCCACTCCGCCAGACCCAAACCCACTCGGCTAGACACAAACGCACTCGGCTAGACCCAAACCCACTCGGCTAGACTCAAACCCACTCGGCAAGACCCAAACCCACTCGGCTAGACGCAAACCCACTCGGGTAGACCCAAACCCACTCGGCTAGACCCAAACCCACTCGGCTAGACCCAAACCCACTCCGCTAGACCCAAACCCACTCGGCTAGATGGAAACCCACTCGTCTGGACACAAACCCACACAGCTAGACCCAAACCCACTCGGCTCGGCCCAAACCCACTGGGCAACATCCAAACCCACTCTAGTAGACCCAAACCGACTCGGCTAGACCCAAACCCATTCGGCTAGACCTAAAAACTCCGCTAGACCGAAACCCACTCGGCTAGACCGAAACCCACTCGGCTAGACCCAAAAGCACTCGGCCAGACCCAAACCCGCTCGGCTAGACTCAAACCCACTCGGCTAGACCCAAACCCACTCGGCTAGACCCAAACCCACTCTGCTAGACCCAAACCCACTCAGCTAGACCCAAACCCACTCGGCTAGACCCAAACCCACTCGGCTAGACCCAAACCCACTCGGCTAGACCCAAACCCACTCGGCTAAACCCAAACCCACTCCGCTAGACCCAAACCCACTCGGCTAGATGGAAACCCACTCAGCTGGACCCAAACCGACTCGGCTAGACCCAGACCCACTCGGCTAGACCCAAACCCACTTGGCTACACCCAAACCCACTCCACTAGACCCAAACCCACTCCGCTAGAACCAAACCCCACTCCGCTAGACCCAAACCCACTCGGCTAGACCGAAACCCACTCCGCTAGACCCAAACCCACTCGGCTACACCCAAACCCACTCCGCTAGACCCAAACCCACTCGGCTAGACCGAAACCCACTCAGCTAGACCCAAACCCACTCGGCTAGACCCAAACCCGCTCGGCTAGACCCAAACCCACTTGGCTACACCCAAACCCACTCCACTAGACCCAAACCCACTCCGCTAGACCCAAACCCCACTCCGCTAGACCCAAACCCACTCGGCTAGACCGAAACCCACTCGGCTAGAGCCAAACGCACTCGGCTAGACCCATCCCACTCGGCTAGACTCAAACCCACTCGGCTAGACCCAAACCCCCTCGGCTAGGTCCAAACCCACTCGCTAGACCCAAACCCACTCGGCTAGACCCAAACACACTCGGCTAGACCCAAACCCACTCAGCTAGACCGAAACCCACTCGGCTAGACCCAAACCCAATCGGCTAGACCCAAACCCAATCGGCTAGACCCAAACCCACTCGGGTAGACCCAAACCCACTCGGCTAGCCCCAAACCCACTCGGCTAGACCCAAACCCACTCGGCTGGACCCAAACCCACTCGGCTAAACCCAAACCCACTCCACTAGACCAAAACCCACTCAGCTAGACCCAAACCCACTCGGCTAGACACAAACCCACTCGGCTAGACCCAAACCCAATCGGCTAGACCCAAACCCAATCCGCTAGACACAAACCCACTCCGCTAGACCCAAACCCACTCCGCTAGACTCAAACCCACTCCGCTAAACCCAAACCCACTCGGCTAGACCGAAACCCACTCGGCTAGACCCAAAAGCACTCGGCTAGACCCAAACCCACTCGGCTAGACTCAAACCCACTCGGCTAGACTCAAACCCACACCGCTAGACCCAAACCCACTCGGCTAGACCCAAACCCACTCGGCTAGACCCAAACCCACTCGGCTAGACCCAAACCCACTCGGCTAGACCCAAACCCACTCCGCCAGACTCAAACCCACTCGGCTATACCCAAACGCACTCGGCTAGACCCAAACCCACTCGGCTAGACTCAAACCCACTCGGCAAGACCCAAACCCACTCGGCTAGACCCAAACCCACTCGGGTAGAGCCAAACCCACTCCGCTAGACCCAAACCCACTCGCCTAGACCCAAACCCACTCGGCTAGATGGAAACCCACTCGGCTGGACACAAACCCACTCGGCTAGACCCAAACCCACTTGGCTAGGCCCAAACCCACTGGGCTACACCCAAACCCACTCCAGTAGACCCAAACCGACTCGGCTAGACCGAAACCCATTCGGCTAGACCCAAACCCACTCAGCTAGACCCAAACCCACTCGGCTAGACCAAAACCCACTCGGATAGACCCAAACCCACTTGGCTAGACTCAAACCCACTCGGCTAAACCCAAACCCACTCCGCTAGACCCAAACCCACTCGGCTAGACCGAAACCCACTCAGCTAGACGCAAACCCACTCGGCTAGACCCAAACCCACTCGGCTAGACCCAAACCCACTTGGCTACACCCAAACCCACTCCACTAGACCCAAACCCACTCCGCTAGACCCAAACCCCTCTCCGCTGGACCCAAACCCACTCGGCTAGACCGAAACCCACTCGGCTAGACCCAAACGCACTCGGCTAGACCCATCCCACTCGGCTAGACTCAAACCCACTCGGCTAGACCCAAACCCACTCGGCTAGACCCAAACCCACTCGGCTACACCCAAACCCACTCCGCTAGACCCAAACCCACTCGGCTAGACCGAAACCCACTCAGCTCGACCCAAACCCACTCGGCTAGACCCAAACCCGCTCGGCTAGACCCAAACCCACTTGGCTACACCCAAACCCACTCCACTAGACACAAACCCACTCCGCTAGACCCAAACCCCACTCCGCTAGACCCAAACCCACTCGGCTAGACCGAAACCCACTCGGCTAGAGCCAAACGCACTCGGCTAGACCCATCCCACTCGGCTAGACTCAAACCCACTCGGCTAGACCCAAACCCCCTCGGCTAGACCCAAACCCACTCGGCTAGACCCATCCCACTCGGCTAGACTCAAACCCACTCGGCTAGACCCAAACCCCCTCGGCTAGACCCAAACCCACTCGCTAGACCCAAACCCACTCGGCTAGACCCAAACACACTCGGCTAGACCCAAACCCACTCAGTTAGACCCAAACCCACTCGGCCAGACCCAAACCCAATCGGCTAGACCCAAACCCAATCGGCTAGACCCAAACCCACTCGGGTAGACCCAAACCCACTCGGCTAGCCCCAAACCCACTCGGCTAGACCCAAACCCACTCGGCTAGACCCAAACCCACTCGGCTAAACCCACACCCACTCCACTAGACCAAAACCCACTCAGCTAGACCCAAACCCACTCGGCTAGACCCAAACCCACTCGGCTAGACCCAAACCCAATCGGCTAGACCCAAACCCAATCCGCTAGACACAAACCCACTCCGCTAGAACCAAACCCACTCCGCTAGACTCAAACCCACTCCGCTAGACCCAAACCCACTCGGCTAGACCGAAACCCACTCGGCTAGACCCAAAAGCACTCGGCTAGACCCAAACCCACTCGGCTAGACTCAAACCCACTCGGCTAGACTCAAACCCACTCCGCTAGACCCAAACCCACTCGGCTAGACCCAAACCCACTCGGCTAGACCCAAACCCACTCCGCTAGACCCAAACCCACTCGGCTAGACCCAAACCCACTCGGCTAGACCCAAACCCACTCGGCTAGACCCAAACCCACTCGGCTGGACCCAAACCCACTCCGCCAGACTCAAACCCACTCGGCTATACCCAAACGCACTCGGCTAGACCCAAACCCACTCGGCTAGACTCAAACCCACTCGGCAAGACCCAAACCCACTCGGCTAGACCCAAACCCACTCGGCTAGACCCAAACCCACTCGGCTAGACCCAAACCCACTCGGCTAGACCCAAACCCACTCCGCCAGACCCAAACCCACTCGGCTAGACCCAAACCCACTCGGCGATAACCAAACCCACTCGGCTAGACCCAAACCCACTCGGCTAGACCCAAACCCACTCCGCCAGACCCAAACCCACTCGGCTAGACACAAACGCACTCGGCTAGACCCAAACCCACTCGGCT
This sequence comes from Raja brachyura, assembly GCA_963514005.1. The sequence continues at coordinate 502,337 of CAUPSL010000968.1, forward strand.
AGACCCAAACCCACTCGGCAAGACCCAAACCCACTCGGCTAGACGCAAACCCACTCGGGTAGACCCAAACCCACTCCGCTAGACCCAAACCCACTCGGCTAGACCCAAACCCACTCCGCTAGACCCAAACCCACTCGGCTAGATGGAAACCCACTCGTCTGGACACAAACCCACTCGGCTAGACCCAAACCCACTCGGCTCGTCCCAAACCTACTGGGCTACATCCAAACCCACTCTAGTAGACCCAAACCGACTCGGCTAGACCCAAACCCATTCGGCTAGACCCAAACCCACTCCGCTAGACCGAAACCCACTCGGCTAGACCGAAACCCACTCGGCTAGACCCAAAAGCACTCGGCCAGACCCAAACCCGCTCGGCTAGACTCAAACCCACTCGGCTAGACCCAAACCCACTCGGCTAGACCCAAACCCACTCTGCTAAACCCAAACCCACTCAGCTAGACCCAAACCCACTCGGCTAGACCCAAACCCACTCGGCTAGACCCAAACCCACTCGGCTAGACCCAAACCCACTCGGCTAAACCCAAACCCACTCCGCTAGACCCAAACCCACTCGGCTAGATGGAAACCCACTCAGCTAGACCCAAACCCACTCGGCTAGACCCATACCCACTCGGCTAGACCCAAACCCACTTGGCTCCACCCAAACCCACTCCACGAGACCCAAACCCACTCCGCTAGACCCAAACCCCACTCCGCTAGACCCAAACCCACTCGGCTAGACCGAAACCCGCTCGGCCAGACCCAAACGCACTCGGCTGGACCCATCCCACTCGGCTAGACTCAAACCCACTCGGCTAGACCCAAACCCACTCGGCTAGACCCAAACCCACTCGCTAGACCCAAACCCACTCGGCTAGACCCAAACCCACTCGGCAAGACCCAAACCCACTCGGCTAGACCCAAACCCACTCGGCTAAACCCAAACCCACTCCACTAGACCAAAACCCACTCAGCTAGACCCAATTCCACTCGGCTGGACCCCAACCCACTCGGCTAGACCCAAACCCACTCGGCTACACCCAAACCCGCTCGGCTACACCCAAACCCACTCGGCTAGACCCAAACCCAATCGGCTAGACCCAAATCCACTCGGCTAGACCCAAACCCACTCGGCTAGACCCAAACCCACTCAGCTAGACCCAAACCCACTTGGCTAGACCCAAACCCACTCGGCTAGACCCAAACCCACTCGGCTAGACTCAAACCCACTCGGCTAGACCCAAACACACTCGGCTAGACCCAAACCCACTCGGCTAGACCCAAATCCACTCCGCTAGACCCAAAGCCACTCGGCTAGACCCAAACCCACTCGGCTAGACCCAAACCCACACGGCCAGACCCAAACACACTCGGCTAGACCCAAACCCAATCGGCTAGACCGAAACCCACTCGGCTAGACCCAAACACACTCGGCTAGACCCAAACCCACTCGGCTAGACCCAAACCCACTCGGCTAGACCCAAACCCACTCGGCTAGAACCAAACCCAATCGGCTACACCCAAAGCCACTCGGCTAGACCCAAACCCACTCGGCTAGACCCAAACTCACTCCGCTAGACACAAACCCACTCCGCTAGACCCAAACCCACTCCGCTAGACTCAAACCCACTCCGCTAGACCCAAACCCACTCGGCTAGACCCAAACCCACTCGGCTAGCCCCAAACCCACTCGGCTAGACCCAAACCCACTCGGCTAGACCCAAACCCACTCGGCTAAACCCAAACCCACTCCACTAGACCAAAACCCTCTCAGGTAGACCCAAACCCACTCGGCTAGACCCAAACCCACTCGGCTAGACCCAAACCCAATCGGCTAGACCCAAACCCACTCCGCTAGACACAAACCCACTCCGCTAGACCCAAACCCACTCCGCTAGACTCAAACCCACTCCGCTAGACCCAAACCCACTCGGCTAGACCGAAACCCACTCGGCTAGACCCAAAAGCACTCGGCTAGACCGAACCCACTCGGCTGGACCCATAAGCACTCGGCTAGACCTAAACCCACTTGGCTAGACTCAAACCCACTCCGCTAGACCCAAACCCAGTCGGCTAGACCCAAACCCACTCGGCTAGACCCAAACCCACTCCGCTAGACCCAAACCCACTCGGCTAGACCCAAACCCACTCGGCGATAACCAAACCCACTCGGCTAGACCCAAACCCACTCGGCTAGACCCAAACCCACTCCGCCAGACCCAAACCCACTCGGCTAGACACAAACGCACTCGGCTAGACCCAAACCCACTCGGCTAGACTCAAACCCACTCGGCAAGACCCAAACCCACTCGGCTAGACGCAAACCCACTCGGGTAGACCCAAACCCACTCGGCTAGACCCAAACCCACTCGGCTAGACCCAAACCCACTCCGCTAGACCCAAACCCACTCGGCTAGATGGAAACCCACTCGTCTGGACACAAACCCACACAGCTAGACCCAAACCCACTCGGCTCGGCCCAAACCCACTGGGCAACATCCAAACCCACTCTAGTAGACCCAAACCGACTCGGCTAGACCCAAACCCATTCGGCTAGACCTAAAAACTCCGCTAGACCGAAACCCACTCGGCTAGACCGAAACCCACTCGGCTAGACCCAAAAGCACTCGGCCAGACCCAAACCCGCTCGGCTAGACTCAAACCCACTCGGCTAGACCCAAACCCACTCGGCTAGACCCAAACCCACTCTGCTAGACCCAAACCCACTCAGCTAGACCCAAACCCACTCGGCTAGACCCAAACCCACTCGGCTAGACCCAAACCCACTCGGCTAGACCCAAACCCACTCGGCTAAACCCAAACCCACTCCGCTAGACCCAAACCCACTCGGCTAGATGGAAACCCACTCAGCTGGACCCAAACCGACTCGGCTAGACCCAGACCCACTCGGCTAGACCCAAACCCACTTGGCTACACCCAAACCCACTCCACTAGACCCAAACCCACTCCGCTAGAACCAAACCCCACTCCGCTAGACCCAAACCCACTCGGCTAGACCGAAACCCACTCGGCTAGACCCAAACGCACTCGGCTAGACCCATCCCACTCGGCTAGACTCAAACCCACTCGGCTAGACCCAAACCCACTCGGCTAGACCCAAACCCACTCGCTAGACCCAAACCCACTCGGCTAGACCCAAACCCAATCGGCTACACCCAAAGCCACTCGGCTAGACCCAAACCCACTCGGCTAGACTCAAACCCACTCGGCTAGACCCAAACACACTCGGCTAGACCCAAACCCACTCGGCTAGACCCAAATCCACTCCGCTAGACCCAAACCCACTCGGCTAGACCCAAACCCACTCGGCTAGACCCAAACCCACACGGCCAGACCCAAACACACTCGGCTAGACCCAAACCCAATCGGCTGGACCGAAACCCACTCGGCTAGACCCAAACACACTCGGCTAGACCCAAACCCACTTGGCTAGACCCAAACCCACTCGGCTAGACCCAAACTCACTCGGCTAGACCCAAACCCAATCGGCTACACCCAAAGCCACTCGGCTAGACCCAAACCCACTCGGCTAGACACAAACCCCCTTGGCTAGACCCAAACCCACTCGGCTAGACCCAAACCCAATCGGCTCGACCCAAACCCACTCGGCTAGACCCAAACCCACTCCGCTAGACCCAAACCCACTCCGCTAGACACAAACCCACTCCGCTAGACCCAAACCCACTCCGCTAGACTCAAACCCACTCCGCTAGACCCAAACCCACTCGGCCAGACCCAAACCCATTCGGCTAGCCCCAAACCCACTCGGCTAGACCCAAAGCCACTCGGCTAGACCCAAACCCACTCGGCTAAACCCAAACCCACTCCACTAGACCAAAACCCACTCAGGTAGACCCAAACCCACTCGGCTAGACCCAAACCCACTCGGCTAGACTCAAACCCACTCCGCTAGACCCAAACCCACTCGGCTAGACCCAAACCCACTCGGCTAGACTCAAACCCACTCCGCTAGACCCAAACCCACTCGGCTAGACCCAAACCCACTCGGCTAGACCCAAACCCACTCGGCTAGACCCAAACCCACTCGGCTAGACCCAAACCCACTCCGCCAGACCCAAACCCACTCGGCTAGACCCAAACGCACTCGGCTAGACCCAAACCCACTCGGCTAGACTCAAACCCACTTGGCAAGACCCAAAGCCACTCGGCTAGACCCAAACCCACTCGGGTAGACCCAAACCCACTCCGCTAGACCCAAAGCCACTCGGCTAGACCCAAACCCACACCGCTAGACCCAAACCACTCGGCTAGACCTAAACCCACTCGACTAGACCCAAACCCACTTGCCTAGACCCAAACCCAATCGGCTGGACCCAAACCCACTCGGCTAGACCCAAACCCACTCGGCTACACCCAAACCCACTCGGCTGGACCCAAACCCACTCGGCTAGACCCATAAGCACTCGGCTAGACCTAAACCCACTTGGCTAGACTCAAACCCACTCCGCTAGACCCAAACCCAGTCGGCTAGACCCAAACCCACTCGGCTAGACCCAAACCCACTCCGCTAGACCCAAACCCACTCGGCTAGACCCAAACCCACTCGGCGATAACCAAACCCACTCGGCTAGACCCAAACCCACTCGGCTAGACCCAAACCCACTCGGCTAGACTCAAACCCACTTGGCAAGACCCAAAGCCACTCGGCTAGACCCAAACCCACTCGGGTAGACCCAAACCCACTCCGCTAGACCCAAAGCCACTCGGCTAGACCCAAACCCACACCGCTAGACCCAAACCACTCGGCTAGACCTAAACCCACTCGACTAGACCCAAACCCACTTGCCTAGACCCAAACCCAATCGGCTGGACCCAAACCCACTCGGCTAGACCCAAACCCACTCGGCTACACCCAAACCCACTCGGCTGGACCCAAACCCACTCGGCTAGACCCATAAGCACTCGGCTAGACCTAAACCCACTTGGCTAGACTCAAACCCACTCCGCTAGACCCAAACCCAGTCGGCTAGACCCAAACCCACTCGGCTAGACCCAAACCCACTCCGCTAGACCCAAACCCACTCGGCTAGACCCAAACCCACTCGGCGATAACCAAACCCACTCGGCTAGACCCAAACCCACTCGGCTAGACCCAAACCCACTCCGCCAGACCCAAACCCACTCGGCTAGACACAAACGCACTCGGCTAGACCCAAACCCACTCGGCTAGACTCAAACCCACTCGGCAAGACCCAAACCCACTCGGCTAGACGCAAACCCACTCGGGTAGACCCAAACCCACTCGGCTAGACCCAAACCCACTCGGCTAGACCCAAACCCACTCCGCTAGACCCAAACCCACTCGGCTAGATGGAAACCCACTCGTCTGGACACAAACCCACACAGCTAGACCCAAACCCACTCGGCTCGGCCCAAACCCACTGGGCAACATCCAAACCCACTCTAGTAGACCCAAACCGACTCGGCTAGACCCAAACCCATTCGGCTAGACCTAAAAACTCCGCTAGACCGAAACCCACTCGGCTAGACCGAAACCCACTCGGCTAGACCCAAAAGCACTCGGCCAGACCCAAACCCGCTCGGCTAGACTCAAACCCACTCGGCTAGACCCAAACCCACTCGGCTAGACCCAAACCCACTCTGCTAGACCCAAACCCACTCAGCTAGACCCAAACCCACTCGGCTAGACCCAAACCCACTCGGCTAGACCCAAACCCACTCGGCTAGACCCAAACCCACTCGGCTAAACCCAAACCCACTCCGCTAGACCCAAACCCACTCGGCTAGATGGAAACCCACTCAGCTGGACCCAAACCGACTCGGCTAGACCCAGACCCACTCGGCTAGACCCAAACCCACTTGGCTACACCCAAACCCACTCCACTAGACCCAAACCCACTCCGCTAGAACCAAACCCCACTCCGCTAGACCCAAACCCACTCGGCTAGACCGAAACCCACTCGGCTAGACCCAAACGCACTCGGCTAGACCCATCCCACTCGGCTAGACTCAAACCCACTCGGCTAGACCCAAACCCACTCGGCTAGACCCAAACCCACTCGCTAGACCCAAACCCACTCGGCTAGACCCAAACCCAATCGGCTACACCCAAAGCCACTCGGCTAGACCCAAACCCACTCGGCTAGACTCAAACCCACTCGGCTAGACCCAAACACACTCGGCTAGACCCAAACCCACTCGGCTAGACCCAAATCCACTCCGCTAGACCCAAACCCACTCGGCTAGACCCAAACCCACTCGGCTAGACCCAAACCCACACGGCCAGACCCAAACACACTCGGCTAGACCCAAACCCAATCGGCTGGACCGAAACCCACTCGGCTAGACCCAAACACACTCGGCTAGACCCAAACCCACTTGGCTAGACCCAAACCCACTCGGCTAGACCCAAACTCACTCGGCTAGACCCAAACCCAATCGGCTACACCCAAAGCCACTCGGCTAGACCCAAACCCACTCGGCTAGACACAAACCCCCTTGGCTAGACCCAAACCCACTCGGCTAGACCCAAACCCAATCGGCTCGACCCAAACCCACTCGGCTAGACCCAAACCCACTCCGCTAGACCCAAACCCACTCCGCTAGACACAAACCCACTCCGCTAGACCCAAACCCACTCCGCTAGACTCAAACCCACTCCGCTAGACCCAAACCCACTCGGCCAGACCCAAACCCATTCGGCTAGCCCCAAACCCACTCGGCTAGACCCAAAGCCACTCGGCTAGACCCAAACCCACTCGGCTAAACCCAAACCCACTCCACTAGACCAAAACCCACTCAGGTAGACCCAAACCCACTCGGCTAGACCCAAACCCACTCGGCTAGACTCAAACCCACTCCGCTAGACCCAAACCCACTCGGCTAGACCCAAACCCACTCGGCTAGACTCAAACCCACTCCGCTAGACCCAAACCCACTCGGCTAGACCCAAACCCACTCGGCTAGACCCAAACCCACTCGGCTAGACCCAAACCCACTCGGCTAGACCCAAACCCACTCCGCCAGACCCAAACCCACTCGGCTAGACCCAAACGCACTCGGCTAGACCCAAACCCACTCGGCTAGACTCAAACCCACTTGGCAAGACCCAAAGCCACTCGGCTAGACCCAAACCCACTCGGGTAGACCCAAACCCACTCCGCTAGACCCAAAGCCACTCGGCTAGACCCAAACCCACACCGCTAGACCCAAACCACTCGGCTAGACCCAAACCCACTCGACTAGACCCAAACCCACTTGCCTAGACCCAAACCCAATCGGCTGGACCCAAACCCACTCGGCTAGACCCAAACCCACTCGGCTACACCCAAACCCACTCGGCTGGACCCAAACCCACTCGGCTAGACCCAAACCCACTCGGCTACACCCAAACCCGCTGGGCTAGACCCAAACCCACTCGGCTAGACCCAAACCCACTCGGCTAGACCCAAACCCACTCGGCTAGACCCAAACCCACTCGGCTAGACCCAAACCCACTCGGCTAGACCCAAACCCACTCGGCTAGACCCAAACCCACTCGGCCAGACCCAAAACCACTCGGCTAGACCCAAACCCACTCGGCTAGACCCAAACCCACTCGGCTAGACCCAAACACACTCGGCTAGACCCAAGCCCAATCGGCTAGACCCAAACCCACTCGGCTACACCCAAACCCGCTGGGCTAGACCCAAACCCACTCGGCTAGACCAAACCCGCTCGGCTAGACTCAAACCCACTCGGCTAGACCCAAACCCACTCGGCTAGACCCAAACCCACTCGGCAAGACCCAAATCCACTCCGCTAGAACCAAACCCACTCGGCTAGACCCAAACCCACTCGGCTAGACCCAAATCCACTCCGCTAGAACCAAACCCACTCCGCTAGACCCAAACCCACTCCGCTAGACTCAATCCCACTCCGCTAGACCCAAAGCCACTCGGCTAGACCCAAACCCACTCCGCTAGACCCAAACCCACTCGGCTAGACCCAAACCCACTCGACTAGACCCAAACCCACTCGGCTAGACCCAAACCCAATCGGCTGGACCCAAACCCACTCGGCTAGACCCAAACCCACTCGGCTAGACCCAAACCCACTCGGCTACACCCAAACCCACTCAGCTGGACCCAAACCCACTCGGCTAGACCCAAACCCACTCGGCTACACCCAAACCCGCTGGGCTAGACCCAAACCCACTCGGCTAGACCCAAAGCCACTCGGCTAGACCCAAACCCACTCGGCTGGACCCAAACCCACTCGGCTAGACCCAAACCCACTCGGCTAGACCAAACCCACTCGGTTAGACCCAAACCCACTCGGCTAGACCCAAACCCACTCGGCTAGACCCAAACCCACTCGGCTAGACCCAAACCCACTCGGCTAGACCCAAACCCACTCGGCCAGACCCAAACCCACTCTGCTAGACCCAAACCCACTCGGCTAGACCCAAACCCACTCGGCTAGACCCAAACACACTCGGCTACACCCAAACCCAATCGGCAAGACCCAAACCCACTCGGCTAGACCCAAACACACTCGGCTAGACCCAAACCCACTCGGCTAGACCCTAACCCACTCGGCTAGAACCAAACCCACTCGGCTAGACCCAAACCCAATCGGCTACACCCAAAGCCACTCGGCTAGGCCCAAACCCACTCGGCTAGACACAAACCCCCTCGGCTAGACCCAAACCCACTCGGCTAGACCCAAACCCAATCGGTTAGACCCAAACCCACTCGGCTCGACCCAAACCCACTCGGCTAGACCCAAACCCACTCCGCTAGACACAAACGCACTCCGCTAGACCCAAACCCACTCCGCTAGACTCAAACCCACTCCGCTAGACCCAAACCCACTCGGCTAGACCCAAACCCACTCGGCTAGCCCCAACCCCACTCGGCTAGACCCAAACCCACCCGGGTAGACCCAAACCCACTCCGCTAGACCCAATCCTTCTCTGCCACAGAAGGTAGTTTCTCTGCCACAGAAGGTAGTTTCTCTGCCACAGAAGGTAGTTGAGGCCAGTTCATTGGCTATATTTAAGAGGGCGTTAGATGTGGCACTTGTGGCTAAAGGGATCAGGGGGTATGGAGAGAAGGCAGGTACGGGATACTGAGTTGGATGATCAGCCAAGATCACATTGAATGGCGGTGTAGGCTCGAAGGGCCGAATGGCCTACTCCTGCACCTATTTTCTATGTTTCTATGTTTCTAAACCCACTCGGCTAGACCCAAACCCACTCGGCTAGATCCAAACCCACTCGGCTAGACCCAAACCCAGTCGGCTAGACCCAAATCCACTCGGCTAGACCCAAACCCACTTGGCTAGACCCAAACCCACTCGGCTAGACCCAAACCCACTCGGCTAGACCCAAACCCACTCCGCCAGACCCAAACCCACTCGGCTAGACCCAAACGCACTCGGCTAGACCCAAACCCACTCGGCTAGACTCAAACCCACTCGGCAAGACCCAAACCCACTCCGCTAGACCCAAAGCCACTCGGCTAGACCCAAACCCACACCGCTAGACCCAAACCACTCGGCTAGACCTAAACCCACTCGACTAGACCCAAACCCACTTGCCTAGACCCAAACCCAATCGGCTGGACCCAAACCCACTCGGCTAGACCCAAACCCACTCGGCTACACCCAAACCCACTCGGCTGGACCCAAACCCACTCGGCTAGACCCAAACCCACTCGGCTACACCCAAACCCGCTGGGCTAGACCCAAACCCACTCGGCTAGACCCAAACCCACTCGGCTAGACCCAAACCCACTCGGCTAGACCCAAACCCACTCGGCTAGACCCAAACCCACTCGGCTAGACCCAAACCCACTCGGCTAGACCCAAACCCACTCGGCCAGACCCAAAACCACTCGGCTAGACCCAAACCCACTCGGCTAGACCCAAACCCACTCGGCTAGACCCAAACACACTCGGCTAGACCCAAGCCCAATCGGCTAGACCCAAACCCACTCGGCTACACCCAAACCCGCTGGGCTAGACCCAAACCCACTCGGCTAGACCAAACCCGCTCGGCTAGACTCAAACCCACTCGGCTAGACCCAAACCCACTCGGCTAGACCCAAACCCACTCGGCTAGACCCAAATCCACTCCGCTAGAACCAAACCCACTCGGCTAGACCCAAACCCACTCGGCTAGACCCAAATCCACTCCGCTAGAACCAAACCCACTCCGCTAGACCCAAACCCACTCCGCTAGACTCAATCCCACTCCGCTAGACCCAAAGCCACTCGGCTAGACCCAAACCCACTCCGCTAGACCCAAACCCACTCGGCTAGACCCAAACCCACTCGACTAGACCCAAACCCACTCGGCTAGACCCAAACCCAATCGGCTGGACCCAAACCCACTCGGCTAGACCCAAACCCACTCGGCTAGACCCAAACCCACTCGGCTACACCCAAACCCACTCAGCTGGACCCAAACCCACTCGGCTAGACCCAAACCCACTCGGCTACACCCAAACCCGCTGGGCTAGACCCAAACCCACTCGGCTAGACCCAAAGCCACTCGGCTAGACCCAAACCCACTCGGCTGGACCCAAACCCACTCGGCTAGACCCAAACCCACTCGGCTAGACCAAACCCACTCGGTTAGACCCAAACCCACTCGGCTAGACCCAAACCCACTCGGCTAGACCCAAACCCACTCGGCTAGACCCAAACCCACTCGGCTAGACCCAAACCCACTCGGCCAGACCCAAACCCACTGTGCTAGACCCAAACCCACTCGGCTAGACCCAAACCCACTCGGCTAGACCCAAACACACTCGGCTACACCCAAACCCAATCGGCAAGACCCAAACCCACTCGGCTAGACCCAAACACACTCGGCTAGACCCAAACCCACTCGGCTAGACCCTAACCCACTCGGCTAGAACCAAACCCACTCGGCTAGACCCAAACCCAATCGGCTACACCCAAAGCCACTCGGCTAGGCCCAAACCCACTCGGCTAGACACAAACCCCCTCGGCTAGACCCAAACCCACTCGGCTAGACCCAAACCCAATCGGTTAGACCCAAACCCACTCGGCTCGACCCAAACCCACTCGGCTAGACCCAAACCCACTCCGCTAGACACAAACGCACTCCGCTAGACCCAAACCCACTCCGCTAGACTCAAACCCACTCCGCTAGACCCAAACCCACTCGGCTAGACCCAAACCCACTCGGCTAGCCCCAACCCCACTCGGCTAGACCCAAACCCACCCGGGTAGACCCAAACCCACTCCGCTAGACCCAATCCTTCTCTGCCACAGAAGGTAGTTTCTCTGCCACAGAAGGTAGTTTCTCTGCCACAGAAGGTAGTTGAGGCCAGTTCATTGGCTATATTTAAGAGGGCGTTAGATGTGGCACTTGTGGCTAAAGGGATCAGGGGGTATGGAGAGAAGGCAGGTACGGGATACTGAGTTGGATGATCAGCCAAGATCACATTGAATGGCGGTGTAGGCTCGAAGGGCCGAATGGCCTACTCCTGCACCTATTTTCTATGTTTCTATGTTTCTAAACCCACTCGGCTAGACCCAAACCCACTCGGCTAGATCCAAACCCACTCGGCTAGACCCAAACCCAGTCGGCTAGACCCAAATCCACTCGGCTAGACCCAAACCCACTTGGCTAGACCCAAACCCACTCGGCTAGACCCAAACCCACTCGGCTAGACCCAAACCCACTCCGCCAGACCCAAACCCACTCGGCTAGACCCAAACGCACTCGGCTAGACCCAAACCCACTCGGCTAGACTCAAACCCACTCGGCAAGACCCAAACCCACTCGGCTAGACCCAAACCCACACGGGTAGACCCAAACCCACTCCGCTAGACCCAAACCCACTCGGCTAGACCCAAACCCACTCCGCTAGACCCAAACCCACTCGGCTAGATGGAAACCCACTCGGCTGGACACAAACCCACTCGGCTAGACCCAAACCCACTCGGCTAGGCCCAAACCCACTGGGCTACACCCAAACCCACTCCACTAGACCCAAACCGACACGGCTAGACCCAAACCCATTCGGCTAGACCCAAACCCACTCCGCTAGACCCAAACCCACTCGGCTAGACCGAAACCCACTCGGCGAGACCCAAAAGCACTCGGCCAGACCCAAACCCGCTCGGCTAGACTCAAACCCACTCGGCTAGACCCAAACACATTCGGCTAGACCCAAACCGACTCCGCTAGACCCAAACCCACTCCGCTAGACCCAAACCCACTGCGCTAGACTCAAACCCACTCCGCTAGACCCAAAGCCACTCGGCTAGACCCAAACCCACTCCGCTAGACCCAAAACCACTCGGCTAGACCCAAACCCACTCGGCTAGACCCAAACCCACGCGGCTACACCCAAACCCGCTGGGCTAGACCCAAACCCACTCGGCTAGACCCAAACCCACTCGGCTAGACCCAAACACACTCGGCTAGACCCAAACCCAATCGGCTAGACCCAAACCCACTCGGCTAGACCCAAACCCACTCGGCTAGACCCAAACCCAATCGGCTAGACCCAAACCCAATCGGCTAGACCCAAACCCACTCGGGTAGACCCAAACCCACTCGGCTAGACCCAAACCCAATCGGCTAGACCCAAACCCAATCCGCTAGACACAAACCCACTCCGCTAGACCCAAACCCACTCCGCTAGACTCAAACCCACTCCGCTAGACCCAAACCCACTCGGCTAGACCGAAACCCACTCGGTTAGACCCAAAAGCACTCGGCTAGACCCAAACCCACTCGGCTAGACTCAAACCCACTCGGCTAGACTCAAACCCACTCGGCTAGACCCAAACCCACTCGGCTAGACCCAAACCAAATCGGCTAGACCCAAACCCACTCAGCTACACCCAAACCCGCTGGACTAGACCCAAACCCACTCGGCTAGACCCAAACCCACTCGGCTAGACCCAAACCCACTCGGCTAGACCCAAACCCACTCGGCTAGACCCAAACCCACTCGGCTGGACCCAAACCCACTCGGCTAGACCCAAACCCACTCGGCTAGACCCAAACCCACTCGGCTAGACCAAAACCCACTCGGCTAGACCCAAACCCAATCGGCTAGACCCAAACCCGCTCGGCTAGACTCAAACCCACTCCGCTAGACCCAAACCCACTCGGCTAGACCAAAACCCACTCGGCTAGACTCAAAAGCACTCGGCTAGACCCAAACCCACTCGGCTAGACCCAAACCCACTCGGCTAGACCCAAACCCACTCGGCTAGACCCAAACCCACTCCGCTAGACCCAAACCCACTCGGCTAGATGGAAACCCACTCGGCTGGAGACAAACCCACTCGGCTAGACCCAAACCCACTCGGCTAGGCCCAAACCCACTGGGCTACACCCAAACCCACTCCACTAGACCCAAACCGACACGGCTAGACCCAAACCCATTCGGCTAAACACAAACCCACTCCGCTAGACCCAAACCCACTCGGCTAGACCGAAACCCACTCGGCTAGACCCAAAAGCACTCGGCCAGACCCAAACCCGCACTGCTAGACTCAAACCCACTCGGCTAGACCCAAACCCACTCGGCTAGACCCAAATCCACTCCGCTAGACCCAAACCCACTCGGCTAGACCCAAACACAATCGGCTAGACCCAAACCCACTCCGCTAGACCCAAACCCGCTCCGCTAGACCCAAACCCACTCCGCTAGCCTCAAACCCACTCCGCTAGACCCAAAGCCACTCGGCTAGACCCAAACCCACTCCGCTAGTCCCAAACCCACTCGGCTAGACCCAAACCCACTCGGCTAGACCCAAACCCACTCGGCTAGACCCAAACCCACTCGGCTAGACCCAAACCCACTCGGCTAAACCCAAACCCACTCCACTAGACCAAAACCCACTCAGCTAGACCCAAACCCACTCGGCTAGACCCAAACCCACTTGGCTAGACCCAAACCCAATCGGCTAGACCCAAACCCAATCCGCTAGACCCAAACCCACTCCGCTAGACCCAAAGCCACTCGGCTAGACCCAAACCCACTCCGCTAGACCCAAACCCACTCGGCTCGACCCAAACCCACTCGACTAGACAAAACCCACTTGGCTAGACCCAAACCCACTCGGCTGGACCCAAACCCACTCGGCTAGACCCAAACCCACTCGGCTAGACCCAAACCCACTCGGCTAGACCAAAACCCACTCGGCTAGACCCAAACCCAATCGGCTAGACCCAAACCCGCTCGGCTAGACTCAAACCCACTCCGCTAGACCCAAACCCACTCGGCTAGACCAAAACCCACTCGGCTAGACTCAAAAGCACTCGGCTAGACCCAAACCCACTCGGCTAGACCCAAACCCACTCGGCTAGACCCAAACCCACTCGGCTAGACCCAAACCCACTCCGCTAGACCCAAACCCACTCGGCTAGATGGAAACCCACTCGGCTGGAGACAAACCCACTCGGCTAGACCCAAACCCACTCGGCTAGGCCCAAACCCACTGGGCTACACCCAAACCCACTCCACTAGACCCAAACCGACACGGCTAGACCCAAACCCATTCGGCTAAACACAAACCCACTCCGCTAGACCCAAACCCACTCGGCTAGACCGAAACCCACTCGGCTAGACCCAAAAGCACTCGGCCAGACCCAAACCCGCTCTGCTAGACTCAAACCCACTCGGCTAGACCCAAACCCACTCGGCTAGACCCAAATCCACTCCGCTAGACCCAAACCCACTCGGCTAGACCCAAACACAATCGGCTAGACCCAAACCCACTCCGCTAGACCCAAACCCGCTCCGCTAGCCTCAAACCCACTCCGCTAGACCCAAAGCCACTCGGCTAGACCCAAACCCACTCCGCTAGTCCCAAACCCACTCGGCTAGACCCAAACCCACTCGGCTAGACCCAAACCCACTCGGCTAGACCCAAACCCACTCGGCTAGACCCAAACCCACTCGGCTAAACCCAAACCCACTCCACTAGACCAAAACCCACTCAGCTAGACCCAAACCCACTCGGCTAGACCCAAACCCACTTGGCTAGACCCAAACCCAATCGGCTAGACCCAATCCCAATCCGCTAGACCCAAACCCACTCCGCTAGACCCAAAGCCACTCGGCTAGACCCAAACCCACTCCGCTAGACCCAAACCCACTCGGCTAGACCCAAACCCACTCGGCTAGACCAAAACCCACTCAGCTAGACCCAAACCCACTCGGCTAGACCCAAACCCACTCGGCTAGACCCAAACCCAATCGGCTAAACCCAAACCCAATCCGCTAGACACAAACCCACTCCGCTAGACCCAAACCCACTCCGCTAGACAAAAACCCACTCCGCTAGACCCAAACCCACTCGGCTAGACCGAAACCCACTCGGCTAGACCGAAAAGCACTCGGCTAGACCCAAACCGACTCGGCTAGACTCAAACTCACTCCGCTAGACCCAAACCCACTCGGCTAGACCCAAACCCATTCGGCTAGACCCAAACCCACTCCGCTAGACCCAAACCCACTCGGCTAGACCCAAACCCACTTGGCTAGACCCAAACACACTCGGCTAGACCCAAACCCACTCGGCTAGACCCAAACCCACTCCGCCAGACCCAAACCCACTCGGCTAGACCCAAACCCACTCGGGTAGACCCAAACCCACTCCCCTAGACCCAAACCCACTCGGCTAGACCCAAACCCACTCCGCTGGACCCAAACACACTCGGCTAGATGGAAACCCACTCGGCTGGACACAAACCCACTCGGCTAGACCCAAACCCACTCGGCTAGGCCCAAACCCACTGGGCTACACCCAAACCCACTCCAGTAGACCCAAACCGACTCGGCTAGACCCAAACCCATTCGGCTAGATCCAAACCCACTTCGCTAGACCCAAACCCACTCGGCTAGACCAAAACCCACTCGGCTAGACCAAAAAGCACTCGGCCAGACCCAAACCCGCTCGGCTAGACTCGAACCCACTCGGCTAGACCCAAACCCACTCGGCTAGCCCCAAACCCACTCGGCTAGACCCAAACCCACTCGGCTAGACACGAACCCAATCCGCTAGACACAAACCCACTCCGCTAGACCCAAACCCACTCCGCTAGACTCAAACCCACTCCGCTAGACCCAAACCCACTCGGCTAGACCAAAACCCACTCGGCTAGACTCAAAAGCACTCGGCCAGACCCAAACCCACTCGGGTAGACCCAAACCCACTCGGCTAGACCCAAACCCACTCGGCTAGACCCAAACCCACTCCGCCAGACCCAAACCCACTCGGCTAGACCCAAACGCACTCGGCTAGACCCAAACCCACTCGGCTAGACTGAAACCCACTCGGCAAGACCCAAACCCACTCGGCTAGACCCAAACCCACTCGGGTAGACCCAAACCCACTCCGCTAAACCCAAACCCACTCGGCTAGACCCAAACCCACTCCGCTAGGCCCAAACCCACTCGGCTAGATGGAAACCCACTCGGCTGGACACAAACCCACTCGGCTAGACCCAAACCCACTCGGCTAGGCCCAAACCCACTGGGCTACACCCAAACCCACTCCACTAGACCCAAACCGACACGGCTAGACCCAAACCCATTCGGCTAAACACAAACCCACTCCGCTAGACCCAAACCCACTCGGCTAGACCGAAACCCACTCGGCTAGACCCAAAAGCACTCGGCCAGACCCAAACCCGCTCTGCTAGACTCAAACCCACTCGGCTAGACCCAAACCCACTCGGCTAGACCCAAATCCACTCCGCTAGACCCAAACCCACTCGGCTAGACCCAAACACAATCGGCTAGACCCAAACCCACTCCGCTAGACCCAAACCCGCTCCACTAGACCCAAACCCACTCCGCTAGACTCAAACCCACTCCGCTAGACCCAAAGCCACTCGGCTAGACCCAAACCCACTCCGCTAGTCCCAAACCCACTCGGCTAGACCCAAACCCACTCGACTAGACCCAAACCCACTTGGCTAGACCCAAACCCACTCGGCTGGACCCAAACCCACTCGGCTACACCCAAACCCACTCGGCTGGACCCAAGCCCACTCGGCTAGACCCAAACCCACTCGGCTACACCCAAACCCGCTGGGCTAGACCCAAACCCACTCGGCTAGACCTAAACCCACTCGGCTAGACCCAAACCCACTCGGCCAGACCCAAACCCACTCAGCTAGACCCAAACCCACTCGGCTAGACCCAAACCCACTCGGCTAGACCCAAACACACTCGGCTAGACCCAAACCAAATCGGCAAGACCCAAACCCGCTCGGCTACACCCAAACCCGCTGGGCTAGACCCAAACCCACTCGGCTAGACCCAAACCCACTCGGCTAGACCCAAACCCACTCGGCTAGACCCAAACCCACTCGGCTAGACCCAAACCCACTCGGCTAGACCCAAACCCACTCGGCTAGACCCAAACCCACTCGGCCAGACCCAAACCCACTCGGCCAGACCCAAACCCATTCGGCTAGACCCAAACCCACTCGGCTAGACCCAAACACACTCGGCTAGACCCAAACCCAATCGGCTAGACCCAAACCCACTCGGCTAGACCCAAACACACTCGGCTAGACCCAGACCCACTCGGCTAGACCCAAACCCACTCGGCTAGACCCAAACCCAATCGGCTAGACCCAAACCCAATCGGCTAGACCCAAACCCACTCGGCTAGACCCAAACCCACTCGGCTAGCACCAAACCCACTCGGCTAGACCCAAACCCACTCGGCTAGACCCAAACCCACTCGGCTAGACCCAAACCCACTCGGCTAGACCCAAACCCACTCGGCTAAACCCAAACCCACTCCACTAGACCAAAACCCACTCAGCTAGACCCAAACCCACTCGGCTAGACCCAAACCCACTCGGCTAGACCCAAACCCAATCGGCTAGACCCAAACCGAATCCGCTAGACACAAACCCACTCCGCTAGACCCAAACCCACTCCGCTAGACTCAAACCCACTCCGCTAGACCCAAACCCACTCGGCTAGACCGAAACCCACTCGGCTAGACCCAAAAGCACTCGGCTAGACCCAAACCCACTCGGCTAGACTCAAACCCGCTCGGCTATACCCAAACCCACTCGGCTAGACCCAAACCCATTCGGCTAGACCCAAACCCACTCCGCTAGACCCAAACCCACTCGGCTAGACCCAAACCCACTCGGCTAGACCCAAACACACTTGGCTAGACCCAAACCCACTCGGCTAGACCCAAACCCACTCCGCCAGACCCAAACCCACTCGGCTAGACCCAAACGCACTCGGCTAGACCCAAACCCACTCGGCTAGACTCAAACCCACTCGGCAAGACCCAAACCCACTCGGCTAGACGCAAACCCACTCGGGTAGACCCAAACCCACTCCCCTAGACCCAAACCCACTCGGCTAGACCCAAACCCACTCCGCTGGACCCAAACCCACTCGGTTAGATGGAAACCCACTCGGCTGAACACAAACCCACTCGGCTAGACCCAAACCCACTCGGCTAGGCCCAAACCCACTGAGCTACACCCAAACCCACTCCAGTACACCCAAACCGACTCGGTAGACCCAAACCCATTCGGCTAGACCCAATCCCATTCCGCTAGACCCAAACCCACTCGGCTAGACCAAAACCCACTCGGCTAGACCCAAAAGCACTCGGCCAGACCCAAACCCGCTCGGCTAGACTCAAACCCACTCGGCTAGACCAAAACGCACTCGGCTAGCCCCAAACCCACTCGGCTAGACCCAAACCCACTCGGCTGGACCGAAACCCACTCGGCTAGTCCCAAACCCACTCCGCTTGCGCCAAACCCACTCCGCTTGACTCAAACCCACTCCATTAGACCCAAACCCACTCGGCTAGACCCAAACCCACTCGGCTAGACCCAAACCCACTCGGCTAAACCCAAACCCACTCCACTAGACCAAAACCCACTCAGCTAGACACCAACCCACTCGGCTGGACCCAAACCCACTCGGCTAGACCCAAACCCAATCGGCTAGACCCAAACCCAATCCGCTAGACACAAACCCACTCCGCTAGACCCAAACCCACTCCGCTAGACTCAAACCCACTCCGCTAGATGCAAACCCACTCGGCTAGACCGAAACCCACTCGGCTAGACCCAAAAGCACTCGGCTAGACCCAAACCCACTCGGCTAGACTCAAACCCACTCTGCTAGACCCAAACCCACTCGGCTAGACCCAAACCCATTCGGCAAGACCCAAACCCACTCCGCTAGACCCAAGCCCACTCGGCTAGACCCAAACCCACTCGGCTAGACCCAAACCCACTCGGCTAGACCCAAACCCACTCGGCTAGACCCAAACCCACTCCGCCAGACCCAAACCCACTCGGCTAGACCCAAACGCACTCGGCTAGACCCAAAACCAGTCGGCTAGACTCAAACCCACTCGGCAAGACCCAAACCCACTCGGCTAGACCCAAACCCACTCGGGTAGACCCAAACCCACTCCCCTGGACCCAAACCCACTCGCTGGACCCAAACCCACTCCGCTAGACCCAAACCCACTCGGCTAGATGGAAACCCACTCGGCTGGACACAAACCCACTCGGCTAGACCCAAACCCACTCGGCTAGGCCCAAACCCACTGGGCTACACCCAAACCCACTCCAGTAGACCCAAACCGACTCGGCTAGACCCAAACCCATTCGGCTAGACCCAAACCCACTCCGCTAGACCAAAACCCACTCGGCTAGACCGAAACCCACTCGGCTAGACCCAAAAGCACTCGGGCAGACACAAACCCGCTCGGTTAGACTCAAACCGACTCGGCTAGACCCAAACCCACTCGGCTAGACCCAAACCCACTCGGCTAGACCCAAACCCACTCCGGTAGACACAAACCCACTCTGCTAGACCCAAACCCACTCGGCTAGAGCCAAACCCACTTGGCTACACCCAAACCCACTCCACTAGACCCAAACCCACTCCGCTAGACCCAAACCCCACTCCGCTAGACCCAAACCCACTCGGCTAGACCCAAACCCACTCAGCTAGACCCAAACGCACTCGGCTAGACCCATCCCACTCGGCTAGATTCAAACCCACTCGGCAAGACCCAAACCCACTCGGCTAGACCCAAACCCACTCGCTAGACCCAAACCCACTCGGCTAGACCCAAACCCGCTCGGTTAGACTCAAACCGACTCGGCTAGACCCAAACCCACTCGGCTAGACCCAAACCCACTCGGCTAGACCCAAACCCACTCCGGTAGACACAAACCCACTCTGCTAGACCCAAACCCACTCGGCTAGACCCAAACCCACTTGGCTACACCCAAACCCACTCCACTAGACCCAAACCCACTCCGCTAGACCCAAACCCCACTCCGCTAGACCCAAACCCACTCGGCTAGACCCAAACCCACTCGGCTAGACCCAAACGCACTCGGCTAGACCCATCCCACTCGGCTAGATTCAAACCCACTCGGCAAGACCCAAACCCACTCGGCTAGACCCAAACCCACTCGCTAGACCCAAACCCACTCGGCTAGACCCAAACCCACTCGGCTAGACCCAAACCCACTCGGCTAGACCCAAACCCACTCGGCTAGACCCAAACCCAATCGGCTAGACCCAAACCCACTCGGCTAGACCCAAACCCACTCGGCTAGACCCAAACCCACTCGGCTAGACCCAAACCCACTCCGCCAGACCCAAACCCACTCGGCTAGACCCAAACGCACTCGGCTAGACCCAAAACCAGTCGGCTAGACTCAAACCCACTCGGCAAGACCCAAACCCACTCGGCTAGACCCAAACCCACTCGGGTAGACCCAAACCCACTCCCCTGGACCCAAACCCACTCGCTGGACCCAAACCCACTCCGCTAGACCCAAACCCACTCGGCTAGATGGAAACCCACTCGGCTGGACACAAACCCACTCGGCTAGACCCAAACCCACTCGGCTAGGCCCAAACCCACTCGGCTACACCCAAACCCACTCCAGTAGACCCAAACCGACTCGGCTAGACCCAAACCCATTCGGCTAGACCCAAACCCACTCCGCTAGACCAAAACCCACTCGGCTAGACCGAAACCCACTCGGCTAGACCCAAAAGCACTCGGCCAGACACAAACCCGCTCGGTTAGACTCAAACCGACTCGGCTAGACCCAAACCCACTCGGCTAGACCCAAACCCACTCGGCTAGACCCAAACCCACTCCGGTAGACACAAACCCACTCTGCTAGACCCAAACCCACTCGGCTAGAGCCAAACCCACTTGGCTACACCCAAACCCACTCCACTAGACCCAAACCCACTCCGCTAGACCCAAACCCCACTCCGCTAGACCCAAACCCACTCGGCTAGACCCAAACCCACTCGGCTAGACCCAAACGCACTCGGCTAGACCCATCCCACTCGGCTAGATTCAAACCCACTCGGCAAGACCCAAACCCACTCGGCTAGACCCAAACCCACTCGCTAGACCCAAACCCACTCGGCTAGACCCAAACCCGCTCGGTTAGACTCAAACCGACTCGGCTAGACCCAAACCCACTCGGCTAGACCCAAACCCACTCGGCTAGACCCAAACCCACTCCGGTAGACACAAACCCACTCTGCTAGACCCAAACCAACTCGGCTAGACCCAAACCCACTTGGCTACACCCAAACCCACTCCACTAGACCCAAACCCACTCCGCTAGACCCAAACCCCACTCCGCTAGACCCAAACCCACTCGGCTAGACCCAAACCCACTCGGCTAGACCCAAACGCACTCGGCTAGACCCATCCCACTCGGCTAGATTCAAACCCACTCGGCAAGACCCAAACCCACTCGGCTAGACCCAAACCCACTCGCTAGACCCAAACCCACTCGGCTAGACCCAAACGCACTCGGCTAGACCCATCCCACTCGGCTAGATTCAAACCCACTCGGCAAGACCCAAACCCACTCGGCTAGACCCAAACCCACTCGCTAGACCCAAACCCACTCGGCTAGACCCAAACCCACTCGGCTAGACCCAAACCCACTCGGCTAGACCCAAACCCACTCGGCTAGACCCAAACCCAATCGGCTAGACCCAAACCCACTCGGCTAGACCCAAACCCACTCGGCTAGACCCAAACCCACTCGGCTAGACCCAAACCCACTCCGCCAGACCCAAACCCACTCGGCTAGACCCAAACGCACTCGGCTAGACCCAAAACCAGTCGGCTAGACTCAAACCCACTCGGCAAGACCCAAACCCACTCGGCTAGACCCAAACCCACTCGGGTAGACCCAAACCCACTCCCCTGGACCCAAACCCACTCGCTGGACCCAAACCCACTCCGCTAGACCCAAACCCACTCGGCTAGATGGAAACCCACTCGGCTGGACACAAACCCACTCGGCTAGACCCAAACCCACTCGGCTAGGCCCAAACCCACTGGGCTACACCCAAACCCACTCCAGTAGACCCAAACCGACTCGGCTAGACCCAAACCCATTCGGCTAGACCCAAACCCACTCCGCTAGACCAAAACCCACTCGGCTAGACCGAAACCCACTCGGCTAGACCCAAAAGCACTCGGCCAGACACAAACCCGCTCGGTTAGACTCAAACCGACTCGGCTAGACCCAAACCCACTCGGCTAGACCCAAACCCACTCGGCTAGACCCAAACCCACTCCGGTAGACACAAACCCACTCTGCTAGACCCAAACCCACTCGGCTAGAGCCAAACCCACTTGGCTACACCCAAACCCACTCCACTAGACCCAAACCCACTCCGCTAGACCCAAACCCCACTCCGCTAGACCCAAACCCACTCGGCTAGACCCAAACCCACTCGGCTAGACCCAAACGCACTCGGCTAGACCCATCCCACTCGGCTAGATTCAAACCCACTCGGCAAGACCCAAACCCACTCGGCTAGACCCAAACCCACTCGCTAGACCCAAACCCACTCGGCTAGACCCAAACCCGCTCGGTTAGACTCAAACCGACTCGGCTAGACCCAAACCCACTCGGCTAGACCCAAACCCACTCGGCTAGACCCAAACCCACTCCGGTAGACACAAACCCACTCTGCTAGACCCAAACCCACTCGGCTAGACCCAAACCCACTTGGCTACACCCAAACCCACTCCACTAGACCCAAACCCACTCCGCTAGACCCAAACCCCACTCCGCTAGACCCAAACCCACTCGGCTAGACCCAAACCCACTCGGCTAGACCCAAACGCACTCGGCTAGACCCATCCCACTCGGCTAGATTCAAACCCACTCGGCAAGACCCAAACCCACTCGGCTAGACCCAAACCCACTCGCTAGACCCAAACCCACTCGGCTAGACCCAAACCCACTCGGCTAGACCCAAACCCACTCGGCTAGACCCAAACCCACTCGGCTAGACCCAAACCCAATCGGCTAGACCCAAATCCACTCGGCTAGACCCAAACCCACTCGGCTAGACCCAAACCCACTCAGCTAGACCCAAACCCACTCGGCTAGACCCAAACCCACTCGGCTAGACCCAAACCCACTCGGCTAGACTCAAACCCACTCGGCTACACCCAAACCCACTCGGCTAGACCCAAACCCACTCGGCTAGACCCAAATCCACTCCGCTAGACCCAAACCCACTCGGCTAGACCCAAACCCATTCGGCTAGACCCAAACCCACTCCGCTAGACCCAAACCCACTCCGCTAGACCGAAACCCACTCCGCTAGACTCAAACCCACTCGGCTAGACCCAAACCCACTCGGCTAGACCCAAACCCACTCCGCTAGACCCAAACCCACTCGGCTAGACCCAAACCCACTCGACTAGACCCAAACCCACTTGGCTAGACCTAAACCCACTCGGCTGGACCCAAACCCACTTGGCTAGACCCAAACCCACTCAGCTAGACCCAAACCCATTCGGCTAGACCCAAACCCACTCGGCTAGACCCAAACCCACTCGGATGGACCCAAACCCACTCGGCTACACCCAAACCCACTCCGCTAGACCCAAACCCACTCGGCTAGACCGAAACCCACTCAGCTAGACCCAAACCCACTCGGCTACACCCAAACCCACTCGGCTAGACCCAAACCCACTTGGCTACACCCAAACCCACTCCACTAGACCCAAACCCACTCCGCTAGACCCAAACCCCACTCCGCTAGACCCAAACCCACTCGGCTAGACCGAAACCCACTCGGCTAGAGCCAAACGCACTTGGCTAGACCCATCCCACTCGGCTAGACTCAAACCCACTCGGCTGGACCCAAACCCCCTCGGCTAGACCCAAACCCACTCGCTAGACCCAAACCACTCGGCTAGACCCAAACCCACTCGGCTAGACCCAAACCCACTCGGCTAGACGCAAACCCACTCGGCTAGACCCAAACCCACTCGGCTAGACCCAAACCCACTCGGCTAGACCCAAACCCAATCGGCTAGACCCAAATCCACTCGGCTAGACCCAAACCCACTCGGCTAGACCCAAACCCACTCAGCTAGACCCAAACCCACTCGGCTAGACCCAAACCCACTCGGCTAGACCCAAACCCACTCGGCTAGACTCAAACCCACTCGGCTACACCCAAACCCACTCGGCTAGACCCAAACCCACTCGGCTAGACCCAAATCCACTCCGCTAGACCCAAACCCACTCGGCTAGACCCAAACCCATTCGGCTAGACCCAAACCCACTCCGCTAGACCCAAACCCACTCCGCTAGACCGAAACCCACTCCGCTAGACTCAAACCCACTCGGCTAGACCCAAACCCACTCGGCTAGACCCAAACCCACTCCACTAGACCCAAACCCACTCGGCTAGACCCAAACCCACTCGACTAGACCCAAACCCACTTGGCTAGACCTAAACCCACTCGGCTGGACCCAAACCCACTTGGCTAGACCCAAACCCACTCAGCTAGACCCAAACCCATTCGGCTAGACCCAAACCCACTCGGCTAGACCCAAACCCACTCGGATGGACCCAAACCCACTCGGCTACACCCAAACCCACTCCGCTAGACCCAAACCCACTCGGCTAGACCGAAACCCACTCAGCTAGACCCAAACCCACTCGGCTACACCCAAACCCACTCGGCTAGACCCAAACCCACTTGGCTACACCCAAACCCACTCCACTAGACCCAAACCCACTCCGCTAGACCCAAACCCCACTCCGCTAGACCCAAACCCACTCGGCTAGACCGAAACCCACTCGGCTAGAGCCAAACGCACTTGGCTAGACCCATCCCACTCGGCTAGACTCAAACCCACTCGGCTGGACCCAAACCCCCTCGGCTAGACCCAAACCCACTCGCTAGACCCAAACCACTCGGCTAGACCCAAACCCACTCGGCTAGACCCAAACCCACTCGGCTGGACGCAAACCCACTCGGCTAGACCCAAATCCACTCGGCAAAACCCAAACCCACTCCACTAGACCAAAACCCACTCAGCTAGACCCAAACCCACTCGGCTGGACCCAAACCCACTCCGCTAGACCCAAACCCACTCCGCTAGACCCAAACCCACTCCGCTAGACTCAAACCCACTCCGCTAGACCGAAACCCACTCCGCTAGACTCAAACCCACTCCGCTACACCCAAACCCACTCGGCTAGAACCAAACCCACTCCGCTAGACCCAAACCCACTCGGCTAGACCCAAACCCACTCGACTAGACCCAAACCCACTTGGCAAGACCCAAACCCACTCGGCTGGACCCAAACCAACTTGGCTAGACCCAAAGCCACTCAGCTAGACCCAAACCCACTCGGCTAGACCCAAACCCACTAGGCTAGACCCAAACCCACTCGGCTAGACCCAAACCCACTCGGCTACCCCCAAACCCATTCCGCTAGACCCAAACCCACTCGGCTAGACCGAAACCCACTCAGCTAGACCCAAACCCACTCGGCTAGACCCAAACCAACTTGGCTAGACCCAAAGCCACTCAGCTAGACCCAAACCCACTCGGCTAGACCCAAACCCACTCGGCTAGACACAAACCCACTCGGCTAGACCCAAACCCACTCGGCTACACCCAAACCCACTCCGCTAGACCCAAACCCACTCGGCTAGACCGAAACCCACTCAGCTAGACCCAAACCCACTCGGCTAGACCCAAACCCACTCGGCTAGACCCAAACCCACTTGGCTACACCCAAACCCACTCCACTAGACCCAAACCCACTCCGCTAGACCCAAACCCCACTCCGCTAGAACCAAACCCACTTGGCTAGACCGAAACCCACTCGGCTAGAGCCAAACGCACTCGGCTAGACCCATCCCACTCGGCTAGACTCAAACCCACTCGGCTAGACCCAAACCCCCTCGGCTAGACCCAAACCCACTCGCTAGACCCAAACCCACTCGGCTACACCCAAACCCACTCGGCTAGACCCAAACCCACTCGGCTGGACCCAAACCCACTCGGCTGGACCCCAACCCACTCGGCAAAACCCAAACCCACTCCACTAGACAAAAACCCACTCAGCTAGACCCAAACCCACTCGGCTGGACCCAAACCCACTCGGCTACACCCAAACGCACTCGGCTACACCCAAACCCACTCGGCTAGACCCAAATCCACTCCGCTAGACCCAAACCCACTCGGCTAGACCCAAACCCACTCGGCTAGACCCAAACCCACTCCGCTAGACTCAATCCCACTCGGCTAGACCGAAACCCACTCAGCTAGACCCAAACCCACTCGGCTTGACCCAAACCCACTCGGCAAGACCCAAACCCACTTGGCTACACCCAAACCCACTCCACTAAACCCAAACCCACTCCGCTAGACCCAAACCCCACTCCGCTAGACCCAAACCCACTCGGCTAGACCGAAACCCACTCAGCTAGACCCAAACCCACTCGGCTAGACTCAAACCCACTCGGCTAGACCCAAACCCCCTCGGCTAGACCCAAACCCACTCGCTAGACCCAAACCCACTCGGCTAGACCCAAACCCACTCGGCTAGACCCAAACCCACTCGGCTGGACGCAAACCCACTCGGCTACACCCAAACCCACTCGGCAAAACCCAAACCCACTCCACTAGACCAAAACACACTCAGCTAGACCCAAACCCACTCGGCTGGACCCAAACCCACTCCGCTAGACCCAAACCCACTCCGCTAGACCCAAACCCACTCCGCTAGACTCAAACCCACTCCGCTAGACCGAAACCCACTCCGCTAGACTCAAACCCACTCCGCTACACCCAAACCCACTCGGCTAGAACCAAACCCACTCCGCTAGACCCAAACCCACTCGGCTAGACCCAAACCCACTCGACTAGACCCAAACCCACTTGGCAAGACCCAAACCCACTCGGCTGGACCCAAACCAACTTGGCTAGACCCAAAGCCACTCAGCTAGACCCAAACCCACTCGGCTAGACCCAAACCCACTAGGCTAGACCCAAACCCAGTCGGCTAGACCCAAACCCACTCGGCTACCCCCAAACCCACTCCGCTAGACCCAAACCCACTCGGCTAGACCGAAACCCACTCAGCTAGACCCAAACCCACTCGGCTAGACCCAAACCCACTCGGCTAGACCCAAACCCACTTGGCTACACCCAAACCCACTCCCCTAGACCGAAACCCACTCCGCTAGACCCAAACCCCACTCCGCTAGACCCAAACCCACTCCCCTAGACCGAAACCCACTCCGCTAGACCCAAACCCACTCCGCTAGACCCAAACACACTCGGCCAGACCCAAACCCACTCGACCAGACCCAAACCCACTTGGCTAGACCCAAACCCACTCGGCTGGACCCAAACCCACTTGGCTAGACCCAAACCCACTCAGCTAGACCCAAACCCACTCGGCTAGACCCAAACCCACTCGCCAAGACCCAAACCCACTCGGCTAGACCCAAACCCACTCGGCTGGACGCAAACCCACTCGGCTAGACCCAAACCCACTCCGCTAGACCCAAACCCACTCCGCTAGACTCAAACCCACTCCGCTAGACCAAAACCCACTCCGCTAGACTCAAACCCACTCCGCTACACCCAAACCCACTCGGCTAGAACCAAACCCACTCCGCTAGACCCAAACCCACTCGGCTAGACCCAAACCCACTCGACTAGACCCAAACCCACTTGGCTAGACCCAAACCCACTCGGCTGGACCCAAACCAACTTGGCTAGACCCAAACCCATTCGGCTAGACCCAAACCCACTCGGCTAGACCCAAACCCACTCGGCTAGACCCAAACCCACTTGGCTACACCCAAACCCACTCCACTAGACCCAAACCCACTCCGCTAGACCCAAACCCCACTCCGCTAGACCCAAACCCACTCGGCTAGACCGAAACCCACTCGGCTGGAGCCAAACGCACTCGGCTAGACCCATCCCACTCGGCTAGACTCAAACCCACTCGGCTAGACCCAAACCCCCTCGGCTAGACCCAAACCCACTCGCTAGACCCAAACCCACTCGGCTAGACCCAAACCCACTCGGCTAGACCCAAACCCACTCGGCTGGACCCAAACCCACTCGGCTAGACCCCAACCCACTCGGCAAAACCCAAACCCACTCCACTAGACCAAAACCCACTCAGCTAGACCCAAACCCACTCGGCTGGACCCAAACCCACTCGGCTACACCCAAACGCACTCGGCTACACCCAAACCCACTCGGCTAGACCCAAATCCACTCCGCTAGACCCAAACCCACTCGGCTAGACCCAAACCCATTCGGCTAGACCCAAACCTACTCCGCTAGAAGCAAACCCACTCCGCTAGACCCAAACCCACTCCGCTAGACTCAAACCCACTCCGCTAGACCCAAACCCACTCGGCTGGACCCAAACCCACTCCGCTAGACCCAAACCCACTCCGCTAGACTCAAACCCACTCCGCTAGACCCAAACCCACTCGGCTGGACCCAAACCCCCTCCGCTAGACCCAAACCCACTCCGCTAGACACAAACCCACTCGGCTAGACCCAAACCCACTCCGCTAGACCCAAACCCACTCGGCTAGACCCAAACCCACTCGGCTAGACCCAAACCCACTCGGCTAAACACAAACCCACTCCACAAGACCAAAACCCACTCAGCTAGACCCAAACCCACTCGGCTGGACCCAAACCCACTCGGCTAGACCCAAACCCACTCGGCTACACCCAAACCCGCTCGGCTAGACCCAAACCCACTCGGCTAGACCCAAACCCACTCGGCTAGACCCAAACCCACTCGGCTAGACCCAAACCCACTCAGCTAGACCCAAACCCACTCGGCTAGACCCAAACCCACTCGGCTAGACCCAAACCCACTCGGATAGACTCAAACCCACTCGGCTACACCCAAACCCACTCGGCTAGACCCAAACCCACTCGGCTAGACCCAAATCCACTCCGCTAGACCCAAACCCACTCGACTAGACCCAAACCCATTCGGCTAGACCCAAACCCACTCCGCTAGACCCAAACCCACTCCGCTAGACCCAAACCCACTCGGCTAGACCCAAACCCACTCGGCAAGACCCAAACCCACTCCGCTAGACCCAAACCCACTCGGCTAGACCCAAACCCACTCGACTAGACCCAAACCCACTTGGGTAGACCCAAACCCACTCGGCTGGACCCAAACCCACTCGGCTAGACCCAAACCCACTCGGCTACACCCAAACCCACTCGGCTGGACCCAAACCCACTCGGCTAGACCCAAGCCCACTCGGCTACACCCAAACCCGCTTGGCTAGACCCAAACCCACTCGGCTAGACCCAAACCCACTCGGCTAGACCCAAACCCACTCGGCTAGACCCAAACCCATTCGGCTAGACCCAAACCCACTCCGCTAGACCCAAACCCACTCCGCTAGACCCAAACCCACACCGCTAGACTCAATCCCACTCCGCTAGACCCAAACCCACTCCGCTAGACCCAAACCCACTCCGCTAGACCCAAACCCACTCCGCTAGACCCAAACCCACTCGACTAGACCCAAACCCACTTGGCTAGACCCAAACACACTCGGCTAGACCCATCCCACTCGGCTAGACTCAAACCCACTCGGCTAGACCCAAACCCTCTCGGCTAGACCCAAACCCATTCGCTAGACCCAAAGCCACTCGGCTAGACCCAAACCCACTCGGCTAGACCCAAACCCACTCGGCTGGACCCAAACCCAACCGGCTAGACCCAAACCCACTCGGCTAAACCCAAACCCACTCCACTACACCAAAACCCACTCAGCTAGACCCAAACCCACTCGGCTGGACCCAAACCCACTCGGCTAGACCCAAACCCACTCGGCTACACCCAAACCCGCTCGGCTAGACCCAAACCCACTCGGCTGGACCCAAACCCACTCGGCTAGACCCAAACCCACTCGGCTACACCCAAACCCGCTCGGCTAGACCCAAACCCACTCGGCTAGACCCAAACCCACTCGGCTAGACCCAAACCCACTCGGCTAGACCCAAACCCACTCAGCTAGACCCAAACCCACTCGGCTAGACCCAAACCCACTCGGCTAGACCCAAACCCACTCGGCTAGACTCAAACGCACTCGGCTACACCCAAACCCACTCGGCTAGACCCAAACCCACTCGGCTAGACCCAAATCCACTCCGCTAGACCCAAACCCACTCGGCTAGACCCAAACCCATTCGGCTAGACCCAAACCCACTCGGCTAGACCCAAACCCACTCCGTTAGACCCAAACCCACTCGGCTAGACCCAAACCCACTCAGCTAGACCCAAACCCACTCGGGTACACCCAAACCCACTCCGCTAGACCCAAACCCACTCGGCTAGACCGAAATCCACTCAGCTAGACCCAAACCCACTCGGCTAGACCCAAACCCACTCGGCTAGACCCAAAACCACTTCGCTACACCCAAACCCTCTCCACTAGACCCAAACCCACTCCGCTAGACCCAAACCCCACTCCGCTAGACCCAAACCCACTCGGCTAGACCAAAACCCACTCGGCTAGACCCAAACCCATTCGGCTTGAGCCAAACCCACTCCGCTAGAACCAAACCGACTCCGCTAGACCCAAACCCACTCCGCTAGACTCAAACCCACTCCGCTAGACCCAAACACACTCGGCTAGACCCAAACCCACTCGGCTAGACCCAAACGCACTCGGCTAGACCCATCCCACTCGGCTAGACTCAAACCCACTCGGCTAGGCCCAAACCCACTCGGCTAGACCCAAACCCACTCGCTAGACCCAATCCCACTCAGCTAGACCCAAACCCACTCGGCTCGACCCAACCCCACTCGGCTGGACCCAAACCCACTCGGCTAGACCCAAACCCACTCGGCCAAACCCAAACCCACTCCACGAGACCAAAACCCACTCAGCTAGACCCAAACCCACTCGGCTGGACCCAAACCCACTCGGCTAGACCCAAACCCACTCGGCTACACCCAAACCCGCTCGGCTAGACCCAAACCCACTTGGCTAGACCCAAACCCACTCGGCTAGACCCAAACCCACTCGGCTAGGCCGAAACCCACTCGGCTAGACCCAAACACACTCGCAAGACCCAAACCCACTCGGCTAGACCCAAACCCACTCGGCTAGACTCAAACCCACTCGGCTGGACCCAAACCCACTCGGCTAGACCCAAACCCACTCGGCTAAACCCAAACCCACTCCACAAGACCAAAACCCACTCAGCTAGACCCAAACCCACTCGGCTGGACCCAAACCCACTCGGCTAGACCCAAACCCACTCGGCTACACCCAAACCCGCTCGGCTAGACCCAAACCCACTAGGCTAGACCCAAACCCACTCGGCTAGACCCAAACCCACTCGGCTAGACCCAAACCCACTTTGCTAGACCCAAACCCACTCGGCTAGACCCAAACCCACTCGGCTAGACCCAAACCCACTCGGCTGGACTCAAACCCACTCGGCTACACCCAAACCCACTCGGCTAGACCCAAACCCACTCGGCTAGACCCAAATCCACTCCGCTAGACCCAAACCCACTCGGCTAGACCCAAACCCATTCGGCTAGACCCAAACACACTCCGCTGGACCCAAACCCACTCCGCTAGACTCAAACCCACTCCGCTAGACCCAAACCCACTCGGCTAGACCCAAACCCACTCCGCTAGACCCAAACCCACTCGGCTAGACCCATCCCACTCGGCTAGACTCAAACCCACTCGGCTAGACCCAAACCCTCTCGGCTAGACCCAAACCCACTCGCTAGACCCAAACCCACTCGGCTAGACCCAAACCCACTCGGCTAGACTCAAACGCACTCGGCTACACCCAAACCTACTCGGCTAGACCCAAACCCACTCGGCTAGACCCAAATCCACTCCGCTAGACCCAAACCCACTCGGCTAGACCCAAACCCATTCGGCTAGACCCAAACCCACTCGGCTAGACCCAAACCCACTCCGTTAGACCCAAACCCACTCGGCTAGACCCAAACCCACTCGGCTAGACCCAAACCCACTCAGCTAGACCCAAACCCACTCGGCTACACCCAAACCCACTCCGCTAGACCCAAACCCACTCGGCTAGACCGAAACACACTCAGCTAGACCCAAACCCACTCGGCTAGACCCAAACCCACTCGGCTAGACCCAAAACCACTTCGCTACACCCAAACCCTCTCCACTAG
This sequence comes from Raja brachyura, assembly GCA_963514005.1. Next base: position 534,907 of record CAUPSL010000968.1, read on the forward strand.
ACCCAAACCCACTCCGCTAGACCCAAACCCCACTCCGCTAGACCCAAACCCACTCGGCTAGACCAAAACCCACTCGGCTAGACCCAAACCCATTCGGCTTGAGCCAAACCCACTCCGCTAGAACCAAACCGACTCCGCTAGACCCAAACCCACTCCGCTAGACTCAAACCCACTCTGCTAGACCCAAACACACTCGGCTAGACCCAAACCCACTCGGCTAGACCCAAACGCACTCGGCTAGACCCATCCCACTCGGCTAGACTCAAACCCACTCGGCTAGGCCCAAACCCACTCGGCTAGACCCAAACCCACTCGCTAGACCCAATCCCACTCAGCTAGACCCAAACCCACTCGGCTCGACCCAAACCCACTCGGCTGGACCCAAACCCACTCGGCTAGACCCAAACCCACTCGGCCAAACACAAACCCACTCCACGAGACCAAAACCCACTCAGCTAGACCCAAACCCACTCGGCTGGACCCAAACCCACTCGGCTAGACCCAAACCCACTCGGCTACACCCAAACCCGCTCGGCTAGACCCAAACCCACTCGGCTAGACCTAAACCCACTCGGCTAGACCCAAACCCACTCGGCTAGGCCGAAACCCACTCGGCTAGACCCAAACACACTCGCAAGACCCAAACCCACTCGGCTAGACCCAAACCCACTCGGCTAGACTCAAACCCACTCGGCTGGACCCAAACCCACTCGGCTAGACCCAAACCCACTCGGCTAAACCCAAACCCACTCCACAAGACCAAAACCCACTCAGCTAGACCCAAACCCACTCGGCTGGACCCAAACCCACTCGGCTAGACCCAAACCCACTCGGCTACACCCAAACCCGCTCGGCTAGACCCAAACCCACTAGGCTAGACCCAAACCCACTCGGCTAGACCCAAACCCACTCGGCTAGACCCAAACCCACTTTGCTAGACCCAAACCCACTCGGCTAGACCCAAACCCACTCGGCTAGACCCAAACCCACTCGGCTGGACTCAAACCCACTCGGCTACACCCAAACCCACTCGGCTAGACCCAAACCCACTCGGCTAGACCCAAATCCACTCCGCTAGACCCAAACCCACTCGGCTAGACCCAAACCCATTCGGCTAGACCCAAACACACTCCGCTGGACCCAAACCCACTCCGCTAGACTCAAACCCACTCCGCTAGACCCAAACCCACTCGGCTAGACCCAAACCCACTCCGCTAGACCCAAACCCACTCGGCTAGACCCATCCCACTCGGCTAGACTCAAACCCACTCGGCTAGACCCAAACCCTCTCGGCTAGACCCAAACCCACTCGCTAGACCCAAACCCACTCGGCTAGACCCAAACCCACTCGGCTAGACCCAAACCCACTCGGCTGGACCCAAACCCACCCGGCTAGACCCAAACCCACTCGGCTAAACCCAAACCCACTCCACTACACCAAAACCCACTCAGCGAGACCCAAACCCACTCGGCTGGACCCAAACCCACTCGGCTAGACCCAAACCCACTCGGCTACACCCAAACCCGCTCGGCTAGACCCAATCCCACTCGGCTAGACCTAAACCCACTCGGCTAGACCCAAACCCACTCGGCTAGACCCAAACCCACTCGGCTAGAACCAAACCCACTCGGCTAGACCCAAACCCACTCAGCTAGACCCAAACCCACTCGGCTAGACCCAAACCCACTCGGCTAGACCCAAACCCACTCGGCTAGACTCAAACGCACTCGGCTACACCCAAACCCACTCGGCTAGACCCAAACCCACTCGGCTAGACCCAAATCCACTCCGCTAGACCCAAACCCACTCGGCTAGACCCAAACCCATTCGGCTAGACCCAAACCCACTCGGCTAGACCCAAACCCACTCCGCTAGACCCAAACCCACTCGGCTAGACCCAAACCCACTCGGCTAGACCCAAACCCACTCAGCTAGACCCAAACCCACTCGGCTACACCCAAACCCACTCCGCTAGACCCAAACCCACTCGGCTAGACCGAAATCCACTCAGCTAGACCCAAACCCACTCGGCTAGACCCAAACCCACTCGGCTAGACCCAAAACCACTTCGCTACACCCAAACCCACTCCACTAGACCCAAACCCACTCCGCTAGACCCAAACCCCACTCCGCTAGACCCAAACCCACTCGGCTAGACCAAAACCCACTCGGCTAGACCCAAACCCATTCGGCTTGAGCCAAACCTACTCCGCTAGAACCAAACCCACTCCGCTAGACCCAAACCCACTCCGCTAGACTCAAACCCACTCCGCTAGACCCAAACACACTCGGCTAGACCCAAACCCACTCGGCTAGACCCAAACGCACTCGGCTAGACCCATCCCACTCGGCTAGACTCAAACCCACTCGGCTAGGCCCAAACCCACTCGGCTAGACCCAAACCCACTCGCTAGACCCAATCCCACTCAGCTAGACCCAAACCCACTCGGCTCGACCCAAACCCACTCGGCTGGACCCAAACCCACTCGGCTAGACCCAAACCCACTCGGCTAAACACAAACCCACTCCACGAGACCAAAACCCACTCAGCTAGACCGAAACCCACTCGGCTGGACCCAAACCCACTCGGCTAGACCCAAACCCACTCGGCTACACCCAAACCCGCTCGGCTAGACCCAAACCCACTCGGCTAGACCCAAACCCACTCGGCTAGACCCAAACCCACTCGGCTAGGCCGAAACCCACTCGGCTAGACCCAAACACACTCGCTAGACCCAAACCCACTCGGCTAGACCCAAACCCACTCGGCTAGACTCAAACCCACTCGGCTGGACCCAAACCCACTCGGCTAGACCCAAACCCACTCGGCTAAACCCAAACCCACTCCACAAGACCAAAACCCACTCAGCTAGACCCAAACCCACTCGGCTGGACCCAAACCCACTCGGCTAGACCCAAACCCACTCGGCTACACCCAAACCCGCTCGGCTAGACCCAAACCCACTCGGCTAGACCCAAACCCACTCGGCTAGACCCAAACCCACTCGGCTAGACCCAAACCCACTCAGCTAGACCCAAACCCACTCGGCTAGACCCAAACCCACTCGGCTAGACCCAAACCCACTCGGCTAGACTCAAACCCACTCGGCTACACCCAAACCCACTCGGCTAGACCCAAACCCACTCGGCTAGACCCAAATCCACTCCGCTAGACCCAAACCCACTCCGCTAGACTCAAACCCACTCCGCTAGACCCAAACCCACTCGGCTAGACCCAAACCCACTCCGCTAGACCCAAACCCACTCGGCTAGACCCAAACCCACTCGACTAGACCCAAACCCACTTGGCTAGACCCAAACCCACTCGGCTGGACCCAAACCCACTCGGCTAGACCCAAACCCACTCGGCTACACCCAAACCCACTCGGCTGGCCCCAAACCCACTCGGCTAGACCCAAGCCCACTCGGCTACACCCAAACCCGCTTGGCTAGACCCAAACCCACTCGGCTAGACCCAAACCCACTCGGCTAGACCCAAACCCAATCGGCTAGACCCAAAACCATTCGGCTAGACCCAAACCCACTCCGCTAGAGCCAAACCCACTCGGCCAGACCCAAACCCACACCGCTAGACTCAATCCCACTCCGCTAGACCCAAACCCACTCCGCTAGACCCAAACCCACTCCGCTAGACCCAAACCCACTCGGCTAGACCCAAACCCACTCGACTAGACCCAAACCCACTTGGCTAGACCCAAACGCACTCGGCAGGACCCATCCCACTCGGCTAGACTCAAACCCACTCGGCTAAACCCAAACCTTCTCGGCTAGACCCAAACCCACTCGCTAGACCCAAACCCACTCGGCTAGACCCAAACCCACTCGGCTAGACCCAAACCCACTCGGCTGGACCCAAACCCACCCGACTAGACCCAAACCCACTCGGCTAGACCCAAACCCACTCGGCTAGACTCAAACCCACTCGGCTAGACCCACACCCACTCGGCTAGACCCAAATCCACTCCGCTAGACCCAAACCCACTCGGCTAGACCCAAACCCATTCGGCTAGACCCAAACCCACTCCGCTAGACCCAAACCCACTCGGCTAGACCCAAACCCATTCGGCTAGACCCAAACCCATTCCGCTAGACCCAAACCCACTCCGCTAGACCCAAACCCACTCCGCTAGACTCAAACCCAGTCCGCTAGACCCAAACTCACTCGGCTGGACCCAAACCCACTCCGCTAGACCCAAACCCACTCGGCTAGACCCAAACCCACTCGACAAGACCCAAACCCACTTGGCCAGACCCAAACCCACTCGGCTGGACCCAAACCCACTCGGCTAGACCCAAACCCACTCGGCTACACCCAAACCCACTCGGCTGGACCCAAACCCACTCGGCTAGACCCAAGCCCACTCGGCTACACCCAAACCCGCTTGGCTAGACCCAAACCCACTCGGCTAGACCCAAACCCACTCGGCTGGACCCAAACCCACTCGGCTAGACCCAAACCCATTCGGCTAGACCCAAACCCACTCCGCTAGACCCAAACCCACTCCGCTAGACCCAAACCCACTCCGCTAGACTCAATCCCACTCCGCTAGACCCAAACCCACTCCGCTAGACCCAAACCCACTCCGCTAGACCCAAACCCACTCGGCTAGACCCAATCCCACTCGACTAGACCCAAACCCACTTGGTTAGACCAAAACCCACTCGGCTGGACCCAAACCCACTCCGCTAGACCCAAACCCACTCCGCTAGACCCAAACCCACTCGGCTAGACCCAATCCCACTCGACTAGACCCAAACCCACTTGGTTAGACCGAAACCCACTCGGCTGGACCCAAACCCACTGGGCTAGACCCAAACCCACTCGGCCAGACCCAAACCCACTCGGCTCGACCCAAACCCACTCGGCTGGACCCAAATCCACTCGGCTAGACCCAAACCCACTCGGCTAAACCCAAACCCACTCCACGAGACCAAAACCCACTCAGCTAGACCCAAACCCACTCGGCTGGACCCAAACCCACTCGGCTAGACCCAAACCCACTCGGCTACACCCAAACCCGCTCGGCTAGACCCAAACCCACTCGGCTAGACCCAAACCCACTCGGCTAGATCCAAACCCACTCGGCTAGGCCGAAACCCACTCGGCTAGACCCAAACACACTCGCTAGACCCAAACCCACTCGGCTAGACCCAAACCCACTCGGCTAGACTCAAACCCACTCGGCTGGACCCAAACCCACTCGGCTAGACCCAAACCCACTCGGCTAAACCCAAACCCACTCCACAAGACCAAAACCCACTCAGCTAGACCCAAACCCACTCGGCTGGACCCAAACCCACTCGGCTAGACCCAAACCCACTCGGCTACACCCAAACCCGCTCGGCTAGACCCAAACCCACTCGGCTAGACCCAAACCCACTCGGCTAGACCCAAACCCACTCGGCTAGACCCAAACCCACTCAGCTAGACCCAAACCCACTCGGCTAGACCCAAACCCACTCGGCTAGACCCAAACCCACTCGGCTAGACTCAAACCCACTCGGCTACACCCAAACCCACTCGGCTAGACCCAAACCCACTCGGCTAGACCCAAATCCACTCCGCTAGACCCAAACCCACTCGGCTAGACCCAAACCCATTCGGCTAGACCCAAACCCACTCCGCTAGACCCAAACCCACTCCGCTAGACTCAAACCCACTCCGCTAGACCCAAACCCACTCGGCTAGACCCAAACCCACTCCGCTAGACCCAAACCCACTCGGCTAGACCCAAACCCACTTGACTAGACCCAAACCCACTTGGCTAGACCCAAACCCACTCGGCTGGACCCAAACCCACTCGGCTAGACCCAAACCCACTCGGCTTCACCCAAACCCACTCGGCTGGACCCAAACCCATTCGGCTAGACCCAAGCCCACTGGGCTACACCCAAACCCGCTTGGCTAGACCCAAACCCACTCGGCTAGACCCAAACCCACTCGGCTAGACCCAAACCCACTCCGCTAGACCCAAACCCACTCCGCTAGACCCAAACCCACACCGCTAGACTCAATCCCACTCCGCTAGACCCAAACCCACTCCGCTAGACCCAAACCCACTCCGCTAGACTCAAACCCACTCGGCTAGACCCAAACCCTCTCGGCTAGACCCAAACCCACTCGCTAGACCCAAACCCACTCAGCTAGACCCAAACCCACTCGGCTAGACCCAAACCCACTCAGCTAGACCCAAACCCACTCGGCTAGACCCAAAGCCACTCGGCTAGACCCAAACCCACTCGGCTAGACTCAAACGCACTCGGCTACACCCAAACCCACTCGGCTAGACCCAAACCCACTCGGCTAGACCCAAATCCACTCCGCTAGACCCAAACCCACTCGGCTAGACCCAAACCCATTCGGCTAGACCCAAACCCACTCGGCTAGACCCAAACCCACTCCGCTAGACCCAAACCCACTCGGCTAGACCAAAACCCACTCGGCTAGACCCAAACCCACTCAGCTAGACCCAAACCCACTCGGCTACACCCAAACCCACTCCGCTAGACCCAAACCCACTCGGCTAAACCCAAACCCACTCCACAAGACCAAAACCCACTCAGCTAGACCCAAACCCACTCGGCTGGACCCAAACCCACTCGGCTAGACCCAAACCCACTCGGCTACACCCAAACCCGCTCGGCTAGACCCAAACCCACTCGGCTAGACCCAAACCCACTCGGCTAGACCCAAACCCACTCGGCTAGACCCAAACCCACTCAGCTAGACCCAAACCCACTCGGCTAGACCCAAACCCACTCGGCTAGACCCAAACCCACTCGGCTAGACTCAAACCCACTCGGCTACACCCAAACCCACTCGGCTAGACCCAAACCCACTCGGCTAGACCCAAATCCACTCCGCTAGACCCAAACCCACTCGGCTAGACCCAAACCCATTCGGCTAGACCCAAACCCACTCCGCTAGACCCAAACCCACTCCGCTGGACTCAAACCCACTCCGCTAGACCCAAACCCACTCGGCTAGACCCAAACCCACTCCGCTAGACCCAAACCCACTCGGCTAGACCCAAACCCACTTGACTAGACCCAAACCCACTTTGCTAGACCCAAACCCACTCGGCTGGACCCAAACCCACTCGGCTAGACCCAAACCCACTCGGCTTCACCCAAACCCACTCGGCTGGACCCAAACCCATTCGGCTAGACCCAAGCCCACTCGGCTACACCCAAACCCGCTTGGCTAGACCCAAACCCACTCGGCTAGACCCAAACCCACTCGGCTAGACCCAAACCCACTCCGCTAGACCCAAACCCACTCCGCTAGACCCAAACCCACACCGCTAGACTCAATCCCACTCCGCTAGACCCAAACCCACTCCGCTAGACCCAAACCCACTCCGCTAGACTCAAACCCACTCGGCTAGACCCAAACCCTCTCGGCTAGACCCAAACCCACTCGCTAGACCCAAACCCACTCAGCTAGACCCAAACCCACTCGGCTAGACCCAAACCCACTCAGCTAGACCCAAACCCACTCGGCTAGACCCAAACCCACTCGGCTAGACCCAAACCCACTCGGCTAGACTCAAACGCACTCGGCTACACCCAAACCCACTCGGCTAGACCCAAACCCACTCGGCTAGACCCAAATCCACTCCGCTAGACCCAAACCCACTCGGCTAGACCCAAACCCATTCGGCTAGACCCAAACCCACTCGGCTAGACCCAAACCCACTCCGCTAGACCCAAACCCACTCGGCTAGACCCAAACCCACTCGGCTAGACCCAAACCCACTCAGCTAGACCCAAACCCACTCGGATACACCCAAACCCACTCCGCTAGACCCAACCCCACTCGGCTAGACCGAAACCCACTCAGCTAGACCCAAACCCACTCGGCTAGACCCAAACCCACTCGGCTAGACCCAAAACCACTTCGCTACACCCAAACCCACTCCACTAGACCCAAACCCACTCCGCTAGAACCAAACCCCACTCCGCTAGACCCAAACCCACTCGGCTAGACCAAAACCCACTCGGCTAGACCCAAACCCATTCGGCTTGAGCCAAACCCACTCCGCTAGAACCAAACCCGCTCCACGAGACCAAAACCCACTCAGCTAGACTCAAACCCACTAGGCTGGACCCAAACCCACTCGGCTAGACCCAAACCCACTCGGCTACACCCAAACCCGCTCGGCTAGACCCAAACCCACTCGGCTAGACCCAAACCCACTCGGCTAGACCCAAACCCACTCGGCTAGGCCGAAACCCACTCGGCTAGACCCAAACACACTCGCTAGACCCAAACCCACTCGGCTAGACCCAAACCCACTCGGCTAGACTCAAACCCACTCGGCTGGACCCAAACCCACTCGGCTAGACCCAAACCCACTCGGCTAAACCCAAACCCACTCCACAAGACCAAAACCCACTCAGCTAGACCCAAACCCACTCGGCTGGACCCAAACCCACTCGGCTAGACCCAAACCCACTCGGCTACACCCAAACCCGCTCGGCTAGACCCAAACCCACTCGGCTAGACCCAAACCCACTCGGCTAGACCCAAACCCACTCGGCTAGACCCAAACCCACTCTGCTAGACCCAAACCCACTCGGCTAGACCCAAACCCACTCGGCTAGACCCAAACCCACTCGGCTAGACTCAAACCCACTCGGCTACACCCAAACCCACTCGGCTAGACCCAAACCCACTCGGCTAGACCCAAATCCAATCCACTAGACCCAAACCCACTCGGCTAGACCCAAACCCATTCGGCTAGACCCAAACCCACTCCGCTAGACCCAAACCCACTCCGCTAGACTCAAACCCACTCCGCTAGACCCAAACCCACTCGGCTAGACCCAAACCCACTCCGCTAGACCCAAACCCACTCGGCTAGACCCAAACCCACTCGACTAGACCCAAACCCACTTGGCTAGACCCAAACCCACTCGGCTGGACCCAAACCCACTCGGCTAGACCCAAACCCACTCGGCTACACCCAAACCCACTCGGCTGGACCCAAACCCACTCGGCTAGACCCAAGCCCACTCGGCTACACCCAAACCCGCTTGGCTAGACCCAAACCCACTCGGCTAGACCCAAACCCACTCGGCTAGACCCAAACCCAATCGGCTAGACCCAAAACCATTCGGCTAGACCCAAACCCACTCCGCTAGACTCAATCCCACTCCGCTAGACCCAAACCCACTCCGCTAGACCCAAACCCACTCCGCTAGACCCAAACCCACTCGGCTAGACCCAAACCCACTCGACTAGACCCAAACCCACTTGGCTAGACCCAAACGCACTCGGCTAGACCCATCCCACTCGGCTAGACTCAAACCCACTCGGCTAGACCCAAACCCTCTCAGCTAGACCCAAACCCACTCGCTAGACCCAAACCCACTCGGCTAGACCCAAACCCACTCGGCTAGACCCAAACCCACTCGGCTGGACCCAAACCCACCCGACTAGACCCAAACCCACTCGGCTAAACCCAAACCCACTCCACTACACCAAAACCCACTCAGCTAGACCCAAACCCACTCGGCTGGACCCAAACCCACTCGGCTAGACCCAAACCCACTCGGCTACACCCAAACCCGCTCGGCTAGACCCAAACCCACTCGGCTACACCTAAACCCACTCGGCTAGACCCAAACCCACTCGGCTAGACCCAAACCCACTCGGCTAGACCCAAACCCACTCGGCTAGACCCAAACCCACTCGGCTAGACCCAAACCCACTCGGCTAGACTCAAACCCACTCGGCTACACCCAAACCCACTCGGCTAGACCCACACCCATTCGGCTAGACCCAAACCCATTCCGCTAGACCCAAACCCACTCCGCTAGACCCAAACCCACTCCGCTAGACTCAAACCCACTCCGCCAGACCCAAACCCACTCGGCTAGACCCAAACCCACTCCGCTAGACCCAAACCCACTCAGCTAGACTCAAACCCACTCCGCTAGACCCAAACCCACTCGGCTAGACTCAAACCCACTCGGCTACACCCTAACCCACTCGGCTAGACCCACACCCACTCGGCTAGACCCAAATCCACTCCGCTAGACCCAAACCCACTCGGCTAGACCCAAACCCATTCGGCTAGACCCAAACCCACTCCGCTAGACCCAAACCCACTCGGCTAGACCCAAACCCATTCGGCTAGACCCAAACCCATTCCGCTAGACCCAAACCCACTCCGCTAGACCCAAACCCACTCCGCTAGACTCAAACCCACTCCGCTAGACCCAAACCCACTCGGCTAGACCCAAACCCACTCCGCTAGACCCAAACCCACTCGGCTAGACCCAAACCCACTCGACAAGACCCAAACCCACTTGGCCAGACCCAAACCCACTCGGCTGGACCCAAACCCACTCGGCTAGACCCAAACCCACTCGGCTACACCCAAACCCACTCGGCTGGACCCAAACCCACTCGGCTAGACCCAAGCCCACTCGGCTACACCCAAACCCACTCGGCTAGACCCAAACCCACTCGGCTAGACCCAAACCCACTCGGCTAGACCCAAACCAACTCGGCTAGACCCAAACCCATTCGGCTAGACCCAAACCCACTCCGCTAGACCCAAACCAACTCCGCTAGACCCAAACCCACTCCGCTAGACTCAATCCCGCTCCCCTAGACCCAAACCCACTCCGCTAGACCCAAACCCACTCCGCTAGACCCAAACCCACTCGGCTAGACCCAAACCCACTCGACTAGACCCAAACCCACTTGGCTAGACCCAAACCCACTCGGCTGGACCCAAACCCACTTGGCTAGACCCAAACCCACTCAGCTAGACCCAAACCCACTCGGCTAGACGCAAACCCACTCGGCTAGACCCAAACCCACTCGGCTAGACCCAAACCCACTCGGCTACACCCAAACCCACTCCGCTAGACCCAAACCCACTCGGCTAGACCGAAACCCACTCAGCTAGACCCAAACCCACTCGGCTAGACCCAAACCCACTCGGCAAGACCCAAACCCACTTGGCAACACCCAAACCCACTCCACTGGACCCAAACCCACTCCGCTAGACCCAAACCCCACTCCGCTAGACCCAAACCCACTCGCTAGACCCAAACCCACTCGGCTAGACCCAAACCCACTCGGCAAGACCCAAACCCACTCGGCTGGACCCAAACCCACTCGGCTAGACCCAAACCCACTCGGCTAGACCCAAACCCACTCGGCTAGACTCAAACCCACTCGGCTACACCCAAACCCACTCGGCTAGACCCACACCCACTCGGCTAGACCCAAATCCACTCCGCTAGACCCATACCCACTCGGCTAGACCCAAACCCATTCGGCTAGACACAAACCCACTCCGCTAGACCCAAACCCACTCCGCTAGACTCAAACCCACTCCGCCAGACCCAAACCCACTCGGCTAGACCCAAACCCACTCCGCTAGACCCAAACCCACTCAGCTAGACTCAAACCCACTCCGCTAGACCCAAACCCACTCGGCTAGACTCAAACCCACTCGGCTACACCCTAACCCACTCGGCTAGACCCACACCCACTCGGCTAGACCCAAATCCACTCCGCTAGACCCAAACCCACTCGGCTAGACCCAAACCCATTCGGCTAGACCCAAACCCACTCCGCTAGACCCAAACCCACTCGGCTAGACCCAAACCCATTCGGCTAGACCCAAACCCATTCCGCTAGACCCAAACCCACTCCGCTAGACCCAAACCCACTCCGCTAGACTCAAACCCACTCCGCTAGACCCAAACCCACTCGGCTAGACCCAAACCCACTCCGCTAGACCCAAACCCACTCGGCTAGACCCAAACCCACTCGACAAGACCCAAACCCACTTGGCCAGACCCAAACCCACTCGGCTGGACCCAAACCCACTCGGCTAGACCCAAACCCACTCGGCTACACCCAAACCCACTCGGCTGGACCCAAACCCACTCGGCTAGACCCAAGCCCACTCGGCTACACCCAAACCCACTCGGCTAGACCCAAACCCACTCGGCTAGACCCAAACCCACTCGGCTAGACCCAAACCAACTCGGCTAGACCCAAACCCATTCGGCTAGACCCAAACCCACTCCGCTAGACCCAAACCAACTCCGCTAGACCCAAACCCACTCCGCTAGACTCAATCCCGCTCCCCTAGACCCAAACCCACTCCGCTAGACCCAAACCCACTCCGCTAGACCCAAACCCACTCGGCTAGACCCAAACCCACTCGACTAGACCCAAACCCACTTGGCTAGACCCAAACCCACTCGGCTGGACCCAAACCCACTTGGCTAGACCCAAACCCACTCAGCTAGACCCAAACCCACTCGGCTAGACGCAAACCCACTCGGCTAGACCCAAACCCACTCGGCTAGACCCAAACCCACTCGGCTACACCCAAACCCACTCCGCTAGACCCAAACCCACTCGGCTAGACCGAAACCCACTCAGCTAGACCCAAACCCACTCGGCTAGACCCAAACCCACTCGGCAAGACCCAAACCCACTTGGCAACACCCAAACCCACTCCACTGGACCCAAACCCACTCCGCTAGACCCAAACCCCACTCCGCTAGACCCAAACCCACTCGCTAGACCCAAACCCACTCGGCTAGACCCAAACCCACTCGGCAAGACCCAAACCCACTCGGCTGGACCCAAACCCACTCGGCTAGACCCAAACCCACTCGGCTAGACCCAAACCCACTCGGCTAGACTCAAACCCACTCGGCTACACCCAAACCCACTCGGCTAGACCCACACCCACTCGGCTAGACCCAAATCCACTCCGCTAGACCCATACCCACTCGGCTAGACCCAAACCCATTCGGCCAGACACAAACCCACTCCGCCAGACCCAAACCCACTCGGCTAGACCCAAACCCATTCGGCTAGACCCAAACCCATTCCGCTAGATCCAAACCCACTCCGCTAGACCCAAACCCACTCCGCTAGACTCAAACCCAGTCCGCTAGACCCAAACCCACTCGGCTGGACCCAAACCCACTCCGCTAGACCCAAACCCACTCGGCTAGACCCAAACCCACTCGACAAGACCCAAACCCACTTGGCCAGACCCAAACCCACTCGGCTGGACCCAAACCCACTCGGCTAGACCCAAACCCACTCGGCTACACCCAAACCCACTCGGCTGGACCCAAACCCACTCGGCTAGACCCAAGCCCACTCGGCTACACCCAAACCCGCTTGGCTAGACCCAAACCCACTCGGCTAGACCCAAACCCACTCGGCTAGACCCAAACCCACTCGGCTAGACCCAAACCCATTCGGCTAGACCCAAACCCACTCCGCTAGACCCAAACCCACTCCGCTAGACCCAAACCCACTCCGCTAGACTCAATCCCACTCCGCTAGACCCAAACCCACTCCGCTAGACCCAAACCCACTCCGCTAGACCCAAACCCACTCGGCTAGACCCAATCCCACTCGACTAGACCCAAACCCACTTGGTTAGACCGAAACCCACTCGGCTGGACCCAAACCCACTCGGCTAGACCCAAACCCACTCGGCTAGACCCAAACCCACTCGGCTAGACCCAAACCCACTCGGCTAGACCCAAACCCACTCGGCTAGACCCAAACCCACTCGGCTAGACTGAAACCCACTCGGCTACACCCAAACCCACTCGGCTACACCCAAACCCACACGGCTAGACCCAAACCCACTCGGCTAGACCCAAACCAACTCGGCTAGACCCAAACCCATTCGGCTAGACCCAAACCCACTCCGCTAGACCCAAACCCACTCCGCTAGACCCAAACCCACTCCGCTAGACTCAATCCCACTCCGCTAGACCCAAACCCACTCCGCTAGACCCAAACCCACTCCGCTAGACCCAAACCCACTCGGCTAGACCCAAACCCACTCGGCTAGACCCAAACCCACTCGGCTAGACGCAAACCCACTCGGCTACACCCAAACCCACTCCGCTAGACCCAAACCCACTCGGCTAGACCGAAACCCACTCAGCTAGACCCAAACCCACTCGGCTAGACCCAAACCCACTCGGCTAGACCCAAACCCACTTGGCTACACCCAAACCCACTCCACTAGACCCAAACCCACTCCGCTAGACCCAAACCCCACTCCGCTAGACCCAAACCCACTCGGCTAGACCGAAACCCACTCGGCTAGACCCAAACGCACTCGGCTAGACCCATCCCACTCGGCGAGACTCAAACCCACTCGGCTAGACCCAAACCCACTCGGCTAGACCCAAACCCACTCCACTACACCAAAACCCACTCAGCTAGACCCAAACCCACTCGGCTGGACCCAAACCCACTCGGCTAGACCCAAACCCACTCGGCTACACCCAAACCCGCTCGGCTAGACCCAAACCCACTCGGCTAGACCCAAGCCCACTCGGCTACACCCAAACCCACTCGGCTGGACCCAAACCCACTCGGCTAGACCCAAGCCCACTCGGCTACACCCAAACCCGCTTGGCTAGACCCAAACCCACTCGGCTAGACCCAAACCCACTCGGCTAGACCCAAACCCACTCGGCTAGACCCAAACCCATTCGGCTAGACCCAAACCCACTCCGCTAGACCCAAACCCACTCCGCTAGACCCAAACCCACTCCGCTAGACTCAATCCCACTCCGCTAGACCCAAACCCACTCCGCTAGACCCAAACCCACTCCGCTAGACCCAAACCCACTCGGCTAGACCCAATCCCACTCGACTAGACCCAAACCCACTTGGTTAGACCGAAACCCACTCGGCTGGACCCAAACCCACTCGGCTAGACCCAAACCCACTCGGCTAGACCCAAACCCACTCGGCTAGACCCAAACCCACTCGGCTAGACCCAAACCCACTCGGCTAGACCCAAACCCACTCGGCTAGACTGAAACCCACTCGGCTACACCCAAACCCACTCGGCTACACCCAAACCCACACGGCTAGACCCAAACCCACTCGGCTAGACCCAAACCAACTCGGCTAGACCCAAACCCATTCGGCTAGACCCAAACCCACTCCGCTAGACCCAAACCCACTCCGCTAGACCCAAACCCACTCCGCTAGACTCAATCCCACTCCGCTAGACCCAAACCCACTCCGCTAGACCCAAACCCACTCCGCTAGACCCAAACCCACTCGGCTAGACCCAAACCCACTCGACTAGACCCAAACCCACTTGGCTAGACCCAAACCCACTCGGCTGGACCCAAACCCACTTGGCTAGACCCAAACCCACTCGGCTAGACCCAAACCCACTCGGCTAGACGCAAACCCACTCGGCTACACCCAAACCCACTCCGCTAGACCCAAACCCACTCGGCTAGACCGAAACCCACTCAGCTAGACCCAAACCCACTCGGCTAGACCCAAACCCACTCGGCTAGACCCAAACCCACTTGGCTACACCCAAACCCACTCCACTAGACCCAAACCCACTCCGCTAGACCCAAACCCCACTCCGCTAGACCCAAACCCACTCGGCTAGACCGAAACCCACTCGGCTAGACCCAAACGCACTCGGCTAGACCCATCCCACTCGGCGAGACTCAAACCCACTCGGCTAGACCCAAACCCACTCGGCTAGACCCAAACCCACTCCACTACACCAAAACCCACTCAGCTAGACCCAAACCCACTCGGCTGGACCCAAACCCACTCGGCTAGACCCAAACCCACTCGGCTACACCCAAACCCGCTCGGCTAGACCCAAACCCACTCGGCTAGACCCAAGCCCACTCGGCTACACCCAAACCCGCTTGGCTAGACCCAAGCCCACTCGGCTAGACCCAAACCCATTCGGCTAGACCCAAACCCATTCCGCTAGACCCAAACCCACTCCGCTAGACCCAAACCCACTCCGCTAGACTCAAACCCACTCCGCTAGACCCAAACCCGCTCGGCGAGACCCAAACCCACTCCGCCAGACCCAAACTCACTCGGCTAGACCCAAACCCACTCGACAAGACCCAAACCCACTTGGCCAGACCCAAACCCACTCGGTTGGACCCAAACCCACTCGGCTAGACCCAAACCCACTCGGCTACACCCAAACCCACTCGGCTGGTCCCAAGCCCACTCGGCTACACCCAAACCCACTCGGCTAGACCCAAACCCACTCGGCTAGACCCAAACCCACTCGGCTAGACCCAAACCAACTCGGCTAGACCCAAACCCATTCGGCTAGACCCAAACCCACTCCGCTAGACCCAAAGCCACTCCGCTAGACCCAAACCCACTCCGCTAGACTCAATCCCACTCCCGTAGACCCAAACCCACTCCGCTAGACCCAAACCCACTCCGCTAGACCCAAACCCACTCGGCTAGACCCAAACCCACTCGACTAGACCCAAACCCACTTGGCTAGACCCAAACCCACTCGGCTGGACCCAAACCCACTTGGCTAGACCCAAACCCACTCAGCTAGACCCAAACCCACTCGGCTAGACGCAAACCCACTCGGCTAGACCCAAACCCACTCGGCTAGACCCAAACCCACTCGGCTACACCCAAACCCACTCCGCTAGACCCAAACCCACTCGGCTAGACCGAAACCCACTCAGCTAGACCCAAACCCACTCGGCTAGACCCAAACCCACTCGGCTAGACCCAAACCCACTTGGCTACACCCAAACCCACTCCACTAGACCCAAACCCACTCCGCTAGACCCAAACCCCACTCCGCTAGACCCAAACCCACTCGCTAGACGCAAACCCACTCGGCTAGACCCAAACCCACTCGGCTAGACCCAAACCCATTCGGCTAGACCCAAACCCACTCCGCTTGACCCAAACCCACTCGGCTAGACCCAAACCCATTCGGCTAGACCCAAACCCATTCCGCTAGACTCAAACCCACTCCGCTAGACCCAAACCCACTCCGCTAGACTCAAACCCAGTCCGCTAGACCCAAACCCACTCGGCTGGACCCAAACCCACTCCGCTAGACCCAAACCCACTCGGCTAGACCCAAACCCACTCGACAAGACCCAAACCCACTTGGCCAGACCCAAACCCACTCGGCTGGACCCAAACCCACTCGGCTAGACCCAAACCCACTCGGCTACACCCAAACCCACTCGGCTGGACCCAAACCCACTCGGCTAGACCCAAGCCCACTCGGCTACACCCAAACCCGCTTGGCTAGACCCAAACCCACTCGGCTGGACCCAAACCCACTCGGCTAGACCCAAACCCATTCGGCTCGACCCAAACCCACTCCGCTAGACCCAAACCCACTCCGCTAGACACAAACCCACTCCGCTAGACTCAATCCCACTCCGCTAGACCCAAACCCACTCCGCTAGACCCAAACCCACTCCGCTAGACCCAAACCCACTCGGCTAGACCCAATCCCACTCGACTAGACCCAAACCCACTTGGTTAGACCGAAACCCACTCGGCTGGACCCAAACCCACTCGGCTAGACCCAAACCCACTCGGCCAGACCCAAACCCACTCGGCTCGACCCAAACCCACTCGGCTCGACCCAAACCCACTCGGCTAGACCCAAACCAAATCGGCTAAACCCAAACCCACTCCACGAGACCAAAACCCACTCAGCTAGACCCAAACCCACTCGGCTGGACACAAACCCACTCGGCTAGACCCAAACCCACTCGGCTAAACCCAAACCCACTCCACAAGACCAAAACCCACTCAGCTAGACCCAAACCCACTCGGCTGGACCCAAACCAACTCGGCTAGACCCAAACCCACTCGGCTACACCCAAACCCGCTCGGCTAGACCCAAACCCACTCGGCTAGACCCAAACCCACTCGGCTGGACCCAAACCCACTCGGCTAGACCCAAACCCACTCAGCTAGACCCAAACCCACTCGGCTAGACCCAAACCCACTCGGCTAGACCCAAACCCAGTCGGCTAGACTCAAACCCACTCGGCTACACCCAAACCCACTCGGCTAGAACCAAACCCACTCGGCTAGACCCAAATCCACTCCGCTAGACCCAAACCCACTCGGCTAGACCCAAACCCATTCGGCTAGACCCAAACCCACTCGGCTAGACCCAAACCCACTCGGCTAGACCCAAACCCACTCCGCTAGACCCAAACACACTCCGCTAGACCCAAACCCACACCGCTAGACTCAATCCCACTCCGCTAGACCCAAACCCACTCCGCTAGACCCAAACCCACTCCGCTAGACTCAAACCCACTCGGCTAGACCCAAACCCTCTCGGCTAGACCCAAACCCACTCGCTAGACCCAAACCCACTCGGCTAGACCCAAACCCACTCAGCTAGACCCAAACCCACTCGACTAGACCCAAACCCACTCAGCTAGACCCAAACCCACTCGGCTAGACCCAAACCCACTCGGCTAGACCCAAACCCACTCGGCTAGACTCAAACGCACTCGGCTACACCCAAACCCACTCGGCTAGACCCAAACCCACTCGGCTAGACCCAAATCCACTCCGCTAGACCCAAACCCACTCGGCTAGACCCAAACCCATTCGGCTAGACCCAAACCCACTCGGCTAGACCCAAACCCACTCCGCTAGACCCAAACCCACTCGGCTAGACCCAAACCCACTCGGCAAGACCCAAACCCACTCAGCTAGACCCAAACCCACTCGGCTATACCCAAACCCACTCCGCTAGACCCAAACCCACTCGGCTAGACCGAAACCCACTCAGCTAGACCCAAACCCACTCGGCTAGACCCAAACCCACTCCACAAGACCAAAACCCACTCAGCTAGACCCAAACCCACTCGGCTGGACCCAAACCCACTCGGCTAGACCCAAACCCACTCGGCTACACCCAAACCCGCTCGGCTAGACCCAAACCCACTCGGCTAGACCCAAACCCACTCGGCTAGACCCAAACCCACTCGGCTAGACCCAAACCCACTCTGCTAGACCCAAACCCACTCGGCTAGACCCAAACCCACTCGGCTAGACCCAAACCCACTCGGCTAGACTCAAACCCACTCGGCTACACCCAAACCCACTCGGCTAGACCCAAACCCACTCGGCTAGACCCAAATCCAATCCGCTAGACCCAAATCCAATCCGCTAGACCCAAACCCACTCGGCTAGACCCAAACCCATTCGGCTAGACCCAAACCCACTCCGCTAGACCCAAACCCACTCCGCTAGACTCAAACCCACTCCGCTAGACCCAAACCCACTCGGCTAGACCCAAACCCACTCCGCTAGACCCAAACCCACTCGGCTAGACCCAAGCCCACTCGGCTACACCCAAACCCGCTTGGCTAGACCCAAACCCACTCGGCTAGACCCAAACCCACTCGGCTAGACCCAAACCCAATCGGCTAGACCCAAAACCATTCGGCTAGACCCAAACCCACTCCGCTAGACTCAATCCCACTCCGCTAGACCCAAACCCACTCCGCTAGACCCAAACCCACTCCGCTAGACCCAAACCCACTCGGCTAGACCCAAACCCACTCGACTAGACCCAAACCCACTTGGCTAGACCCAAACGCACTCGGCTAGACCCATCCCACTCGGCTAGACTCAAACCCACTCGGCTAGACCCAAACCCTCTCGGCTAGACCCAAACCCACTCGCTAGACCCAAACCCACTCGGCTAGACCCAAACCCACTCGGCTAGACCCAAACCCACTCGGCTGGACCCAAACCCACCCGACTAGACCCAAACCCACTCGGCTAAACCCAAACCCACTCCACTACACCAAAACCCACTCAGCTAGACCCAAACCCACTCGGCTGGACCCAAACCCACTCGGCTAGACCCAAACCCACTCGGCTACACCCAAACCCGCTCGGCTAGACCCAAACCCACTCGGCTAGACCTAAACCCACTCGGCTAGACCCAAACCCACTCGGCTAGACCCAAACCCACTCGGCTAGACCCAAACCCACTCGGCTAGACCCAAACCCACTCGGCTAGACCCAAACCCACTCGGCTAGACTCAAACCCACTCGGCTACACCCAAACCCACTCGGCTGGACCCACACCCACTCGGCTAGACCCAAATCCACTCCGCTAGACCCAAACCCACTCGGCTAGACCCAAACCCATTCGGCTAGACCCAAACCCACTCCGCTAGACCCAAACCCACTCGGCTAGACCCAAACCCATTCGGCTAGACCCAAACCCATTCCGCTTGACCCAAACCCACTCCGCTACACCCAAACCCACTCCGCTAGACTCAAACCCACTCCGCTAGACCCAAACCCACTCGGCTAGACCCAAACCCACTCCGCTAGACCCAAACCCACTCGGCTAGACTCAAACCCACTCCGCTAGACCCAAACTCACTCGGCTAGACTCAAACCCACTCGGCTACACCCTAACCCACTCGGCTAGACCCACACCCACTCGGCTAGACCCAAATCCACTCCGCTAGACCCAAACCCACTCGGCTAGACCCAAACCCATTCGGCTAGACCCAAACCCACTCCGCTAGACCCAAACCCACTCGGCTAGACCCAAACCCATTCGGCTAGACCCAAACCCATTCCGCTAGACCCAAACCCACTCCGCTAGACCCAAACCCACTCCGCTAGACTCAAACCCACTCCGCTAGACCCAAACCCACTCGGCTAGACCCAAACCCACTCCGCTAGACCCAAACCCACTCGGCTAGACCCAAACCCACTCGACAAGACCCAAACCCACTTGGCCAGACCCAAACCCACTCGGCTGGACCCAAACCCACTCGGCTAGACCCAAACCCACTCGGCTACACCCAAACCCACTCGGCTGGACCCAAACCCACTCGGCTAGACCCAAGCCCACTCGGCTACACCCAAACCCACTCGGCTAGACCCAAACCCACTCGGCTAGACCCAAACCCACTCGGCTAGACCCAAACCAACTCGGCTAGACCCAAACCCATTCGGCTAAACCCAAACCCACTCCGCTAGACCCAAACCCACTCCGCTAGACCCAAACCCACTCCGCTAGACTCAATCCCACTCCCCTAGACCCAAACCCACTCCGCTAGACCCAAACCCACTCCGCTAGACCCAAACCCACTCGGCTAGACCCAAACCCACTCGACTAGACCCAAACCCACTTGGCTAGACCCAAACCCACTCGGCTGGACCCAAACCCACTTGGCTAGACCCAAACCCACTCAGCTAGACCCAAACCCACTCGGCTAGACGCAAACCCACTCGGCTAGACCCAAACCCACTCGGCTAGACCCAAACCCACTCGGCTACACCCAAACCCACTCCGCTAGACCCAAACCCACTCGGCTAGACCGAAACCCACTCAGCTAGACCCAAACCCACTCGGCTAGACCCAAACCCACTCGGCTACACCCAAACCCACTTGGCTACACCCAAACCCACTCCACTAGACCCAAACCCACTCCGCTAGACCCAAACCCCACTCCGCTAGACCCAAACCCACTCGCTAGACCCAAACCCACTCGGCTAGACCCAAACCCACTCGGCAAGACCCAAACCCACTCGGCTGGACCCAAACCCACTCGGCTAGACCCACACCCACTCGGCTAGACCCAAATCCACTCCGCTAGACCCATACCCACTCGGCTAGACCCAAACCCATTCGGCTAGACACAAACCCACTCCGCTAGACCCAAACCCACTCGGCTAGACCCAAACCCATTCGGCTAGACCCAAACCCATTCCGCTAGACCCAAACCCACTCCGCTAGACCCAAACCCACTCCGCTAGACTCAAACCCAGTCCGCTAGACCCAAACCCACTCGGCTGGACCCAAACCCACTCCGCTAGACCCAAACCCACTCGGCTAGACCCAAACCCACTCGACAAGACCCAAACCCACTTGGCCAGACCCAAACCCACTCGGCTGGACCCAAACCCACTCGGCTAGACCCAAACGCACTCGGCTACACCCAAACCCACTCGGCTGGACCCAAACCCACTCGGCTAGACCCAAGCCCACTCGGCTACACCCAAACCCGCTTGGCTAGACCCAAACCCACTCGGCTAGACCCAAACCCACTCGGCTAGACCCAAACCCACTCGGCTAGACCCAAACCCATTCGGCTAGACCCAAACCCACTCCGCTAGACCCAAACCCACTCCGCTAGACCCAAACCCACTCCGCTAGACTCAATCCCACTCCGCTAGACCCAAACCCACTCCGCTAGACCCAAACCCACTCCGCTAGACCCAAACCCACTCGGCTAGACCCAATCCCACTCGACTAGACACAAACCCACTTGGTTAGACCGAAACCCACTCGGCTGGACCCAAACCCACTCGGCTAGACCCAAACCCACTCGGCTAGACCCAAACCCACTCGGCTAGACCCAAACCCACTCGGCTAGACCCAAACCCACTCGGCTAGACCCAAACCCACTCGGCTAGACTGAAACCCACTCGGCTACACCCAAACCCACTCGGCTAGACCCAAACCCACTCGGCTAGACCCAAACCCACTCGGCTAGACCCAAACCAACTCGGCTAGACCCAAACCCATTCGGCTAGACCCAAACCCACTCCGCTAGACCCAAACCCACTCCGCTAGACCCAAACCCACTCCGCTAGACTCAATCCCACTCCGCTAGACCCAAACCCACTCCGCTAGACCCAAACCCACTCCGCTAGACCCAAACCCACTCGGCTAGACCCAAACCCATTCGACTAGACCCAAACCCACTTGGCTAGACCCAAACCCTCTCGGCTGGACCCAAACCCACTTGGCTAGACCCAAACCCACTCAGCTAGACCCAAACCCACTCGGCTAGACGCAAACCCACTCGGCTAGACCCAAACCCACTCGGCTAGACCCAAACCCACTCGGCTACACCCAAACCCACTCCGCTAGACCCAAACCCACTCGGCTAGACCGAAACCCACTCAGCTAGACCCAAACCCACTCGGCTAGACCCAAACCCACTCGGCTAGACCCAAACCCACTTGGCTACACCCAAACCCACTCCACTAGACCCAAACCCACTCCGCTAGACCCAAACCCCACTCCGCTAGACCCAAACCCACTCGGCTAGACCGAAACCCACTCGGCTAGACCCAAACGCACTCGGCTAGACCCATCCCACTCGGCGAGACTCAAACCCACTCGGCTAGACCCAAACCCACTCGGCTAGACCCAAACCCACTCCACTACACCAAAACCCACTCAGCTAGACCCAAACCCACTCGGCTGGACCCAAACCCACTCGGCTAGACCCAAACCCACTCGGCTACACCCAAACCCGCTCGGCTAGACCCAAACCCACTCGGCTAGACCCAAGCCCACTCGGCTACACCCAAACCCGCTTGGCTAGACCCAAACCCACTCGGCTAGACCCAAACGCATTCGGCTAGACCCAAACCCATTCCGCTAGACCCAAACCCACTCCGCTAGACCCAAACCCACTCCGCTAGACTCAAACCCACTCCGCTAGACCCAAACCCGCTCGGCTAGACCCAAACCCACTCCGCCAGACCCAAACCCACTCGGCTAGACCCAAACCCACTCGACAAGACCCAAACCCACTTGGCCAGACCCAAACCCACTCGGCTGGACCCAAACCCACTCGGCTAGACCCAAACCCACTCGGCTACACCCAAACCCACTCGGCTGGACCCAAGCCCACTCGGCTACACCCAAACCCACTCGGCTAGACCCAAACCCACTCGGCTAGACCCAAACCCACTCGGCTAGACCCAAACCAACTCGGCTAGACCCAAACCCATTCGGCTAGACCCAAACCCACTCCGCTAGACCCAAACCCACTCCGCTAGACCCAAACCCACTCCGCTAGACCCAAACCCACTCCGCTAGACTCAATCCCACTCCGCTAGACCCAAACCCACTCCGCTAGACCCAAACCCACTCCGCTAGACCCAAACCCACTCGGCTAGACCCAATCCCACTCGACTAGACCCAAACCCACTTGGCTAGACCGAAACCCACTCGGCTGGACCCAAACCCACTCGGCTAGACCCAAACCCACTCGGCTAGACCCAAACCCACTCGGCTAGACCCAAACCCACTCGGCTAGCCCCAAACCCACTCGGCTAGACTCAAACCCACTCGGCTACACCCAAACCCACTCGGCTAGACCCAAACCCACTCGGCTAGACCCAAACCCACTCGGCTAGACCCAAACCAACTCGGCTAGACCCAAACCCATTCGGCTAGACCCAAACCCACTCCGCTAGACCCAAACCCACTCCGCTAGACCCAAACCCACTCCGCTAGACTCAATCCCACTCCGCTAGACCCAAACCCACTCCGCTAGACCCAAACCCACTCCGCTAGACCCAAACCCACTCGGCTAGACCCAAACCCACTCGACTAGACCCAAACCCACTTGGCTAGACCCAAACCCACTTGGCTGGACCCAAACTGACTCGGCTAGACCCAAACCCACTCAGCTAGACCCAAACCCACTCGGCTAGACGCAAACCCACTCGGCTAGACCCAAACCCACTCGGCTAGACCCAAACCCACTCGGCTACACCCAAACCCACTCCGCTAGACCCAAACCCACTCGGCTAGACCCAAACCCACTCAGCTAGACCCAAACCCACTCGGCTAGACCCAAACCCACTCGGCTAGACCCAAACCCACTTGGCTACACCCAAACCCACTCCACTTGACCCAAACCCACTCCGCTAGACCCAAACCCCACTCCGCTAGACCCAAACCCACTCGGCTAGACCGAAACCCACTCGGCTAGACCCAAACGCACTCGGCTAGACCCATCCCACTCGGCGAGACTCAAACCCACTCGGCTAGACCCAAACCCACTCGGCTAGACCCAAACCCACTCCACTACACCAAAACCCACTCAGCTAGACCCAAACCCACTCGGCTGGACCCAAACCCACTCGGCTAGACCCAAACCCACTCGGCTACACCCAAACCCACTCGGCTAGACCCAAACCCACTCGGCTAGACCCAAGCCCACTCGGCTACACCCAAACCCGCTTGGCTAGACCCAAACCCACTCGGCTAGACCCAAACCCATTCGGCTAGACCCAAACCCACTCCGCCAGACCCAAACCCACTCCGCAAGACCCAAACCCACTCCGCTAGACTCAATCCCACTCCGCTAGACCCAAACCCACTCCGCTAGACCCAAACCCACTCCGCTAGACCCAAACCCACTCGGCTAGACCCAATCCCACTCGACTAGACCCAAACCCACTGGGCTAGACCCAAACCCACTCGGCTAGACCCAAACCCACTCGGCTAGACCCAAACCCACTCGGCTAGACCCAAACCCACTCGGCTAGACCCAAACCCACTCGGCTAGACCCAAACCCACTCGGCTAGACCCACACCCACTCGGCTAGACCCAAATTCACTCCGCTAGACCCAAACCTACTCGGCTAGACCCAAACACATTCGGCTAGACCCAAACCCACTCCGCTAGACCCAAACCCACTCGGCTAGACCCAAACCCATTCGGCTAGACCCAAACCCACTCCGCTAGACCCAAACCCACTTGGCTAGACCCAAACCCACTCGCCTGGACCCAAACCCACTCGGCTAGACCCAAACCCACTCGGCTACACCCAAACCCACTCGGCTGGACCCAAACCCACTCGGCTAGACCCAAGCCCACTCGGCTACACCCAATCACACTCGGCTAGACCCAAACCCACTCGGCTACACCCAAACCCACTCAGCTGGACCCAAACCCACTCGGCTAGACCCAAGCCCACTCGGCTACACCCAAACCCGCTTGGCTAGACCCAAACCCACTCGGCTAGACCCAAACCCACTCGGCTAGACCCAAACCCACTCGGCTAGACCCAAACCCATTCGGCTAGACCCAAACCCAGTCCGCTAGACCCAAACCCACTCCGCTAGACCCAAACCCACTCCGCTAGACTCAATCCCACTCCGCTAGACCCAAACCCACTCCGCTAGACCCAAACCCACTCCGCTAGACCCAAACCCACTCGGCTAGACCCAATCCCACTCGACTAGACCCAAACCCACTTGGCTAGACACAAACCCACTCGGCTAGAAGCAAACCCACTCGGCTAGACCCAAACCCACTTGGCTAGACCCAAACCCACTTGGCTACACCCAAACCCACTCCACTAGACCCAAACCCACTCCGCTAGACCCAAACCCCACTCCGCTAGACCCAAACCCACTCGGCTAGACCGAAACCCACTCGGCTAGACCCAAACGCACTCGGCTAGACCCATCCCACTCGGCTAGACTCAAACCCACTCGGCTAGACCCAAACCCACTCGGCTAGACCCAAACCCACTCGCTAGTCCCAAACCCACTCGGCTAGACCCAAACCCACTCGGCTAGACCCAAACCCACTCGGCTGGACCCAAACCCACTCGGCTAGACCCAAACCCACTCGGCTAAACCCAAACCCACTCCACTACACCAATACCCACTCAGCTAGACCCAAACCCACTCGGCTGGACCCAAACCCACTCGGCTACACCCAAACCCACTCGGCTACACACAAACCCGCTCGGCTAGACCCAAACCCACTCGGCTAGACCCAAGCCCACTCGGGTACACCCAAACCCGCTTGGCTAGACACAAACCCACTCGGCTAGACCCAAACCCACTCGGCTAGACCCAAACCCACTCCGCTAGACCCAAACCCACTCCGCTAGACCCAAACCCACTCCGCTAGACTCAATCCCACTCCGCTAGACCCAAACCCACTCCGCTAGACCCAAACCCACTCCTCTAGACCCAAACCCACTCGGCTAGACCCAATCCCACTCGACTAGACCCAAACCCACTTGGCTAGACCCAAACCCACTCGGCTGGACCCAAACCCACTCGGCTAGACCCAAACCCACTCGGCTAGACCCAAACCCACTCGGCTAGACCCAAACCCACTCGGCTAGACCCAAACCCACTCGGCTAGACCCAAACCCACTCGGCTAGACTCAAACCCACTCGGCTACACCCAAACCCACTCGGCTAGACCCACACCCACTCGGCTAGACCCAAATCCACTCCGCTAGACCCAAACCTACTCGGCTAGACACAAACCCATTCGGCTAGACCCAAACCCACTCCGCTAGACCCAAACCCACTCGGCCAGACCCAAACCCATTCGGCTAGACCCAAACCCACTCCGCTAGACCCAAACCCACTCCGCTAGACCCAAACCCACTCCGCTAGACTCAAACCCACTCCGCTAGACCCAAACCCACTTGGCTGGACCCAAACCCACTCCGCTAGACCCAAACCCACTCGGCTAGACCCAAACCCACTCGACAAGACCCAAACCCACTTGGCTAGACCCAAACCCACTCGGCTGGACCCAAACCCACTCGGCTAGACCCAAACCCACTCGGCTACACCCAAACCCACTCCGCTAGACCCAAACCCACTCCGCTAGACCCAATCCCACTCGACAAGACCCAAACCCACTTGGCTAGACCCAAACCCACTCGGCTGGACCCAAACCCACTCGGCTAGACCCAAACCCACTCGGCTACACCCAAACCCACTCGGCTGGACCCAAACCCACTCGGCTAGACCCAAGCCCACTCGGCTACACCCAAACCCGCTTGGCTAGACCCAAACCCACTCGGCTAGACCCAAATCCACTCGGCTAGACCCAAACCCACTCGACAAGACCCAAACCCACTTGGCTAGACCCAAACCCACTCGGCTGGACCCAAACCCACTCGGCTGGACCCAAACCCACTCGGCTAGACCCAAGCCCACTAGGCTACACCCAAACCCGCTTGGCTAGACCCAAACCCACTCGGCTAGACCCAAACCCACTCGGCTAGACCCAAACCCACTCGGCTAGACCCAAACCCATTCGGCTAGACCCAAACCCACTCCGCTAGACCCAAACCCACTCCGCTAGATCCAAACCCACTCCGCTAGACTCAATCCCACTCCGCTAGACCCAAACCCACTCCGCTAGACCCAAACCCACTCCGCTAGACCCAAACCCACTCGGCTAGACCCAATCCCACTCGACCAGACCCAAACCCACTTGGCTAGACCCAAACCCACTCGGCTGGACCCAAACCCACTCGGCTAGTCCCAAACCCACTCGGCTAGACCCAAACCCACTCGGCTAGACCCAAACCCACTCGGCTAGACCCAAACCCACTCGGCTAGACCCAAACCCACTCGGCTAGACTCAAACCCACTCGGCTACACCCAAACCCACTCGGCTAGACCCAAACCCACTCGGCAAGACCCAAACCCACTCGGCTAGACTCAAACCCACTCGGCTACACCCAAACCCACTCGGCTAGACCCAAACCCACTCGGCTAGACCCAAATCCACTCCGCTAGACCCAAACCCACTCGGCTAGACCCAAACCCATTCGGCTAGACCCAAACCCACTACGCCTGACCCAAGCCCACTCCGCTAGAATCAAAGCCACTCTGCTAGATCCAAACCCACTCGGCTAGACCCAAACCCACTCCGCTAGACCCAAACCCACTCGGCTAGACCCAAACCCACTCGACTAGACCCAAACCCACTTGGCTAGACCCAAACCCACTCGGCTGGACCCAAACCCACTCGGCTAGACCCAAACCCACTCGGCTACACCCAAACCCACTCGGCTGGACCCAAACCCACTGGGCTAGACCCAAGCCCACTCGGCTACACCCAAACCCGCTTGGCTAGACCCAAACCCACTCGGCTAGACCCAAACCCACTCGGCTAGACCCAAACCCACTCGGCTAGACCCAAACCCATTCGGCTAGACCCAAACCCACTCCGCTAGACCCAAACCCACTCCGCTAGACCCAAACCCACTCCGCTAGACTCAATCCCACTCCGCTAGACCCAAACCCACTCCGCTAGACCCAAAACCACTCCGCTAGACCCAAACCCACTCGGCTAGACCCAAACCCACTCGACTAGACCCAAACCCACTGGGCTAGACCCAAACCCACTCGGCTGGACCCAAACCCACTTGGCTAGACCCAAACCCACTCAGCTAGACCCAAACCCACTCGGCTAGACGCAAACCCACTCGGCTAGACCCAAACCCACTCGGCTAGACCCAAACCCACTCGGCTACACCCAAATACACTCCGCTAGACCCAAACCCACTCGGCTAGACCGAAACCCACTCAGCTAGACCCAAACCCACTCGGCTAGACCCAAACCCACTCGGCTAGACCCAAACCCACTTGGCTACACCCAAACCCACTCCACGAGACCCAAACCCACTCCGCTAGACCCTAACCCCACTCCGCTAGACCCAAACCCACTCGGCTAGACCGAAACCCACTCGGCTAGACCCAAACGCACTCGGCTAGACCCATCCCACTCGGCTAGACTCAAAGCCACTCGGCTAGACCCAAACCCACTCGGCTAGACCCAAACCCACTCGCTAGACCCAAACCCACTCGGCTAGACCCAAACCCACTCGGCTAGACCCAAACCCACTCGGCTGGACCCAAACCCACTCGGCTAAACCCAAACCCACTCCACTACACCAAAACCCACTCAGCTAGACCCAAACCCACTCGGCTGGACCCAAACCCACTCGGCTAGACCCAAACCCACTCGGCTACACCCAAACCCGCTCGGCTAGAACCAAACCCACTCGGCTAGACCCAAGCCCACTCGGCTACACCCAAACCCGCTTGGCTAGACCCAAACCCACTCGGCTAGACCCAAACCCACTCGGCTAGACCCAAACCCACTCCGCTAGACCCAAACCCACTCCGCTAGACCCAAACCCACTCCGCTAGACCCAAACCCACTCCGCTAGACTCAAACCCACTCCGCTAGACCCAAACCCACTCGGCTAGACCCAAACCCACTCCGCTAGACCCAAACCCACTCGGCTAGACCCAAACCCACTCGACAAGACCCAAACCCACTTGGCTAGACCCAAACCCACTCGGCTGGACCCAAACCCACTCGGCTAGACTCAAACCCACTCGGCTACACCCAAACCCACTCGGCTGGACCCAAACCCACTCGGCTAGACCCAAGCCCACTCGGCTACACCCAAACCCGCTTGGCTAGACCCAAACCCACTCGGCTAGACCCAAACCCACTCGGCTAGACCCAAACCCACTCGGCTAGACCCAAACGCATTCGGCTAGACCCAAACCCACTCCGCTAGACCCAAACCCACTCCGCTAGACCCAAACCCACTCCGCTAGACTCAATCCCACTCCGCTAGACCCAAACCCACTCCGCTAGACCCAAACCCACTCCGCTAGACCCAAACCCACTCGGCTAGACCCAATCCCACTCGACTAGCCCCAAACCCACTTGGCTAGACACAAACCCACTCGGCTAGACGCAAACCCACTCGGCTAAACCCAAACCCACTCGGCTAGACCCAAACCCACTCGGCTACACCCAAACCCACTCCGCTAGACCCAAACCCACTCGGCTAGACCGAAACCCACTCAGCTAGACCCAAACCCACTCGGCTAGACCCAAACCCACTTGGCTACACCCAAACCCACTCCACTAGACCCAAACCCACTCCGCTGGACCCAAACCCCACTCCGCTAGACCCAAACCCACTCGGCTAGACCGAAACCCACTCGGCTAGACCCAAACCCACTCGGCTAGACCGAAACCCACTCGGCTAGACCCAAACGCACTCGGCTAGACCCATCCCACTCGGCTAGACTCAAACCCACTCGGCTAAACCCAAAACCACTCGGCTAGACCCAAACCCACTCGCTAGACCCAAACCCACTCGGCTAGACCCAAACCCACTCGGCTAGACCCAAACCCACTCGGCTGGACCCAAACCCACTCGGCTAGACCCAAACCCACTCGGCTAAACCCAAACCCACTCCACTACACCAAAACCCACTCAGCTAGACCCAAACCCACTCGGCTGGACCCAAACCCACTCGGCCAGACCCAAACCCACTCGGCTACACCCAAACCCGCTCGGCTAGACCCAAACCCACTCGGCTAGACCCAAGCCCACTCGGCTACACCCAAACCCGCTTGGCTAGACCCAAACCCACTCGGCTAGACCCAAACCCACTCGGCTAGACCCAAACCCACTCGGCTAGACCCAAACCCATTCGGCTAGACCCAAACCCACTCCGCTAGACCCAAACCCACTCCGCTAGACCCAAACCCACTCCGCTAGACCCAAACCCACTCCGCTAGACTCAAACCCACTCCGCTAGACCCAAACCCACTCGGCTAGACCCAAACCCACTCCGCTAGACCCAAACCCACTCGGATACACCCAAACCCACTCGGCTGGACCCAAACCCACTCGGCTAGACCCAAGCCCACTCGGCTACACCCAAACCCGCTTGGCTAGACCCAAACCCACTCGGCTAGACCCAAACCCACTCGGCTAGACCCAAACCCACTCGGCTAGACCCAAACCCATTCGGCTAGACCCAAACCCACTCCGCTAGACCCAAACCCACTCCGCTAGACCCAAACCCACTCCGCTAGACTCAATCCCACTCCGCTAGACCCAAACCCACTCCGCTAGACCCAAACCCACTCCGCTAGACCCAAACCCACTCGGCTAGACCCAAACCCACTCGGCTAGACCCAATCCCACTCGACTAGCCCCAAACCCACTTGGCTAGACCCAAACCCACTCGGCTAGACGCAAACCCACTCGGCTAGACCCAAACCCACTCGGCTAGACCCAAACCCACTCGGCTACACCCAAACCCACTCCGCTAGACCCAAACCCACTCGGCTAGACCGAAACCCACTCAGCTAGACCCAAACCCACTCGGCTAGACCCAAACCCACTTGGCTACACCCAAACCCACTCCACTAGACCCAAACCCACTCCGCTAGACCCAAACCCCACTCCGCTAGACCCAAACCCACTCGGCTAGACCGAAACCCACTCGGCTAGACCCAAACGCACTCGGCTAGACCCATCCCACTCGGCTAGACTCAAACCCACTCGGCTAGACCCAAAACCACTCGGCTAGACCCAAACCCACTCGCTAGACCCAAACCCACTCGGCTAGACCCAAACCCACTCGGCTAGACCCAAACCCACTCGGCTGGACCCAAACCCACTCGGCTAGACCCAAACCCACTCGGCTAAACCCAAACCCACTCCACTACACCAAAACCCACTCAGCTAGACCCAAACCCACTCGGCTGGACCCAAACCCACTCGGCCAGACCCAAACCCACTCGGCTACACCCAAACCCGCTCGGCTAGACCCAAACCCACTCGGCTAGACCCAAGCCCACTCGGCTACACCCAAACCCGCTTGGCTAGACCCAAACCCACTCGGCTAGACCCAAACCCACTCGGCTAGACCCAAACCCACTCGGCTAGACCCAAACCCATTCGGCTAGACCCAAACCCACTCCGCTAGACCCAAACCCACTCCGCTAGACCCAAACCCACTCCGCTAGACCCAAACCCACTCCGCTAGACTCAAACCCACTCCGCTAGACCCAAACCCACTCGGCTAGACCCAAACCCACTCCGCTAGACCCAAACCCACTCGGCTAGACCCAAACCCACTCGACAAGACCCAAACCCACTCGGCTAGACCCAAACCCACTCGGCTGGACCCAAACCCACTCGGCTAGACCCAAACCCACTCGGCTACACCCAAACCCACTCGGCTGGACCCAAACCCACTCGGCTAGACCCAAGCCCACTCGGCTACACCCAAACCCGCTTGGCTAGACCCAAACCCACTCGGCTAGACCCAAACCCAGTCGGCTAGACCCAAACCCACTCGGCTAGACCCAAACCCATTCGGCTAGACCCAAACCCACTCCGCTAGACCCAAACCCACTCCGCTAGACCCAAACCCACTCCGCTAGACTCAATCCCACTCCGCTAGACCCAAACCCACTCCGCTAGACCCAAACCCACTCCGCTAGACCCAAACCCACTCGGCTAGACCCAATCCCACTCGACTAGCCCCAAACCCACTTGGCTAGACCCAAACCCACTCGGCCAGACGCAAACCCACTCGGCTAGACCCAAACCCACTCGGCTAGACCCAAACCCACACGGCTACACCCAAACCTACTCGGCTAGACCCAAACCCACTCGGCTAGACGCAAACCCACTCGGCTAGACCCAAACCCACTCGGCTAGACCCAAACCCACTCGGCCAGACCCAAACCCACTTGGCTACACCCAAACCCACTCCACTAGACCCAAACCCACTCCGCTAGACCCAAACCCCACTCCGCTAGACCCAAACCCACTCGGCTAGACTGAAACCCACTCGGCTAGACCTAAACGCACTCGGCTAGACCCATTCCACTCGGCTAGACTCAAACCCACTCGGCTAGACCCAAACCCACTCGGCTAGACCCAAACCCACTCGCTAGACCCAAACCCACTCGGCTAGACCCAAACCCACTCGGCTAGACCCAAACCCACTCGGCTGGACCCAAACCCACTCGGCTAGACCCAAACCCACTCGGCTAAACCCAAACCCACTCCACTACACCAAAACCCACTCAGCTAGACCCAAACCCACTCGGCTGGACCCAAACCCACTCGGCTAGACCCAAACCCACTCGGCTACACCCAAACACGCTCGGCTAGACCCAAACCCACTCGGCTAGTCCCAAGCCCACTCCGCTAGACCCAAAGCCACTCCGCTAGACCCAAACCCACTCCGCTAGACTCAATCCCACTCCGCTAGACCCAAACCCACTCCGCTAGACCCAAACCCACTCCGCTAGACCCAAACCCACTCGGCTAGACCCAATCCCACTCGACTAGACCCAAACCCTCTTGGCTAGACCCAAACCCACTCGGCTGGACCCAAACCCACTCGGCTAGACCCAAACCCACTCGGCTAGACCCAAACCCACTCGGCTAGACCCAAACCCACTCGGCTAGACCCAAACCCACTCGGCTAGACCCAAACCCACTCGGCTAGACTCAAACCCACTCGGCTGCACCCAAACCCACTCGGCTAGACCCACACCCACTCGGCTAGACCCAAATCCACTCCGCTAGACCCAAACCTACTCGGCTAGACCTAAACCCATTCGGCTAGACCCAAACCCACTCCGCTAGACCCAAACCCACTCGGCTAGACCCAAACCCATTCGGCTAGACCCAAACCCACTCCGCTAGACCCAAACCCACTCCGCTAGACCCAAACCCATTCCGCTAGACTCAAACCGACTCCGCTAGACCCAAACCCACTCGGCTAGACCCAAACCCACTCCGCTAGACCCAAACCCACTCGGCTAGACCCAAACCCACTCGACAAGACCCAAACCCACTTGGCTAGACCCAAACCCACTCGGCTGGACCCAAACCCACTCGGCTAGACCCAAACCCACTCGGCTACACCCAAACCCGCTTGGCTAGACCCAAACCCACTCGGCTAGACCCAAACCCACTCGGCTAGACCCAAACCCACTCGGCTAGACCCAAACCCAT
Organism: Raja brachyura; assembly: GCA_963514005.1. The sequence goes on from CAUPSL010000968.1 coordinate 569,178, forward strand.
TCGGCTACACCCAAACCCACTCCACTAGACCCAAACCCACTCCGCTAGACCCAAACCCCACTCCGCTAGACCCAAACCCACTCGGCTAGACCGAAACCCACTCGGCTAGACCAAAAAGCACTCGGCTAGACCCATCCCACTCAGCTAGACTCAAACCCACTCGGCTAGACCCAAACCCACTCGGCTAGACCCAAACCCACTCGCTAGACCCAAACCCACTCGGCTAGACCCAAACCCACTCGGCTAGACCCAAACCCACTCGGCTGGACCCAAACCCACTCAGCTAGACCCAAACCCACTCGGCTAAACCCAAACCCACTCCACTACACCAAAACCCACTCAGCTAGACCCAAACCCACTCGGCTGGACCCAAACCCACTCGGCTAGACCCAAACCCACTCGGCTACACCGAAACCCGCTCGGCTAGACCCAAACCCACTCGGCTAGACCCAAGCCCACTCGGCTACACCCAAACCCGCTTGGCTAGACCCAAACCCACTCGGCTAGACCCAAACCCACTCGGCTAGACCCAAACCCACTCGGCTAGACCCAAACCCATTCGGCTAGACCCAAACCCACTCCGCTAGACCCAAACCCACTCCGCTAGACCCAAACCCACTCCGCTAGACTCAATCCCACTCCGCTAGACCCAAACCCACTCCGCTAGACCCAAACCCACTCCGCTAGACCCAAACCCACTCGGCTAGACCCAATCCCACTCGACTGGACCCAAACCCACTGGGCTAGACCCAAACCCACTCGGCTGGACCCAAACCCACTCGGCTAGACCCAAACCCACTCGGCTAGACCCAAACCCACTCGGCTAGACCCAAACCCACTCGGCTAGACCCAAACCCACTCGGCTAGACCCAAACCCACTCGGCTAGACTCAAACCCACTCGGCTACACCCAAACCCACTCGGCTAGACCTAAATCCACTCCGCTGGACCCAAACCTACTCGGCTAGACCCAAACCCATTCGGCTAGACCCAAACCCACTCGGCTAGACCCAAACCCATTCGGCTACACCCAAACCCACTCCACTAGACCCAAACCCACTCCGCTAGACCCAAACCCCACTCCGCTAGACCCAAACCCACTCGGCTAGACCGAAACCCACTCGGCTAGACCCAAACGCACTCGGCTAGACCCATCCCACTCAGCTAGACTCAAACCCACTCGGCTAGACCCAAACCCACTCGGCTAGACCCAAACCCACTCGCTAGACCCAAACCCACTCGGCTAGACCCAAACCCACTCGGCTAGACCCAAACCCACTCGGCTGGACCCAAACCCACTCGGCTAGACCCAAACCCACTCGGCTAAACCCAAACCCACTCCACTACACCAAAACCCACTCAGCTAGACCCAAACCCACTCGGCTGGACCCAAACCCACTCGGCTAGACCCAAACCCACTCGGCTACACCGAAACCCGCTCGGCTAGACCCAAGCCCACTCGGCTACACCCAAACCCGCTTGGCTAGACCCAAACCCACTCGGCTAGACCCAAACCCACTCGGCTAGACCCAAACCCACTCGGCTAGACCCAAACCCATTCGGCTAGACCCAAACCCACTCCGCTAGACCCAAACCCACTCCGCTAGACCAAAACCCACTCCGCTAGACTCAATCCCACTCCGCTAGACCCAAACCCACTCCGCTAGACCCAAACCCACTCCGCTAGACCCAAACCCACTCCGCTAGACCCAAACCCACTCGGCTAGACCCACACCCACTCGGCTAGACCTAAATCCACTCCGCTGGACCCAAACCTACTCGGCTAGACCCAAACCCATTCGGCTAGACCCAAACCCACTCGGCTAGACCCAAACCCATTCGGCCACACCCAAACTCACTGCACTAGACCCAAACCCACTCCGCTAGACCCAAACCCCACTCCGCTAGACCCAAACCCACTCGGCTAGACCCAAACCCACTCGGCTACACCGAAACCCGCTCGGCTAGACCCAAACCCACTCGGCTAGACCCAAGCCCACTCGGCTACACCCAAACCCGCTTGGCTAGACCCAAACCCACTCGGCTAGACATAAACCCACTCGGATAGACCCAAACCCACTCGGCTAGACCCAAACCCATTCGGCTAGACCCAAACCCACTCCGCTAGACCCAAACCCACTCGGCTAGACCCAAACCCACTCGCTAGACGCAAACCCACTCGGCTAGACCCAAATCCACTCGGCTAGACCCAAACCCACTCGGCTGGACCCAAACCCACTCGGCTAGACCCAAACCCACTCGGCTAAACCCAAACCCACTCCACTACACCAAAACCCACTCAGCTAGACCCAAACCCACTCGGCTGGACCCAAACCCACTCGGCTAGACCCAAACCCACTCGGCTACACCGAAACCCGCTCGGCTAGACCCAAACCCACTCCGCTAGACCCAAGCCCACTCGGCTACACCCAAACCCGCTTGGCTAGACCCAAACCCACTCGGCTAGACCCAAACCCACTCGGCTAGACCCAAACCCACTCGGCTAGACCCAAACCCATTCGGCTAGACCCAAACCCACTCCGCTAGACCCAAACCCACTCCGCTAGACCCAAACCCACTCCGCTAGACTCAATCCCACTCCGCTAGACCCAAACCCACTCCGCTAGACCCAAACCCACTCCGCTAGACCCAAACCCACTCCGCTAGACCCAAACCCACTCGACAAGACCCAAACCCACTTGGCTAGACCCAAACCCACTCGGCTGGACCCAAACCCACTCGGCTAGACCCAAACCCACTCGGCTACACCCAAACCCGCTTGGCTAGACCCAAACCCACTCGGCTAGACCCAAACCCACTCGGCTAGACCCAAACCCACTCGGCTAGACCCAAACCCATTCGGCTACACCCAAACCCACTCCACTAGACCCAAACCCACTCCGCTAGACCCAAGCCCCACTCCGCTAGACCCAAACCCACTCGGCTAGACCGAAACCCACTCGGCTAGACCCAAACGCACTCGGCTAGACCCATCCCACTCAGCTAGACTCAAACCCACTCGGCTAGACCCAAACCCACTCGGCTAGACCCAAACCCACTCGCTAGACCCAAACCCACTCGGCTAGACCCAAACCCACTCGGCTAGACCCAAACCCACTCGGCTGGACCCAAACCCACTCAGCTAGACCCAAACCCACTCGGCTAAACCCAAACCCACTCCACTACTCCAAAACCCACTCAGCTAGACCCAAACCCACTCGGCTGGACCCAAACCCACTCGGCTAGACCCAAACCCACTCGGCTACACCGAAACCCGCTCGGCTAGACCCAAACCCACTCGGCTAGACCCAAGCCCACTCGGCTACACCCAAACCCGCTCGGCTAGACCCAAACCCACTCGGCTAGACCCAAACCCACTCGGCTAGACCCAAACCCACTCGGCTAGACCCAAACCCATTCGGCTAGACCCAAACCCACTCCGCTAGACCCAAACCCACTCCACTAGACCCAAACCCACTCCGCTAGACTCAATCCCACTCCGCTAGACCCAAACCCACTCCGCTAGACCCAAACCCACTCCGCTAGACCCAAACCCACTCGGCTAGACCCAATCCCACTCGACTAGACCCAAACCCACTTGGCTAGACCCAAACCCACTCGGCTGGACCCAAACCCACTCGGCTAGACCCAAACCCACTCGGCTAGACCCAAACCCACTCGGCTAGACACAAACCCACTCGGCTAGACCCAAACCCACTCGGCTAGACCCAAACCCACTCGGCTAGACTCAAACCCAATCGGCTACACCCAAACCCTCTCGGCTAGACCCACACCCACTCGGCTAGACCTAAATCCACTCCGCTGGACCCAAACCTACTCGGCTAGACCCAAACCCATTCGGCTAGACCCAAACCCACTCGGCTAGACCCAAACCCATTCGGCTACACCCAAACCCACTCCACTAGACCCAAACCCACTCCGCTAGACCCAAACCCCACTCCGCTAGACCCAAACCCACTCGGCTAGACCGAAACCCACTCGGCTAGACCCAAACGCACTCGGCTAGACCCATCCCACTCAGCTAGACTCAAACCCACTCGGCCAGACCCAAACCCACTCGGCTAGACCCAAACCCACTCGCTAGACCCAAACCCACTCGGCTAGACCCAAACCCACTCGGCTAGACCCAAACCCACTCGGCTGGACCCAAACCCACTCGGCTAGACCCAAACCCACTCGGCTAAACCCAAACCCACTCCACTACACCAAAACCCGATCGGCTAGACCCAAACCCACTCGGCTAGACCCAAACCCACTCCGCTAGACCCAAACCCACTCGGCTAGACCCAATCCCACTCGACTAGACCCAAACCCACTTGGCTAGACCCAAACCCACTCGGCTGGACCCAAACCCACTCGGCTAGACCCAAACCCACTCGGCTAGACCCAAACCCACTCGGCTAGACCCAAACCCACTCGGCTAGACCCAAACCCACTCGGCTAGACCCAAACCCACTCGGCTAGACTCAAACCCACTCGGCTACACCCAAACCCACTCGGCTAGACCCACACCCACTCGGCTAGACCCAAATCCACTCCGCTAGACCCAAACCTACTCGGCTAGACCCAAACCCATTCGGCTAGACCCAAACCCACTCCGCTAGACCCAAACCCACTCGGCTAGACCCAAACCCATTCGGCCAGACCCAAACCCACTCCGCTAGACCCAAACCCACTCCGCTAGACCCAAACCCACGCCGCTAGACTCAAACCCACTCCGCTAGACCCAAACCCACTCAGCTAGACCCAAACCCACTCCGCTACACCCAAACTCACTCGGCTAGACCCAAACCCACTCGACAAGACCCAAACCCACTTGGCTAGACCCAAACCCACTCGGCTGGACCCAAACCCACTTGGCTAGACCCAAACCCACTCGGCTACACCCAAACCCACTCGGCTGGACCCAAACCCACTCGGCTAGACCCAAGCCCACTCGGCTACACCCAAACCCGCTTGGCTAGACCCAAACCCACTCGGCTAGACCCAAACCCACTCCGCCAGACCCAAACCCACTCGGCTAGACCCAAACGCACTCGGCTAGACCCACACCCACTCGGCTAGACCCAAATCCACTCCGCTAGACCCAAACCCACTCGGCTAGACCCAAACCCATTCGGCTAGACCCAAACCCATTCGGCTAGACCCAAACCCACTCCGCAAGACCCAAACCCACTCCGCTAGACCCAAACCCACTCCGCTAGACTCAATCCCACTCCGCTAGACCCAAACCCACTCCGCTAGACCCAAACCCACTCCGCTAGACCCAAACCCACTCGGCTAGACCCAATCCCACTCGACTAGACTCAAACCCACTTGGCTAGACCCAAACCCACTCGGCTAGACGCAAACCCACTCGGCTAGACCCAAACCCACTCGGCTAGACCCAAACCCACTCGGCTACACCCAAACCCACTCCGCTAGACCCAAACCCACTCGGCTAGACCGAAACCCACTCAGCTAGACCCAAACCCACTCGGCTAGACCCAAACCCACTTGGCTACACCCAAACCCACTCCACTAGACCCAAACCCACTCCGCTGGACCCAAACCCCACTCCGCTAGACCCAAACCCACTCGGCTAGACCGAAACCCACTCGGCTAGACCCAAACGCACTCGGCTAGACCCATCCCACTCGGCTAGACTCAAACCCACTCGGCTAGACCCAAACCCACTCGGCTAGACACAAACCCACTCGCTAGACCCAAACCCACTCGGCTAGACCCAAACCCACTCGGCTAGACCCAAACCCACTCGGCTAGACCCAAACCCACTCGGCTAAACCCAAACCCACTCCACCACACCAAAACCCACTCAGCTAGACCCAAACCCACTCGGCTGGACCCAAACCCACTCGGCTAGACCCAAACCCACTCGGCTACACCCAAACCCGCTCGGCTAGACCCAAACCCACTCGGCTAGACCCAATCCCACTCGGCTACACCCAAACCCGCTTGGCTAGACCCAAACCCACTCGGCTAGACCGAAACCCACTCGGCTAGACCCAAACCCACTCGGCTAGACCCAAACCCACTCGGCTAGACTCAAACCCACTCGGCTACACCCAAACCCACTCGGCTAGACCCACACCCACTCGGCTAGACCCAAATCCACTCCGCTAGACCCAAACCTACTCGGCTAGACCCAAACCCATTCGGCTAGACCCAAACCCACTCCGCTAGACCCAAAACCACTCGGCTAGACCCAAACCCATTCGGCTAGACCCAAACCCACTCCGCTAGACCCAAACCCACTCCGCTAGACCCAAACCCACTCCGCTGGACTCAAACCGACTCCGCTAGACCCAAACCCATTCGGCTAGACCCAAACCCACTCCGCTAGACCCAAACCCACTCGGCTAGACCCAAACCCACTCGACAAGACCCAAACCCACTTGGCTAGACCCAAACCCACTCGGCTGGACCCAAACCCACTCGGCTAGACCCAAACCCACTCGGCTACACCCAAACCCACTCGGCTGGACCCAAACCCACTCGGCTAGACCCAAGCCCACTCGGCTACACCCAAACCCGCTTGGCTAGACCCAAACCCAGTCGGCTAGACCCAAACCCACTCGGCTAGACCCAAACCCACTCGGCTAGACCCAAACCCATTCGGCTAGACACAAACCCACTCCGCTAGACCCAAACCCACACCGCTAGACCCAAACCCACTCCGCTAGACTCAATCCCACTCCGCTAGACCCAAACCCACTCCGCTAGACCCAAACCCACTCCGCTAGACCCAAACCCACTCGGCTAGACCCAATCCCACTCGACTAGACCCAAACCCACTTGGCTAGACCCAAACCCACTCGGCTGGAACCAAACCCACTCGGCTAGACCCAAACCCACTCGGCTAAACCCAAACCCACTCGGCTAGACCCAAACCCACTCGGCTAGACTCAAACCCACTCGGCTACACCCAAACCCACTCGGCTAGACCCACACCCACTCGGCTAGACCCAAATCCACTCCGCTAGACCCAAACCTACTCGGCTAGACCCAAACCCATTCGGCTAGACCCAAACCCACTCCGCTAGACCCAAACCCACTCGGCTAGACCCAAACCCATTCGGCCAGACCCAAACCCACTCCGCTAGACCCAAACCCACTCCGCTAGACCCAAACCCACGCCGCTAGACTCAAACCCACTCCGCTAGACCCAAACCCACTCGGCTAGACCCAAACCCACTCCGCTACACCCAAACTCACTCGGCTAGACCCAAACCCACTCGACAAGACCCAAACCCACTTGGCTAGACGCAAACCCACTCGGCTGGACCCAAACCCACTTGGCTAGACCCAAACCCACTCGGCTACACCCAAACCCACTCGGCTGGACCCAAACCCACTCGGCTAGACCCAAGCCCACTCGGCTACACCCAAACCCGCTTGGCTAGACCCAAACCCACTCGGCTAGACCCAAACCCACTCCGCCAGACCCAAACCCACTCGGCTAGACCCAAACGCACTCGGCTAGACCCACACCCACTCGGCTAGACCCAAATCCACTCCGCTAGACCCAAACCCACTCGGCTAGACCCAAACCCATTCGGCTAGACCCAAACCCATTCGGCTAGACCCAAACCCACTCCGCAAGACCCAAACCCACTCCGCTAGACCCAAACCCACTCCGCTAGACTCAATCCCACTCCGCTAGACCCAAACCCACTCCGCTAGACCCAAACCCACTCCGCTAGACCCAAACCCACTCGGCTAGACCCAATCCCACTCGACTAGACTCAAACCCACTTGGCTAGACCCAAACCCACTCGGCTAGACGCAAACCCACTCGGCTAGACCCAAACCCACTCGGCTAGACCCAAACCCACTCGGCTACACCCAAACCCACTCCGCTAGACCCAAACCCACTCGGCTAGACCGAAACCCACTCAGCTAGACCCAAACCCACTCGGCTAGACCCAAACCCACTTGGCTACACCCAAACCCACTCCACTAGACCCAAACCCACTCCGCTGGACCCAAACCCCACTCCGCTAGACCCAAACCCACTCGGCTAGACCGAAACCCACTCGGCTAGACCCAAACGCACTCGGCTAGACCCATCCCACTCGGCTAGACTCAAACCCACTCGGCTAGACCCAAACCCACTCGGCTAGACACAAACCCACTCGCTAGACCCAAACCCACTCGGCTAGACCCAAACCCACTCGGCTAGACCCAAACCCACTCGGCTAGACCCAAACCCACTCGGCTAAACCCAAACCCACTCCACTACACCAAAACCCACTCAGCTAGACCCAAACCCACTCGGCTGGACCCAAACCCACTCGGCTAGACCCAAACCCACTCGGCTACACCCAAACCCGCTCGGCTAGACCCAAACCCACTCGGCTAGACCCAAGCCCACTCGGCTACACCCAAACCCGCTTGGCTAGACCCAAACCCACTCGGCTAGACCGAAACCCACTCGGCTAGACCCAAACCCACTCGGCTAGACCCAAACCCACTCGGCTAGACTCAAACCCACTCGGCTACACCCAAACCCACTCGGCTAGACCCACACCCACTCGGCTAGACCCAAATCCACTCCGCTAGACCCAAACCTACTCGGCTAGACCCAAACCCATTCGGCTAGACCCAAACCCACTCCGCTAGACCCAAACCCATTCGGCTAGACCCAAACCCATTCGGCTAGACCCAAACCCACTCCGCTAGACCCAAACCCACTCCGCTAGACCCAAACCCACTCCGCTGGACTCAAACCGACTCCGCTAGACCCAAACCCATTCGGCTAGACCCAAACCCACTCCGCTAGACCCAAACCCACTCGGCTAGACCCAAACCCACTCGACAAGACCCAAACCCACTTGGCTAGACCCAAACCCACTCGGCTGGACCCAAACCAACTCGGCTAGACCCAAACACACTCGGCTACACCCAAACCCACTCGGCTGGACCCAAACCCACTCGGCTAGACCCAAGCCCACTCGGCTACACCCAAACCCGCTTGGCTAGACCCAAACCCAGTCGGCTAGACCCAAACCCACTCGGCTAGACCCAAACCCACTCGGCTAGACCCAAACCCATTCGGCTAGACACAAACCCACTCCGCTAGACCCAAACCCACACCGCTAGACCCAAACCCACTCCGCTAGACTCAATCCCACTCCGCTAGACCCAAACCCACTCCGCTAGACCCAAACCCACTCCGCTAGACCCAAACCCACTCGGCTAGACCCAATCCCACTCGACTAGACCCAAACCCACTTGGCTAGACCCAAACCCACTCGGCTGGAACCAAACCCACTCGGCTAGACCCAAACCCACTCGGCTAAACCCAAACCCACTCCAGTACACCAAAACCCACTCAGCTAGACCCAAACCCACTCCGCTAGACCCAAACCCACTCCGCTAGACCCAATCCCACTCGACTAGACCCAAACCCACTCCGCTAGACCCAAACCCACTCCGCTAGACCCAAACCCACTCCGCTAGACCCAAACCCACTCGGCTAGACCCAATCCCACTCGACTAGACCCAAACCCACTTGGCTAGACCCAAACCCACTCGGCTGGACCCAAACCCACTCGGCTAGACCCAAACCCACTCGGCTAAACCCAAACCCACTCCACTACACCAAAACCCACTCAGCTAGACCCAAACCCACTCGGCTGGACCCAAACCCACTCGGCTAGACCCAAACCCACTCGGCTACACCCAAACCCGCTCGGCTAGACCCAAACCCACTCGGCTAGACCCAAGCCCACTCGGCTACACCCAAACCCGCTTGGCTAGACCCAAACCCACTCGGCTAGACCCAAACCCACTCGGCTAGACCCAAACCCACTCGGCTAGACCCAAACCTATTCGGCTAGACCCAAACCCACTCCGCTAGACCCAAACCCACTCCGCTAGACCCAAACCCACTCCGCTAGACTCAATCCCACTCCGCTAGACCCAAACCCACTCCGCTAGACCCAAACCCACTCCGCTAGACCCAAACCCACTCGGCTAGACCCAATCCCACTCGACTAGACCCAAACCCTCTTGGCTAGACCCAAACCCACTCGGCTGGACCCAAACCCACTCGGTTAGACCCAAACCCACTCGGCTAGACCCAAACCCACTCGGCTAGACCGAAACCCACTCGGCTAGACCCAAACCCACTCGGCTAGACCCAAACCCACTCGGCTAGACTCAAAACCACTCGGCTACACCCAAACCCACTCGGCTAGACCCACACCCACTCGGCTAGACCCAAATCCACTCCGCTAGACCCAAACCTACTCGGCTAGACCCAAACCCATTCGGCTAGACCCAAACCCACTCGGCTAGACCAAAACCCACTCGGCTAGACCCAAACCCATTCGGCTAGACCCAAACCCACTCCGCTAGACCCAAACCCACTCCGCTAGACCCAAACCCACTCCGCTGGACTCAAACCGACTCCGCTAGACCCAAACCCATTCGGCTAGACCCAAACCCACTCCGCTAGACCCAAACCCACTCGGCTAGACCCAAACCCACTCGACAAGACCCAAACCCACTTGGCTAGACCCAAACCCACTCGGCTGGACCCAAACCCACTCGGCTAGACCCAAACCCACTCGGCTACACCCAAACCCACTCGGCTGGACCCAAACCCACTCGGCTAGACCCAAGCCCACTCGGCTACACCCAAACCCGCTTGGCTAGACCCAAACCCAGTCGGCTAGACCCAAACCAACTCGGCTAGACCCAAACCCACTCGGCTAGACCCAAACCCATTCGGCTAGACCCAAACCCACTCCGCTAGACCCAAACCCACTCCGCTAGACCCAAACCCACTCCGCTAGACTCAATCCCACTCCGCTAGACCCAAACCCACTCCGCTAGACCCAAACCCACTCCGCTAGACCCAAACCCACTCGGCTAGACCCAATCCCACTCGACTAGACCCAAACCCACTTGGCTAGTCCCAAACCCACTCGGCTGGAACCAAACCCACTTGGCTAGACCCAAACCCACTCAGCTAGACCCAAACCCACTCGGCTAGACCCAAACCCACTCGGCTAGACCCAAACACACTCGGCTAGACCCAAACCCACTCGGCTACAACCAAACCCACTCCGCTAGACCCAAACCCACTCGGCTAGACCGGAACCCACTCAGCTAGACCCAAACCCACTCGGCTAGACCCAAACCCACTCGGCTAGACCCAAACCCACTTGGCTACACCCAAACCCACTCCACTAGACCCAAACCCACTCCTCTAGACCCAAACCCCACTCCGCTAGACCCAAACCCACTCGGCTAGACCGAAACCCACTCGGCTTGACCCAAACGCACTCGGCTAGACCCATCCCACTCGGCTAGACTCAAACCCACTCGGCTAGACCCAAACCCACTCGGCTAGACCCAAACCCACTCGCTAGACCCAAACCCACTCGGCTAGACCCAAACCCACTCGGCTAGACCCAAACCCACTCGGCTGGACCCAAACCCACTCGGCTAGACCCAAACCCACTCGGCTAAACTCAACCCACTCCACTACACCAAAACCCACTCAGCCAGACCCAAACCCACTCGGCTGGACCCAAACCCACTCGGCTAGACCCAAACCCACTCGCTAGACCAAAACCCACTCGGCTAGACCCAAACCCACTCGGCTAGACCCAAACCCACTGGGCTAGACCCAAACCCACTCGGTTAGACCCAAACCCACTCGGCTAGACCCAAACCCACTCGCCTAGACCCAAACCCAGTCGGCTAGACACAAACCCACTCGGCTACACCCAAACCCACTCGGCTAGACCCAAACCCACTCGGCTAGACCCAAATCCACTCCGCTAGAGCCAAACCACCTCGGCTAGACCCAAACCCATTCGGCTAGACCCAAACCCACTCCGCTAGACCCAAACCCACTCCGCTAGACTCAAACCCACTCCGCCAGACCCAAACCCACTCGGCTAGACCCAAACCCACTCCGCCAGACCCAAACCCACTCGGCTAGACCCAAACCCACTCGACAAGACCCAAACCCACTTGGCTAGACCCAAACCCACTCGGCTGGACCCAAACCCACTCGGCTAGACCAAAACCCACTCGGCTACACCCAAACCCACTCGGCTGGACCCAAACCCACTCGGCTAGACCCAAGCCCACTCGGCTACACCCAAACCCGCTTGGCTAGACCCAAACCCACTCGGCTAGACCCAAACCCACTCGCCTAGACCCAAACCCACTCGGCTAGACCCAAACCCACTCGGCTAGACCCAAACCCACTCGACTAGACCCAAACCCACTTGGCCAGACCCAAACCCACTCGGCTGGACCCAAACCCACTTGGCTAGACCCAAACCCACTCAGCTAGACCCAAACCCACTCGGCTAGACCCAAACCCTCTCGGCTAGACCCAAACCCACTCGGCTAGACCCAAACCCACTCGGCTACACCCAAACCCACTCCGCTAGACCCAAACCCACTCCGCTAGACTCAAACCCACTCCGCCAGACCCAAACCCACTCGGCTAGACCCAAACCCACTCCGCTAGACCCAAACCCACTCGGCTAGACCCAAACCCACTCGACTAGACCCAAACCCACTTGGCTAGACCCAAACCCACTCGGCTGGACCCAAACCCACTCGGCTAGACCCAAACCCACTCCGCTAGACCCAAACCCACTCGGCTAGACCCAATCCCACTCGACTAGACCCAAACCCACTTGGCTAGACCCAAACCCACTCGGCTGGAACCAAACCCACTTGGCTAGACCCAAACCCACTCAGCTAGACCCAAACCAACTCGGCTAGACCCAAACCCACTCGGCTAGACCCAAACACACTCGGCTAGACCCAAACCCACTCGGCTACAACCAAACCCACTCCGCTAGACCCAAACCCACTCGGCTAGACCGGAACCCACTCAGCTAGACCCAAACCCACTCGGCTAGACCCAAACCCACTCGGCTAGACCCAAACCCACTTGGCTACACCCAAACCCACTCCACTAGACCCAAACCCACTCCGCTAGACCCAAACCCCACTCCGCTAGACCCAAACCCACTCGGCTAGACCGAAACCCACTCGGCTTGACCCAAACGCACTCGGCTAGACCCATCCCACTCGGCTAGACTCAAACCCACTCGGCTAGACCCAAACCCACTCGGCTAGACCCAAACCCACTCGCTAGACCCAAACCCACTCGGCTATACCCAAACCCACTCGGCTAAACCCAATCCCACTCTGCTGGACCCAAACCCACTCGGCTAGACCCAAACCCACTCGGCTAAACTCAACCCACTCCACTACACCAAAACCCACTCAGCCAGACCCAAACCCACTCGGCTGGACCCAAACCCACTCGGCTAGACCCAAACCCACTCGCTAGACCAAAACCCACTCGGCTAGACCCAAACCCACTCGGCTAGACCCAAACCCACTGGGCTAGACCCAAACCCACTCGGTTAGACCCAAACCCACTCGGCTAGACCCAAACCCACTCGCCTAGACCCAAACCCAGTCGGCTAGACACAAACCCACTCGGCTACACCCAAACCCACTCGGCTAGACCCAAACCCACTCGGCTAGACCCAAATCCACTCCGCTAGAGCCAAACCACCTCGGCTAGACCCAAACCCATTCGGCTAGACCCAAACCAACTCCGCTAGACCCAAACCCACTCCGCTAGACTCAAACCCACTCCGCCAGACCGAAACCCACTCGGCTAGACCCAAACCCACTCCGCCAGACCCAAACCCACTCGGCTAGACCCAAACCCACTCGACAAGACCCAAACCCACTTGGCTAGACCCAAACCCACTCGGCTGGACCCAAACCCACTCGGCTGGACCCAAACCCACTCGGCTACACCCAAACCCACTCGGCTGGACCCAAACCCACTCGGCTAGACCCAAGCCCACTCGGCTACACCCAAACCCGCTTGGCTAACCCAAACCCACTCGGCTAGACCCAAACCCACTCGGCTAGACCCAAACCCACTCGGCTAGACCCAAACCCATTCGGCTAGACCCAAACCCACTCCGCTAGACCCAAACCCACTCCGCTAGACCCAAACCCACTCCGCTAGACTCAATCCCACTCCGCTAGACCCTAACCCACTCCGCTAGACCCAAACCCACTCCGCTAGTCCCAAACCCACTCGGCTAGACCCAAACCCACTCGACTAGACCCAAACCCACTTGGCTAGACCCAAACCCACTCGGCTGGACCCAAACCCACTTGGCTAGACCCAAACCCACTCAGCTAGACCCAAACCCACTCGGCTAAACCCAAACCCACTCGGCTACACCCAAACCCACTCCGCTAGACCCAAACCCACTCCGCTAGACTCAAACCCACTCCGCCAGACCCAAACCCACTCGGCTAGACCCAAACCCACTCCGCTAGACCCAAACCCACTCGGCTAGACCCAAACCCACTCGACTAGACCCAAACCCACTTGGCTAGACCCAAACCCACTCGGCTGGACCCAAACCCACTCGGCTAGACCCAAACCCACTCGGCTACACCCAAACCCACTCGGCTGGACCCAAACCCACTCGGCTAGACCCAAGCCCACTCGGCTACACCCAAACCCGCTTGGCTAGACACAAACCCACTCGGCTAGACCCAAACCCACTCGGCTAGACCCAAACCCATTCGGCTAGACCCAAACCCACTCCGCTAGACCCAAACCCACTCCGCTAGACCCAAACCCACTCCGCTAGACTCAATCCCACTCCGCTAGACCCTAACCCACTCCGCTAGACCCAAACCCACTCCGCTAGTCCCAAACCCACTCGGCTAGACCCAAACCCACTCGACTAGACCCAAACCCACTTGGCTAGACCCAAACCCACTCGGCTGGACCCAAACCCACTTGGCTAGACCCAAACCCACTCAGCTAGACCCAAACCCACTCGGCTGGACCCAAACCCACTCGGCTAGACCCAAGCCCACTCGGCTACACCCAAACCCGCTTGGCTAGACCCAAACCCACTCGGCTAGACCCAAACCCACTCGGCTAGACCCAAACCCACTCGGCTAGACCCAAACCCATTCGGCTAGACCCAAACCCACTCCGCTAGACCCAAACCCACTCCGCTAGACCCAAACCCACTCCGCTAGACTCAATCCCACTCCGCTAGACCCTAACCCACTCCGCTAGACCCAAACCCACTCCGCTAGTCCCAAACCCACTCGGCTAGACCCAAACCCACTCGACTAGACCCAAACCCACTTGGCTAGACCCAAACCCAGTCGGCTGGACCCAAACCCACTTGGCTAGACCCAAACCCACTCAGCTAGACCCAAACCCACTCGGCTAGACCCAAACCCACTCGGCTAGACCCAAACCCACTCGGCTAGACCCAAACCCACTCGGCTACACCCAAACCCACTCCGCTAGACCCAAACCCACTCGGCTAGACCAAAACCACTCAGCTACACCCAAACCCACTCGGCTAGACCCAAACCCACTCAGCTAGACCCAAACCCACTTGGCTACACCCAAACCCACTCCACTAGACCCAAACCCACTCCGCTAGACCCAAACCCCACTCCACTAGACCCAAACCCACTCGGCTAGACCGAAGCCCACTCGGCTAGACCCAAACGCACTCGGCTAGACCCATCCCACTCGGCTAGACTCAAACCCACTCGGCTAGACCCAAACCCACTCGCTAGACCCAAACCCACTCGCTAGACCCAAACCCACTCGGCTAGACCCAAACCCACTCGCCTAGACCCAAACCCACTCGGCTGGACCCAAACCCACTCGGTTAGACCCAAACCCACTCGGCTAAACCCAAACCCACTCCACTACACCAAAACCCACTCAGCTAGACCCAAACCCACTCGGCTGGACCCAAACCCACTCGGCTAGACCCAAACCCACTCGGCTACACCCAAACCCGCTCGGCTAGACCCAAACCCACTCGGCTAGACCCAAACCCACTCGGCTAGACCCAAACCCACTCGGCTAGACCCAAACCCACTCGGCTAGACCCAAACCCACTCGGTTAGACCCAAACCCACTCGGCTAGACGCAAACCCACTCGGCTAGACTCAAAGCCACTCGGCTACACCCAAACCCACTCGGCTAGACCCACACCCACTCGGCTAGACCCAAATCCACTCCGCTAGACCCAAACCCACTCGGCTAGACCCAAACCCATTCGGCTAGACCCAAACCCACTGCGCTAGACCCAAACCCACTCCGCTAGACCCAAACCCACTCTGCTAGACTCAAACCCACTCCGCTAGACCCAAACCCACTCGGCTAGACCCAAACCCACTCCGCTAGACCCAAACCCACTCGGCTAGACCCAAACCCACTCGACTAGACCCAAACCCACTTGGCGAACCCCAAACCCACTCGGCTGGACCCAAACCCACTCCGCTAGACCCAAACCCACTCGGCTAGACCCTGACCCACTCGGCTAGACCCAAACCCACTCGGCTAGACCCAAACCCACTCGGCTGGACCCAAACCCACTCGGCTAGCCCCAAACCCACTCGGCTACACCCAAACCAGCTCGGCTAGACCCAAACCCACTCGGCTAGACCCAAACCCACTCAGCTAGACCCAAACCCACTTGGCTACACCCAAACCCACTCCACTAGACCCAAACCCACTCCGCTAGACCCAAACCCCACTCCACTAGACCCAAACCCACTCGGCTAGACCGAAGCCCACTCGGCTAGACCCAAACGCACTCGGCTAGACCCATCCCACTAGGCTAGACTCAAACCCACTCGGCTAGACCCAAACCCACTCGCTAGACCCAAACCCACTCGCTAGACCCAAACCCACTTGGCTAGACCCAAACCCAGTCGGCTGGACCCAAACCCACTTGGCTAGACCCAAACCCACTCAGCTAGACCCAAACCCACTCGGCTAGACCCAAACCCACTCGGCTAGACCCAAACCCACTCGGCTAGACCCAAACCCACTCGGCTACACCCAAACCCACTCCGCTAGACCCAAACCCACTCGGCTAGACCAAAACCACTCAGCTACACCCAAACCCACTCGGCTAGACCCAAACCCACTCAGCTAGACCCAAACCCACTTGGCTACACCCAAACCCACTCCACTAGACCCAAACCCACTCCGCTAGACCCAAACCCCACTCCACTAGACCCAAACCCACTCGGCTAGACTGAAGCCCACTCGGCTAGACCCAAACGCACTCGGCAAGACCCATCCCACTCGGCTAGACTCAAACCCACTCGGCTAGACCCAAACCCACTCGCTAGACCCAAACCCACTCGCTAGACCCAAACCCACTCGGCTAGACCCAAACCCACTCGCCTAGACCCAAACCCACTCGGCTGGACCCAAACCCACTCAGCTAGACCCAAACCCACTCGGCTAAACCCAAACCCACTCCACTACACCAAAACCCACTCAGCTAGACCCAAACCCACTCGGCTGGACCCAAACCCACTCGGCTAGACCCAAACCCACTCGGCTACACCCAAACCCGCTCGGCTAGACCCAAACCCACTCGGCTAGACCCAAACCCACTCGGCTAGACCCAAACCCACTCGGCTAGACCCAAACCCACTCGGCTAGACCCAAACCCACTCGGTTAGACCCAAACCCACTCGGCTAGACGCAAACCCACTCGGCTAGACTCAAAGCCACTCGGCTACACCCAAACCCACTCGGCTAGACCCACACCCACTCGGCTAGACCCAAATCCACTCCGCTAGACCCAAACCCACTCGGCTAGACCCAAACCCATTCGGCTAGACCCAAACCCACTGCGCTAGACCCAAACCCACTCCGCTAGACCCAAACCCACTCTGCTAGACTCAAACCCACTCCGCTAGACCCAAACCCACTCGGCTAGACCCAAACCCACTCCGCTAGACCCAAACCCACTCGGCTAGACCCAAACCCACTCGACTAGACCCAAACCCACTTGGCGAACCCCAAACCCACTCGGCTGGACCCAAACCCACTCCGCTAGACCCAAACCCACTCGGCTAGACCCTGACCCACTCGGCTAGACCCAAACCCACTCGGCTAGACCCAAACCCACTCGGCTGGACCCAAACCCACTCGGCTAGCCCCAAACCCACTCGGCTACACCCAAACCAGCTCGGCTAGACCCAAACCCACTCGGCTAGACCCAAACCCACTCAGCTAGACCCAAACCCACTTGGCTACACCCAAACCCACTCCACTAGACCCAAACCCACTCCGCTAGACCCAAACCCCACTCCACTAGACCCAAACCCACTCGGCTAGACCGAAGCCCACTCGGCTAGACCCAAACGCACTCGGCTAGACCCATCCCACTAGGCTAGACTCAAACCCACTCGGCTAGACCCAAACCCACTCGCTAGACCCAAACCCACTCGCTAGACCCAAACCCACTCGGCTAGACCCAAACCCACTCGCCTAGACCCAAACCCACTCGGCTGGACCCAAACCCACTCAGCTAGACCCAAACCCACTCGGCTAAACCCAAACCCACTCCACTACACCAAAACCCACTCAGCTAGACCCAAACCCACTCGGCTGGACCCAAACCCACTCGGCTAGACCCAAACCCACTCGGCTACACCCAAACCCGCTCGGCTAGACCCAAACCCACTCGGCTAGACCCAAACCCACTCGGCTAGACCCAAACCCACTCGGCTAGACCCAAACCCACTCGGCTAGACCCAAACCCACTCGGTTAGACCCAAACCCACTCGGCTAGACGCAAACCCACTCGGCTAGACTCAAACCCACTCGGCTACACCCAAACCCACTCGGCTAGACCCACACCCACTCGGCTAGACCCAAATCCACTCCGCTAGACCCAAACCCACTCGGCTAGACCCAAACCCATTCGGCTAGACCCAAACCCACTGCGCTAGACCCAAACCCACTCCGCTAGACCCAAACCCACTCTGCTAGACTCAAACCCACTCCGCTAGACCCAAACCCACTCGGCTAGACCCAAACCCACTCCGCTAGACCCAAACCCACTCGGCTAGACCCAAACCCACTCGACTAGACCCAAACCCACTTGGCGAACCCCAAACCCACTCGGCTGGACCCAAACCCACTCCGCTAGACCCAAACCCACTCGGCTAGACCCTGACCCACTCGGCTAGACCCAAACCCACTCGGCTAGACCCAAACCCACTCGGCTGGACCCAAACCCACTCCGCTAGACCCAAACCCACTCGGCTACACCCAAACCAGCTCGGCTAGACCCAAACCCACTCGGCTAGACCCAAACCCACTCGGCTCGACCCAAACCCACTCCGCTAGTCCCAAACCCACTCCGCTAGACCCAAACCCACTCCGCTAGACCCAACCCCACTCCGCTAGACTCAAACCCACTCCGCTAGACCCAAACACACTCGGCTTGACCGAAACCCACTCGGCTACACACAAAAGCACTCGGCTAGACCCAAACCCACTCGGCTAGACTCAAACCAACTTGGCTAGACCCAAACCCACTCGGCTAGACCCAAACCAACTCGGCTAGACCCAAATCCACTCGGCTAGACCCAAACCCACTCGGCTAGACCCAAACCCACTCGGCTAGACCCAAACCCACTCGGCTAGACCCAAACCCACTCGGCTAGACCCAAACCCACTCGGCTAGACCCAAACCCACTCGGCTAGACCCAAACGCACTCGGCTAGACCCAAACCCACTCGGCTAGACCCAAACCCACTCGGCTAGACCCAAACCCACTCGGCTAGACACAAACCCACTCGGCTAGACCCAAACCCACTCGGCTAGACCCACAACCACTCGGCTAGACCCAAACCCACTCGGCTAGACCCAAATCCACTCCGCTAGACCCAAACCCACTCGGCTAGACCCTAACCCATTCGGCTAGACCCAAACCCACTCCGCTAGACCCAAACCCACTGCGCTAGACCCAAACCCACTCCGCTAGACCCAAACCCACTCTGCTAGACTCAAACCCACTCCGCTAGACCCAAACCCACTCGGCTAGACCCAAACCCACTCCGCTAGACCCAAACCCACTCGGCTAGACCCAAACCCACTCGACTAGACCCAAACCCACTTGGCGAACCCCAAACCCACTCGGCTGGACCCAAACCCACTCCGCTAGACCCAAACCCACTCGGCTAGACCCTGACCCACTCGGCTAGACCCAAACCCACTCGGCTAGACCCAAACCCACTCGGCTGGACCCAAACCCACTCGGCTAGACCCAAACCCACTCGGCTACACCCAAACCAGCTCGGCTAGACCCAAACCCACTCGGCTAGACCCAAACCCACTCGGCTCGACCCAAACCCACTCCGCTAGTCCCAAACCCACTCCGCTAGACCCAAACCCACTCCGCTAGACCCAAACCCACTCCGCTAGACTCAAACCCACTCCGCTAGACCCAAACACACTCGGCTTGACCGAAACCCACTCGGCTACACACAAAAGCACTCGGCTAGACCCAAACCCACTCGGCTAGACTCAAACCCACTTGGCTAGACCCAAACCCACTCGGCTAGACCCAAACCAACTCGGCTAGACCCAAATCCACTCGGCTAGACCCAAACCCACTCGGCTAGACCCAAACCCACTCGGCTAGACCCAAACCCACTCGGCTAGACCCAAACCCACTCGGCTAGACCCAAACCCACTCGGCTAGACCCAAACTTACTCGGCTAGACCCAAACGCACTCGGCTAGACCCAAACCCACTCGGCTAGACCCAAACCCACTCGGCTAGACCCAAACCCACTCGGCTAGACCCAAACCCACTCGGCTAGACCCAAACCCACTCGGCTAGACCCAAACCCATTCGGCTAGACCCAAACCCACTCGGCTAGACCCAAACCCACTCGGCTAGACCCAAACCCGCTCGGCTAGACCCACACCCACTCGGCTAGACCCAAACCCACTCGGCTAGACCCAAATCCACTCCGCTAGACCCAAACCCACTCGGCTAGACCCAAACCCATTCGGCTAGACCCAAACCCACTCCGCTAGACCCAAACCCACTCGGCTGGACCCAAACCCACTCGGCTAGACCCAAACCCACTCGGCTACACCCAAACCCGCTCGGCTAGACTCAAACCCACTCCGCTAGACCCAAACCCACCCGGCTAGACCCAAACCCACTCCGCTAGACTCAAACCCACTCCGCTAGACCCAAACCCACTCAGCTAGACCCAAACCCACTCCGCTAGACCCAAACCCACTAGGCTAGACCCTGACCCACTCGGCTAGACCCAAACCCACTCAGCTAGACCCAAACCCACTCGGCTACACCCAAACCAGCTGGGCTAGACCCAAACCCACTCGGCTAGACCCAAACCCACTCGGCTCGACCCAAACCCACTCCGCTAGTCCCAAACCCACTCCGCTAGACCCAAACCCACTCCGCTAGACCCAAACCCACTCCGCTAGACTCAAACCCACTCCGCTAGACCCAAACACACTCGGCTTGACCGAAACCCACTCGGCTACACACAAAAGCACTCGGCTAGACCCAAACCCACTCGGCTAGACTCAAACCCACTTGGCTAGACCCAAACCCATTCGGCTAGACCCAAACCAACTCGGCTAGACCCAAATCCACTCGGCTAGACCCAAACCCACTCGGCTAGACCCAAACCCACTCCGCTAAACCCAAACCCACTCGGCTAGACCCAAACCCACTCGGCTAGACCCAAACCCACTCGGCTAGACCCAAACCCACTCGGCTAGACCCAAACGCACTCGGCTAGACCCAAACCCACTCGGCTAGACCCTGACCCACTCGGCTAGACCCAAACCCACTCAGCTAGACCCAAACCCACTCGGCTGGACCCAAACCCACTCGGCTACACCCAAACCCACTCGGCTACACCCAAACCCGCTCGGCTAGACCCAAACCCACTCGGCTAGACCCAAACCCACTCGGAACGACCCAAACCCACTCCGCTAGACCCAAACCCACTCCGCTGGACCCAAACCCACTCCGCTAGACCCAAACCCACTCCGCTAGACTCAAACCCATTCCGCTAGACCCAAACCCACTCGGCTAGACCGAAACCCACTCTGCTAGACCCAAAAGCACTCGGCTAGACTCAAACCAACTCGGCTAGACTCAAACCCACTTGGCTAGACCCAAACCCACTCGGATACACCCAAACCAACTCGGCTAGACCCAAACCCACTCCGCTAGACCCAAACCCACTCGGCTAGACCCAAACCCACTCCGCTAGACGCAAACCCACTCGGATAGACTCAAACCCACTCCGCTAGACCGAAACCCACTCGGCTAGACCCAAACCCACTCCGCTAGACCCAAACCCACTCGGCTAGACCCAAACCCACTCGGCTAGACCCAAACCCACTCGGCTAGACCCAAACCCACTCGGCTGGACCCAAACCCACTCGGCTAGACCCAAACCCACTCGGCTACACCCAAACCCGCTGGGCTATACCCAAACCCACTCGGCTAGACCCAAACCCACTCGGCTAGACCCAAACCCACTCGGCTACACCCAAACCCGCTGGGCTAGTCGCAAACCCACTCGGCTAGACCCAAACCCACTCGGCTAAACCCAAACCCACTCGGCTAGACCCAAACCCACTCGGCTAGACCCAAACCCACTCGGCTAGACCCAAACCCACTCGGCTAGACCCAAACCCACTCGGCTAGACCCAAACCCACTCGGCCAGACCCAAACCCACTCGGCTAGACCCAAACCCACTCGGCTAGACCCAAACCCACTCGGCTCGACCCAAACCCACTCGGCTAGCCCCAAACCCACTCCGCTAGACACAAACCCACTCCGCTAGACCCAAACCCACTCAGCTAGACTCAAACCCACTCCGCTGGACCCAAACCCACTCGGCTAGACCGAAACCCACTCGGCTAGACCCAAAAGCACTCGACTAGACCCAAACCCACTCGGCTAGACTCAAACCCACTCGGCTTGACCCAAACCCACTCGGCTAGACCCAAACCCACTCGGCTAGACCCAAACCCACTCCGGTAGACCCAAACCCACTCGGCTAGACCCAAACCCACTCGGCTAGACCCAAACCCACTCGGCTAGACCCAAACCCACTCGGCTAGACCCAAACCCAATCGGCTACACCCAAAGCCACTCGGCTAGACCCAAACCCAATCGGCTAGACCCAAACCCAATCGGCTAGACCCAAACCCACTCGGCTCGACCCAAACCCACTCGGCTAGACCCAAACCCACTCCGCTAGACACAAACCCACTCAGCTAGACCCAAACCCACTCGGCTGGACCCAAACCCACTCGGCTACACCCAAACCCACTCGGCTACACCCAAACCCGCTGGGCTAGAACCAAACCCACTCGGCTAGACCCAAACCCACTCGGCTACACCCAAACCCACTCGGCTAGACCCAAACCCACTCGGCTAGACCCAAACCCACTCGGCTAGACCCAAACCCACTCGGTTAGACCCAAACCCACTCGGCTAGACCCAAACCCACTCGGCCAGACCCAAACCCACTCGGCTAAACCCAAACCCACTCGGCTAGACCCAAACCCACTTGGCTAGACCCAAACCTACTCGGCTAGACCTAAATCCACTCGGCTAGACGCAAACCCTCTCGGCTAGACCCAAACCCATTCGGCTAGACTCAAACCCACTCCGCTAGACCCAAACCCACTCCGCTAGACCCAAACCCACTCCGCTAGACTCAAACCCACTCCGCTAGACCGAAACCCACTCGGCTAGACCCAAACCCACTCCGCTAGACCCAAACCCACTCGGCTAGACCCAAACCCACTCGGCTAGACCCAAACCCACTCGGCTAGACCCAAACCCACTCGGCTGGACCCAAACCCACTCGGCTACACCCAAACCCGCTGGGCTATACCCAAACCCACTCGGCTAGACCCAAACCCATTCGGCTAGACCCAAACCCACTCGGCTACACCCAAACCCGCTGGGCTAGTCCCAAACCCACTCGGCTAGACCCAAACCCACTCGGCTAGACCCAAACCCACTTGGCTAGACCCAAACCTACTTGGCTAGACCCAAACCTACTCGGCTAGACCTAAATCCACTCGGCTAGACGCAAACCCTCTCGGCTAGACCCAAACCCATTCGGCTAGACTCAAACCCACTCCGCTAGACCCAAACCCACTCCGCTAGACCCAAACCCACTCCGCTAGACTCAAACCCACTCCGCTAGACCGAAACCCACTCGGCTAGACCCAAACCCACTCCGCTAGACCCAAACCCACTCGGCTAGACCCAAACCCACTCGGCTAGACCCAAACCCACTCGGCTAGACCCAAACCCACTCGGCTGGACCCAAACCCACTCGGCTAGACCCAAACCCACTCGGCTACACCCAAACCCGCTGGGCTATACCCAAACCCACTCGGCTAGACCCAAACCCATTCGGCTAGACCCAAACCCACTCGGCTACACCCAAACCCGCTGGGCTAGTCCCAAACCCACTCGGCTAGACCCAAACCCACTCGGCTAGACCCAAACCCACTCGGCTAGACCCAAACCCACTCGGCTAGACCCAAACCCACTCGGCTAGACCCAAACCCACTCGGCTAGACCCAAACCCACTCGGCTAGACCCAAACCCACTCGGCCAGACCCAAACCCACTCGGCTAGACCCAAACCCACTCGGCTAGACCAAAACCCACTCGGCTAGGCCCAAACCCACTCGGCTACACCCAAACCCAATCGGCAAGACCCAAACCCACTCGGCTGGACCCAAACACACTCGCCTACATCCAAACCGACTCGGCTAGACCCAAACCCACTCGGCTAGACCCAAACCCACTCGGCTAGACCCACACCCACTCGGCTAGACCCAAACCCAATCGGCTACACCCAAAGCCACTCGGCTAGACCCAAACCCACTCGGCTGGACACAAACCCCCTCGGCTAGACCCAAACCCACTCGGCTAGACCCAAACCCAATCGGCTAGACCCAAATCCAATCGGCTAGACCCAAACCCACTCGGCTCGACCCAAACCCACTCGGCTGGACCCAAACCCACTCCGCTAGACACAAACCCACTCAGCTAGACCCAAACCCACTCGGCTGGACCCAAACCCACTCGGCTACACCCAAACCCACTCGGCTACACCCAAACCCGCTGGGCTGGACCCAAACCCACTCGGCTAGACCCAAACCCACTCGGCTACACCCAAACCCACTCGGCTAGACCCAAACCCACTCGGCCAGACCCAAACCCACTCGGCTAGACCCAAACCCACTCGGCTAGACCCAAACCCACTCGGCTAGACCCAAACCCACTCGGCTAGACCCAAACCCACTCGGCTAGACCCAAACCCACTCGGCCAGACCCAAACCCACTCGGCTAGACCCAAACCCACTCGGCTAGACCCAAACCCACTCGGCTACACCCAAACCCACTCGGCTAGACCCAAACCCAATCGGCTAGACCCAAACCCACTCGGCTCGACCCAAACACACTCGCCTAGATCCAAACCCACTCGGCTAGACCCAAACCCACTCGGCCAGACCCAAACCCACTCGGCTGACCCAAACCCACTCGGCTAGACCCAAACCCAATCGGCTACACCCAAAGCCACTCGGCTAGACCCAAACCCACTCGGCTAGACACAAACCCCCTCGGCTAGACCCAAACCCACTCGGCTAGACCCAAACCCAATCGGCTAGACCCAAACCCACTCGGCTCGACCCAAACCCACTCGGCTAGACCCAAACCCACTCCGCTAGACACAAACCCACTCAGCTAGACCCAAATCCACTCCGCTAGACTCAAACCCACTCCGCTAGACCCAAACCCAATCGGCTGGACCCAAACCCAATCGGCTACACCCAAAGCCACTCGGCTAGACCCAAACCCACTCGGTTAGACACAAACCCCCTCGGCTAGACCCAAAGCCACTCGGCTAGACCCAAACCCAATCGGCTAGACCCAAACCCACTCGGCTCGACCCAAACCCACTCGGCTAGCCCCAAACCCACTCCGCTAGACACAAACCCACTCCGCTAGACCCAAACCCACTCTGCTAGACTCAAACCCACTCCGCTAGACCCAAACCCACTCGGCTAGACCGAAACCCATTCGGCTAGTCCCAAAAGCACTCGGCTAGACCCAAACCCACTCGGCTAGACTCAAACCCACTCGGCTAGACCCAAACCCACTCGGCTAGACCCAAACCCACTCGGCTAGATCCAAACCCACTCCGCTAGACC
This sequence comes from Raja brachyura, assembly GCA_963514005.1. Next base: position 595,325 of record CAUPSL010000968.1, read on the forward strand.
CAAACCCACTCGGCTAGACCCAAACCCACTCGGCTAGACCCAAACCCACTCGGCTAGACCCAAACCCACTCGGCTAGACCCAAACCCAATCGGCTACACCCAAAGCCACTCGGCTAGACCCAAACCCACTCGGCTACACCCAAACCCGCTGGGCTAGACCCAAACCCACTCGGCTAGACCCAAACCCACTCGGCTAGACCCAAACCCACTCGGCTAGACCCAAACCCACTCGGCTAGACCCAAACCCAATCGGCTACACCCAAAGCCACTCGGCTAGACCCAAACCCACTCGGCTAGACACAAACCCCCTCGGCTAGACCCAAACCCACTCGGCTAGACCCAAACCCAATCGGCTAGACCCAAACCCACTCGGCTCGACCCAAACCCACTCGGCTAGACCCAAACCCACTCCGCTAGACACAAACCCACTCAGCTAGACCCAAACCCACTCCGCTAGACTCAAACCCACTCCGCTAGACCCAAACCCACTCGCTAGACCGAAACCCACTCAGCAAGACCCAAAAGCACTCGGCTAGACCCAAACCCACTCGGCTAGACTCAACCCCACTCGGCTAGACCCAAACCCACTCGGCTAGACCCAAACCCACTCGGCTAGACCCAAACCCACTCAGCTAGACCCAAATCCACTCCGCTAGACTCAAACCCACTCCGCTAGACCCAAACCCAATCGGCTGGACCCAAACCCAATCGGCTACACCCAAAGCCACTCGGCTAGACCCAAACCCACTCGGTTAGACACAAACCCCCTCGGCTAGACCCAAAGCCACTCGGCTAGACCCAAACCCAATCGGCTAGACCCAAACCCACTCGGCTCGACCCAAACCCACTCGGCTAGCCCCAAACCCACTCCGCTAGACACAAACCCACTCCGCTAGACCCAAACCCACTCTGCTAGACTCAAACCCACTCCGCTAGACCCAAACCCACTCGGCTAGACCGAAACCCACTCGGCTAGTCCCAAAAGCACTCGGCTAGACCCAAACCCACTCGGCTAGACTCAAACCCACTCGGCTAGACCCAAACCCACTCGGCTAGACCCAAACCCACTCGGCTAGATCCAAACCCACTCCGCTAGACCCAAACCCACTCGGCTAGACCCAAACCCACTCGGCTAGACCCAAACCCACTCGGCTAGACCCAAACCCACTCGGCTAGACCCAAACCCAATCGGCTACACCCAAAGCCACTCGGCTAGACCCAAACCCACACGGCTACACCCAAACCCGCTGGGCTAGACCCAAACCCACTCGGCTAGACCCAAACCCACTCGGCTAGACCCAAACCCACTCCGCTAGACCCAAACCCACTCGGCTAGACCCAAACCCACTCGGCTAGACCCAAACCCACTCGGCTAGACCCAAACCCACTCGGCTGGACCCAAACCCACTCGGCTAGACCCAAACCCACTCGGCTACACCCAAACCCGCTGGGCTATACCCAAACCCACTCGGCTAGACCCAAACCCATTCGGCTAGACCCAAACCCACTCGGCTACACCCAAACCCGCTGGGCTAGTCCCAAACCCACTCGGCTAGACCCAAACCCACTCGGCTAGACCCAAACCCACTCGGCTAGACCCAAACCCACTCGGCTAGACCCAAACCCACTCGGCTAGACCCAAACCCACTCGGCTAGACCCAAACCCACTCGGCTAGACCCAAACCCACTCGGCCAGACCCAAACCCACTCGGCTAGACCCAAACCCACTCGGCTAGACCAAAACCCACTCGGCTAGGCCCAAACCCACTCGGCTACACCCAAACCCAATCGGCTAGACCCAAACCCACTCGGCTGGACCCAAACACACTCGCCTACATCCAAACCGACTCGGCTAGACCCAAACCCACTCGGCTAGACCCAAACCCACTCGGCTAGACCCACACCCACTCGGCTAGACCCAAACCCAATCGGCTACACCCAAAGCCACTCGGCTAGACCCAAACCCACTCGGCTGGACACAAACCCCCTCGGCTAGACCCAAACCCACTCGGCTAGACCCAAACCCAATCGGCTAGACCCAAATCCAATCGGCTAGACCCAAACCCACTCGGCTCGACCCAAACCCACTCGGCTGGACCCAAACCCACTCCGCTAGACACAAACCCACTCAGCTAGACCCAAACCCACTCGGCTGGACCCAAACCCACTCGGCTACACCCAAACCCACTCGGCTACACCCAAACCCGCTGGGCTGGACCCAAACCCACTCGGCTAGACCCAAACCCACTCGGCTACACCCAAACCCACTCGGCTAGACCCAAACCCACTCGGCCAGACCCAAACCCACTCGGCTAGACCCAAACCCACTCGGCTAGACCCAAACCCACTCGGCTAGACCCAAACCCACTCGGCTAGACCCAAACCCACTCGGCTAGACCCAAACCCACTCGGCCAGACCCAAACCCACTCGGCTAGACCCAAACCCACTCGGCTAGACCCAAACCCACTCGGCTACACCCAAACCCACTCGGCTAGACCCAAACCCAATCGGCTAGACCCAAACCCACTCGGCTCGACCCAAACACACTCGCCTAGATCCAAACCCACTCGGCTAGACCCAAACCCACTCGGCCAGACCCAAACCCACTCGGCTGACCCAAACCCACTCGGCTAGACCCAAACCCAATCGGCTACACCCAAAGCCACTCGGCTAGACCCAAACCCACTCGGCTAGACACAAACCCCCTCGGCTAGACCCAAACCCACTCGGCTAGACTCAAACCCACTCCGCTAGACCCAAACCCAATCGGCTGGACCCAAACCCAATCGGCTGGACCCAAACCCAATCGGCTACACCCAAAGCCACTCGGCTAGACCCAAACCCACTCGGTTAGACACAAACCCCCTCGGCTAGACCCAAAGCCACTCGGCTAGACCCAAACCCAATCGGCTAGACCCAAACCCACTCGGCTCGACCCAAACCCACTCGGCTAGCCCCAAACCCACTCCGCTAGACACAAACCCACTCCGCTAGACCCAAACCCACTCTGCTAGACTCAAACCCACTCCGCTAGACCCAAACCCACTCGGCTAGACCGAAACCCACTCGGCTAGTCCCAAAAGCACTCGGCTAGACCCAAACCCACTCGGCTAGACTCAAACCCACTCGGCTAGACCCAAACCCACTCGGCTAGACCCAAACCCACTCGGCTAGATCCAAACCCACTCCGCTAGACCCAAACCCACTCGGCTAGACCCAAACCCACTCGGCTAGACCCAAACCCACTCGGCTAGACCCAAACCCACTCGGCTAGACCCAAACCCAATCGGCTACACCCAAAGCCACTCGGCTAGACCCAAACCCACTCGGCTACACCCAAACCCGCTGGGCTAGACCCAAACCCACTCGGCTAGACCCAAACCCACTCGGCTAGACCCAAACCCACTCGGCTAGACCCAAACCCACTCGGCTAGACCCAAACCCAATCGGCTACACCCAAAGCCACTCGGCTAGACCCAAACCCACTCGGCTACACCCAAACCCACTCGGCTAGACCCAAACCCACTCGGCCAGACCCAAACCCACTCGGCTAGACCCAAACCCACTCGGCTAGACCCAAACCCACTCGGCTAGACCCAAACCCACTCGGCTAGACCCAAACCCACTCGGCTAGACCCAAACCCACTCGGCCAGACCCAAACCCACTCGGCTAGACCCAAACCCACTCGGCTAGACCCAAACCCACTCGGCTACACCCAAACCCACTCGGCTAGACCCAAACCCAATCGGCTAGACCCAAACCCACTCGGCTCGACCCAAACACACTCGCCTAGATCCAAACCCACTCGGCTAGACCCAAACCCACTCGGCCAGACACAAACCCACTCGGCTGACCCAAACCCACTCGGCTAGACCCAAACCCAATCGGCTACACCCAAAGCCACTCGGCTAGACCCAAACCCACTCGGCTAGACACAAACCCCCTCGGCTAGACCCAAACCCACTCGGCTAGACCCAAACCCAATCGGCTAGACCCAAACCCACTCTGCTCGACCCAAACCCACTCGGCTAGACCCAAACCCACTCCGCTAGACACAAACCCACTCAGCTAGACCCAAATCCACTCCGCTAGACTCAAACCCACTCCGCTAGACCCAAACCCAATCGGCTGGACCCAAACCCAATCGGCTACACCCAAAGCCACTCGGCTAGACCCAAACCCACTCGGTTAGACACAAACCCCCTCGGCTAGACCCAAAGCCACTCGGCTAGACCCAAACCCAATCGGCTAGACCCAAACCCACTCGGCTCGACCCAAACCCACTCGGCTAGCCCCAAACCCACTCCGCTAGACACAAACCCACTCCGCTAGACCCAAACCCACTCTGCTAGACTCAAACCCACTCCGCTAGACCCAAACCCACTCGGCTAGACCGAAACCCACTCGGCTAGTCCCAAAAGCACTCGGCTAGACCCAAACCCACTCGGCTAGACTCAAACCCACTCGGCTAGACCCAAACCCACTCGGCTAGACCCAAACCCACTCGGCTAGATCCAAACCCACTCCGCTAGACCCAAACCCACTCGGCTAGACCCAAACCCACTCGGCTAGACCCAAACCCACTCGGCTAGACCCAAACCCACTCGGCTAGACCCAAACCCAATCGGCTACACCCAAAGCCACTCGGCTAGACCCAAACCCACTCGGCTACACCCAAACCCGCTGGGCTAGACCCAAACCCACTCGGCTAGACCCAAACCCACTCGGCTAGACCCAAACCCACTCGGCTAGACCCAAACCCACTCGGCTAGACCCAAACCCAATCGGCTACACCCAAAGCCACTCGGCTAGACCCAAACCCACTCGGCTAGACACAAACCCCCTCGGCTAGACCCAAACCCACTCGGCTAGACCCAAACCCAATCGGCTAGACCCAAACCCACTCGGCTCGACCCAAACCCACTCGGCTAGACCCAAACCCACTCCGCTAGACACAAACCCACTCAGCTAGACCCAAACCCACTCCGCTAGACTCAAACCCACTCCGCTAGACCCAAACCCACTCGCTAGACCGAAACCCACTCGGCAAGACCCAAAAGCACTCGGCTAGACCCAAACCCACTCGGCTAGACTCAACCCCACTCGGCTAGACCCAAACCCACTCGGCTAGACCCAAACCCACTCGGCTAGACCCAAACCCACTCAGCTAGACCCAAATCCACTCCGCTAGACTCAAACCCACTCCGCTAGACCCAAACCCAATCGGCTGGACCCAAACCCAATTGGCTACACCCAAAGCCACTCGGCTAGACCCAAACCCACTCGGTTAGACACAAACCCCCTCGGCTAGACCCAAAGCCACTCGGCTAGACCCAAACCCAATCGGCTAGACCCAAACCCACTCGGCTCGACCCAAACCCACTCGGCTAGCCACAAACCCACTCCGCTAGACACAAACCCACTCCGCTAGACCCAAACCCACTCTGCTAGACTCAAACCCACTCCGCTAGACCCAAACCCACTCGGCTAGACCGAAACCCACTCGGCTAGTCCCAAAAGCACTCGGCTAGACCCAAACCCACTCGGCTAGACTCAAACCCACTCGGCTAGACCCAAACCCACTCGGCTAGACCCAAACCCACTCGGCTAGATCCAAACCCACTCCGCTAGACCCAAACCCACTCGGCTAGACCCAAACCCACTCGGCTAGACCCAAACCCACTCGGCTAGACCCAAACCCACTCGGCTAGACCCAAACCCAATCGGCTACACCCAAAGCCACTCGGCTAGACCCAAACCCACACGGCTACACCCAAACCCGCTGGGCTAGACCCAAACCCACTCGGCTAGACCCAAACCCACTCGGCTAGACCCAAACCCACTCGGCCAGACCCAAACCCACTCGGCTAGACCCAAACCCAATCGGCTACACCCAAAGCCACTCGGCTAGACCCAAACCCACTCGGCTAGACACAAACCCCCTCGGCTAGACCCAAACCCACTCGGCTAGACCCAAACCCAATCGGCTAGACCCAAACCCACTCGGCTCGACCCAAACCCACTCGGCTAGACCCAAACCCACTCCGCTAGACACAAACCCACTCAGCTAGACCCAAACCCACTCCGCTAGACTCAAACCCACTCCGCTAGACCCAAACCCACTCGCTAGACCGAAACCCACTCGGCAAGACCCAAAAGCACTCGGCTAGACCCAAACCCACTCGGCTAGACTCAACCCCACTCGGCTAGACCCAAACCCACTCGGCTAGACCCAAACCCACTCGGCTAGACCCAAACCCACTCCGCTAGACCCAAACCCACTCGGCTAGACCCAAACCCACTCGGCTAGACCCAAACCCACTCGGCTAGACCCAAACCCACTCGGCTAGACCCAAACCCACTCCGCCAGGCCCAAACCCACTCGGCTAGACCCAAACGCACTCGGCTAGACCCAAACCCACTCGGCTAGACTCAAACCCACTCGGCAAGACCCAAACCCACTCGGCTACACCCAAACCCACTCGGCAAGACCCAAACCCACTCCGCTAGACCCAAACCCACTCGGCTAGACTCAAACCCACGCCGCTAGACCCAAACCCACTTGGCTAGATGGAAACCCACTCGGCTGGACACAAACCCACTCGGCTAAACCCAAACCCACACGGCTAGGCCCAAACCCACTGGGCTACACCCAAACCCACTCCACTAGACCCAAACCGACTCGGCTAGACCCAAACCCACTCCGCTAGACACAAACCCACTCGGCTAGACCGAAACCCACTCGGCTAGACCCAAACACACTCGCCTAGATCCAAACCCACTCGGCTAGACCCAAACCCACTCGGCTAGACCCAAACCCACTCGGCTGGACCCAATCCCACTCGGCTAGACCCAAACCCAGTCGGCTACACCCAAAGCCACTCGGCTAGACACAAACCCACTCGGCTAGACACAAACCCCCTCGGCTAGACCCAAACCCACTCGGCTAGACCCAAACCCAATCGGCTAGACCCAAACCCACTCGGCTCGACCCAAACCCACTCGGCTAGACCCAAACCCACTCCGCTAGACACAAACCCACTCAGCTAGACCCAAACCCACTCCGCTAGACTCAAACCCACTCCGCTAGACCCAAACCCACTCGGCTGGACCCAAACCCAATCGGCTACACCCAAAGCCACTCGGCTAGACCCAAACCCACTCGGCTAGACACAAGCCCCCTCGGCTAGACCCAAACCCACTCGGCTAGACCCAAACCCACTCGGCTAGGCCCAAACCCACTCGGCTACACCCAAACCCACTCCACTAGACCCAAACCGACTCGGCTAGACCCAAACCCACTCCGCAAGACCCAAAAGCACTCGGCTAGACCCAAACCCACTCGGCTAGACTCAACCCCACTCGGCTAGACCCAAACCCACTCGGCTAGACCCAAACCCACTCGGCTAGACCCAAACCCACTCAGCTAGACCCAAATCCACTCCGCTAGACTCAAACCCACTCCGCTAGACCCAAACCCAATCGGCTGGACCCAAACCCAATTGGCTACACCCAAAGCCACTCGGCTAGACCCAAACCCACTCGGTTAGACACAAACCCCCTCGGCTAGACCCAAAGCCACTCGGCTAGACCCAAACCCAATCGGCTAGACCCAAACCCACTCGGCTCGACCCAAACCCACTCGGCTAGCCACAAACCCACTCCGCTAGACACAAACCCACTCCGCTAGACCCAAACCCACTCTGCTAGACTCAAACCCACTCCGCTAGACCCAAACCCACTCGGCTAGACCGAAACCCACTCGGCTAGTCCCAAAAGCACTCGGCTAGACCCAAACCCACTCGGCTAGACTCAAACCCACTCGGCTAGACCCAAACCCACTCGGCTAGACCCAAACCCACTCGGCTAGATCCAAACCCACTCCGCTAGACCCAAACCCACTCGGCTAGACCCAAACCCACTCGGCTAGACCCAAACCCACTCGGCTAGACCCAAACCCACTCGGCTAGACCCAAACCCAATCGGCTACACCCAAAGCCACTCGGCTAGACCCAAACCCACACGGCTACACCCAAACCCGCTGGGCTAGACCCAAACCCACTCGGCTAGACCCAAACCCACTCGGCTAGACCCAAACCCACTCGGCTAGACCCAAACCCACTCGGCTAGACCCAAACCCAATCGGCTACACCCAAAGCCACTCGGCTAGACCCAAACCCACTCGGCTAGACACAAACCCCCTCGGCTAGACCCAAACCCACTCGGCTAGACCCAAACCCAATCGGCTAGACCCAAACCCACTCGGCTCGACCCAAACCCACTCGGCTAGACCCAAACCCACTCCGCTAGACACAAACCCACTCAGCTAGACCCAAACCCACTCCGCTAGACTCAAACCCACTCCGCTAGACCCAAACCCACTCGCTAGACCGAAACCCACTCGGCAAGACCCAAAAGCACTCGGCTAGACCCAAACCCACTCGGCTAGACTCAACCCCACTCGGCTAGACCCAAACCCACTCGGCTAGACCCAAACCCACTCGGCTAGACCCAAACCCACTCCGCTAGACCCAAACCCACTCGGCTAGACCCAAACCCACTCGGCTAGACCCAAACCCACTCGGCTAGACCCAAACCCACTCGGCTAGACCCAAACCCACTCCGCCAGGCCCAAACCCACTCGGCTAGACCCAAACGCACTCGGCTAGACCCAAACCCACTCGGCTAGACTCAAACCCACTCGGCAAGACCCAAACCCACTCGGCTAGACCCAAACCCACTCGGCAAGACCCAAACCCACTCCGCTAGACCCAAACCCACTCGGCTAGACTCAAACCCACGCCGCTAGACCCAAACCCACTTGGCTAGATGGAAACCCACTCGGCTGGACACAAACCCACTCGGCTAAACCCAAACCCACACGGCTAGGCCCAAACCCACTGGGCTACACCCAAACCCACTCCACTAGACCCAAACCGACTCGGCTAGACCCAAACCCACTCCGCTAGACACAAACCCACTCGGCTAGACCGAAACCCACTCGGCTAGACCCAAACACACTCGCCTAGATCCAAACCCACTCGGCTAGACCCAAACCCACTCGGCTAGACCCAAACCCACTCGGCTGGACCCAATCCCACTCGGCTAGACCCAAACCCAGTCGGCTACACCCAAAGCCACTCGGCTAGACACAAACCCACTCGGCTAGACACAAACCCCCTCGGCTAGACCCAAACCCACTCGGCTAGACCCAAACCCAATCGGCTAGACCCAAACCCACTCGGCTCGACCCAAACCCACTCGGCTAGACCCAAACCCACTCCGCTAGACACAAACCCACTCAGCTAGACCCAAACCCACTTCGCTAGACTCAAACCCACTCCGCTAGACCCAAACCCACTCGGCTGGACCCAAACCCAATCGGCTACACCCAAAGCCACTCGGCTAGACCCAAACCCACTCGGCTAGACACAAGCCCCCTCGGCTAGACCCAAACCCACTCGGCTAGACCCAAACCCACTCGGCTAGGCCCAAACCCACTCGGCTACACCCAAACCCACTCCACTAGACCCAAACCGACTCGGCTAGACCCAAACCCACTCCGCTAGACACAAACCCACTCGGCTAGACCGAAACCCACTCGGCTAGACCCAAAAGCACTCGGCCATACCCAAACCCGCTCGGCTAGACTCAAACCCACTCGGCTAGACCCAAACCCACTCGGCTAGACCCAAACCCACTCGGCTAGACCCAAACCCACTCCGCTAGACCCAAACCCACTCGGCTAGTCCCAAACCCACTCGGCTAGTCCCAAACCCACTCGGCTAGACCCAAACCCAATCGGCTACACCCAAAGCCACTCGGCTAGACCCAAACCCACTCGGCTAGACACAAACCCCCTCGGCTAGACCCAAACCCACTCGGCTAGACCCAAACCCAATCGGCTAGACCCAAACCCACTCGGCTCGACCCAAACCCACTCGGCTAGACCCAAACCCACTCCGCTAGACACAAACCCACTCAGCTAGACCCAAACCCACTCCGCTAGACTCAAACCCACTCCGCTAGACCCAAACCCACTCGCTAGACCGAAACCCACTCGGCAAGACCCAAAAGCACTCGGCTAGACCCAAACCCACTCGGCTAGACTCAACCCCACTCGGCTAGACCCAAACCCACTCGGCTAGACCCAAACCCAGTCGGCTAGACCCAAACCCACTCCGCTAGACCCAAACCCACTCGGCTAGACCCAAACCCACTCGGCTAGACCCAAACCCACTCGGCTAGACCCAAACCCACTCGGCTAGACCCAAACCCACTCCGCCAGGCCCAAACCCACTCGGCTAGACCCAAACGCACTCGGCTAGACCCAAACCCACTCGGCTAGACTCAAACCCACTCGGCAAGACCCAAACCCACTCGGCTAGACCCAAACCCACTCGGCAAGACCCAAACCCACTCCGCTAGACCCAAACCCACTCGACTAGACTCAAACCCACGCCGCTAGACCCAAACCCACTCGGCTAGATGGAAACCCACTCGGCTGGACACAAACCCACTCGGCTAAACCCAACCCACACGGCTAGGCCCAAACCCACTGGGCTACACCCAAACCCACTCCACTAGACCCAAACCGACTCGGCTAGACCCAAACCCATTCGGCTAGACCGAAACCCACTCCGCTAGACACAAACCCACTCGGCTAGACCGAAACCCACTCGGCTAGACCCAAACACACTCGCCTAGATCCAAACCCACTCGGCTAGACCCAAACCCACTCGGCTAGACCCAAACCCACTCGGCTGGACCCAAACCCACTCGGCTAGACCCAAACCCAATCGGATACACCCAAAGCCACTCGGCTAGACCCAAACCCACTCGGCTAGACACAAACCCCCTCGGCTAGACCCAAACCCAATCGGCTAGACCCAAACCCACTCGGCTAGATCCAAACCCACTCGGCTAGACCCAAACCCACTCGGCTAGACCCAAACCCACTCGGCTAGACCCAAACCCACTTGGCTAGACCCAAACCCAGTCGGCTAGACACAAACCCCCTCGTCTAGACCCAAACCCACTCGGCTAGACCCAAACCCAATCGGCTAGACCCAAACCCACTCGGCTCGACCCAAACCCACTCGGCTAGACCCAAACCCACTCCGCTAGACACAAACCAACTCAGCTAGACCCAAACCCACTCCGCTAGACTCAAACCCACTCCGCTAGACCCAAACCCACTCGGCTAGACCCAAACCCACTCGGCAAGACCCAAAAGCACTCGGCTAGACCCAAACCCATTCGGCTAGACTCAAACCCACTCGGCTAGACCCAAACCCACTCGGCTAGACCCAAACCCACTCGGATAGACCCAAACCCACTCCGCTAGACCCAAACCCACTCGGCTAGACCCAAACCCGCTCGGCTAGACCCAAACCCACTCGGCTAGACCCAAACCCACTCGGCTAGACCCAAACCCACTACGCCAGGCCCAAACCCACTCGGCTAGACCCAAACGCACTCGGCTAGACCCAAACCCACTCGGCTAGACTCAAACCCACTCGGCAAGACCCAAACCCACTCGGCTAGACCCAAACCCACTCGGCTAGACCCAAACCCACTCCGCTAGACGCAAACCCACTCGGCTTGACTCAAACCCACGCCTCTAGACCCAAACCCACTCGGCTAGATGGAAACCCACTCGGCTGGACACAAACCCACTCGGCTAAACCCAAACCCACTCGGATAGGCCCAAACCCACTGGGCTACACCCAAACCCACTCCACTAGACCCAAACCGACTCGGCTAGACCCAAACCCATTCGGCTAGACCCAAACCCACTCCGCTAGACCCAAACCCACTCGGCTAGACCGAAACCCACTCGGCTAGACCCAAAAGCACTCGGCCAGACCCAAACCCGCTCGGCTAGACTCAAACCCACTCGGCTAGACCCAAACCCACTCGGCTAGACCCAAACCCACTCGGCTAGACCCAAACCCACTCCGCTAGACACAAACCCACTCGGCTAGTCCCAAACCCACTTGGCTAGACCCAAACCCACTCGGCTAGATCCAAACCCACTCGGCTAGACCCAAACCCACACTGCTAGACCCAAACCCACTCGGCTAGACCCAGACCCACTCGGCTAGACCCAAACCCACTCGGCTAGACCCAAACCCACTCGGCTAGACCCAAACCCACTCGGCCAAACCCAAACCCACTCCACTAGACCAAAACCCACTCAGCTAGACCCAAACCCACTCGTCTCGACCCAAACCCACTCGGCTAGACCCAAACCCACTCCGCTAGACACAAACCCACTCAGCTAGACCCAAACCCACTCCGCTAGACTCAAACCCACTCCGCTAGACCCAAACCCACTCGGCTAGACCGAAACCCACTCGTCAAGACCCAAAAGCACTCGGCTAGACCCAAACCCACTCGGCTAGACTCAAACCCACTCGGCTAGACCCAAACCCACTCGGCTAGACCCAAACCCACTCGGCTAGACCCAAACCCACTCCGCTAGACCCAAACCCACTCGGCTAGACCCAAACCCACTCGGCTAGACCCAAACCCACTCGGCTAGACCCAAACCCACTCGGCTAGACCCAAACCCACTACGCCAGGCCCAAACCCACTCGGCTAGACCCAAACGCACTCGGCTAGACCCAAACCCACTCGGCTAGGCTCAAACCCACTCGGCAAGACCCAAACCCACTCGGCTAGACCCAAGCCCACTCGGCTAGACCCAAACCCACTCCGCTAGACCCAAACCCACTCGGCTAGACTCAAACCCACGCCGCTAGACGCAAACCCACTCGGCTAGATGGAAACCCACTCGGCTGGACACAAACCCACTCCACTAGACCCAAACCGACTCGGCTAGACCCAAACCCATTCGGCTAGACCCAAACCCACTCCGCTAGACCCAAACCCACTCGGCTAGACCGAAACCCACTCGGCTAGACCCAAAAGCACTCGGCCAGACCCAAACCCGCTCGGCTAGACTCAAACCCACTCGGCTGACCCAAACCCACTCGGCTAGACCCAAACCCACTCGGCTAGACCCAAACCCACTCCGCTAGACACAAACCCACTCGGCTAGTCCCAAACCCACTCGGCTAGACCCAAACCCACCAGGCTAGATCCAAACCCACTCGGCTAGACCCAAACCCACTCTGCTAGACCCAAACCCACTCGGCTAGACCCAGACCCACTCGGCTAGACCTAAACCCACTCGGCTAGACCCAAACCCACTCGGCTAGACCCAAACCCACTCGGCTAAACCCAAACCCACTCCACTAGACCAAAACCCACTCAGCTAGACCCAAACCCACTCGGCTAGACCCAAACCAACTCGGCTCGACCCAAACCCTCACGGCTAGACCCAAACGCACTCGGCTAGACCCAATCCCAATCGGCTGGACCAAATCCCGCTCGGCTAGACCCAAACCCACTCGGCTAGACCCAAACCCACTCGGCGAGACCCAAACCCACTCGGCTAGGCCCAAACCCACTGGGCTACACCCAAACTCACTCCACTAGACCCAAACCGACTCGGCTAGACCCAAACCCATTCGGCTAGACCCAAACCCACTCCGCTAGACCCAAACCCACTTGGCTGGACCGAAACCCACTCGGCTAGACCCAAAAGCACTCGGCCAGACCCAAACCCGCTCGGCAAGACTCAAACCCACTCGGCTAGACCCAAACCCACTCGGCTAGACCAAAACCCACACGGCAAGACCCAAACCCACTCGGCTAGACCCAAACCCACTCGGCTAGACCCAAACCCACTCGGCTGGACCCAAACCCAATCGGCTACACCCAAAGCCACTCGGCTAGACCCAAACCCACTCGGCTAGACACAAACCCCCTCGGCTAGACCCAAACCCACTCGGCTAGACCCAAACCCAATCGGCTAGACACAAACCCACTCGGCTCGACCCAAACCCACTCGGCTAGACCCAAACCCACTCCGCTAGACACAAACCCACTCCGCTAGACCCAAACCCACTCCGCTAGACTCAAACCCACTCCGCTAGACCCAAACCCACTCGGCTAGACCGAAACCCACTCGGCTAGAGCCAAAAGCACTCGGCTAGACCTAAACCCACTCGGCAAGACTCAAACCCACTCGGCTTGACCCAAACCCACTCGGCTAGACCCAAACCCACTCGCGTAGACCCAAACCCACTCCGCTAGACCCAAACCCACTCGGCTAGACCCAAACCCACTCGGCTAGACCCAAACCCACTCGGCTAGACCGAAACCCACTCGGCTAGACCCAAACCCACTCCGCCAGGCCCAAACCCACTCGGCTAGACCCAAACGCACTCGGCTAGACCCAAACCCACTCGGCTAGACTCAAACCCACTCGGCAAGACCCAAACCCACTCGGCTAGACCCAAACCCACTCGGCTAGACCCAAACCCACTCCGCTAGACCCAAACCCACTCGGCTGGACTCAAACCCACGCCGCTAGACCCAAACCCACTCGGCTAGATGGAAACCCACTCGGCTATACCCAAACCCACTCGACTAGGCCCAAACCCACTGGGCTACACCCAAACCCACTCCACTAGACCCAAACCGACTCGGCTAGACCCAAACCCATTCGGCTAGACCCAAACCCACTCCGCTAGACCCAAACCCACTCGGCTAGACCAAAACCCACTCGGCTAGACCCAAAAGCACTCGGCCAGACCCAAACCCGCTCGGCTAGACTCAAACCCACTCGGCTAGACCCAAACCCACTCGGCTAGACCCAAACCCACTCGGCTAGACCCAAACCCACTCCGCTAGACCCAAACCCACTCGGCTAGACCCAAACCCACTCGGCTAAACCCAAACCCACTCGGCCAGACTGAAACCCACTCGGCTAGACCCAAACCCACTCCGCCAGGCCCAAACCCACTCGGCTAGACCCAAACGCACTCGGCTAGACCCAAACCCACTCGGCTAGACTCAAACCCACTCGGCAAGACCCAAACCCACTCGGCTAGACCCAAACCCACTCGGCTAGACCCAAACCCACTCCGCTAGACCCAAACCCACTCGGCTCGACTCAAACCCACGCCGCTAGACCCAAACCCACTCGGCTAGATGGAAACCCACTCGGCTAAACCCAAACCCACTCGGCTAGGCCCAAACCCACTGGGCTTCACCCAAACCCACTCCACTAGACCCAAACCGACTCGGCTAGACCCAAACCCATTCGGCTAGACCCAAACCCACTCCGCTTGACCCAAACCCACTCGGCTAGACCAAAACCCACTCGGCTAGACCCAAAAGCACTCGGCCAGACCCAAACCCGCTCGGCTAGACTCAAACCCACTCGGCTAGACCCAAACCCACTCGGCTAGACCCAAACCCACTCGGCTAGACCCAAACCCACTCCGCTAGACACAAACCCACTCGGCTAGTCCCAAAGCCACTCGGCTATACCCAAACCCACTCGGCTAGACCCAAACCCACTCGGCTAGACCCAAACCCACTCTGCTAGACCCAAACCCACTCGGCTAGACCCAAACCCACTCGGCTAGACCCAAACCCACTCGGCTAAACCCAAACCCACTCCACTAAACCAAAACCCACTCAGCTAGACCCAAACCCACTCGGCTAGACCCAAACCAACTCGGCTCGACCCAAACCCTCTCGGCTAGACCCAAACGCACTCGGCTAGACCCAATCCCAATCGGCTGGACCAAATCCCACTCGGCTAGACCCAAACCCACTCGGCTCGACCCAAACCCACTCGGCTAGACCCAAACCCACTCGGCTCGACCCAAACCCACTAGGCTAGACCCAAACCCACTCCGCTAGACACAAACCCACTCGGCTAGACCCAAACCCACTCGGCTAGACCCAAACCCACTCGGCTAGACCCAAACCCACTCGGCTAGACCCATCCCACTCCGCCAGGCCCAAACCCACTCGGCTAGACCAAAACGCACTCGGCTAGACCCAAACCCACTCGGCTAGACGCAAACCCACTCGGCAAGACCCAAACCCACTCGGCTAGACCCAAACCCACTCGGCTAGACCCAAACCCACTCCGCTAGACCCAAACCCACTCGGCTAGACCCAAACCCAAGCCGCTAGACCCAAACCCACTCGGCTAGATGGAAACCCACTCGGATGGACACAAACCCACTCGGCGAGACCCAAACCCACTCGGCTAGGCCCAAACCCACTGGGCTACACCCAAACTCACTCCACTAGACCCAAACCGACTCGGCTAGACCCAAACCCATTCGGCTAGACCCAAACCCACTCCGCTAGACCCAAACCCACTTGGCTGGACCGAAACCCACTCGGCTAGACCCAAAAGCACTCGGCCAGACCCAAACCCGCTCGGCAAGACTCAAACCCACTCGGCTAGACCCAAACCCACTCGGCTAGAACAAAACCCACACGGCAAGACCCAAACCCACTCGGCTAGACCCAAACCCACTCGGCTAGACCCAAACCCACTCGGCTGGACCCAAACCCAATCGGCTACACCCAAAGCCACTCGGCTAGACCCAAACCCACTCGGCTAGACACAAACCCCCTCGGCTAGACCCAAACCCACTCGGCTAGACCCAAACCCAATCGGCTAGACACAAACCCACTCGGCTCGACCCAAACCCACTCGGCTAGACCCAAACCCACTCCGCTAGACACAAACCCACTCCGCTAGACCCAAACCCACTCCGCTAGACTCAAACCCACTCCGCTAGACCCAAACCCACTCGGCTAGACCGAAACCCACTCGGCTAGAGCCAAAAGCACTCGGCTAGACCTAAACCCACTCGGCAAGACTCAAACCCACTCGGCTTGACCCAAACCCACTCGGCTAGACCCAAACCCACTCGCGTAGACCCAAACCCACTCCGCTAGACCCAAACCCACTCGGCTAGACCCAAACCCACTCGGCTAGACCCAAACCCACTCGGCTAGACCGAAACCCACTCGGCTAGACCCAAACCCACTCCGCCAGGCCCAAACCCACTCGGCTAGACCCAAACGCACTCGGCTAGACCCAAACCCACTCGGCTAGACTCAAACCCACTCGGCAAGACCCAAACCCACTCGGCTAGACCCAAACCCACTCGGCTAGACCCAAACCCACTCCGCTAGACCCAAACCCACTCGGCTGGACTCAAACCCACGCCGCTAGACCCAAACCCACTCGGCTAGATGGAAACCCACTCGGCTATACCCAAACCCACTCGACTAGGCCCAAACCCACTGGGCTACACCCAAACCCACTCCACTAGACCCAAACCGACTCGGCTAGACCCAAACCCATTCGGCTAGACCCAAACCCACTCCGCTAGACCCAAACCCACTCGGCTAGACCAAAACCCACTCGGCTAGACCCAAAAGCACTCGGCCAGACCCAAACCCGCTCGGCTAGACTCAAACCCACTCGGCTAGACCCAAACCCACTCGGCTAGACCCAAACCCACTCGGCTAGACCCAAACCCACTCCGCTAGACACAAACCCACTCGGCTAGTCCCAAAGCCACTCAGCTATACCCAAACCCATTCGGCTAGACCCAAACCCACTCGGCTAGACCCAAACCCACTCTGCTAGACCCAAACCCACTCGGCTAGACCCAAACCCACTCGGCTAAACCCAAACCCACTCCACTAAACCAAAACCCACTCAGCTAGACCCAAACCCACTCGGCTGGACCCAAACCAACTCGGCTCGACCCAAACCCTCTCGGCTAGACCCAAACGCACTCGGCTAGACCCAATCCCAATCGGCTGGACCAAATCCCACTCGGCTAGACCCAAACCCACTCGGCTAGACCCAAACCCACTCGGCTAGACCCAAACCCACTCGGCTAGACCCAAACCCACTCGGCTAGACCCAAACCCAATCGGCTGGACCCAAACCCACTCGGCTAGACCCAAACACACTCAGCTAGACCCAAACCCACTCGGCTAGACTCAAACCCACTCGGCTAGACCCAAACCCACTCGGCTAGACCCAAACCCAATGGGCTACACCCAAAGCCACTCGGCTAGACCCAAACCCACTCGGCTAGACACAGACCCTCTCGGCTAGACCCAAACCCACTCGGCGAGACCCAAACCCACTCGGCTAGACCCAAACCCACCCGGCTAGACCCAAACCCACTCGGCTAGACCCAAACCCACTCCGCTAGACACAAACCCACTCGGCTAGTCCCAAACCCACTCGGCTAGACCCAAACCCACTCGGCTAGATCCAAACCCACTCGGCTAGACCCAAACCCACTCTGCTAGACCCAAACCCACTCGGCTAGACCCAGACCCACTCGGCTAGACCTAAACCCACTCGGCTAGACCCAAACCCACTCGGCTAGACCCAAACCCACTCGGCTAAACCCAAACCCACTCCACTAGACAAAAACCCACTCAGCTAGACCCAAACCCACTCGGCTAGACCCAAACCAACTCGGCTCGACCCAAACCCTCACGGCTAGACCCAAACGCACTCGGCTAGACCCAATCCCAATCGGCTGGACCAAATCCCACTCGGCTAGACCCAAACCCACTCGGCTAGACCCAAACCCACTCGGCTAGTTCCAAACCCACTCGGCTAGACCCAAGCCCACTCGGCTAGACCCAAACCCAATCGGCTAGACCCAAACCCACTCGGCTAGACCCAAACCCACTCAGCTAGACCCAAACCCAATCGGCTAGACCCAAACCCAATCGGCTAGACCCAAACCCACTCGGCTAGACCCAAACCCACTCAGCTAGACCCAAACCCACTCGGCTAGACCCAAACACACTCGGCTAGACCCAAACCCACTCGGCTAGACCCAAACACACTCGGCTAGACCCAAACCCACTCGGCTAGACCCAAACCCACTCGGCTAGACCCAAACCCACTCGGCTGGACCCAAACCCAATCGGCTACACCCAAAGCCACTCGGCTAGACCCAAACCCACTCGGCTAGACACAAACCCCCTCGGCTAGACCCAAACCCACTCGGCTAGACCCAAACCCAATCGGCTAGACACAAACCCGCTCGGCTCGACCCAAACCCACTCGGCTAGACCCAAACCCACTCCGCTAGACACAAACCCACTCCGCTAGACCCAAACCCACTCCGCTAGACTCAAACCCACTCCGCTAGACCCAAACCCACTCGGCTAGACCGAAACCCACTCGGCTAGAGCCAAAAGCACTCGGCTAGACTCAAAGGCACTCGGCTAGACCCAAACCCACTCGGCTAGACCCAAACCCAATGGGCTACACCCAAAGCCACTCGGCTAGACCCAAACCCACTCGGCTAGACACAGACCCCCTCGGCTAGACCCAAACCCACTCGGCGAGACCCAAACCCACTCGGCTAGACCCAAACCCACCCGGCTAGACCCAAACCCACTCGGCTAGACCCAAACCCACTCCGCTAGACACAAACCCACTCGGCTAGTCCCAAACCCACTCGGCTAGACCCAAACCAACTCGGCTCGACCCAAACCCTCACGGCTAGACCCAAACGCACTCGGCTAGACCCAATCCCAATCGGCTGGACCAAATCCCACTCGGCTAGACCCAAACCCACTCGGCTAGACCCAAACCCACTCGGCTAGTTCCAAACCCACTCGGCTAGACCCAAGCCCACTCGGCTAGACCCAAACCCACTCGGCTAGACCCAAACCCACTCAGCTAGACCCAAACCCACTCGGCTAGACCCAAACCCAATCGGCTAGACCCAAACCCACTCGGCTAGACCCAAACCCACTCGGCTAGACCCAAACCCACTCGGCTAGACCCAAACACACTCGGCTAGACCCAAACCCACTCGGCTAGACCCAAACACACTCGGCTAGACCCAAACCCACTCGGCTAGACCCAAACCCACTCGGCTAGACCCAAACCCACTCGGCTGGACCCAAACCCAATCGGCTACACCCAAAGCCACTCGGCTAGACCCAAACCCACTCGGCTAGACACAAACCCCCTCGGCTAGACCCAAACCCACTCGGCTAGACCCAAACCCAATCGGCTAGACACAAACCCGCTCGGCTCGACCCAAACCCACTCGGCTAGACCCAAACCCACTCCGCTAGACACAAACCCACTCCGCTAGACCCAAACCCACTCCGCTAGACTCAAACCCACTCCGCTAGACCCAAACCCACTCGGCTAGACCGAAACCCACTCGGCTAGAGCCAAAAGCACTCGGCTAGACCTAAACCCACTCGGCAAGACTCAAACCCACTCGGCTAGACCCAAACCCACTCGGCTAGACCCAAACCCACTCGCCTAGACCCAAACCCACTCCGCTAGACCCAAACCCACTCGGCTAGACCCAAACCCACTCGGCTAAACCCAAACCCACTCGGCCAGACTGAAACCCACTCGGCTAGACCCAAACCCACTCCGCCAGGCCCAAACCCACTCGGCTAGACCCAAACGCACTCGGCTAGACCCAAACCCACTCGGCTAGACTCAAACCCACTCGGCAAGACCCAAACCCACTCGGCTAGACCCAAACCCACTCGGCTAGACCCAAACCCACTCCGCTAGACCCAAACCCACTCGGCTAGACTCAAACCCACGCCGCTAGACCCAAACCCACTCGGCTAGATGGAAACCCACTCGGCTAAACCCAAACCCACTCGGCTAGGCCCAAACCCACTGGGCTTCACCCAAACCCACTCCACTAGACCCAAACCGACTCGGCTAGACCCAAACCCATTCGGCTAGACCCAAACCCACTCCGCTTGACCCAAACCCACTCGGCTAGACCAAAACCCACTCGGCTAGACCCAAAAGCACTCGGCCAGACCCAAACCCGCTCGGCTAGACTCAAACCCACTCGGCTAGACCCAAACCCACTCGGCTAGACCCAAACCCACTCGGCTAGACCCAAACCCACTCCGCTAGACACAAACCCACTCGGCTAGTCCCAAAGCCACTCGGCTATACCCAAACCCACTCGGCTAGACCCAAACCCACTCGGCTAGACCCAAACCCACTCTGCTAGACCCAAACCCACTCGGCTAGACCCAAACCCACTCGGCTAGACCCAAACCCACTCGGCTAAACCCAAACCCACTCCACTAAACCAAAACCCACTCAGCTAGACCCAAACCCACTCGGCTAGACCCAAACCAACTCGGCTCGACCCAAACCCTCTCGGCTAGACCCAAACGCACTCGGCTAGACCCAATCCCAATCGGCTGGACCAAATCCCACTCGGCTAGACCCAAACCCACTCGGCTCGACCCAAACCCACTCGGCTAGACCCAAACCCACTCGGCTCGACCCAAACCCACTAGGCTAGACCCAAACCCACTCCGCTAGACACAAACCCACTCGGCTAGACCCAAACCCACTCGGCTAGACCCAAACCCACTCGGCTAGACCCAAACCCACTCGGCTAGGCCCATCCCACTCCGCCAGGCCCAAACCCACTCGGCTAGACCAAAACGCACTCGGCTAGACCCAAACCCACTCGGCTAGACGCAAACCCACTCGGCAAGACCCAAACCCACTCGGCTAGACCCAAACCCACTCGGCTAGACCCAAACCCACTCCGCTAGACCCAAACCCACTCGGCTAGACCCAAACCCAAGCCGCTAGACCCAAACCCACTCGGCTAGATGGAAACCCACTCGGATGGACACAAACCCACTCGGCGAGACCCAAACCCACTCGGCTAGGCCCAAACCCACTGGGCTACACCCAAACTCACTCCACTAGACCCAAACCGACTCGGCTAGACCCAAACCCATTCGGCTAGACCCAAACCCACTCCGCTAGACCCAAACCCACTTGGCTGGACCGAAACCCACTCGGCTAGACCCAAAAGCACTCGGCCAGACCCAAACCCGCTCGGCAAGACTCAAACCCACTCGGCTAGACCCAAACCCACTCGGCCAGACCAAAACCCACACGGCAAGACCCAAACCCACTCCGCTAGACACAAACCCACTCGGCTAG
Source organism: Raja brachyura (assembly GCA_963514005.1). The sequence goes on from CAUPSL010000968.1 coordinate 617,231, forward strand.
TCCCAAACCCACTCGGCTAGACCCAAACCCACTCGGCTAGACCCAAACCCACTCGGCTAGACCCAAACCCACTCGGCTAGACCCAAACCCACTCGGCTAGACCCAAACCCACTCGGCTAAACCCAAACCCACTCCACTAGACCAAAACCCACTCAGCCAGACCCAAACCCACTCGGCTAGACCCAAACCAACTCGGCTCGACCCAAACCCACTCGGCTAGACCCAAACGCACTCGGCTAGACCCCATCCCAATCGGCTGGACCAAATCCCACTCGGCTAGACCCAAACACACTCGGCTGCACCCAAACCCCCTCGGCCAGACCCAAAACCGCTCGGCTCGACCCAAGCCCACTCGGCTAGACCCAAACCCACACGGCTGGACCGAAACCCACTCGGCTAGACCCAACACCACTCTGCTAGACCCAAACCCACTCGGCTAGACCCAAACCCACTCGGCTAGACCCAAAGCCACTCGGCTAGACCCAAACCCACTCGGCTAGACCCAAACCCACTCGGCTACACCCAAACCCACTCGGCTAGACCCAAACCCACTCGGCAAGACCCAAACCCACTCGGCTAGACCCAAACGCACTCGGCTAGACCCAATCCCAATCGGCTGGACCAAATCCCACTCGGCTAGACCCAAACCCACTCGGCTACACCCAAACCCACTCGGCTAGACCCAAACACGCTCGGCTCGACCCAAGCCCACTCGGCTAGACCCAAACCCACTCGGCTGGACCGAAACCCACTCGGCTAGACCCAAACCCACTCGGCTAGACCCAAAGCCACTCGGCTAGACCCAAAGCCACTCGGCTAGACCCAAATCCACTCGGCTAGACCCAAACCCACTCGGCTAGACCCAAACCCACTCGGCTACACCCAAATCAACTCGGCTCGACCCCAACCCACTCGGCTAGACCCAAACGCACTCGGCTAGACCCAATCCCAATCGGCTGGACCAAATCCCACTCGGCTAGACCCAAATCCACTCGGCTAGACCCAAACCCACTCGGCTAGACCCAAACCCACTCGGCTACACCCAAACCCACTCGGCTAGACCCCAACCCACTCGGCAAGACCCAATCCCACTCAGCTTGACCCAAACACACTTCACTAGACCCAAACCCACTCCGCTAGACCCAAACCCCACTCTGCTACACCGAAACCCACTCGGCTAGACCGAAACCCACTCGGCAAGACCGAAACCCACTCGGATAGACCCAAACGCACTCGGCTAGACCAATCCCACTCGGCTAGACCCAAACCCACTCCGCTAGACCCAAACCCACTGGGCTAGACCCAAACCCACTCGCTAGACCCAAACCCACTCGGCTAGACCCAAACCCACTCGGCTAGACCCAAACCCACTCGGCTAGACCCATACCCACTCCGCTAGACCCAAACCCACTCCGCTAGACCCAAACCCACTCGGCTAGACCCAAACCCACTCGGCTAGACCCAAACCCACTCGGCTAGACCCAAACCCACTCGGCTACACCCAAACCCACTCGGCTACACCCAAACCCACTCCACTAGACCCAAACCCACTTGGCTAGACCCAAACCCACTCGGCTAGACCCAACCCCACTCGGCTAGACCCAAACCCACTCCGCTAGACCCAAACCCCCTCGGCTAGACCCAAACCCACTCGGCTAGACCCAAACCCACTGGGCTAGACCCAAACCCCCTCGGCTAGACCCAAACCCACTCCGCTAGACCAAAACCCACTCAGCTAGACCAAATCCCACTCGGCTAGACCCAAACCCACTCGGCTGCACCCAAACCCACTCGGCTAGACCCAGATCCGCTCGGCTCGACCCAAGCCCACTCGGCTAGACCCAAACCCACTCGGCTGGACCGAAACCCACTCGGCTGGACCCAAACCCACTCGGCTAGACCCAAACCCACTCGGCTAGACCCAAACCCACTCGGCTAGACCCAAATCCACTCGGCTAGACCCAAACCCACTCGGCTAGACCCAAACCCACTCGGCTACACCCAAACCCACTCGGCTAGACCCAAACCCACTCGGCAAGACCCAATCCCACACGGCTAGACCCAAACACACTCCACTAGACCCAAACCCACTCCGCTAGACCCAAACCCCACTCCGCTACACCGAAACCAACTCGGCTATACCGAAACCCACTCGGATAGACCCAAACGCAGTCGGCTAGACACATCCCACTCGGCTAGACTCAAACCCACTCGGCTAGACCCAAACCCACTCGGCTAGACCCAAACCCACTCGCTAGACCCAAACCCACTCGGCTATACCCAAACCCACTCGGCTAGACCCAAACCCACTCGGCTAGACCCAAACCCAATCGGCTAGACCCAAACCCACTCGGCTAGACCCAAACCCACTCGGCTACACCCAAACCCACTCGGCTACACCCAAACCCAGTCCACTAGACCCAAACCCACTTGGCTAGACCCAAACCCACTCGGCTAGACCCAACCCCACTCGGCTAGACCCAAACCCACTCCGCTAGACCCAAACCCCCTCGGCTAGACCCAAACCCACTCGGCTAGACCCAAACCCACTGGGCTAGACCCAAACCCCCTCGGCTAGACCCAAACCCACTCCACTAGACCAAAACCCACTCAGCTAGACCAAATCCCACTCGGCTAGACCCAAACCCACTCGGCTGCACCCAAACCCACTCGGCTAGACCCAGATCCGCTCGGCTCGACCCAAGCCCACTCGGCTAGACCCAAACCCACTCGGCTGGACCGAAACCCACTCGGCTGGACCCAAACCCACTCGGCTAGACCCAAACCCACTCGGCTAGACCCAAACCCACTCGGCTAGACCCAAATCCACTCGGCTAGACCCAAACCCACTCGGCTAGACCCAAACCCACTCGGCTACACCCAAACCCACTCGGCTAGACCCAAACCCACTCGGCAAGACCCAATCCCACACGGCTAGACCCAAACACACTCCACTAGACCCAAACCCACTCCGCTAGACCCAAACCCCACTCCGCTACACCGAAACCAACTCGGCTATACCGAAACCCACTCGGATAGACCCAAACGCAGTCGGCTAGACACATCCCACTCGGCTAGACTCAAACCCACTCGGCTAGACCCAAACCCACTCGGCTAGACCCAAACCCACTCGCTAGACCCAAACCCACTCGGCTATACCCAAACCCACTCGGCTAGACCCAAACCCACTCGGCTAGACCCAAACCCAATCGGCTAGACCCAAACCCACTCCGCTAGACCCAAACCCACTCCGCTAGACCCAAACCCACTCGGCTAGACCCAAACCCACTCGGCTAGACCCAAACCCACTCGGCTAGACCCAAACCCACTCGGCTAGACCCAACCCCACTCGGCTACACCCAAACCCACTCCACTAGACCTAAACCCACTCCGCTAGACCCAAACCCCACTCCGCTAGACCAAAACCCACTTGGCTAGACCGAAACCCACTCGGCTAGACCCAAACGCACTCGGCTAGACCCATCCCACTCGGCAAGACTCAAACCCACTCGGCTAGACCCAAACCCACTCGGCTAGACCCAAACCCACTCGCTAGACCCAAACCCACTCGGCTAGACCCAAACCCACTCGGCTCGACCCAATCCCACTCGGCTAGACCCAAACCCACTTGGCTAGACCCAAACCCACTCCGCTAGACCCAAACCCACTCGGCTAGACCCAAACCCACTCGGCTGGACCCCAACCCACTCGGCTAGACCCAAACCCACTCGGCTAGACCCAAACCCACTCGGCTAGACCCAAACCCACTCGGCTAGACCCACACCCACTCGGCTAGACCCAAACCCACTCGGCTAGACCAAAACCCACTTGGCTAGTCCCAAACCCACTCGGCTAGACCCAAACCCAATCGGCTACACCCAAAGCCACTCGGCTAGACCAAAACCCACTCGGCTGGACCCAAACCCACTCGGCTAGACCCAAACCCACTCGGCTACACCCAAACCCGCTCGGCTAGACCCAAACCCACTCGGCAAGACCCAATCCCACACGGCTAGACCCAAACACACTCCACTAGACCCAAACCCACTCCGCTAGACCCAAACCTCACTCCGCTACACCGAAACCAACTCGGCTATACCGAAACCCACTCGGATAGACCCAAACGCAGTCGGCTAGACACATCCCACTCGGCTAGACTCAAACCCACTCGGCTAGACCCAAACCCACTCGGCTAGACCCAAACCCACTCGCTAGACCCAAACCCACTCGGCTATACCCAAACCCACTCGGCTAGACCCAAACCCACTCGGCTAGACCCAAACCCAATCGGCTAGACCCAAACCCACTCGGCTAGACCCAAACCCACTCGGCTACACCCAAACCCACTCGGCTACACCCAAACCCAGTCCACTAGACCCAAACCCACTTGGCTAGACCCAAACCCACTCGGCTAGACCCAACCCCACTCGGCTAGACCCAAACCCACTCCGCTAGACCCAAACCCCCTCGGCTAGACCCAAACCCACTCGGCTAGACCCAAACCCACTGGGCTAGACCCAAACCCCCTCGGCTAGACCCAAACCCACTCCACTAGACCAAAACCCACTCAGCTAGACCAAATCCCACTCGGCTAGACCCAAACCCACTCGGCTGGACCCAAACCCACTCGGCTAGACCCAAACCCACTCGGCTAGACCCAAACCCACTCGGCTAGACCCAAATCCACTCGGCTAGACCCAAACCCACTCGGCTAGACCCAAACCCACTCGGCTACACCCAAACCCACTCGGCTAGACCCAAACCCACTCGGCAAGACCCAATCCCGCACGGCTAGACCCAAACACACTCCACTAGACCCAAACCCACTCCGCTAGACCCAAACCCCACTCCGCTACACCGAAACCAACTCGGCTATACCGAAACCCACTCGGATAGACCCAAACGCAGTCGGCTAGACACATCCCACTCGGCTAGACTCAAACCCACTCGGCTAGACCCAAACCCACTCGGCTAGACCCAAACCCACTCGCTAGACCCAAACCCACTCGGCTATACCCAAACCCACTCGGCTAGACCCAAACCCACTCGGCTAGACCCAAACCCAATCGGCTAGACCCAAACCCACTCCGCTAGACCCAAACCCACTCCGCTAGACCCAAACCCACTCGGCTAGACCCAAACCCACTCGGCTAGACCCAAACCCACTCGGCTAGACCCAAACCCACTCGGCTAGACCCAACCCCACTCGGCTACACCCAAACCCACTCCACTAGACCTAAACCCACTCCGCTAGACCCAAACCCCACTCCGCTAGACCAAAACCCACTTGGCTAGACCGAAACCCACTCGGCTAGACCCAAACGCACTCGGCTAGACCCATCCCACTCGGCAAGACTCAAACCCACTCGGCTAGACCCAAACCCACTCGGCTAGACCCAAACCCACTCGCTAGACCCAAACCCACTCGGCTAGACCCAAACCCACTCGGCTCGACCCAATCCCACTCGGCTTGACCCAAACCCACTTGGCTAGACCCAAACCCACTCCGCTAGACCCAAACCCACTCGGCTAGACCCAAACCCACTCGGCTGGACCCCAACCCACTCGGCTAGACCCAAACCCACTCGGCTAGACCCAAACCCACTCGGCTAGACCCAAACCCACTCGGCTAGACCCACACCCACTCGGCTAGACCCAAACCCACTCGGCTAGACCAAAACCCACTTGGCTAGTCCCAAACCCACTCGGCTAGACCCAAACCCAATCGGCTACACCCAAACCCACTCGGCTAGACCAAAACCCACTCGGCTGGACCCAAACCCACTCGGCTAGACCCAAACCCACTCGGCTACACCCAAACCCGCTCGGCTAGACCCAAACCCACTCGGCTAGACCCAAATCCACTCCGCTAGACCCAAACCCACTCGGCTAGACCCAAACCCATTCTGCTTGTCCAAAACCCATTCCGCTAGACCCAAACCCACTCTGCTAGACCCAAACCCACTCCGCTAGACTCAAACCCACTCCGCTAGACCCAAACCCACTCGGCTAAACCCAAACTCACTCCGCTAGACCCAAACACACTCGGCTAGACCCAAACCCACTCGGCTAGACCCAAACCCACTCGGCTAGACCCAAACCCACTCGGCTGGACACAAACCCACTCGGCTAGATGCAAACCCACTCGACTACACCCAAACCCGCTTGGCTAGACCCAAACATACTCGGCTAGACCCAAACCCACTCGGCTAGACCCAAACCCACTCGGCTAGACCCAAACCCACTCGGCTAGACCCAAACCCAATCGGCTACACCCAAAGACACTCGGCTAGACCCAAACCCACTCGGCTAGACACAAACCCACTCCGCTAGACCCAACCCCATTCCGCTAGACTCAAACCCACTCCGCTAGACCCAAACCCACTCGACTAGACCAAAACCCACTCGGCTAGACCCAAAAGCACTCGGCTAGACCCAACCCCACTCGGCTAGACTCAAACCCACTCGGCTAGACCCAAACCCACTAGGCTAGACCCAAACCCACTCGTCTAGACCCAAACCCACTCCGCTAGACCCAAACACACTCGGCTAGACCCAAACCCACTCGGCCGGACCCAAACCCACTCGGCTAGACCCAAACCTACTCGGCTAGACCCAAACCCACTCCGCCAGACCCAAACCCACTCGGCTAGACCCAAACGCACTCGGCTAGACCCAAACCCACTCGTCTAGACTCAAACCCACTTGGCAAGACCCAAACCCACTCGGCTAGACCCAAACCCACTCGGCTAGACCCAAACCCAATCCGCTAGACCCAAACCCACTCGGCTAGACCCAAACCCACTCGGCTCGATGGAAACCCACTCGGCTGGACACAAACCCACTCGGCTAGACCCAAACCCAATCGGCTAGGCCCAAACCCACTGGGCTGCGCCCAAACCCAATCCACTAGACCCAAACCGACTCGGCTAGACCCAAACCCATTCGGCTAGACCCAAACCCACTCGGCTGGACCCAAACCCACTCGGCTAGACCCAAACCCACTCGGCTACACCCAAACCCGCTCGGCTAGACCCAAACCCACTCGGCTAGACCCAAATCCACTCCGCTAGACCCAAACCCACTCGGCTAGACCCAAACCCATTCGGCTTGTCCAATACCCACTCCGCTAGACCCAAACCCACTCTGCTAGACCCAAACCCACTCCGCTAGACTCAAACCCACTCCGCTAGACCCAAACCCACTCGGCTAAACCAAACTCACTCCGCTAGACCCAAACCCACTCGGCTAGACCCAAACCCACTCGGCTAGACCCAAACCCACTCGGCTAGACCCAAACCCACTCGGCTGGACCCAAACCCACTCGGCTAGACGCAAACCCACTCGGCTACACCCAAACCCGCTTGGCTAGACCCAAACATACTCGGCTAGACCCAAACCCACTCGGCTAGACCCAAATCCACTCGGCTAGACCCAAACCCACTCGGCTAGACCCAAACCCAATCGGCTACACCCAAAGACACTCGGCTAGACCCAAACCCACTCGGCTAGACACAAACCCACTCCGCTAGACCCAACCCCATTCCGCTAGACTCAAACCCACTCCGCTAGACCCAAACCCACTAGACTAGACCAAAACCCACTCGGCTAGACCCAAAAGCACTCGGCTAGACCCAAACCCACTCGGCTAGACTCAAACCCACTCGGCTAGACCCAAACCCACTCGGCTAGACCCAAACCCACTCGGCTAGACCCAAACCCACTCCGCTAGACACAAACACACTCGGCTAGACCCAAACCCACTCGGCTGGACCCAAACCCACTCGGCTAGACCCAAACCCACTCGGCTAGACCCAAACCCACTCCGCCAGACCCAAACCCACTCGGCTAGACCCAAACGCACTCGGCTAGACCCAAACCCACTCGTCTAGACTCAAACCCACTCGGCAAGACCCAAACCCACTCGGCTAGACCCAAGCCCACTCGGCTAGACCCAAACCCAATCCGCTAGACCCAAACCCACTCGGCTAGACCCAAACCCAATCCGCTAGACCCAAACCCACTCGGCTAGATGGAAACCCACTCGGCTGGACACAAACCCACTCAGCTAGACCCAAACCCACTCGGCTAGGCCCAAACCCACTGGGCTGCACCCAAACCCAATCCACTAGACCCAAACCGACTCGGCTAGACCCAAACCCATTCGGCTAGACCCAAACCCACTCGGCTAGACCCAAAAGCACTCGGCCAGACCCAAACCCGCTCGGCTAGACCCGAACCCACTCGGCTACACCCAAACCCACTCGGCTACACCCAAACCCACTCCACTAGACCTAAACCCACTCCGCTAGACCCAAACCCCACTCCGCTAGACCAAAACCCACTTGGCTAGACCGAAACCCACTCGGCTAGACCCAAACGCACTCGGCTAGACCCATCCCACTCGGCAAGACTCAAACCCACTCGGCTAGACCCAAACCCACTCGGCTAGACCCAAACCCACTCGCTAGACCCAAACCCACTCGGCTAGACCCAAACCCACTCGGCTCGACCCAATCCCACTCGGCTAGACCCAAACCCACTTGGCTAGACCCAAACCCACTCCGCTAGACCCAAACCCACTCGGCTAGACCCAAACCCACTCGGCTGGACCCAAACCCACTCGGCTAGACCCAAACCCACTCGGCTAGACCCAAACCCACTCGGCTAGACCCAAACCCACTCGGCTAGACCCACACCCACTCGGCTAGACCCAAACCCACTCGGCTAGACGAAAACCCACTTGGCTAGTCCCAAACCCACTCGGCTAGACCCAAACCCAATCGGCTACACCCAAACCCACTCGGCTAGACCAAAACCCACTCGGCTGGACCCAAACCCACTCGGCTAGACCCAAACCCACTCGGCTACACCCAAACCCGCTCGGCTAGACCCAAACCCACTCGGCTAGACCCAAATCCACTCCGCTAGACCCAAACCCACTCGGCTAGACCCAAACCCATTCTGCTTGTCCAAAACCCACTCCGCTAGACCCAAACCCACTCTGCTAGACCCAAACCCACTCCGCTAGACTCAAACCCACTCCGCTAGACCCAAACCCACTCGGCTAAATCCAAACTCACTCCGCTAGACCCAAACACACTCGGCTAGACCCAAACCCACTCGGCTAGACCCAAACCCACTCGGCTAGACCCAAACCCACTCGGCTGGACACAAACCCACTCGGTTAGATGCAAACCCACTCGACTACACCCAAACCCGCTTGGCTAGACCCAAACATACTCGGCTAGACCCAAACCCACACGGCTAGACCCAAACCCACTCGGCTAGACCCAAACCCACTCGGCTAGACCCAAACCCAATCGGCTACACCCAAAGACACTCGGCTAGACCCAAACCCACTCGGCTAGACACAAACCCACTCCGCTAGACCCAACCCCATTCCGCTAGACTCAAACCCACTCCGCTAGACCCAAACCCACTCGACTAGACCAAAACCCACTCGGCTAGACCCAAAAGCACTCGGCTAGACCCAACCCCACTCGGCTAGACTCAAACCCACTCGGCTAGACCCAAACCCACTAGGCTAGACCCAAACCCACTCGGCTAGACCCAAACCCACTCCGCTAGACCCAAACACACTCGGCTAGACCCAAACCCACTCGGCCGGACCCAAACCCACTCGGCTAGACCCAAACCTACTCGGCTAGACCCAAACCCACTCCGCCAGACCCAAACCCACTCGGCTAGACCCAAACGCACTCGGCTAGACCCAAACCCACTCGTCTAGACTCAAACCCACTCGGCAAGACCCAAACCCACTCGGCTAGACCCAAACCCACTCGGCTAGACCCAAACCCAATCCGCTAGACCCAAACCCACTCGGCTAGACCCAAACCCACTCGGCTAGATGGAAACCCACTCGGCTGGACACAAACCCACTCGGCTAGACCCAAACCCAATCGGCTAGGCCCAAACCCACTGGGCTGCGCCCAAACCCAATCCACTAGACCCAAACCGACTCGGCTAGACCCAAACCCATTCGGCTAGACCCAAACCCACTCGGCTGGACCCAAACCCACTCGGCTAGACCCAAACCCACTCGGCTACACCCAAACCCGCTCGGCTAGACCCAAACCCACTCGGCTAGACCCAAATCCACTCCGCTAGACCCAAACCCACTCGGCTAGACCCAAACCCATTCGGCTTGTCCAAAACCCACTCCGCTAGACCCAAACCCACTCTGCTAGACCCAAACCCACTCCGCTAGACTCAAACCCACTCCGCTAGACCCAAACCCACTCGGCTAAACCCAAACTCACTCCGCTAGACCCAAACCCACTCGGCTAGACCCAAACCCACTCGGCTAGACCCAAACCCACTCGGCTAGACCCAAACCCACTCGGCTGGACCCAAACCCACTCGGCTAGATGCAAACCCACTCGGCTACACCCAAACCCGCTTGGCTAGACCCAAACATACTCGGCTAGACCCAAACCCACTCGGCTAGACCCAAACCCACTCGGCTAGACCCAAACCCACTCGGCTAGACCCAAACCCAATCGGCTACACCCAAAGACACTCGGCTAGACGCAAACCCACTCGGCTAGACACAAACCCACTCCGCTAGACCCAACCCCATTCCGCTAGACTCAAACCCACTCCGCTAGACCCAAACCCACTCGACTAGACCAAAACCCACTCGGCTAGACCCAAAAGCACTCGGCTAGACCCAAACCCACTCGGCTAGACTCAAACCCACTCGGCTAGACCCAAACCCACTCGGCTAGACCCAAACCCACTCGGCTAGACCCAAACCCACTCCGCTAGACCCAAACACACTCGGCTAGACCCAAACCCACTCGGCTGGACCCAAACCCACTCGGCTAGACCCAAACCCACTCGGCTAGACCCAAACCCACTCCGCCAGACCCAAACCCACTCGGCTAGACCCAAACGCACTCGGCTAGACCCAAACCCACTCGTCTAGACTCAAACCCACTCGGCAAGACCCAAACCCACTCGGCTAGACCCAAACCCACTCGGCTAGACCCAAACCCAATCCGCTAGACCCAAACCCACTCGGCTAGACCCAAACCCACTCCGCTAGACCCAAACCCACTCGGCCAGATGGAAACCCACTCGGCTGGACACAAACCCACTCGGCTAGACCCAAACCCACTCGGCTAGGCCCAAACCCACTGGGCTGCACCCAAACCCAATCCACTAGACCCAAACCGACTCGGCTAGACCGAAACCCATTCGGCTAGACCCAAACCCACTCGGCTAGACCCAAAAGCACTCGACCAGACCCAAACCCGCTCGGCTAGACTCAAACCCACTCGGCTAGACCCAAACCCACTCGGCTAGACCCAAACCCACTCGGCTAGACCCAAACCCACTCCGCCAGACACAAACCCACTCGGCTAGACCCAAACCCACTCGGCTAGACCCAAACCCACTCGGCTAGACCCAAACCCACTCTGCTAGACCCATCCCACTCGGCTAGACTCAAACCCACTCGGCTAGACCCAAACCCACTCGGCTAGACCCAAACCCACTCGCTAGACCCAAACCCACTCGGCTACACCCAAACCCACTCGGCTACACCCAAACCCACTCGGATAGACCCAAACTCACTCGGCTAGACCCAACACCACTCGGCTAAACCCAAACCCACACCACTAGGCCAAAACCCACTCGGCTAGATGGAAACCCACTCGGCTGGACACAAACCCACTCGGCTAGACCCAAACCCACTCGGCTAGGCCCAAACCCACTGGGCTGCACCCAAACCCAATCCACTAGACCCAAACCGACTCGGCTAGACCCAAACCCATTCGGCTAGACCCAAACCCACTCGGCTAGACCCAAAAGCACTCGGCCAGACCCAAAGCCGCTCGGCTAGACTCAAACCCACTCGGCTAGACCCAAACCCACTCGGCTAGACCCAAACCCACTCGGCTAGACCCAAACCCACTCCGCCAGACACAAACCCACTCGGCTAGACCCAAACCCACTCGGCTAGACCCAAACCCACTCGGCTAGACCCAAACCCACTCTGCTAGACCCATCCCACTCGGCTAGACTCAAACCCACTCGGCTAGACCCAAACCCACTCGGCTAGACCCAAACCCACTCGCTAGACCCAAACCACTCGGCTAGAACCAAACCCACTCGGCTACACCCAAACCCACTCGGATAGACCCAAACTCACTCGGCTAGACCCAACACCACTCGGCTAAACCCAAACCCACACCACTAGACCAAACCCACTCAGCTAGACCAAAACCCACTCCGCTGGACCCAAACCCACTCGGCTAGACCCAAACCCACTCGGCTAGACCCAAACCCACTCCGCCAGACACAAACCCACTCGGCTAGACCCAAACCCACTTGGCTAGACCCAAACCCATTCGGCTAGACCCAACCCCACTCTGCTAGACCCATCCCACTCGGCTAGACTCAAACCCACTCGGCTAGACCCAAACCCACTCCGCCAGACCCAAACCCACTCGGCTAGACCCAAACGCACTCGGCTAGACCTAAACCCACTCGTCTAGACTCAAACCCACTCGGCAAGACCCAAACCCACTCGTCTAGACCCAAACCCACTCGGCTAGACCCAAACCCAATCCGCTAGACCCAAACCCACTCGGCTAGACCCAAACCCACTCCGCTAGACCCAAACCCACTCGGCTAGATGGAAACCCACTCGGCTGGACACAAACCCACTCGGCTAGACCCAAACCCACTCGGCTAGGCCCAAACCCACTGGGCTGCGCCCAAACCCAATCCACTAGACCCAAACCGACTCGGCTAGACCCAAACCCATTCGGCTAGACCCAAACCCACTCGGCTGGACCCAAACCCACTCGGCTAGACCCAAACCCACTCGGCTACACCCAAACCCTCTCGGCTAGACCCAAACCCACTCGGCTAGACCCAAATCCACTCCGCTAGACCCAAACCCACTCGGCTAGACCCAAACCCATTCGGCTTGTCCAAAACCCACTCCGCTAGACCCAAACCCACTCTGCTAGACCCAAACCCACTCCGCTAGACTCAAACCCACTCCGCTAGACCCAAACCCACTCGGCTAAACCCAAACTCACTCCGCTAGACCCAAACCCACTCGGCTAGACCCAAACCCACTCGGCTAGACCCAAACCCACTCGGCTAGACCCAAACCCACTCGGCTGGACCCAAACCCACTCGGCTAGATGCAAACCCACTCGGCTACACCCAAACCCGCTTGGCTAGACCCAAACATACTCGGGTAGACCCAAACCCACTCGGCTAGACCCAAACCCACTCGGCTAGACCCAAACCCACTCGGCTAGACCCAAACCCAATCGGCTACACCCAAAGACACTCGGCTAGACCCAAACCCACTCGGCTAGACACAAACCCACTCCGCTAGACCCAACCCCATTCCGCTAGACTCAAACCCACTCCGCTAGACCCAAACCCACTCGACTAGACCAAAACCCACTCGGCTAGACCCAAAAGCACTCGGCTAGACCCAAACCCACTCGGCTAGACTCAAACCCACTCGGCTAGACCCAAACCCACTCGGCTAGACCCAAACCCACTCGGCTAGACCCAAACCCACTCCGCTAGACCCAAACACACTCGGCTAGACCCAAACCCACTCGGCTGGACCCAAACCCACTCGGCTAGACCCAAACCCACTCGGCTAGACCCAAACCCACTCCGCCAGACCCAAACCCACTCGGCTAGACCCAAACCCACTCGGCTAGATGGAAACCCACTCGGCTGGACACAAACCCACTCGGCTAGACCCAAACCCAATCGGCTAGGCCCAAACCCACTGGGCTGCGCCCAAACCCAATCCACTAGACCCAAACCGACTCGGCTAGACCCAAACCCATTCGGCTAGACCCAAACCCACTCGGCTGGACCCAAACCCACTCGGCTAGACCCAAACCCACTCGGCTACACCCAAACCCGCTCGGCTAGACCCAAACCCACTCGGCTAGACCCAAATCCACTCCGCTAGACCCAAACCCACTCGGCTAGACCCAAACCCATTCGGCTTGTCCAAAACCCACTCCGCTAGACCCAAACCCACTCTGCTAGACCCAAACCCACTCCGCTAGACTCAAACCCACTCCGCTAGACCCAAACCCACTCGGCTAAACCCAAACTCACTCCGCTAGACCCAAACCCACTCGGCTAGACCCAAACCCACTCGGCTAGACCCAAACCCACTCGGCTAGACCCAAACCCACTCGGCTGGACCCAAACCCACTCGGCTAGATGCAAACCCACTCGGCTACACCCAAACCCGCTTGGCTAGACCCAAACATACTCGGCTAGACCCAAACCCACTCGGCTAGACCCAAACCCACTCGGCTAGACCCAAACCCACTCGGCTAGACCCAAACCCAATCGGCTACACCCAAAGACACTCGGCTAGACCCAAACCCACTCGGCTAGACACAAACCCACTCCGCTAGACCCAACCCCATTCCGCTAGACTCAAACCCACTCCGCTAGACCCAAACCCACTCGACTAGACCAAAACCCACTCGGCTAGACCCAAAAGCACTCGGCTAGACCCAAACCCACTCGGCTAGACTCAAACCCACTCGGCTAGACCCAAACCCACTTGGCTAGACCCAAACCCACTCGGCTAGACCCAAACCCACTCCGCTAGACCCAAACACACTCGGCTAGACCCAAACCCACTCGGCTGGACCCAAACCCACTCGGCTAGACCCAAACCCACTCGGCTAGACCCAAACCCACTCCGCCAGACCCAAACCCACTCGGCTAGACCCAAACGCACTCGGCTAGACCCAAACCCACTCGTCTAGACTCAAACCCACTCGGCAAGACCCAAACCCACTCGGCTAGACCCAAACCCACTCGGCTAGACCCAAACCCAATCCGCTAGACCCAAACCCACTCGGCTAGACCCAAACCCACTCCGCTAGACCCAAACCCACTCGGCTAGATGGAAACCCACTCGGCTGGACACAAACCCACTCAGCTAGACCCAAACCCACTCGGCTAGGCCCAAACCCACTGGGCTGCACCCAAACCCAATCCACTAGACCCAAACCGACTCGGCTAGACCCAAACCCATTCGGCTAGACCCAAACCCACTCGGCTAGACCCAAAAGCACTCGACCAGACCCAAACCCGCTCGGCTAGACTCAAACCCACTCGGCTAGACCCAAACCCACTCGGCTAGACCCAAACCCACTCGGCTAGACCCAAACCCACTCCGCCAGACACAAACCCACTCGGCTAGACCCAAACCCACTCGGCTAGACCCAAACCCACTCGGCTAGACCCAAACCCACTCTGCTAGACCCATCCCACTCGGCTAGACTCAAACCCACTCGGCTAGACCCAAACCCACTCGGCTAGACCCAAACCCACTCGCTAGACCCAAACCCACTCGGCTACACCCAAACCCACTCGGCTACACCCAAACCCACTCGGATAGACCCAAACTCACTCGGCTAGACCCAACACCACTCGGCTAAACCCAAACCCACACCACTAGGCCAAAACCCACTCGGCTAGATGGAAACCCACTCGGCTGGACACAAACCCACTCGGCTAGACCCAAACCCACTCGGCTAGGCCCAAACCCACTGGGCTGCACCCAAACCCAATCCACTAGACCCAAACCGACTCGGCTAGACCCAAACCCATTCGGCTAGACCCAAACCCACTCGGCTAGACCCAAAACCACTCGGCCAGACCCAAACCCGCTCGGCTAGACTCAAACCCACTCGGCTAGACCCAAACCCACTCGGCTAGACCCAAACCCACTCGGCTAGACCCAAACCCACTCCGCCAGACACAAACCCACTCGGCTAGACCCAAACCCACTCGGCTAGACCCAAACCCACTCTGCTAGACCCATCCCACTCGGCTAGACTCAAACCCACTCGGCTAGACCCAAACCCACTCGGCTAGACCCAAACCCACTCGCTAGACCCAAACCACTCGGCTAGACCCAAACCCACTCGGCTACACTCAAACCCACTCGGATAGACCCAAACTCACTCGGCTAGACCCAACACCACTCGGCTAAACCCAAACCCACACCACTAGACCAAACCCACTCAGCTAGACCAAAACCCACTCCGCTAGACCCAAACCCACTCGGCTAGACCCAAACCCACTCGGCTAGACCCAAACCCACTCCGCCAGACACAAACCCACTCGGCTAGACCCAAACCCACTTGGCTAGACCCAAACCCATTCGGCTAGACCCAAACCCACTCTGCTAGACCCATCCCACTCGGCTAGACTCAAACCCACTCGGCTAGACCCAAACCCACTCCGCCAGACCCAAACCCACTCGGCTAGACCCAAACGCACTCTGCTAGACCCAAACCCACTCGTCTAGACTCAAACCCACTCGGCAAGACCCAAACCCACTCGGCTAGACCCAAACCCACTCGGCTAGACCCAAACCCAATCCGCTAGACCCAAACCCACTCGGCTAGACCCAAACCCACTCCGCTAGACCCAAACCCACTCGGCTAGATGGAAACCCACTCGGCTGGACACAAACCCACTCGGCTAGACCCAAACCCACTCGGCTAGGCCCAAACCCACTGGGCTGCGCCCAAACCCATTCCACTAGACCCAAACCGACTCGGCTAGACCCAAACCCATTCGGCTAGACCCAAACCCACTCGGCTGGACCCAAACCCACTCGGCTAGACCCAAACCCACTCGGCTACACCCAAACCCTCTCGGCTAGACCCAAACCCACTCGGCTAGACCCAAATCCACTCCGCTAGACCCAAACCCACTCGGCTAGACCCAAACCCATTCGGCTTGTCCAAAACCCACTCCGCTAGACCCAAACCCACTCTGCTAGACCCAAACCCACTCCGCTAGACTCAAACCCACTCCGCTAGACCCAAACCCACTCGGCTAAACCCAAACTCACTCCGCTAGACCCAAACCCACTCGGCTAGACCCAAACCCACTCGGCTAGACCCAAACCCACTAGGCTAGACCCAAACCCACTCGGCTGGACCCAAACCCACTCGGCTAGATGCAAACCCACTCGGCTACACCCAAACCCGCTTGGCTAGACCCAAACATACTCGGGTAGACCCAAACCCACTCCGCTAGACCCAAACCCACTCGGCTAGACCCAAACCCACTCGGCTAGACCCAAACCCAATCGGCTACACCCAAAGACACTCGGCTAGACCCAAACCCACTCGGCTAGACACAAACCCACTCCGCTAGACCCAACCCCATTCCGCTAGACTCAAACCCACTCCGCTAGACCCAAACCCACTCGACTAGACCAAAACCCACTCGGCTAGACCAAAAAGCACTCGGCTAGACCCAAACCCACTCGGCTAGACTCAAACCCACTCGGCTAGACCCAAACCCACTCGGCTAGACCCAAACCCACTCGGCTAGACCCAAACCCACTCCGCTAGACCCAAACACACTCGGCTAGACCCAAACCCACTCGGCTGGACCCAAACCCACTCGGCTAGACCCAAACCCACTCGGCTAGACCCAAACCCACTCCGCCAGACCCAAACCCACTCGGCTAGACCCAAACGCACTCGGCTAGACCCAAACCCACTCGTCTAGACTCAAACCCACTCGGCAAGACCCAAACCCACTCGGCTAGACCCAAACCCACTCGGCTAGACCCAAACCCAATCCGCTAGACCCAAACCCCCTCGGCTAGACCCAAACCCACTCCGCTAGACCCAAACACACTCGGCTAGATGGAAACCCACTCGGCTTGACACAAACCCACTCGGCTAGACCCAAACCCACTCGGCTAGGCCCAAACCCACTGGGCTGCACCCAAACCCAATCCACTCGACCCAAACCGACTCGGCTAGACCCAAACCCATTCGGCTAGACCCAAACCCACTCGGCTAGACCCAAAAGCACTCGGCCAGACCCAAACCCGCTCGGCTAGACTCAAACCCACTCGGCTAGACCCAAACCCACTCGGCTAGACCCAAACCCACTCGGCTAGACCCAAACCCACTCTGCTAGACCCATCCCACTCGGCTAGACTCAAACCCACTCGGCTAGACCCAAACCCACTCGGCTAGACCCAAACCCACTCGCTAGACCCAAACCCACTCGGCTAGACCCAAACCCACTCGGCTACACCCAAACCCACTCGGATAGACCCAAACTCACTCGGCTAGACCCAACACCACTCGGCTAAACCCAATCCCACACCACTAGGCCAAAACCCACTCGGCTAGATGGAAACCCACTCGGCTGGACACAAACCCACTCGGCTAGACCCAAACCCACTCGGCTAGGCCCAAACCCACTGGGCTGCACCCAAAGCCAATCCACTAGACCCAAACCGACTCGGCTAGACCCAAACCCATTCGGCTAGACCCAAACCCACTCGGCTGGACCCAAAAGCACTCGGCCAGACCCAAACCCGCTCGGCTAGACTCAAACCCACTCGGCTAGACCCAAACCCACTCGGCTAGACCCAAACCCACTCGGCTAGACCCAAACCCACTCCGCCAGACAGAAACCCACTCGGCTAGACCCAAACCCACTCGACTAGACCAAAACCCACTCGGCTAGACCCAAAAGCACTCGGCTAGACCCAAACCCACTCGGCTAGACTCAAACCCACTCGGCTAGACCCAAACCCACTCGGCTAGACCCAAACCCACTCGGCTAGACCCAAACCCACTCCGCTAGACCCAAACACACTCGGCTAGACCCAAACCCACTCGGCTGGACCCAAACCCACTCGGCTAGACCCAAACCCACTCGGCTAGACCCAAACCCACTCCGCCAGACCCAAACCCACTCGGCTAGACCCAAACGCACTCGGCTAGACCCAAACCCACTCGTCTAGACTCAAACCCACTCGGCAAGACCCAAACCCACTCGGCTAGACCCAAACCCAGTCGGCTAGACCCAAACCCAATCCGCTAGACCCAAACCCCCTCGGCTAGACCCAAACCCACTCCGCTAGACCCAAACCCACTCGGCTAGATGGAAACCCACTCGGCTAGACCCAAACCCACTCGGCTAGACCCAAACCCACTCGCTAGACCCAAACCCACTCGGCTAGACCCAAACCCACTCGGCTACACCCAAACCCACTCGGATAGACACAAACTCACTCGGATAGACCCAACACCACTCGGCTAAACCCAAACCCACACCACTAGACCAAAACCCACTCAGCTAGACCAAAACCCACTCCGCTAGACCCAAACCCCACTCCGCTAGACCCAAACCCACTCGGCTAGACCGAAACCCACTCGGCTAGACCCAAACGCACTCGGCTAGACCCATCCCACTCGGCTAGACTCAAACCCACTCGGCTAGACCCAAACCCACTCGGCTAGAACCAAACCCACTCGATAGACCCAAACCCACTCGGCTAGACCCAAACCCACTCGGCTAGACCCAAACCAATCCGCTAGACCCAAACCCACTCGGCTAGACCCAAACCCACTCCGCTAGACCCAAACCCACTCGGCTAGATGGAAACCCACTCGGCTGGACACAAACCCACTCGGCTAGACCCAAACCCACTCGGCTAGGCCCAAACCCACTGGGCTGCACCCAAACCCAATCCACTAGACCCAAACCGACTCGGCTAGACCCAAACCCATTCGGCTAGACCCAAACCCACTCGGCTAGACCCAAAAGCACTCGGCCAGACCCAAACCCGCTCGGCTAGACTCAAACCCACTCGGCTAGACCCAAACCCACTCGGCTAGACCCAAACCCACTCGGCTAGACCCAAACCCACTCCGCCAGACACAAACCCACTCGGCTAGACCCAAACCCACTCGGCTAGACCCAAACCCACTCGGCTAGACCCAAACCCACTCTGCTAGACCCATCCCACTCGGCTAGACTCAAACCCACTCGGCTGGACCCAAACCCACTCGGCTAGACCCAAACCCACTCGCTAGACCCAAACCCACTCGGCTAGACCCAAACCCACTCGGCTACACCCAAACCCACTCGGATAGACCCAAACTCACTCGGCTAGACCCAACACCACTCGGCTAAACCCAAACCCACACCACTAGGCCAAAACCCACTCGGCTAGATGGAAACCCACTCGGCTGGACACAAACCCACTCGGCTAGACCCAAACCCACTCGGCTAGGCCCAAACCCACTGGGCTGCACCCAAACCCAATCCACTAGACCCAAACCGACTCGGCTAGACCCAAACCCATTCGGCTAGACCCAAACCCACTCGGCTAGACCCAAAAGCACTCGGCCAGACCCAAACCCGCTCGGCTAGACTCAAACCCACTCGGCTAGACCCAAACCCACTCCGCCAGACACAAACCCACTCGGCTAGACCCAAACCCACTCGGCTAGACCAAACCCACTCGGCAAGACCCAAACCCACTCTGCTAGACCCATCCCACTCGGCTAGACTCAAACCCACTCGGCTAGACCCAAACCCACTCGCTAGACCCAAACCCACTCGGCTAGACCCAAACCCACTCGGCTACACCCAAACCCACTCGGATAGACCCAAACTCACTCGGCTAGACCCAATACCACTCGGCTAAACCCAAACCCACACCACTAGACCAAAACCCACTCAGCTAGACCAAAACCCACTCCGCTAGACCCAAACCCACTCGGCTAGACCCAAACCCACTCGGCTAGACCCAAACCCACTCCGCCAGACACAAACCCAATCGGCTAGACCCAAACCCACTTGGCTAGACCCAAACCCATTCGGCTAGACCCAAACCCACGCTGCTAGACCCATCCCACTCGGCTAGACTCAAACCCACTCGGCTAGACCCAAACCCACTCCGCCAGACCCAAACCCACTCCGCTAGACCCAAACCCACTCGGCTAGATGGAAACCCACTCGGCTGGACACAAACCCACTCGGCTAGACCCAAACCCACTCGGCTAGGCCCAAACCCACTGGGCTGCGCCCAAACCCAATCCACTAGACCCAAACCGACTCGGCTAGACCCAAACCCATTCGGCTAGACCCAAACCCACTCGGCTGGACCCAAACCCACTCGGCTAGACCCAAACCCACTCGGCTACACCCAAACCCGCTCGGCTAGACCCAAACCCACTCGGCTACACCCAAATCCACTCCGCTAGACCCAAACCCACTCGGCTAGACCCAAACCCATTCGGCTTGTCCAAAACCCACTCCGCTAGACCCAAACCCACTCTGCTAGCCCCAAACCCACTCCGCTAGACTCAAACCCACTCCGCTAGACCCAAACCCACTCGGCTAAACCCAAACTCACTCAGCTAGACCCAAACCCACTCGGCTAGACCCAAACCCACTCGGCTAGACCCAAACCCACTCGGCTAGACCCAAACCCACTCGGCTGGACCCAAACCCACTCGGCTAGATGCAAACCCACTCGGCTAGACCCAAACCCAATCGGCTACACCCAAAGACACTCGGCTAGACCCAAACCCACTCGGCTAGACACAAACCCACTCCGCTAGACCCAACCCCATTCCGCTAGACTCAAACCCACTCCGCTAGACCCAAACCCACTCGACTAGACCAAAACCCACTCGGCTAGACCCAAAAGCACTCGGCTAGACCCAAACCCACTCGCTAGACCCAAACCCACTCGGCTAGACCCAAACCCACTCGGCTACACCCAAACCCACTCGGCTAGACCCAAAAGCACTCGGCTAGACCCAAACCCACTCGCTAGACCCAAACCCACTCGGCTAGACCCAACACCACTCGGCTAAACCCAAACCCACACCACTAGACCAAAACCCACTCAGCTAGACCAAAACCCACTCCGCTAGACCCAAACCCCACTCCGCTAGACCCAAACCCACTCGGCTAGACCGAAACCCACTCGGCTAGACCCAAACGCACTCGGCTAGACCCATCCCACTCGGCAAGACTCAAACCCACTCGGCTAGACCCAAACCCACTCGGCTAGAACCAAACCCACTCGATAGACCCAAACCCACTCGGCTAGACCCAAACCCACTCGGCTAGACCCAAACCCAATCCGCTAGACCCAAACCCACTCGGCTAGACCCAAACCCACTCCGCTAGACCCAAACCCACTCGGCTAGATGGAAACCCACTCGGCTGGACACAAACCCACTCGGCTAGACCCAAACCCACTCGGCTAGGCCCAAACCCACTGGGCTGCACCCAAACCCAATCCACTAGACCCAAACCGACTCGGCTAGACCCAAACCCATTCAGCTAGACCCAAACCCACTCGGCTAGACCCAAAAGCACTCGGCCAGACCCAAACCCGCTCGGCTAGACTCAAACCCACTCGGCTAGACCCAAACCCACTCGGCTAGACCCAAACCCACTCGGCTAGACCCAAACCCACTCCGCCAGACACAAACCCACTCGGCTAGACCCAAACCCACTCGGCTAGACCCAAACCCACTCGGCTAGACCCAAACCCACTCTGCTAGACCCATCCCACTCGGCTAGACTCAAACCCACTCGGCTGGACCCAAACCCACTCGGCTAGACCCAAACCCACTCGCTAGACCCAAACCCACTCGGCTAGACCCAAACCCACTCGGCTACACCCAAACCCACTCGGATAGACCCAAACTCACTCGGCTAGACCCAACACCACTCGGCTAAACCCAAACCCACACCACTAGGCCAAAACCCACTCGGCTAGATGGAAACCCACTCGGCTGGACACAAACCCACTCGGCTAGACCCAAACCCACTCGGCTAGGCCCAAACCCACTGGGCTGCACCCAAACCCAATCCACGAGACCCAAACCGACTCGGCTAGACCCAAACCCATTCGGCTAGACCCAAACCCACTCGGCTAGACCCAAAAGCACTCGGCCAGACCCAACCCGCTCGGCTAGACTCAAACCCACTCGGCTAGACCCAAACCCACTCCGCCAGACACAAACCCACTCGGCTAGACCCAAACCCACTCGGCTAGACCCAAACCCACTCGGCTAGACCCAAACCCACTCTGCTAGACCCATCCCACTCGGCTAGACTCAAACCCACTCGGCTAGACCCAAACCCACTCGGCTAGACCCAAACCCACTCGCTAGACCCAAACCCACTCGGCTAGACCCAAACCCACTCGGCTACACCCAAACCCACTCGGATAGACCCAAACTCACTCGGCTAGACCCAATACCACTCGGCTAAACCCAAACCCACACCACTAGACCAAAACCCACTCAGCTAGACCAAAACCCACTCCGCTAGACCCAAACCCACTCGGCTAGACCCAAACCCACTCGGCTAGACCCAAACCCACTCCGCCAGACACAAACCCAATCGGCTAGACCCAAACCCACTTGGCTAGACCCAAACCCATTCGGCTAGACCCAAACCCACTCTGCTAGACCCATCCCACTCGGCTAGACTCAAACCCACTCGGCTAGACCCAAACCCACTCCGCCAGACCCAAACCCACTCGGCTAGACCCAAACGCACTCGGCTAGACCCAAACCCACTCGTCTAGACTCAAACCCACTCGGCAAGACCCAAACCCACTCGGCTAGACCCAAACCCACTCGGCTAGACCCAAACCCAATCCGCTAGACCCAAACCCACTCGGCTAGACCCAAACCCACTCCGCTAGACCCAAACCCACTCGGCTAGATGGAAACCCACTCGGCTGGACACAAACCCACTCGGCTAGACCCAAACCCACTCGGCTAGGCCCAAACCCACTGGGCTGCGCCCAAACCCAATCCACTAGACCCAAACCGACTCGGCTAGACCCAAACCCATTCGGCTAGACCCAAACCCACTCGGCTGGACCCAAACCCACTCGGCTAGACCCAAACCTACTCGGCTACACCCAAACCCGCTCGGCTAGACCCAAACCCACTCGGCTAGACCCAAATCCACTCCGCTAAACCCAAACCCACTCGGCTAGACCCAAACCCATTCGGCTTGTCCAAAACCCACTCCGCTAGACCCAAACCCACTCTGCTAGACCCAAACCCACTCCGCTAGACTCAAACCCACTCCGCTAGACCCAAACCCACTCGGCTAAACCCAAACTCACTCAGCTAGACCCAAACCCACTCGGCTAGACCCAAACCCACTCGGCTAGACCCAAACCCACTCGGCTAGACCCAAACCCACTCGGCTGGACCCAAACCCACTCGGCTAGATGCAAACCCACTCGGCTACACCCAAACCCGCTTGGCTAGACCCAAACATACTCGGCTAGACCCAAACCCACTCGGCTAGACCCAAACCCACTCGGCTAGACCCAAACCCACTCGGCTAGACCCAAACCCAATCGGCTACACCCAAAGACACTCGGCGAGACCCAAACCCACTCGGCTAGACACAAACCCACTCCGCTAGACCCAACCCCATTCCGCTAGACTCAAACCCACTCCGCTAGACCCAAACCCACTCGACTAGACCAAAACCCACTCGGCTAGACCCAAAAGCACTCGGCTAGACCCAAACCCACTCGGCTAGACTCAAACCCACTCGGCTAGACCCAAACCCACTCGGCTAGACCCAAACCCACTCGGCTAGACCCAAACCCACTCCGCTAGACCCAAACACACTCGGCTAGACCCAAACCCACTCGGCTGGACCCAAACCCACTCGGCTAGACCCAAACCCACTCGGCTAGACCCAAACCCACTGCGCCAGACCCAAACCCACTCGGCTAGACCCAAACGCACTCGGCTAGACCCAAACCCACTCGGCTAGACCCAAACCCACTCGGCTAGAACCAAACCCACTCGATAGACCCAAACCCACTCGGCTAGACCCAAACCCACTCGGCTAGACCCAAACCCAATCCGCTAGACCCAAACCCACTCGGCTAGACCCAAACCCACTCCGCTAGACCCAAACCCACTCGGCTAGATGGAAACCCACTCGGCTGGACACAAACCCACTCGGCTAGACCCAAACCCACTCGGCTAGGCCCAAACCCACTGGGCTGCACCCAAACCCAATCCACTAGACCCAAACCGACTCGGCTAGACCCAAACCCATTCGGCTAGACCCAAACCCACTCGGCTAGACCCAAAAGCACTCGGCCAGACCCAAACCCGCTCGGCTAGACTCAAACCCACTCGGCTAGACCCAAACCCACTCGGCTAGACCCAAACCCACTCGGCTAGACCCAAACCCACTCCGCCAGACACGAACCCACTCGGCTAGACCCAAACCCACTCGGCTAGACCCAAACCCACTCGGCTAGACCCAAACCCACTCTGCTAGACCCATCCCACTCGGCTAGACTCAAACCCACTCGGCTAGACCCAAACCCACTCGGCTAGACCCAAACCCACTCGCTAGACCCAAACCCACTCGGCTAGACCCAAACCCACTCGGCTACACCCAAACCCACTCGGATAGACCCAAACTCACTCGGCTAGACCCAACACCACTCGGCTGAACCCAAACCCACACCACTAGACCAAAACCCACTCAGCTAGACCAAAACCCACTCCGCTAGACCCAAACCCACTCGGCTAGACCCAAACCCACTCGGCTAGACCCAAACCCACTCCGCCAGACACAAACCCAATCAACTAGACCCAAACCCACTTGGCTAGACCCAAACCCATTCGGCTAGACCCAAACCCACTCTGCTAGACCCATCCCACTCGGCTAGACTCAAACCCACTCGGCTAGACCCAAACCCACTCCGCCAGACCCAAACCCACTCGGCTAGACCCAAACGCACTCGGCTAGACCCAAACCCACTCGTCTAGACTCAAACCCACTCGGCAAGACCCAAACCCACTCGGCTAGACCCAAACCCACTCGGCTAGACCCAAACCCAATCCGCTAGACCCAAACCCACTCGGCTAGACCCAAACCCACTCCGCTAGACCCAAACCCACTCGGCTAGATGGAAACCCACTCGGCTGGACACAAACCCACTCGGCTAGACCCAAACCCACTCGGCTAGGCCCAAACCCACTGGGCTGCGCCCAAACCCAATCCACTAGACCCAAACCGACTCGGCTAGACCCAAACCCATTCGGCTAGACCCAAACCCACTCGGCTGGACCCAAACCCACTCGGCTAGACCCAAACCCACTCGGCTACACCCAAACCCGCTCGGCTAGACCCAAACCCACTCGGCTAGACCCAAATCCACTCCGCTAGACCCAAACCCACTCGGCTAGACCCAAACCCATTCGGCTTGTCCAAAACCCACTCCGCTAGACCCAAACCCACTCTGCTAGACCCAAACCCACTCCGCTAGACTCAAACCCACTCCGCTAGACCCAAACCCACTCGGCTAAACCCAAACTCACTCCGCTAGACCCAAACCCACTCGGCTAGACCCAAACCCACTCGGCTAGACCCAAACCCACTCGGCTAGACCCAAACCCACTCGGCTGGACCCAAACCCACTCGGCTAGATGCAAACCCACTCGGCTACACCCAAACCCGCTTGGCTAGACCGAAACCCACTCGGCTAGACCCAAACGCACTCGGCTAGACCCATCCCACTCGGCTAGACTCAAACCCACTCGGCTAGACCCAAACCCACTCGGCTAGAACCAAACCCACTCGATAGACCCAAACCCACTCGGCTAGACCCAAACCCACTCGGCTAGACCCAAACCCAATCCGCTAGACCCAAACCCACTCGGCTAGACCCAAACCCACTCCGCTAGACCCAAACCCACTCGGCTAGATGGAAACCCACTCAGCTGGACACAAACCCACTCGGCTAGACCCAAACCCACTCGGCTAGGCCCAAACCCACTGGGCTGCACCCAAACCCAATCCACTAGACCCAAACCGACTCGGCTAGACCCAAACCCATTCGGCTAGACCCAAACCCACTCGGCTAGACCCAAAAGCACTCGGCCAGACCCAAACCCGCTCGGCTAGACTCAAACCCACTCGGCTAGACCCAAACCCACTCGGCTAGACCCAAACCCACTCTGCTAGACCCATCCCACTCGGCTAGACTCAAACCCACTCGGCTGGACCCAAACCCACTCGGCTAGACCCAAACCCACTCGCGAGACCCAAACCCACTCGGCTAGACCCAAACCCACTCGGCTACACCCAAACCCACTCGGATAGACCCAAACTCACTCGGCTAGACCCAACACCACTCGGCTAAACCCAAACCCACACCACTAGGCCAAAACCCACTCGGCTAGATGGAAACCCACTCGGCTGGACACAAACCCACTCGGCTAGACCCAAACGCACTCGGCTAGGCCCAAACCCACTGGGCTGCACCCAAACCCAATCCACTAGACCCAAACCGACTCGGCTAGACCCAAACCCATTCGGCTAGACCCAAACCCACTCGGCTAGACCCAAAAGCACTCGGCCAGACCCAAACCCGCTCGGCTAGACTCAAACCCACTCGGCTAGACCCAAACCCACTCGGCTAGACCCAAACCGACTCGGCTAGACCCAAACCCACTCCGCCAGACACAAACCCACTCGGCTAGACCCAAACCCACTCGGCTAGACCCAAACCCACTCGGCTAGACCCAAACCCACTCTGCTAGACCCATCCCACTCGGCTAGACTCAAACCCACTCGGCTAGACCCAAACCCACTCGGCTAGACCCAAACCCACTCGCTAGACACAAACCCACTCGGCTAGACCCAAACCCACTCGGCTACACCCAAACCCACTCGGATAGACCCAAACTCACTCGGCTAGACCCAACACCACTCGACTAAACCCAAACCCACACCACTAGACCAAAACCCACTCAGCTAGACCAAAACCCACTCCGCTAGACCCAAACCCACTCGGCTAGACCCAAACCCACTCGGCTAGACCCAAACCCACTCCGCCAGACACAAGCCCACTCGGCTAGACCCAAACCCACTCGGCTAGACCCAAACCCATTCGGCTGGACCCAAACCCACTCTGCTCGACCCATCCCACTCGGCTAGACTCAAACCCACTCGGCTAGACCCAAACCCACTCAGCTAGACCCAAACCCACTCGCTAGACCCAAACCCACTCGGCTAGACCCAAACCCACTCGGCTACACCCAAACCCACTCGAATAGACCCAAACTCACTCGGCTAGACCCAACACCACTCGGCTAAACCCAAATCCACACCACTAGACCAAAACCCACTCAGCTGGACCAAAACCCACTCCGCTAGACCCAAACCCCACTCCGCTAGACCCAAACCCACTCGGCTAGACCGAAACCCACTCGGCTAGACCCAAACGCACTCGGCTAGACCCATCCCACTCGGCTAGACTCAAACCCACTCGGCTAGACCCAAACCCACTCGGCTAGAACCAAACCCACTCGATAGACCCAAACCCACTCGGCTAGACCCAAACCCACTCGGCTAGACCCAAACCCACTCGGCTAGACCCAAACCCACTCGGCTAGACCCAAACCCACTCGGCTAAACCCAAACCCACTCCACTGGACCAAAACCCACTCGGCTACACCCAAACCCACTCGGCTATACCCAAACCAACTCGGCTCGACCCAAACCCACTCGGCTAGACCCAAACGCACTCGGCTAGACCCAATCCCAATCGGCTGGACCCAATCCCACTCGGCTAGACCCAAACCCACTCGGCTACACCCAAACCCACTCGGCTAGACCCAAACCCGCTCGGCTGGACCCAAGCCCACTCGGCTAGACCCAAACCCACTCGGCTGGACGGAAACCCACTCGGCTAGATGCAAACCCACTCGGCTAGACCCAAACCCACTCGGCTAGACCCAAACCCACTCGGCTAGACCCAAATCCACTTGGCTAGACCCAAACCCTCTCGGCCAGACCCAAACCCACTCGGCCACACCCAAACCCACTCGGCTAGTCCCAAACCCACTCGGCTAGACCGAAACCCACCGGGCTAGACCCAAACCACCTCGGCTAGACCCAAACCCACTCGGCTAGACCCAAACCCACTCGGCTACACCCAAACCCACTCGGCTAGACCCAAACCCACTCGGCTAGACCCAAACCCACTCCGCTAGACCCAAACCCACTCGGCTAGCCCCAAATCCACTTGGCTAGACCCAAACCCACTCGGCTAGACCCAAACCCACTCGGCCACACCCAAACCCACTCGGCTAGTCCCAAACCCACTCGGCTAGACCGAAACCCACCGGGCTAGACCCAAACCACCTCGGCTAGACCCAAACCCACTCGGCTAGACCCAAACCCACTCGGCTACACCCAAACCCACTCGGCTAGACCCAAACCCACTCGGCTAGACCCAAACCCACTCCGCTAGACCCAAACCCACTCGGCTAGACCGAAACCCACGCAGCTAGACCCAAACCCACTCGGCTAGACCCAAACCCACTCCGCTAGACACAAACCCACTCCGCTAGACCGAAACCCACTCCGCTAGACCCAAACCCACTCGGCTAGACCCAAACCCACTCGGCTAGACCCAAACCCACTCGGCTAGACCCAAAAGCACTCGGCTAGACCCAAACCCACTCGGCTAGACTCAAACCCACTCGGCTAGACCCAAACCCACTCGGCTAGACCCATACCCACTCGGCTAGACCCAAACCCACTCCGCTAGACCCAAACCCACTCGGCTTGACCCAAACCCACTTGGCTAGACCCAAACCCACTCGGCTAGACCCAAACCCACTCGGCTAGACCCAAACCCACTCCGCCAGACCCAAACCCACTCGGCAAGACCCAAACGCACTCGGCTAGACCCAAACCCACTCGGCAAGACTCAAACCCACTCGGCAAGACCCAAACCCACTCGGCTAGACCCAAACCCACTCGGCTAGACCCAAACCCACTCCGCTAGACCCACACCCACTCGGCTAGACTCAAACCCACTCCGCTAGATGCAAACCCACTCGGCTAGATGGAAACCCACTCGGCTGGACACAAACCCACTCGGCTAGACCCAAAACCACTCGGCTAGGCCCAAACCCACTGGGCTACACCCAAACCCACCCCACTAGACCCAAACCGACTCGGCTAGACCCAAACCCATTCGGCTAGACCAAAACCCACTCGGCTAGACCCAAACCCACTTGGCTAGACCCAAACCAACTCGGCTCGACCCAAACCCACTCGGCTAGACCCAAACGCACTCGGCTAGACCCAATCCCAATCAGCTGGACCCAATCCCACTCGGCTAGACCCAAACCCAATCGGCCACTCCCAAAGACACTCGGCTAGACCCAAACCCACTCGGTTAGACACAAACCCACTCCGCTAGACCCAACCACACTCCGCTAGACTCAAACCCACTCCGCTGGACCCAAACCCACTCGGCTAGACCAAAACCCACTCGGCTAGACCCAAAAGCACTCGGCTAGACCCAAACCCACTCGGCTACTCAAACCCACTCGGCTAGACCCAAACCCAATCGGCTAGACTCAAGCCCACTCGGCTAGACCCAAACCCACTCCGCTAGACCCAAACCCACTCGGCTAGACCCAAACCCACTCGGCTGGACCCAAACCCACTCGGCTAGACCCAAACCCACTCGGCTAGACCCAAACCCACTCCGCCAGACCCAAACCCACTCGGCTAGACCCAAACGCACTCGGCTAGACCCAAACCCACTCGTCTAGACTCAAACCCACTCGGCAAGACCCAAACCCACTCGGCTAGACCCAAACCCACTCGGCTAGACCCAAACCCACTCCGCTAGACCCAAACCCACTCGGCTAGACCCAAACCCACTCCGCTAGACCCAAACCCACTCGGCTAGATGGAAAACCACTCGGCTGGACACAAACCCACTCGGCTAGACCCAAACCCACTCGGCTTGGCCCAAACCCACTGGGCTGCACCCAAACCCACTCCACTAGACCCAAACCGACTCGGCTAGACCCAAACCCATTCGGCTAGACCCAAACCCACTCGGCTAGACCCAAAAGCACTCGGCCAGACCCAAAGCCGCTCGGCTAGACTCAAACCCACTCGGCTAGACCCAAACCCACTCGGCTAGACCCAAACCCACTCCGCTAGACCCAAACCCACTCGGCTAGACCCAAATCCACATGGCTAGACCCAAACCCACTCGGCTAGACCCAAACCCACTCGGCCACACCCAAACCCACTCGGCTAGTCCCAAACCCACTCGGCTAGACCGAAACCCACCGGGCTAGACCCAAACCACCTCGGCTAGACCCAAACCCACTCGGCTAGACCCAAACCCACTCGGCTACACCCAAACCCACTCGGCTAGACCCAACCCCACTCGGCTAGACCCAAACCCACTCCGCTAGACCCAAACCCACTCGGCTAGACCGAAACCCACGCAGCCAGACCCAAACCCACTCGGCTAGGCCCAAACCCACTGGGCTACACCCAAACCCACCCCACTAGACCCAAACCGACTCGGCTAGACCCAATCCCAATCAGCTGGACCCAATCCCACTCGGCTAGACCCAAACCCAATCGGCTACTCCCAAAGACACTCGGCTAGACCCAAACCCACTCGGTTAGACACAAACCCACTCCGCTAGACCCAACCCCACTCCGCTAGACTCAAACCCACTCCGCTAGACCCAAACCCACTCGGCTAGACCAAAACCCACTCGGCTAGACCCAAAAGCACTCGGCTAGACCCAAACCCACTCGGCTACTCAAACCCACTCGGCTAGACCCAAACCCACTCGGCTAGACCGAAACCCACGCAGCCAGACCCAAACGCACTCGGCTAGGCCCAAACCCACTGGGCTACACCCAAACCCACCCCACTAGACCCAAACCGACTCGGCTAGACCCAATCCCAATCAGCTGGACCCAATCCCACTCGGCTAGACCCAAACCCAATCGGCTACTCCCAAAGACACTCGGCTAGACCCAAACCCACTTGGTTAGACACAAACCCACTCCGCTAGACCCAACCCCACTCCGCTAGACTCAAACCCACTCCGCTAGACCCAAACCCACTCGGCTAGACCAAAACCCACTCGGCTAGACCCAAAAGCACTCGGCTAGACCCAAACCCACTCGGCTACTCAAACCCACTCGGCTAGACCCAAACCCACTCGGCTAGACTCAAGCCCACTCGGCTAGACGCAAACCCACTCCGCTAGACCCAAACCCACTCGGCTAGACCCAAACCCACTCGGCTGGACCCAAAACCCACTCGGCTAGACCCAAACCCACTCGGCTGGACCCAAACCCACTCCGCCAGACCCAAACCCACTCGGCTAGACCCAAACGCACTCGGCTAGACCCAAACCCACTCGTCTAGACTCAAACCCACTCGGCAAGACCCAAACCCACTCGGCTAGACCCAAACCCACTCGGCTAGACCCAAACCCACTCCGCTAGACCCAAACCCACTCGGCTAGACCCAAACCCACTCCGCTAGACCCAAACACACTCGGCTAGATGGAAAACCACTCGGCTGGACACAAACCCACTCGGCTAGACCCAAACCCACTCGGCTTGGCCCAAACCCACTGGGCTGCACCCAAACCCACTCCACTAGACCCAAACCGACTCGGCTAGACCCAAACCCATTCGGCTAGACCCAAACCCACTCGGCTAGACCCAAAAGCACTCGGCCAGACCCAAAGCCGCTCGGCTAGACTCAAACCCACTCGGCTAGACCCAAACCCACTCGGCTAGACCCAAACCCACTCGGCTAGACCCAAACCCACTCCGCCAGACACAAACCCACTCGGCTGGACCCAAACCCACTCGGCTAGACCCAAACCCACTCGGCTAGACCAAAACCCACTCTGCTAGACCCATCCCACCTGGCTAGACTCAAACCCACTCGGCTAGACCCAAACCCACTCGGCTAGACCCAAACCCACTCGCTAGACCCAAACCCACTCGGCTAGACCCAAACCACTCGACTAAACCCAAACCCACTTCACTGGACCAAAACCCACTCAGCTAGACCAAAACCCACTCCGCTAGACCCAAACCCCACTCCGCTAGACCCAAACCCACTCGGCTAGACCGAAACCCACTCGGCTAGACCCAAACGCACTCGGCTAGAACCATCCCACTTGGCTAGACTCAAACCCACTCGGCTAGACCCAAACCCACTCGGCTAGAACCAAACCCACTCGATAGACCCAAACCCACTCGGCTAGACCCAAACCCACTCGGCTAGACCCAAACCCACTCGGCTACACCCAAACCCACTCGGCTAGACCCAAACCCGCTCGGCTTGAACCAAGCCCACTCGGCTAGACCCAAACCCACTCGGCTAGACCCAAACCCACTCGGCTAGACCCAAATCCACTTGGCTAGACCCAAACCCGCTCGGCTAGACCCAAACCCACTCGGCTAGACCCAAACCCACTCCGCTAGACACAAACCCACTAGGCTTGAACCAAACCCACTTGGCTAGACCCAAACGCACTCGGCTAGACCCAAACCCACTCGGCTAGACCCAAACCCACTCCGCCAGACCCAAACCTACTCGTCAAGACCCAAACGCACTCGGCTAGACCCAAACCCACTCGGCAAGACTCAAACGCACTCGGCAAGACCCAAACCCTCTCGGCTAGATCCAAACCCACTCGGCTAGACCCAAACCCAGTCCGCTAGACCCAAACCCACTCGGCTAGACTCAAACCCACTCCGCTAGACGCAAACCCACTCGGCTAGACCCAAATCCACTCGGCTAGACCCAAACCCTCTCCGCTAGACCCAAACCCACTCCACTAGACCAAAACCCACTCGGCTAGACCCAAACCCACACGGCTAGACCCAAACCAACTCGGCTCGACCCAAACCCACTCGGCTAGACCCAAACGCACTCGGCTAGACCCAATCCCAATCGGCTGGACCCAATCCCACTCGGCTAGACCCAAACCCACTCGGCTAGACCCAAATGCACTCGGCTAGACGCAAACCTAATCGGGTAGACCCAAACCCACTCGGCTAGACACAAACCCACTCGGCTAGACCCAAACCCAATCCGCTAGACCCAAACCCACTCGGCTAGACCCAAACCCACTAGGCTAGACCCAAACCCACTCGGCTAGACCCAAACCCACTCGGCTAGACCCAAACCCACTCCGCTAGACCAAAACCCACTCAGCTAGACCCAAACCCACTCGGCTAGACCCAAACCCACTCGGCTGGACCCAATCCCACTCGGCTGGACCCAAACCCACTCGGCTAGACCCAAGCCCACTCGGCTAGACCCAAACCCACTCGGCTAGACCCAAACCCACTCGGCTAGACCCAAACCCACTCGGCTAGACCCAAACCCACTCGGCTAGAACCAAACCCACTCGATAGACCCAAACCCACTCGGCTAGACCCAAACCCACTCGGCTAGACCCAAACCCAATCCGCTAGACCCAAACCCACTCGGCTAGACCCAAACCCACTCCGCTAGACCCAAACCCACTCGGCTAGATGGAAACCCACTCAGCTGGACACAAACCCACTCGGCTAGACCCAAACCCACTCGGCTAGGCCCAAACCCACTGGGCTGCACCCAAACCCAATCCACTAGACCCAAACCGACTCGGCTAGACCCAAACCCATTCGGCTAGACCCAAACCCACTCGGCTAGACCCAAAAGCACTCGGCCAGACCCAAACCCGCTCGGCTAGACTCAAACCCACTCGGCTAGACCCAAACCCACTCGGCTAGACCCAAACCCACTCTGCTAGACCCATCCCACTCGGCTAGACTCAAACCCACTCGGCTGGACCCAAACCCACTCGGCTAGACCCAAACCCACTCGCGAGACCCAAACCCACTCGGCTAGACCCAAACCCACTCGGCTACACCCAAACCCACTCGGATAGACCCAAACTCACTCGGCTAGACCCAACACCACTCGGCTAAACCCAAACCCACACCACTAGGCCAAAACCCACTCGGCTAGATGGAAACCCACTCGGCTGGACACAAACCCACTCGGCTAGACCCAAACGCACTCGGCTAGGCCCAAACCCACTGGGCTGCACCCAAACCCAATCCACTAGACCCAAACCGACTCGGCTAGACCCAAACCCATTCGGCTAGACCCAAACCCACTCGGCTAGACCCAAAAGCACTCGGCCAGACCCAAACCCGCTCGGCTAGACTCAAACCCACTCGGCTAGACCCAAACCCACTCGGCTAGACCCAAACCGACTCGGCTAGACCCAAACCCACTCCGCCAGACACAAACCCACTCGGCTAGACCCAAACCCACTCGGCTAGACCCAAACCCACTCGGCTAGACCCAAACCCACTCTGCTAGACCCATCCCACTCGGCTAGACTCAAACCCACTCGGCTAGACCCAAACCCACTCGGCTAGACCCAAACCCACTCGCTAGACACAAACCCACTCGGCTACACCCAAACCCACTCGGATAGACCCAAACTCACTCGGCTAGACCCAACACCACTCGACTAAACCCAAACCCACACCACTAGACCAAAACCCACTCAGCTAGACCAAAACCCACTCCGCTAGACCCAAACCCACTCGGCTAGACCCAAACCCACTCGGCTAGACCCAAACCCACTCCGCCAGACACAAGCCCACTCGGCTAGACCCAAACCCACTCGGCTAGACCCAAACCCATTCGGCTGGACCCAAACCCACTCTGCTCGACCCATCCCACTCGGCTAGACTCAAACCCACTCGGCTAGACCCAAACCCACTCAGCTAGACCCAAACCCACTCGCTAGACCCAAACCCACTCGGCTAGACCCAAACCCACTCGGCTACACCCAAACCCACTCGAATAGACCCAAACTCACTCGGCTAGACCCAACACCACTCGGCTAAACCCAAATCCACACCACTAGACCAAAACCCACTCAGCTGGACCAAAACCCACTCCGCTAGACCCAAACCCCACTCCGCTAGACCCAAACCCACTCGGCTAGACCGAAACCCACTCGGCTAGACCCAAACGCACTCGGCTAGACCCATCCCACTCGGCTAGACTCAAACCCACTCGGCTAGACCCAAACCCACTCGGCTAGAACCAAACCCACTCGATAGACCCAAACCCACTCGGCTAGACCCAAACCCACTCGGCTAGACCCAAACCCACTCGGCTAGACCCAAACCCACTCGGCTAGACCCAAACCCACTCGGCTAAACCCAAACCCACTCCACTGGACCAAAACCCACTCGGCTACACCCAAACCCACTCGGCTATACCCAAACCAACTCGGCTCGACCCAAACCCACTCGGCTAGACCCAAACGCACTCGGCTAGACCCAATCCCAATCGGCTGGACCCAATCCCACTCGGCTAGACCCAAACCCACTCGGCTACACCCAAACCCACTCGGCTAGACCCAAACCCGCTCGGCTGGACCCAAGCCCACTCGGCTAGACCCAAACCCACTCGGCTGGACGGAAACCCACTCGGCTAGATGCAAACCCACTCGGCTAGACCCAAATCCACTCGGCTAGACCCAAACCCACTCGGCTAGACCCAAATCCACTTGGCTAGACCCAAACCCTCTCGGCCAGACCCAAACCCACTCGGCCACACCCAAACCCACTCGGCTAGTCCCAAACCCACTCGGCTAGACCGAAACCCACCGGGCTAGACCCAAACCACCTCGGCTAGACCCAAACCCACTCGGCTAGACCCAAACCCACTCGGCTACACCCAAACCCACTCGGCTAGACCCAAACCCACTCGGCTAGACCCAAACCCACTCCGCTAGACCCAAACCCACTCGGCTAGCCCCAAATCCACTTGGCTAGACCCAAACCCACTCGGCTAGACCCAAACCCACTCGGCCACACCCAAACCCACTCGGCTAGTCCCAAACCCACTCGGCTAGACCGAAACCCACCGGGCTAGACCCAAACCACCTCGGCTAGACCCAAACCCACTCGGCTAGACCCAAACCCACTCGGCTACACCCAAACCCACTCGGCTAGACCCAAACCCACTCGGCTAGACCCAAACCCACTCCGCTAGACCCAAACCCACTCGGCTAGACCGAAACCCACGCAGCTAGACCCAAACCCACTCGGCTAGACCCAAACCCACTCCGCTAGACACAAACCCACTCCGCTAGACCGAAACCCACTCCGCTAGACCCAAACCCACTCGGCTAGACCCAAACCCACTCGGCTAGACCCAAACCCACTCGGCTAGACCCAAAAGCACTCGGCTAGACCCAAACCCACTCGGCTAGACTCAAACCCACTCGGCTAGACCCAAACCCACTCGGCTAGACCCATACCCACTCGGCTAGACCCAAACCCACTCCGCTAGACCCAAACCCACTCGGCTTGACCCAAACCCACTTGGCTAGACCCAAACCCACTCGGCTAGACCCAAACCCACTCGGCTAGACCCAAACCCACTCCGCCAGACCCAAACCCACTCGGCAAGACCCAAACGCACTCGGCTAGACCCAAACCCACTCGGCTAGACCCAAACCCACTCGGCTACACCCAAACCCACTCGGATAGACCCAAACTCACTCGGCTAGACCCAACACCACTCGGCTAAACCCAAACCCACACCACTAGGCCAAAACCCACTCGGCTAGATGGAAACCCACTCGGCTGGACACAAACCCACTCGGCTAGACCCAAACGCACTCGGCTAGGCCCAAACCCACTGGGCTGCACCCAAACCCAATCCACTAGACCCAAACCGACTCGGCTAGACCCAAACCCATTCGGCTAGACCCAAACCCACTCGGCTAGACCCAAAAGCACTCGGCCAGACCCAAACCCGCTCGGCTAGACTCAAACCCACTCGGCTAGACCCAAACCCACTCGGCTAGACCCAAACCGACTCGGCTAGACCCAAACCCACTCCGCCAGACACAAACCCACTCGGCTAGACCCAAACCCACTCGGCTAGACCCAAACCCACTCGGCTAGACCCAAACCCACTCTGCTAGACCCATCCCACTCGGCTAGACTCAAACCCACTCGGCTAGACCCAAACCCACTCGGCTAGACCCAAACCCACTCGCTAGACACAAACCCACTCGGCTAGACCCAAACCCACTCGGCTACACCCAAACCCACTCGGATAGACCCAAACTCACTCGGCTAGACCCAACACCACTCGACTAAACCCAAACCCACACCACTAGACCAAAACCCACTCAGCTAGACCAAAACCCACTCCGCTAGACCCAAACCCACTCGGCTAGACCCAAACCCACTCGGCTAGACCCAAACCCACTCCGCCAGACACAAGCCCACTCGGCTAGACCCAAACCCACTCGGCTAGACCCAAACCCATTCGGCTGGACCCAAACCCACTCTGCTCGACCCATCCCACTCGGCTAGACTCAAACCCACTCGGCTAGACCCAAACCCACTCAGCTAGACCCAAACCCACTCGCTAGACCCAAACCCACTCGGCTAGACCCAAACCCACTCGGCTACACCCAAACCCACTCGAATAGACCCAAACTCACTCGGCTAGACCCAACACCACTCGGCTAAACCCAAATCCACACCACTAGACCAAAACCCACTCAGCTGGACCAAAACCCACTCCGCTAGACCCAAACCCCACTCCGCTAGACCCAAACCCACTCGGCTAGACCGAAACCCACTCGGCTAGACCCAAACGCACTCGGCTAGACCCATCCCACTCGGCTAGACTCAAACCCACTCGGCTAGACCCAAACCCACTCGGCTAGAACCAAACCCACTCGATAGACCCAAACCCACTCGGCTAGACCCAAACCCACTCGGCTAGACCCAAACCCACTCGGCGAGACCCAAACCCACTCGGCTAGACCCAAACCCACTCGGCTAAACCCAAACCCACTCCACTGGACCAAAACCCACTCGGCTACACCCAAACCCACTCGGCTATACCCAAACCAACTCGGCTCGACCCAAACCCACTCGGCTAGACCCAAACGCACTCGGCTAGACCCAATCCCAATCGGCTGGACCCAATCCCACTCGGCTAGACCCAAACCCACTCGGCTACACCCAAACCCACTCGGCTAGACCCAAACCCGCTCGGCTGGACCCAAGCCCACTCGGCTAGACCCAAACCCACTCGGCTGGACGGAAACCCACTCGGCTAGATGCAAACCCACTCGGCTAGACCCAAACCCACTCGGCTAGACCCAAACCCACTCGGCTAGACCCAAATCCACTTGGCTAGACCCAAACCCTCTCGGCCAGACCCAAACCCACTCGGCCACACCCAAACCCACTCGGCTAGTCCCAAACCCACTCGGCTAGACCGAAACCCACCGGGCTAGACCCAAACCACCTCGGCTAGACCCAAACCCACTCGGCTAGACCCAAACCCACTCGGCTACACCCAAACCCACTCGGCTAGACCCAAACCCACTCGGCTAGACCCAAACCCACTCCGCTAGACCCAAACCCACTCGGCTAGCCCCAAATCCACTTGGCTAGACCCAAACCCACTCGGCTAGACCCAAACCCACTCGGCCACACCCAAACCCACTCGGCTAGTCCCAAACCCACTCGGCTAGACCGAAACCCACCGGGCTAGACCCAAACCACCTCGGCTAGACCCAAACCCACTCGGCTAGACCCAAACCCACTCGGCTACACCCAAACCCACTCGGCTAGACCCAAACCCACTCGGTTAGACCCAAACCCACTCCGCTAGACCCAAACCCACTCGGCTAGACCGAAACCCACGCAGCTAGACCCAAACCCACTCGGCTAGACCCAAACCCACTCCGCTAGACACAAACCCACTCCGCTAGACCGAAACCCACTCCGCTAGACCCAAACCCACTCGGCTAGACCCAAACCCACTCGGCTAGACCCAAACCCACTCGGCTAGACCCAAAAGCACTCGGCTAGACCCAAACCCACTCGGCTAGACTCAAACCCACTCGGCTAGACCCAAACCCACTCGGCTAGACCCATACCCACTCGGCTAGACCCAAACCCACTCCGCTAGACCCAAACCCACTCGGCTTGACCCAAACCCACTTGGCTAGACCCAAACCCACTCGGCTAGACCCAAACCCACTCGGCTAGACCCAAACCCACTCCGCCAGACCCAAACCCACTCGGCAAGACCCAAACGCACTCGGCTAGACCCAAACCCACTCGGCAAGACTCAAACCCACTCGGCAAGACCCAAACCCACTCGGCTAGACCCAAACCCACTCGGCTAGACCCAAACCCACTCCGCTAGACCCAAACCCACTCGGCTAGACTCAAACCCACTCCGCTAGATGCAAACCCACTCGGCTAGATGGAAACCCACTCGGCTGGACACAAACCCACTCGGCTAGACCCAAAACCACTCGGCTAGGCCCAAACCCACTGGGCTACACCCAAACCCACCCCACTAGACCCAAACCGACTCGGCTAGACCCAAACCCATTCGGCTAGACCAAAACCCACTCGGCTAGACCCAAACCCACTTGGCTAGACCCAAACCAACTCGGCTCGACCCAAACCCACTCGGCTAGACCCAAACGCACTCGGCTAGACCCAATCCCAAACAGCTGGACCCAATCCCACTCGGCTAGACCCAAACCCAATCGGCCACTCCCAAAGACACTCGGCTAGACCCAAACCCACTCGGTTAGACACAAACCCACTCCGCTAGACCCAACCCCACTCCGCTAGACTCAAACCCACTCCGCTGGACCCAAACCCACTCGGCTAGACCAAAACCCACTCGGCTAGACCCAAAAGCACTCGGCTAGACCCAAACCCACTCGGCTACTCAAACCCACTCGGCTAGACCCAAACCCAATCGGCTAGACTCAAGCCCACTCGGCTAGACCCAAACCCACTCCGCTAGACCCAAACCCACTCGGCTAGACCCAAACCCACTCGGCTGGACCCAAACCCACTCGGCTAGACCCAAACCCACTCGGCTAGACCCAAACCCACTCTGCCAGACCCAAACCCACTCGGCTAGACCCAAACGCACTCGGCTAGACCCAAACCCACTCGTCTAGACTCAAACCCACTCGGCAAGACCCAAACCCACTCGGCTAGACCCAAACCCACTCGGCTAGACCCAAACCCACTCCGCTAGACCCAAACCCACTCGGCTAGACCCAAACCCACTCCGCTAGACCCAAACCCACTCGGCTAGATGGAAAACCACTCGGCTGGACACAAACCCACTCGGCTAGACCCAAACCCACTCGGCTTGGCCCAAACCCACTGGGCTGCACCCAAACCCACTCCACTAGACCCAAACCGACTCGGCTAGACCCAAACCCATTCGGCTAGACCCAAACCCACTCGGCTAGACCCAAAAGCACTCGGCCAGACCCAAAGCCGCTCGGCTAGACTCAAACCCACTCGGCTAGACCCAAACTCACTCGGCTAGACCCAAACCCACTCCGCTAGACCCAAACCCACTCGGCTAGACCCAAATCCACATGGCTAGACCCAAACCCACTCGGCTAGACCCAAACCCACTCGGCTACACCCAAACCCGCTGGGCTAGACCCAAACCCGCTGGGCTAGACCCAAACCCACTCGGCTAGACCCAAACCCACTCGGCTAGACCCAAACCCACTCGGCTAGACCCAAACCCACTCGGCTAGACCCAAACCCACACGGCTAGACCCAAACCCACTCGGCTAGACCCAAACCCACTCGGCCAGACCCAAAACCACTCGGCTAGACCCAAACCCACTCGGCTAGACCCAAACCCACTCGGCTAGACCCAAACACACTCGGCTAGACCCAAGCCCAATCGGCTAGACCCAAACCCACTCGGCTCGACCCAATCCCACTCGGCTAGACCCAAACCCACTCGGCTACCCCCAAACCCACTCGGCTACACTCAAACCCACTCGGCGAGACCCAAACGCACTCGGCTAGACCCAAACCCACTCCGCTAGACCCAAACCCACTCGGCTAGACCCAAACCCACTCGGCTAGACCCAAACCCACTCCGCCAGACCAAAACCCACTCAGCTAGACCCAAACCCACTCGTCTACACCCAAAACCCACTCGGCTAGACCCAAACCCACTCGGCTAGACCCAAACCCACTGCGCTAGACCAAAACCCACTCAGCTAGACCCAAACACACTCGACTAGACCCAAACCCACTCAGCTAGACCCAAACCCACTCGGCTAGACCCAAACCCGCTCGTCTAGACCCAAGCCCACTCGGCTAGACCCAAACCCACTCGGCTAGACCCAAACCCACTCGGCTAGACCCAATCCCACTCGGCTAGACCCTAACCCACTCGGCTACACCCAAACCCACTCGGCGAGACCCAAACCCACTCGGCTAGACCCAAACCCACTCGGCTAGTCCCACACCCACTCGGCTAGACCCAAACCTACTCGGCTAGACCCAAACCCACTCGGCTAGACCCAAACCCCTCGGCTAGACCCAAACCCACTCGGCTAGACCCAAACCCACTCGGCTAGACCCAAACCCACTGGGCTCGACCCAATCCCACTCGGCTAGACCCAAACCCACTCGGCTAGACCCAAACCGACTCGGCTAGACCCAAACCCACTCGGCTAGACCCAAACCCACACGGCTAGACACAAACCCACTCGGCTAGACCCAAACCGACTCGGCTAGACCCAAACCCACTCGGCTAGACCCTAACCCACTCGGCTAGACCCAAACCCACTCGGCGAGACCCAAACCCACTCGGTTAGACCCAAACCCACTCGGCTAGACCCAAACCCACTCGGCTAGACCCAAACCCACTCGGCTAGACCCAAACCCGCTCGTCTAGACCCAAGCCCACTCGGCTAGACCCAAACCCACTCGGCTAGACCCAAACCCACTCGGCTAGACCCAATCCCACTCGGCTAGACCCTAACCCACTCGGCTACACCCAAACCCACTCGGCGAGACCCAAACCCACTCGGCTAGACCCAAACCCACTCGGCTAGACCCAAACCCACTCGGCTAGTCCCTCACCCACTCGGCTAGACCCAATCCCACTCGGCTAGACCCTAACCCACTCGGCTACACCCAAACCCACTCGGCGAGACCCAAACCCACTCGGCTAGACCCAAACCCACTCGGCTAGACCCAAACCCACTCGGCTAGTCCCACACCCACTCGGCTAGACCCAAACCCACTCGGCTAGACCCAAACCCACTCGGCTAGACCCAAACCCCTCGGCTAGACCCAAACCCACTCGGTTAGACCCAAACCCACTCGGCTAGACCCAAACCCACTCGGCTAGACCCAAACCCACTCGGCTAGACCCAAACCCACTCGGCTAGACCCAAACCGACTCGGCTAGACCCAAACCGACTCGGCTAGACCCAAACCCACTCGGCTAGACACAAACCCACTCGGCTAGACCCAAACCCACTCGGCTAGACCCAAACCCACTCGGCTAGACCCTAACCCACTCGGCTAGACCCTAACCCACTCGGCGAG
Source organism: Raja brachyura (assembly GCA_963514005.1). Next base: position 660,410 of record CAUPSL010000968.1, read on the forward strand.
ACCCAAACCCACTCGGTTCGACCCAAACCCACTCGGTTCGACCCAAACCCACTCGGCTAGACCCAAGCCCACTCGGCTAGACCCAAACCCACTCGGCAAGACCCAAACCCACTCGGCTAGAATCAAACCCACTCGGCTAGACCCAAACCCCTTGGCTAGACCCGAACCCACTCGGCTAGACCCGAACCCAATCGGCTAGACCCAAACCCACTTGGCTCGACCCAATCCCACTCGGCTAGACCCAAACCCACTTGGCTACACTCAAAACCACTCGGCTACACTCAAACCCACTCGGCGAGACCCAAACCCACTCGGCTAGACCCAAACCCACTCGGCTAGACCAAAACCCACTCGGCTAGACCCAAACGCACTCCGCTAGACCCAATCCCACTCGGCTGGACCCACACCCACTCAGCTAGACCCAAACCCACTCGGCTACACCCCAAACCCACTCGGCTAGACCCAAACCCGCTCGGCTAGACACAAGCCCGCTCGGCTAGACCCAAACCCACTCGGCTGGACCCAAACCCACTCGGCTAGACCCAAACCCACTCGGCTAGTCCCAAACCCACTCGGCTAGACCCAAAGCCACTCGGCTAGACCCAAACCCACTCGGCTAGACCCAAACCCACTCGGCTAGACCCAAACCCACTCGGCTAAACCCAAACCCACTCGGCTAGACCCAAACCCACTCGGCTCGACCCAAACCCACTCGGCTAGACCCAAACCCACTCGGCTGGACCCAAACCCACTCGGCTAGACCCAAACCCACTCGGCTGCACGCAAACCCACTCGGCTAGACCCAAAGACGCTCGGCTAGACCCAAGCCCACTCGGCTAAACCCAAACCCACTCAGCTAGACTCAAACCCACTCGGCTAGACCCAAACCCACTCGGCTAGACCCAAACCCACTCGGCTAGACCCAAACCCACTCGGCTAGACCCAAACCCACTCGGCTAGACCCAAACCCACTCGGCTAGACCCAAACCCACTCCGCTAGACCAAAACCCACTCAGCTAGACCCAAACCCAATCGGCTAGACCCAAACCCACTCGGCTAGACCCAAACCCACTCGGCTAGACCCAAACCCACTCGGTTAGACCCAATCCCACTCGGCTCGACCCAAACCCACTCGGCTAGACCCAAGCCCACTTGGCTGCACGCAAATGCACTCGGCTAGACCCAAACACGCTCGGCTAGACCCAAGCCCACTCGGCTAAACCCAAACCCACTCGGCTAGACTCAAACCCACTCGGCTAGACCCAAACCCACTCGGCTAGACCCAAACCCACTCGGCTAGACACAAACCCACTCGGTTAGACCCAAACCGACTCGGCTAGACCCAAACCCACTCGGCTAGACCCTAACCCACTCGGCTACACCCAAACCCACTCGGCGAGACCCAAACCCACTCGGCTTGACCCAAACCCACTCGGCTAGACCCAAACCCACTCGGCTAGACCCAAACCCACTTGGCTAGACCCAAACCCACTCGGCTAGACCCAAACCCACTCGGCTAGACACAAACCCCCTCGGCTAGTCCCAAACCCACTCGGCTAGACCCAAACCCACTCGGCTAGACCCAAACCCACTCGGCTCGACCCAATCCCACTCGGCTTGACCCAAACCCACTCGGCTACACCCAAACCCACTCGGCTAGACCCAAACCCACTCGGCTAGACCCAAACCCACTCGGCTAGACCCAGACCCGCTCGGCTAGACCCAAGCCCACTCGGCTAGACCCAAACCCACTCGGCTAGACCCAAACCCACTCGGCTAGACCCAATTCCACTCGGCTAGATCCTAACCCACTCGGCTACACCCAAACCCACTCGGCGAGACCCAAACCCACTCGGCTAGACCCAAACCCACTCGGCTAGACCCAAACCCACTCGGCTAGACCCAAACCCACTCGGCTAGACCCAAACCCACTCGGCTAGACCCAAACCCACTCGGCTAGACCCAAACCCCTCGGCTAGACCCAAACCCACTCGGCTAGACCCAAACCCACTCGGCTAGACCCAAACCCACTCGGCTCGACCCAATCCCACTCGGCTAGACCCAAACCCACTCGGCTAGACCCAAACCGACTCGGCTAGACCCAAACCCACTCGGCTAGACCCAAACCCACACGGCTCGACACAAACCCACTCGGCTAGACCCAAACCGACTCGGCTGGACCCAAACCCACTCGGCTAAACCGTAACCCACTCGGCTACACCCAAACCCACTCGGCGAGTCCCAAACCCACTCGGCTAGACCCAAACCCACTCGGCTCGACCCAAACCCACTCGGCTAGACCCAAACCCACTCGGCTAGACCCAAACCCACTCGGCTAGAACCAAACCCACTCGGGTAGACCCAAACCCCTCGGCTAGACCCAAACCCACTCGGCTAGACCCAAACCCAATCGGCTAGACCCAAACCCACTCGGCTCGACCCAATCCCACTCGGCTAGACCCAAACCCACTCGGCTACCCCCAAACCCACTCGGCTACAGTCAAACCCACTCGGCGAGACCCAAACGCACTCGGCTAGACCCAAACCCACTCCGCTAGACCCAAACGCACTCGGCTAGACCCAAACCCACTCCGCTAGACCCAAACCCACTCGGCTAGACCCAAACCCACTCGGCTAGACCCAAACCCACTCGGCTCGACCCAAACCCACTCGGCTAAACCCAAACCCACTCGGCTAGACCCAAACCCACTCGGCTAGACCCAAACCCACTCGGCTAGACCCAAACCCACTCGGCTAGACACAAACCCACTCGGCTAGACCCAAACCCAATCCGCTAGACCCAAACCCACTCGGCTAGACCCAAACCCACTCGGCTAGACCCAAACCCACTCGGCTAGACCCAAACCCACTCGGCTTGACCCAAACCCACTGCGCAAGACCAAAACCCACTCAGCTAGACCCAAACACACTCGACTACACCCAAACCCACTCAGATAGACCCAAACCCACTCGGCTAGACCCAAACCCGCTCGTCTAGACCCAAGCCCACTCGGCTAGACCCAAACCCACTCGGCTAGACCCAAACCCACTCGGCTAGACCCAATCCCACTCGGCTAGACCCTAACCCACTCGGCTACACCCAAACCCACATGGCGAGACCCAAACCCACTCGGCTAGACCCAAACCCACTCGGCTTGACCCAAACTCACTCGGCTAGTCCCACACCCACTTGGCTAGACCCAAACCCACTCGGCTAGACCCAAACCCACTCGGCTGGACCCAAACCCCTCGGCTAGACCCAAACCCACTCGGCTAGACCCAAACTCACTCGGCTAGACCCAAACCCACTCGGCTCGACCCAATCCCACTCGGCTAGACCCAAACCCACTCGGCTAGACCCAAACCGACTCGGCAAGACCCAAACCCACTCGGCTAGACCCAAACCCACACGGCTAGACACAAACCCACTCGGCTAGACCCAAACCGACTCGGCTAGACCCAAACCCACTCGGCTAGACCCTAACCCACTCGGCTACACCCAAACCCACTCGGCGAGACCCAAACCCATTCGGTTAGACCCAAACCCACTCGGCTAGACCCAAACCCACTCGGCTAGACCCAAACCCACTCGGCAAGACCCAAACCCACTCGGCTAGAATCAAACCCACTCGGCTAGACCCAAACCCCTCGGCTAGACCCGAACCCACTCGGCTAGACCCAAACCCAATCGGCTAGACCCAAACCCACTCGGCTCGACCCAATCCCACTCGGCTAGACCCAAACCCACTCGGCTACACTCAAAACCACTCGGCTACACTCAAACCCACTCGGCGAGACCCAAACCCACTCGGCTAGACCCAAACCCACTCGGCTAGACCCAAACCCACTCGGCTAGACCCAAACGCACTCGGCTAGACCCAAACCCACTCCGCTAGACCCAAACCCACTCGGCTAGACCCAAACCGACTCGGCTAGACCCAAACCCACTCGGCTAGACCCAAACCCACACGGCTCGACACAAACCCACTCGGCTAGACCCAAACCGACTCGGCTGGACCCAAACCCACTCGGCTAGACCGTAACCCTCTCGGCTACACCCAAACCCACTCGGCGAGTCCCACACGCACTCGGCTAGACCCAAACCCACTCGGCTCGACCCAAACCCACTCGGCTAGACCCAAACCCACTCGGCTAGACCCAAACCCACTCGGCTAGAACCAAACCCACTCGGGTAGACCCAAACCCCTCGGCTAGACCCAAACCCACTCGGCTAGACCCAAACCCAATCGGCTAGACCCAAACCCACTCGGCTCGACCCAATCCCACTCGGCTAGACCCAAACCCACTCGGCTACCCCCAAACCCACTCGGCTACACTCAAACCCACTCGGCGAGACCCAAACGCACTCGGCTAGACCCAAACCCACTCCGCTAGACCCAAACCCACTCGGCTAGACCCAAACCCACTCGGCTAGACCCAAACCCACTCCGCCAGACCAAAACCCACTCAGCTGGACCCAAACGCACTCGTCTGCACCCAAACCCACTCGGCTAGACCCAAACCCACTCGGCTCGACCCAAACCCACTCGGCTAAACCCAAACCCACTCGGCTAGACCCAAACCCACTCGGCTAGACCCAAACCCACTCGGCTTGACCCAAACTCACTCGGCTAGACACAAACCCACTCGGCGAGACCCAAACCCAATCCGCTACACCCAAACCCACTCGGCTAGACCCAAACCCACTCGGCTAGACCCAAACCCACTCGGCTAGACCCAAACCCACTCGGCTAGACCCAAACCCACTGCGCTAGACCAAAACCCACTCAGCTAGACCCAAACACACTCGACTAGACCCAAACCCACTCAGATAGACCCAAACCCACTCGTCTAGACCCAAGCCCACTCGGCTAGACCCAAACCCACTCGGCTAGACCCAAACCCACTCGGCTAGACCCAAACCCACTCGGCTAGACCCAATCCCACTCGGCTAGACCCTAACCCACTCGGCTACACCCAAACCCACTTGGCGAGACCCAAACCCACTCGGCTAGACCCAAACCCACTCGGCTAGACCCAAACCCACTCGGCTAGTCCCACACCCACTTGGCTAGACCCAAACCCACTCGGCTAGACCCAAACCCACTCGGCTGGACCCAAACCCCTCGGCTAGACCCAAACCCACTCGGCTAGACCCAAACCCACTCGGCTAGACCCAAACCCACTCGGCTCGACCCAATCCCACTCGGCTAGACCCAAACCCACTCGGCTAGACCCAAACCGACTCGGCTAGACCCAAACCCACTCGGCTAGACCCAAACCCACACGGCTAGACACAAACCCACTCGGCTAGACCCAAACCGACTCGGCTAGACCCAAACCCACTCGGCTAGACCCTAACCCATTCGGCTACACCCAAACCCACTCGGCGAGACCCAAACCCATTCGGTTAGACCCAAACCCACTCGGCTAGACCCAAACCCACTCGGCTAGACCCAAACCCACTCGGCAAGACACAAACCCACTCGGCTAGAATCAAACCCACTCGGCTAGACCCGAACCCACTCGGCTAGACCCAAACCCAATCGGCTAGACCCAAACCCACTCGGCTCGACCCAATCCCACTCGGCTAGACCCAAACCCACTCGGCTACACTCAAAACCACTCGGCTACACTCAAACCCACTCGGCGAGACCCAAACCCACTCGGCTAGACCCAAACCCACTCGGCTAGACCCAAATCCACTCGGCTAGACCCAAACGCACTCGGCTAGACCCAAACCCACACCGCTAGACCCAATCCCACTCGGCTGGACCCACACCCACTCAGCTAGACCCAAACCCACTCGGCTACACCCCAAACCCACTCGGCTAGACCCAAACCAGCTCGGCTAGACACAAGCCCACTCGGCTAGACCCAAACCCACTCGGCTGGACCCAAACCCACTCGGCTAGACCCCAACCCACTCGGCTAGTCCCAAACCCACTTGGCTAGACCCAAACCCACTCGGCTACACACAAACCCACTCGGCTAGACCCAAACCCACTCGGCTAGATCCAAGCCCACTCGGCTAGACCCAAACCCACTCGGCTAGACCCAAACCCACTCGGCTAGACCGAAACCCACTCGGCTAGTCCCAACCCCACTCGGCTCGACCCAAACCCACTCGGCTAGACCCAAACCCACTCGGCTAGACCCAAACCCACTCGGCTAGACCCAAACCCACTCGGCTAGACCCAAACCCACTCGGCTAGACACAAACCCACTCGGCTAGACCCAAACCCAATCCGCTAGACGCAAACCCACTCGGCTAGACCCAAACCCACTCGTCTAGACCCAAACCCACTCGGCTAGACCCAAACCCACTCGGCTAGACCCAAACCCACTCCGCTAGTCCAAAACCCACTCAGCTAGACCCAAACCCACTCGGCTAGACCCAAACCCACTCGGCTAGACCCAAACCCACTCGGCTAGACCCAAACCCACTCGGTTAGACCCAATCCCACTCGGCTCGACCCAAACCCACTCGGCTAGACCCAAACCCACTCGGCTGCACGCAAACCCACTCGGCTAGACCCAAAGACGCTCGGCTAGACCCAAGCCCACTCGGCTAAACCCAAACCCACTCGGCTAGACTCAAACCCACTCGGCTAGACCCAAACCCACTCGGCTAGACCCAAACCCACTCGGCTAGACCCAAACCCACTCGGCTAGACCCAAACCCACTCGGCTAGACCCAAACCCACTCGGCTAGACCCAAACCCACTCCGCTAGACCAAAACCCACTCAGCTAGACCCAAACCCACTCGGCTAGACCCAAACCCACTCGGCTAGACCCAAACCCACTCGGCTAGACCCAAACTCACTCGCTTAGACCCAATCCCACTCGGCTCGGCCCAAACCCACTCGGCTAGACCCAAACCCACTCGGCTGCACGCAAACCCACTCGGCTAGACCCAAACACGCTCGGCTAGACCCAAGCCCACTCGGCTCAACCCAAACCCACTCGGCTAGACTCAAACCCCCTCGGCTAGTCCCAAACCCACTCGGCTAGACCCAAACCCACTCGGCTAGACCCAAACCCACTCGGCTCGACCCAATCCCACTCGGATTGACCCAAACCCACTCGGCTACACCCAAACCCACTCGGCTAGACCCAAACCCAATCGGCTAGACCCAAACCCACTCGGCTAGACCCAAACCCACTCGGCTAGACCCAAACCCACTCCGCCAGACCCATACCATCTCGGCTAGACCCAAACCCACTCGGCTAGACCCAACTCCACTCGGCTAGACCCAAACCCACTCGGCTAGACCCAAACCCACTCGGCGAGACCCAAACCCACTCGGCTAGACCCAAACCCACTCGGCTAGACCCAAACCCACTCGGCTAGACCCAAACCCTCTCGGCTAGCCCCAAACCCACTCGGCTAGACCCAATCCCACTCGGCTGGATCTATACCCATTCGGCTAGACCCAAACCCACTCGGCTGCACGCAAACCCACTCGGCTAGACCCAAACCCGCTCGGCTAGACCCAATCCCACTCGGCTAGACCCAAACCCACTCGGCTAGACCCAAACCGACTCGGCTAGACCCAAACCCACTCGGCTAGACCCAAACCCACACGGCTAGACACAAACCCACTCGGCTAGACCCAAACCGACTCGGCTAGACCCAAACCCACTCGGCTAGACCCTAACCCACTCGGCTACACCCAAACCCACTCGGCGAGACCCAAACCCACTCGGCTAGACCCAAACCCACTCGGCTAGACCCAAACCCACTCGGCTAGACCCAAACCCACTCGGCAAGACCCAAACCCACTCGGCTAGAACCAAACCCACTCAGCTAGACCCAAACCCCTCGGCTAGACCCAAACCCACTCGGCTAGACCCAAACCCTATCGGCTAGACCCAAATCCACTCGGCTCGACCCAATCCCACTCGGCTAGACCCAAACCCACTCGGCTACACCCAAACCCACTCGGCTACACTCAAACCCACTCGGCGAGACCCAAACCCACTCGGCTAGACCCAAACCCACTCGGCTAGACCCAAACCCATTCGGCTAGACCCAAACGCACTCGGCTAGACCCAAACCCACTCCGCTAGACCCAATCCCACTCGGCTGGTCCCACACCCACTCAGCTAGAACCAAACCCACTCGGCTACACCCCAAACCCACTCGGCTAGATCCAAACCCGCTCGGCTAGACACAAGCCCACTCGGCTAGACCCAAACCCACTCGGCTAGACCCAAACCCAGTCGGCTAGACCCAAACCCACTCGGCTACACCCAAACCCACTCGGTTAGACCCAAACCCACTCGGCTAGACCCAAACCCACTCGGCTAGACCCAAACCCACTCGGCTAGACCCAAACCCACTCGGCTAGACCCAAACCCACTCGGCTAGACCCAAACCCACTCGGCTCGACCCAAACCCACTCGGCTAGACCCAAACCCTCTCGGCTAGACCCAAAACCAACTCGGCTAGACCCAAACCCACTCGGCTAGACCCAAACCCACTCGGCTAGACCCAAACCCACTCGGCTAGACCCAAACCCACTCGGCTAGACCCAAACCCAATCGGCTAGACCCAAACCCACTCGGCTAGACCCAAACCCACTCGGCTAGACACAAACCCACTCGGCTAGACCCAAACCCAATCCGCTAGACCCAAACCCACTCGGCTAGACCCAAACCCACTCGGCTGGACCCAAACCCACTCGGCTAGACCGAAACCCACTCGGCTAGACCCAAACCCACTCCGCTAGACCAAAACCGAATCGGCTAGACCCAAACCCACTCGGCTAGACCCTAACCCACTCGGCTAGACCCAAACCCACTCGGCTGGAACCAAACCCCTCGGCTAGACCCAAACCCACTCGGCTAGACCCAAACCCACTCGGCTAGACCCAAACCCACTCGGCTCGACCCAATCCCACTCAGCTAGACCCAAACCCACTCGGCTAGACCCAAACCGACTCGGCTAGACCCAAACCCACTCGGCTAGACCCAAACCCACACGGCTAGACACAAACCCACTCGGCTAGACCCAAACCGATTCGGCTAGACCCAAACCCACTCGGCTAGACCCTAACCCACTCGGCTACACCCAAACCCACTCGGCGAGACCCAAACCCATTCGGTTAGACCCAAACCCACTCGGCTAGACCCAAACCCACTCGGCTAGACCCAAACCCACTCGGCAAGACCCAAACCCACTCGGCTAGAATCAAACCCACTCGGCTAGACCCAAACCCCTCGGCTAGACCCGAACCCACTCGGCTAGACCCAAACCCAATCGGCTAGACCCAAACCCACTCGGCTCGACCCAATCCCACTCGGCTAGACCCAAACCCACTCGGCTACACTCAAAACCACTCGGCTACACTCAAACCCACTCGGCGAGACCCAAACCCACTCGGCTAGACCCAAACCCACTCGGCTAGACCCAAATCCACTCGGCTAGACCCAAACGCACTCGGCTAGACCCAAACCCACTCCGCTAGACCCAATCCCACTCGGCTGGGCCCACACCCACTCAGCTAGACCCAAACCCACTCGGCTACACCCCAAACCCACTCGGCTAGACCCAAACCCGCTCGGCTAGACACAAGCCCACTCGGCTAGACCCAAACCCACTCGGCTGGACCCAAACCCACTCGGCTAGACCCCAACCCACTCGGCTAGTCCCAAACCCACTCGGCAAGACCCAAACCCACTCGGCTACACACAAACCCACTCGGCTAGACCCAAACCCACTCGGCTAGACCCAAGCCCACTCGGCTAGACCCAAACCCACTCGGCTAGACCCAAACCCAATCGGCTAGACCCAAACCCACTCGGCTAGACCCAAACCCACTCGGCGCGACCCAAACCCACTCGGCTAGACCCAAACCCACTCGGCTAGACCCAAACCCACTCGGCTAGACCCAAACCCACTCGGCTAGACCCAAACCCACTCGGCTAGACACAAACCCACTCGGCTAGACCCAAACCCAATCCGCTAGACGCAAACCCACTCGGCTAGACCCAAACCCACTCGTCTAGACCCAAACCCACTCGGCTAGACCCAAACCCACTCGGCTAGACCCAAACCCACTCCGCTAGTCCAAAACCCACTCAGCTAGACCCAAACCCACTCGGCTAGACCCAAACCCACTCGGCTAGACCCAAACCCACTCGGCTAGACCCAAACCCACTCGGTTAGACCCAATCCCACTCGGCTCGACCCAAACCCACTCGGCTAGACCCAAACCCACTCGGCTGCACGCAAACCCACTTGGCTAGACCCAAAGACGCTCGGCTAGACCCAAGCCCACTCAGCTAGACCCAAACCCACTCGGCTAGACCCAAACCCACTCGGCTAGACCCAAACCCACTCGGCTAGACCCAAACCCACTCCGCTAGACCCAATCCCACTCGGCTGGTCCCACACCCACTCAGCTAGAACCAAACCCACTCGGCTACACCCCAAACCCACTCGGCTAGACCCAAGCCCACTCGGCTCAACCCAAACCCACTCGGCTAGACTCAAACCCCCTCGGCTAGTCCCAAACCCACTCGGCTAGACCCAAACCCACTCGGCTAGACCCAAACCCACTCGGCTCGACCCAATCCCACTCGGATTGACCCAAACCCACTCGGCTACACCCAAACCCACTCGGCTAGACCCAAACCCAATCGGCTAGACCCAAACCCACTCGGCTAGACCCAAACCCACTCGGCTAGACCCAAACCCACTCCGCCAGACCCATACCATCTCGGCTAGACCCAAACCCACTCGGCTAGACCCAACTCCACTCGGCTAGACCCAAACCCACTCGGCTAGACCCAAACCCACTCGGCGAGACCCAAACCCACTCGGCTAGACCCAAACCCACTCGGCTAGACCCAAACCCACTCGGCTAGACCCAAACCCTCTCGGCTAGCCCCAAACCCACTCGGCTAGACCCAATCCCACTCGGCTGGATCTATACCCACTCGGCTAGACCCAAACCCACTCGGCTGCACGCAAACCCACTCGGCTAGACCCAAACCCGCTCGGCTAGACCCAATCCCACTCGGCTAGACCCAAACCCACTCGGCTAGACCCAAACCGACTCGGCTAGACCCAAACCCACTCGGCTAGACCCAAACCCACACGGCTAGACACAAACCCACTCGGCTAGACCCAAACCGACTCGGCTAGACCCAAACCCACTCGGCTAGACCCTAACCCACTCGGCTACACCCAAACCCACTCGGCGAGACCCAAACCCACTCGGCTAGACCCAAACCCACTCGGCTAGACCCAAACCCACTCGGCTAGACCCAAACCCACTCGGCAAGACCCAAACCCACTCGGCTAGAACCAAACCCACTCAGCTAGACCCAAACCCCTCGGCTAGACCCAAACCCACTCGGCTAGACCCAAACCCTATCGGCTAGACCCAAATCCACTCGGCTCGACCCAATCCCACTCGGCTAGACCCAAACCCACTCGGCTACACCCAAACCCACTCGGCTACACTCAAACCCACTCGGCGAGACCCAAACCCACTCGGCTAGACCCAAACCCACTCGGCTAGACCCAAACCCATTCGGCTAGACCCAAACGCACTCGGCTAGACCCAAACCCACTCCGCTAGACCCAATCCCACTCGGCTGGTCCCACACCCACTCAGCTAGAACCAAACCCACTCGGCTACACCCCAAACCCACTCGGCTAGATCCAAACCCGCTCGGCTAGACACAAGCCCACTCGGCTAGACCCAAACCCACTCGGCTAGACCCAAACCCAGTCGGCTAGACCCAAACCCACTCGGCTACACCCAAACCCACTCGGTTAGACCCAAACCCACTCGGCTAGACCCAAACCCACTCGGCTAGACCCAAACCCACTCGGCTAGACCCAAACCCACTCGGCTAGACCCAAACCCACTCGGCTAGACCCAAACCCACTCGGCTCGACCCAAACCCACTCGGCTAGACCCAAACCCTCTCGGCTAGACCCAAACCAACTCGGCTAGACCCAAACCCACTCGGCTAGACCCAAACCCACTCGGCTAGACCCAAACCCACTCGGCTAGACCCAAACCCACTCGGCTAGACCCAAACCCAATCGGCTAGACCCAAACCCACTCGGCTAGACCCAAACCCACTCGGCTAGACACAAACCCACTCGGCTAGACCCAAACCCAATCCGCTAGACCCAAACCCACTCGGCTAGACCCAAACCCACTCGGCTGGACCCAAACCCACTCGGCTAGACCGAAACCCACTCGGCTAGACCCAAACCCACTCCGCTAGACCAAAACCGAATCGGCTAGACCCAAACCCACTCGGCTAGACCCTAACCCACTCGGCTAGACCCAAACCCACTCGGCTGGAACCAAACCCCTCGGCTAGACCCAAACCCACTCGGCTAGACCCAAACCCACTCGGCTAGACCCAAACCCACTCGGCTCGACCCAATCCCACTCAGCTAGACCCAAACCCACTCGGCTAGACCCAAACCGACTCGGCTAGACCCAAACCCACTCGGCTAGACCCAAACCCACACGGCTAGACACAAACCCACTCGGCTAGACCCAAACCGATTCGGCTAGACCCAAACCCACTCGGCTAGACCCTAACCCACTCGGCTACACCCAAACCCACTCGGCGAGACCCAAACCCATTCGGTTAGACCCAAACCCACTCGGCTAGACCCAAACCCACTCGGCTAGACCCAAACCCACTCGGCAAGACCCAAACCCACTCGGCTAGAATCAAACCCACTCGGCTAGACCCAAACCCCTCGGCTAGACCCGAACCCACTCGGCTAGACCCAAACCCAATCGGCTAGACCCAAACCCACTCGGCTCGACCCAATCCCACTCGGCTAGACCCAAACCCACTCGGCTACACTCAAAACCACTCGGCTACACTCAAACCCACTCGGCGAGACCCAAACCCACTCGGCTAGACCCAAACCCACTCGGCTAGACCCAAATCCACTCGGCTAGACCCAAACGCACTCGGCTAGACCCAAACCCACTCCGCTAGACCCAATCCCACTCGGCTGGGCCCACACCCACTCAGCTAGACCCAAACCCACTCGGCTACACCCCAAACCCACTCGGCTAGACCCAAACCCGCTCGGCCAGACACAAGCCCACTCGGCTAGACCCAAACCCACTCGGCTGGACCCAAACCCACTCGGCTAGACCCCAACCCACTCGGCTAGTCCCAAACCCACTCGGCAAGACCCAAACCCACTCGGCTACACACAAACCCACTCGGCTAGACCCAAACCCACTCGGCTAGACCCAAGCCCACTCGGCTAGACCCAAACCCACTCGGCTAGACCCAAACCCAATCGGCTAGACCCAAACCCACTCGGCTAGACCCAAACCCACTCGGCGCGACCCAAACCCACTCGGCTAGACCCAAACCCACTCGGCTAGACCCAAACCCACTCGGCTAGACCCAAACCCACTCGGCTAGACCCAAACCCACTCGGCTAGACACAAACCCACTCGGCTAGACCCAAACCCAATCCGCTAGACGCAAACCCACTCGGCTAGACCCAAACCCACTCGTCTAGACCCAAACCCACTCGGCTAGACCCAAACCCACTCGGCTAGACCCAAACCCACTCCGCTAGTCCAAAACCCACTCAGCTAGACCCAAACCCACTCGGCTAGACCCAAACCCACTCGGCTAGACCCAAACCCACTCGGCTAGACCCAAACCCACTCGGTTAGACCCAATCCCACTCGGCTCGACCCAAACCCACTCGGCTAGACCCAAACCCACTCGGCTGCACGCAAACCCACTTGGCTAGACCCAAAGACGCTCGGCTAGACGCAAGCCCACTCAGCTAGACCCAAACCCACTCGGCTAGACCCAAACCCACTCGGCTAGACCCAAACCCACTCGGCTAGACCCAAACCCACTCCGCTAGACCCAATCCCACTCGGCTGGTCCCACACCCACTCAGCTAGAACCAAACCCACTCGGCTACACCCCAAACCCACTCGGCTAGACCCAAACCCGCTCGGCTAGACACAAGCCCACTCGGCTAGACCCAAACCCACTCGGCTAGACCCAAACCCAGTCGGCTAGACCCAAACCCACTCGGCTACACCCAAACCCACTCGGTTAGACCCAAACCCACTCGGCTAGACCCAAACCCACTCGGCTAGACCCAAACCCACTCGGCTAGACCCAAACCCACTCGGCTAGACCCAAACCCACTCGGCTAGACCCAAACCCACTCGGCTCGACCCAAACCCACTCGGCTAGACCCAAACCCTCTCGGCTAGACCCAAACCAACTCGGCTAGACCCAAACCCACTCGGCTAGACCCAAACCCACTCGGCTAGACCCAAACCCACTCGGCTAGACCCAAACCCACTCGGCTAGACCCAAACCCAATCGGCTAGACCCAAACCCACTCGGCTACACCCAAACCCACTCGGCTAGACACAAACCCACTCGGCTAGACCCAAACCCACTCCGCTAGACCCAATCCCACTCGGCTGGGCCCACACCCACTCAGCTAGACCCAAACCCACTCGGCTACACCCCAAACCCACTCGGCTAGACCCAAACCCGCTCGGCTAGACACAAGCCCACTCGGCTAGACCCAAACCCACTCGGCTGGACCCAAACCCACTCGGCTAGACCCCAACCCACTCGGCTAGTCCCAAACCCACTCGGCTAGAGCCAAACCCACTCGGCTACACACAAACCCAATCGGCTAGACCCAAACCCACTCGGCTAGACCCAAGCCCACTCGGCTAGACCCAAACCCACTCGGCTAGACCCAAACCCAATCGGCTAGACCCAAACCCACTCGGCTAGACCCAAACCCACTCGGCGCGACCCAAACCCACTCGGCTGGACCCAAACCCACTCGGCTAGACCCAAACCCACTCGGCTAGACCCAAACCCACTCGGCTAGACCCAAACCCACTCGGCTAGACACAAACCCACTCGGCTAGACCCAAACCCAATCCGCTAGACGCAAACCCACTCGGCTAGACCCAAACCCACTCGTCTAGACCCAAACCCACTCGGCTAGACCCAAACCCACTCGGCTAGACCCAAACCCACTCCGCTAGTCCAACACCCACTCAGCTAGACCCAAACCCACTCGGCTAGACCCAAACCCACTCGGCTAGACCCAAACCCACTCGGTTAGACCCAATCCCACTCGGCTCGACCCAAACCCACTCGGCTAGACCCAAACCCACTCGGCTGCACGCAAACCCACTTGGCTAGACCCAAAGACGCTCGGCTAGACCCAAGCCCACTCGGCTAAACCCAAACCCACTCGGCTAGACTCAAACCCACTCGGCTAGACCCAAACCCACTCGGCTAGACCCAAACCCACTCGGCTAGACCCAAACCCACTCGGCTAGACCCAAACCCACTCGGCTAGACCCAAACCCACTCGGCTAGACCCAAACCCACTCCGCTAGACCAAAACCCACTCAGCTAGACCCAAACCCACTCGGCTAGACCCAAACCCACTCGGCTAGACCCAAACCCACTCGGCTAGACCCAAACCCACTCCGCTAGACCCAATCCCACTCGGCTGGTCCCACACCCACTCAGCTAGAACCAAACCCACTCGGCTACACCCCAAACCCACTCGGCTAGACCCAAACCCGCTCGGCTAGACACAAGCCCACTCGGCTAGACCCAAACCCACTCGGCTAGACCCAAACCCAGTCGGCTAGACCCAAACCCACTCGGCTACACCCAAACCCACTCGGTTAGACCCAAACCCACTCGGCTAGACCCAAACCCACTCGGCTAGACCCAAACCCACTCGGCTAGACCCAAACCCTCTCGGCTAGACCCAAACCCACTCGGCTAGACCCAAACCCTCTCGGCTAGACCCAAACCAACTCGGCTAGACCCAAACCCACTCGGCTAGACCCAAACCCACTCGGCTAGACCCAAACCCACTCGGCTAGACCCAAACCCACTTGGCTAGACCCAAACCCAATCGGCTAGACCCAAACCCACTCGGCTACACCCAAACCCACTCGGCTAGACACAAACCCACTCGGCTAGACCCAAACCCAATCGGCTAGACCCAAACCCACTCGGCTAGACCCAAACCCAATCGGCTGGACCCAAACCCACTCGGCTAGACCGAAACCCACTCGGCTAGACCCAAACCCACTCCGCTAGACCAAAACCGACTCGGCTAGACCCAAACCCACTCGGCTAGACCCTAACCCACTCGGCTAGACCCAAACCCACTCGGCTGGACCCAAACCCCTCGGCTAGACCCAAACCCACTCGGCTAGACCCAAACCCAATCGGCTAGACCCAAACCCACTCGGCTACACCCAAACCCACTCGGCTAGACACAAACCCACTCGGCTAGACCCAAACCCAATCCGCTAGACCCAAACCCACTCGGCTAGACCCAAACCCACTCGGCTGGACCCAAACCCACTCGGCTAGACCGAAACCCACTCGGCTAGACCCAAACCCACTCCGCTAGACCAAAACCGACTCGGCTAGACCCAAACCCACTCGGCTAGACCCTAACCCACTCGGCTAGACCCAAACCCACTCGGCTGGACCCAAACCCCTCGGCTAGACCCAAACCCACTCGGCTAGAACCAAACCCACTCGGCTAGACCCAAACCCACTCGGCTCGACCCAATCCCACTCGGCTAGACCCAAACCCACTCGGCTAGACCCAAACCGACTCGGCTAGACCCAAACCCACTCGGCTAGACCCAAACCCACACGGCTAGACACAAACCCACTCGGCTAGACCCAAACCGACTCGGCTAGACCCAAACCCACTCGGCTAGACCCTAACCCACTCGGCTACACCCAAACCCACTCGGCGAGACCCAAACCCATTCGGTTGGACCCAAACCCACTCGGCTAGACCCAAACCCACTCGGCTAGACCCAAACCCACCCGGCAAGACCCAAACCCACTCGGCTAGAATCAAACCCACTCGGCTAGACCCAAACCCGTCGGCTAGACCCGAACCCACTCGGCTAGACCCAAACCCAATCGGCTAGACCCAAACCCACTCGGCTCGACCCAATCCCACTCGGCTAGACCCAAACCCACTCGGCTACACTCAAAACCACTCGGCTACACTCAAACCCACTCGGCGAGACCCAAACCCACTCGGCTAGACCCAAACCCACTCGGCTAGACCCAAATCCACTCGGCTAGACCCAAACGCACTCGGCTAGACCCAAACCCACTCCGCTAGACCCAATCCCAGTCGGCTGGGCCCACACCCACTCAGCTAGACCCAAACCCACTCGGCTACACCCCAAACCCACTCGGCTAGACCCAAACCCGCTCGGCTAGACACAAGCCCACTCGGCTAGACCCAAACCCACTCGGCTGGACCCAAACCCACTCGGCTAGACCCCAACCCACTCGGCTAGTCCCAAACCCACTCGGCTAGACCCAAACCCACTCGGCTACACACAAACCCACTCGGCTAGACCCAAACCCACTCGGCTAGACCCAAGCCCACTCGGCTAGACCCAAACCCACTCGGCTAGACCCAAACCCACTCGGCTAGACCCAAACCCACTCGGCTAGACCCAAACCCACTCGGCGCGACCCAAACCCACTCGGCTAGACCCAAACCCACTCGGCTAGACCCAAACCCACTCGGCTAGACCCAAACCCACTCGGCTAGACCCAAACCCACTCGGCTAGACACAAACCCACTCGGCTAGACCCAAACCCAATCCGCTAGACGCAAACCCACTCGGCTAGACCCAAACCCACTCGTCTAGACCCAAACCCACTCGGCTAGACCCAAACCCACTCGGCTAGACCCAAACCCACTCCGCTAGTCCAAAACCCACTCAGCTAGACCCAAACCCACTCGGCTAGACCCAAACCCACTCGGCTAGACCCAAACCCACTCGGCTAGACCCAAACCCACTCGGTTAGACCCAATCCCACTCGGCTCGACCCAAACCCACTCGGCTAGACCCAAACCCACTCGGCTGCACGCAAACCCACTTGGCTAGACCCAAAGACGCTCGGCTAGACCCAAGCCCACTCGGCTAAACCCAAACCCACTCGGCTAGACTCAAACCCACTCGGCTAGACCCAAACCCACTCGGCTAGACCCAAACCCACTCGGCTAGACCCAAACCCACTCGGCTAGACCCAAACCCACTCGGCTAGACCCAAACCCACTCCGCTAGACCAAAACCCACTCAGCTAGACCCAAACCCACTCGGCTAGACCCAAACCCACTCGGCTAGACCCAAACCCACTCGGCTAGACCCAAACCCACTCGGTTAGACCCAATCCCACTCGGCTCGACCCAAACCCACTCGGCTAGACCCAAACCCACTCGGCTGCACGCAAACCCACTCGGCTAGACCCAAACACGCTCGGCTAAACCCAAGCCCACTCGGCAAGACCCAAACCCACTCGGCTAGAATCAAACCCACTCGGCTAGACCCAAACCCCTCGGCTAGACCCGAACCCACTCGGCTAGACCCAAACCCAATCGGCTAGAACCAAACCCACTCGGCTCGACCCAAACCCACTCGGCTAGACCCAAACCCGCTCGTCTAGACCCAAGCCCACTCGGCTAGACCCAAACCCACTCGGCTAGACCCAAACCCACTCGGCTAGACCCAATCCCACTCGGCTAGACCCTAACCCACTCGGCTACACCCAAACCCACTTGGCGAGACCCAAACCCACTCGGCTAGACCCAAACCCACTCGGCTAGACCCAAACCCACTCGGCTAGTCCCACACCCACTTGGCTAGACCCAAACCCACTCGGCTAGACCCAAACCCACTCGGCTGGACCCAAACCCCTCGGCTAGACCCAAACCCACTCGGCTAGACCCAAACCCACTCGGCTAGACCCAAACCCACTCGGCTCGACCCAATCCCACTCGGCTAGACCCAAACCCACTCGGCTAGACCCAAACCGACTCGGCTAGACCCAAACCCACTCGGCTAGACCCAAACCCACACGGCTAGACACAAACCCACTCGGCTAGACCCAAACCGACTCGGCTGGACCCAAACCCACTCGGCTAGACCCTAACCCACTCGGCTACACCCAAACCCACTCGGCGAGACCCAAACCCATTCGGTTAGACCCAAACCCACTCGGCTAGACCCAAACCCACTCGGCTAGACCCAAACCCACTCGGCAAGACCCAAACCCACTCCGCTAGACCCAATCCCACTCGGCTGGACCCACACCCACTCAGCTAGACCCAAACCCACTCGGCTAGACCCAAACCCACTCGGCTAGACCCAAACCGACTCGGCTAGACCCAAACCCACTCGGCTAGACCCAAACCCACACGGCTAGACACAAACCCACTCGGCTAGACCCAAACCGACTCCGCTAGACCCAAACCCACTCGGCTAGACCCTAACCCACTCGGCTACACCCAAACCCACTCGGCGAGACCCAAACCCACTCGGTTAGACCCAAACCCACTCGGCTAGACCCAAACCCACTCGGCTAGACCCAAACCCACTCGGCAAGACCCAAACCCACTCGGCTAGAACCAAACCCACTCAGCTAGACCCAAACCCCTCGGCTAGACCCAAACCCACTCGACTAGACCCAAACCCAATCGGCTAGACCCAAATCCACTCGGCTCGACCCAATCCCACTCGGCTAGACCCAAACCCACTCGGCTACACCCAAACCCACTCGGCTACACTCAAACCCACTTGGCGAGACCCAAACCCACTCGGCTAGACCCAAACCCACTCGGCTAGACCCAAACCCACTCGGCTAGACCCAAACGCACTCGGCTAGACCCAAACCCACTCCGCTAGACCCAATCCCACTCGGCTGGTCCCACACCCACTCAGCTAGAACCAAACCCACTCGGCTACACCCCAAACCCACTCGGCTAGACCCAAACCCACTCGGCTAGACCCAAACCCACTCGGCTCGACCCAATCCCACTCGGCTAGACCCAAACCCACTCGGCTAGACCCAAACCGACTCGGCTAGACCCAAACACACTCGGCTAGACCCAAACCCACACGGCTAGACACAAACCCACTCGGCTAGACCCAAACCGACTCGGCTAGACCCAAACCCACTCGGCTAGACCCTAACCCACTCGGCTACACCCAAACCCACTCGGCGAGACCCAAACCCATTCGGTTAGACCCAAACCCACTCGGCTAGACCCAAACCCACTCGGCTAGACCCAAACCCACTCGGCAAGACCCAAACCCACTCGGCTAGAATCAAACCCACTCGGCTAGACCCAAACCCCTCGGCTAGACCCGAACCCACTCGGCTAGACCCTAACCCAATCGGCTAGACCCAAACCCACTCGGCTCGACCCAATCCCACTCGGCTAGACCCAAACCCACTCGGCTACACTCAAAACCACTCGGCTACACTCAAACCCACTCGGCGAGACCCAAACCCACTCGGCTAGACCCAAACCCACTCGGCTAGACCCAAATCCACTCGGCTAGACCCAAACGCACTCGGCTAGACCCAAACCCACTCGGCTGGACCCAATCCCACTCGGCTGGACCCACACCCATTCAGCTAGACCCAAACCCACTCGGCTACACCCCAAACCCACTCGGCTAGACCCAAACCAGCTCGGCTAGACACAAGCCCACTCGGCTAGACCCAAACCCACTCGGCTGGACCCAAACCCACTCGGCTAGACCCCAACCCACTCGGCTAGTCCCAAACCCACTCGGCTAGACCCAAACCCACTCGGCTACACACAAACCCACTCGGCTAGACCCAAACCCACTCGGCTAGACCCAAGCCCACTCGGCTAGACCCAAACCCACTCGGCTAGACCCAAACCCACTCGGCTAGACCGAAACCCACTCGGCTAGACCCAAACCCACTCGGCTCGACCCAAACCCACTCGGCTAGACCCAAACCCACTCGGCTAGACCCAAACCCACTCGGCTAGACCCAAACCCACTCGGCTAGACCCAAACCCACTCGGCTAGACACAAACCCACTCGGCTAGACCCAAACCCAATCCGCTAGACGCAAACCCACTCGGCTAGACCCAAACCCACTCGTCTAGACCCAAACCCACTCGGCTAGACCCAAACCCACTCGGCTAGACCCAAACCCACTCCGCTAGTCCAAAACCCACTCAGCTAGACCCAAACCCACTCGGCTAGACCCAAACCCACTCGGCTAGACCCAAACCCACTCGGCTAGACCCAAACCCACTTGGTTAGACCCAATCCCACTCGGCTCGACCCAAACCCACTCGGCTAGACCCAAACCCACTCGGCTGCACGCAAACCCACTCGGCTAGACCCAAAGACGCTCGGCTAGACCCAAGCCCACTCGGCTAAACCCAAACCCACTCGGCTAGACTCAAACCCACTCGGCTAGACCCAAACCCACTCGGCTAGACCCAAACCCACTCGGCTAGACCCAAACCCACTCGGCTAGACCCAAACCCACTCGGCTAGACCTAAACCCACTCGGCTAGACCCAAACCCACTCCGCTAGACCAAAACCCACTCAGCTAGACCCAAACCCACTCGGCTAGACCCAAACCCACTCGGCTAGACCCAAACCCACTCGGCTAGACCCAAACTCACTCGCTTAGACCCAATCCCACTCGGCTCGACCCAAACCCACTCGGCTAGACCCAAACCCACTCGGCTGCACGCAAACCCACTCGGCTAGACCCAAACACGCTCGGCTAGACCCAAGCCCACTCGGCTCAACCCAAACCCACTCGGCTAGACTCAAACCCCCTCGGCTAGTCCCAAACCCACTCGGCTCGACCCAATCCCACTCGGCTTGACCCAAACCCACTCGGCTACACCCAAACCCACTCGGCTAGACCCAAACCCAATCGGCTAGACCCAAACCCACTCGGCTAGACCCAAACCCACTCGGCTAGACCCAAACCCACTCCGCCAGACCCATACCATCTCGGCTAGACCCAAACCCACTCGGCTAGACCCAACTCCACTCGGCTAGACCCAAACCCACTCGGCTAGACACAAACCCACTCGGCGAGACCCAAACCCACTCGGCTAGACCCAAACCCACTCGGCTAGACCCAAACCCACTCGGCTAGACCCAAACCCTCTCGGCTAGCCCCAAACCCACTCGGCTAGACCCAATCCCACTCGGCTGGATCTATACCCACTCGGCTAGACCCAAACCCACTCGGCTGCACGCAAACCCACTCGGCTAGACCCAAACCCGCTCGGCTAGACCCAATCCCGCTCGGCTAGACCCAAACCCACTCGGCTAGACCCAAACCGACTCGGCTAGACCCAAACCCACTCGGCTAGACCCAAACCCACACGGCTAGACACAAACCAACTCGGCTAGACCCAAACCGACTCGGCTAGACCCAAACCCACTCGGCTAGACCCTAACCCACTCGGCTACACCCAAACCCACTCGGCGAGACCCAAACCCACTCGGTTAGACCCAAACCCACTCGGCTAGACCCAAACCCACTCGGCTAGACCCAAACCCACTCGGCAAGACCCAAACCCACTCGGCTAGAACCAAACCCACTCAGCTAGACCCAAACCCCTCGGCTAGACCCAAACCCACTCGGCTAGACCCAAACCCAATCGGCTAGACCCAAATCCACTCGGCTCGACCCAATCCCACTCGGCTAGACCCAAACCCACTCGGCTACACCCAAACCCACTCGGCTACACTCAAACCCACTCGGCGAGACCCAAACCCACTCGGCTAGACCCAAACCCACTCGGCTAGACCCAAACCCACTCGGCTAGACCCAAACGCACTCGGCTAGACCCAAACCCACTCCGCTAGACCCAATCCCACTCGGCTGGTCCCACACCCACTCAGCTAGAACCAAACCCACTCGGCTACACCCCAAACCCACTCGGCTAGACCCAAACCCGCTCGGCTAGACACAAGCCCACTCGGCTAGACCCAAACCCACTCGGCTAGACCCAAACCCAGTCGGCTAGACCCAAACCCACTCGGCTACACCCAAACCCACTCGGTTAGACCCAAACCCACTCGGCTAGACCCAAACCCACTCGGCTAGACCCAAACCCACTCGGCTAGACCCAAACCCACTCGGCTAGACCCAAACCCACTCGGCTAGACCCAAACCCACTCGGCTCGACCCAAACCCACTCGGCTAGACCCAAACCCTCTCGGCTAGACCCAAACCAACTCGGCTAGACCCAAACCCACTCGGCTAGACCCAAACCCACTCGGCTAGACCCAAACCCACTCGGCTAGACCCAAACCCACTCGGCTAGACCCAAACCCAATCGGCTAGACCCAAACCCACTCGGCTAGACCCAAACCCACTCGGCTAGACACAAACCCACTCGGCTAGACCCAAACCCAATCCGCTAGACCCAAACCCACTCGGCTAGACCCAAACCCACTCGGCTGGACCCAAACCCACTCGGCTAGACCGAAACCCACTCGGCTAGACCCAAACCCACTCCGCTAGACCAAAACCGACTCGGCTAGACCCAAACCCACTCGGCTTGACCCTAACCCACTCGGCTAGACCCAAACCCACTCGGCTGGACCCAAACCCCTCGTCTAGACCCAAACCCACTCGGCAAGACCCAAACCCACTCGGCTAGACCCAAACCCACTCGGCTCGACACAATCCCACTCGGCTAGACCCAAACCCACTCGGCTAGACCCAAACCGACTCGGCTAGACCCAAACCCACTCGGCTAGACCCAAACCCACACGGCTAGACACAAACCCACTCGGCTAGACCCAAACCGACTCGGCTAGACCCAAACCCACTCGGCTAGACCCTAACCCACTCGGCTACACCCAAACCCACTCGGCGAGACCCAAACCCATTCGGTTAGACCCAAACCCACTCGGCTAGACCCAAACCCACTCGGCTAGACCCAAACCCACTCGGCTAGACCCAAACCCAGTCGGCTAGACCCAAACCCACTCGGCTACACCCAAACACACTCGGTTAGACCCAAACCCACTCGGCTAGACCCAAACCCACTCGGCTAGACCCAAACCCACTCGGCTAGACCCAAACCCACTCGGCTAGACCCAAACCCACTCGGCTAGACCCAAACCCACTCGGCTCGACCCAAACCCACTCGGCTAGATCCAAACCCTCTCGGCTAGACCCAAACCAACTCGGCTAGACCCAAACCCACTCGGCTAGACCCAAACCCACTCGGCTAGACCCAAACCCACTCGGCTAGACCCAAACCCACTCGGCTAGACCCAAACCCAATCGGCTAGACCCAAACCCACTCGGCTAGACCCAAACCCACTCGGCTAGACACAAACCCACTCGGCTAGACCCAAACCCAATCCGCTAGACCCAAACCCACTCGGCTAGACCCAAACCCACTCGGCTGGACCCAAACCCACTCGGCTAGACCGAAACCCACTCGGCTAGACCCAAACCCACTCCGCTAGACCAAAACCGACTCGGCTAGACCCAAACCCACTCGGCTTGACCCTAACCCACTCGGCTAGACCCAAACCCACTCGGCTGGACCCAAACCCCTCGGCTAGACCCAAACCCACTCGGCAAGACCCAAACCCACTCGGCTAGACCCAAACCCACTCGGCTCGACCCAATCCCACTCGGCTAGACCCAAACCCACTCGGCTAGACCCAAACCGACTTGGCTAGACCCAAACCCACTCGGCTAGACCCAAACCCACACGGCTAGACACAAACCCACTCGGCTAGACCCAAACCGACTCGGCTAGACCCAAACCCACTCGGCTAGACCCTAACCCACTCGGCTACACCCAAACCCACTCGGCGAGACCCAAACCCATTCGGTTAGACCCAAACCCACTCGGCTAGACCCAAACCCACTCGGCTAGACCCAAACCCACTCGGCAAGACCCAAACCCACTCGGCTAGAATCAAACCCACTCGGCTAGACCCAAACCCCTCGGCTAGACCCAAACCCACTCGGCTAGACCCAAACCCAATCGGCTAGACCCAAACCCACTCAGCTCGACCCAATCCCACTCGGCTAGACCCAAACCCACTCGGCTACACTCAAAACCACTCGGCTACACTCAAACCCACTCGGCGAGACCCAAACCCACTCGGCTAGACCCAAACCCACTCGGCTAGACCCAAATCCACTCGGCTAGACCCAAACGCACTCGGCTAGACCCAAACCCACTCCGCTAGACCCAATCCCACTCGGCTGGGCCCACACCCACTCAGCTAGACCCAAACCCACTCGGCTACACCCCAAACCCACTCGGCTAGACCCAAACCCGCTCGGCTAGACACAAGCCCACTCGGCTAGACCCAAACCCACTCGGATGGACCCAAACCCACTCGGCTAGACCCCAACCCACTCGGCTAGTCCCAAACCCACTCGGCTAGACCCAAACCCACTCGGCTACACACAAACCCACTCGGCTAGACCCAAACCCACTCGGCTAGACCCAAGCCCACTCGGCTAGACCCAAACCCACTCGGCTAGACCCAAACCCACTCGGCTAGACCCAAACCCACTCGGCTAGACCCAAACCCACTCGGCGCGACCCAAACCCACTCGGCTAGACCCAAACCCACTCGGCTAGACCCAAACCCACTCGGCTAGACCCAAACCCACTCGGCTAGACCCAAACCCACTCGGCTAGACACAAACCCACTCGGCTAGACCCAAACCCAATCCGCTAGACGCAAACCCACTCGGCTAGACCCAAACCCACTCGTCTAGACCCAAACCCACTCGGCTAGACCCAAACCCACTCGGCTAGACCCAAACCCACTCCGCTAGTCCAAAACCCACTCAGCTAGACCCAAACCCACTCGGCTAGACCCAAACCCACTCGGCTAGACCCAAACCCACTCGGCTAGACCCAAACCCACTCGGTTAGACCCAATCCCACTCGGCTCGACCCAAACCCACTCGGCTAGACCCAAACCCACTCGGCTGCACGCAAACCCACTTGGCTAGACCCAAAGACGCTCGGCTAGACCCAAGCCCACTCGGCTAAACCCAAACCCACTCGGCTAGACTCAAACCCACTCGGCTAGACCCAAACCCACTCGGCTAGACCCAAACCCACTCGGCTAGACCCAAACCCACTCGGCTAGACCCAAACCCACTCGGCTAGACCCAAACCCACTCGGCTAGACCCAAACCCACTCCGCTAGACCAAAACCCACTCAGCTAGACCCAAACCCACTCGGCTAGACCCAAACCCACTCGGCTAGACCCAAACCCACTCGGCTAGACCCAAACCCACTCGGTTAGACCCAATCCCACTCGGCTCGACCCAAACCCACTCGGCTGGACCCAAACCCACTCGGCTACACTCAAACCCACTCGGCGAGACCCAAACCCACTCGGCTAGATCCAAACCCACTCGGCTAGACCCAAATCCACTCGGCTAGACCCAAACGCACTCGGCTAGACCCAAACCCACTCCGCTAGACCCAATCCCACTCGGCTGGACCCACACCCACTCAGCTAGACCCAAACCCACACGGCTACACCCCAAACCCACTCGGCTAGACCCAAACCCGCTCGGCTAGACACAAGCCCACTCGGCTAGACCCAAACCCACTCGGCTGGACCCAAACCCACTCGGCTAGACCCCAACCCACTCGGCTAGTCCCAAACCCACTCGGCTAGACCCAAACCCACTCGGCTACACACAAACCCACTCGGCTAGACCCAAGCCCACTCGGCTAGACCCAAACCCACTCGGCTAGACCCAAACCCACTCGGCTAGACCCAAACCCACTCGGCTAGACCCAAACCCACTCCGCTAGACGAAAACCCCACTCAGCTGGACCCAAACCCACTCGGCGAGACCCAAACCCACTCGGCTAGACCCAAACCCACTCGGCTAGACCCTAACCCACTCGGCTACACCCAAACCCACTCGGCGAGACCCAAACCCATTCGGTTAGACCCAAACCCACTCGGCTAGACCCAAACCCACTCGGCTAGACCCAAACCCACTCGGCAAGACCCAAACCCACTCGGCTAGAATCAAACACACTCGGCTAGACCCAAACCCCTCGGCTAGACCCGAACCCACTCGGCTAGACCCAAACCCAATCGGCTAGACCCAAACCCACTCGGCTCGACCCAATCCCACTCGGCTAGACCCAAACCCACTCGGCTACACTCAAAACCACTCGGCTACACTCAAACAGACTCGGCGAGACCCAAACCCACTCGGCTAGACCCAAACCCACTCGGCTAGACCCAAATCCACTCGGCTAGACCCAAACGCACTCGGCTAGACCCAAACCCACTCCGCTAGACCCAATCCCACTCGGCTGGGCCCACACCCACTCAGCTAGACCCAAACCCACTCGGCTACACCCCAAACCCACTCGGCTAGACCCAAACCCGCTCGGCTAGACACAAGCCCACTCGGCTAAACCCAAACCCACTCGGCTAGACTCAAACCCACTCGGCTAGACCCAAACCCACTCGGCTAGACCCAAACCCACTCGGCTAGACCCAAACCCACTCGGCTAGACCCAAACCCACTCGGCTAGACCCAAACCCACTCGGCTAGACCCAAACCCACTCCGCTAGACCAAAACCCATTCAGCTAGACCCAAACCCACTCGGCTAGACCCAAACCCACTCGGCTAGACCCAAACCCACTCGGCTAGACCCAAACCCACTCGGTTAGACCCAATCCCACTCGGCTCGACCCAAACCCACTCGGCTAGACCCAAACCCACTCGGCTGCACGCAAACCCACTCGGCTAGACCCAAACACGCTCGGCCAAACCCAAGCCCACTCGGCTAGACCCAAACCCACTCGGCTAGACCCAAACCCACTCGGCAAGACCCAAACCCACTCGGCTAGAATCAAACCCACTCGGCTAGACCCAAACCCCTCGGCAAGACCCGAACCCACTCGGCTAGACCCAAACCCAATCGGCTAGACCCAAACCCACTCGGCTCGACCCAATCCCACTCGGCTAGACCCAAACCCACTCGGCTACACTCAAAACCACTCGGCTACACTCAAACCCACTCGGCGAGACCCAAACCCACTCGGCTAGATCCAAACCCACTTGGCTAGACCCAAATCCACTCGGCTAGACCCAAACGCACTCGGCTAGACCCAAACCCACTCCGCTAGACCCAATCCCACTCGGCTGGACCCACACCCACTCAGCTAGACCCAAACCCACTCGGCTACACCCCAAACCCACTCGGCTAGACCCAAACCCGCTCGGCTAGACACAAGGCCACTCGGCTAGACCCAAACCCACTCGGCTGGACCCAAACCCACTCGGCTAGACCCCAACCCACTCGGCTAGTCCCAAACCCACTCGGCTAGACCCAAACCCACTCGGCTACACACAAACCCACTCGGCTAGACCCAAACCCACTCGGCTAGACCCAAGCCCACTCGGCAAGACCCAAACCCACTCGGCTTAACCCAAACCCACTCGGCTAGACCCAAACCCACTCGGCTAGACCCAAACCCACTCGGCTCGACCCAAACCCACTCGGCTAGACCCAAACCCACTCGGCTAGACCCAAACCCACTCGGCTAGACCCAAACCCACTCGGCTAGACCCAAACCCACTCGGCTAGACACAAACCCACTCGGCTAGACCCAAACCCAATCCGCTAGACGCAAACCCACTCGGCTAGACCCAAACCCACTCGTCTAGACCCAAACCCACTCGGCTAGACCCAAACCCACTCGGCTAGATACAAACCCACTCCGCTAGTCCAAAACCCACTCAGCTAGTCCCAAACCCACTCGGCTAGACCCAAACCCACTCGGCTAGACCCAAACCCACTCGGCTGGACCCAAACCCACTCGGCTAGACCCAAACCCACTCGGCTGCACGCAAACCCACTCGGCTAGACCCAAACCCACTCGGCTAGACCCAAACCCACTCGGCTAGACCCAAACCCACTCGGCTAGACCCAAACCCAATCGGCTAGACCCAAACCCACTCGGCTAGACACAAACCCACTCGGCTAGACCCAACCCCAATCCGCTAGACGCAAACCCACTCGGCTAGACCCAAACCCACTCGTCTAGACCCAAACCCACTCGGCTAGACCCAAACCCACTCGGCTAGACCCAAACCCACTCCGCTAGTCCAAAACCCACGCAGCTAGACCCAAACCCACTCGGCTAGACCCAAACCCACTCGGCTAGACCCAAACCCACTCGGCTAGACCCAAACCCACTCGGTTAGACCCAATCCCACTCGGCTCGACCCAAACCCACTCGGCTAGACCCAAACCCACTCGGCTGCACGCAAACCCACTCGGCTAGACCCAAAGACGCTCGGCTAGACCCGAGCCCACTCGGCTAAACCCAAACCCACTCGGCTAGACTCAAACCCACTCGGCTAGACCCAAACCCACTCGGCTAGACCCAAACCCACTCGGCTAGACCCAAACCCACTCGGCTAGACCCAAACCCACTCGGCTAGACCCAAACCCACTCGGCTAGACCCAAACCCACTCCGCTAGACCAAAACCCACTCAGCTAGACCCAAACCCACTCGGCTAGACCCAAACCCACTCGGCTAGACCCAAACCCACTCGGTTAGACCCAATCCCACTCGGCTCGACCCAAACCCACTCGGCTAGACCCAAACCCACTCGGCTGCACGCAAACCCACTCGGCTAGACCCAAACATGCTCGGCTAGACCCAAGCCCTCTCGGCTAGACCCAAACCCACTCGGCTAGACCCAAACCCACTCGGCAAGACCCAAACCCACTCGGCTAGAATCAAACCCACTCGGCTAGACCCAAACCCCTCGGCTAGACCCGAACCCACTCGGCTAGACCCAAACCCAATCGGCTAGACCCAAACCCACTCGGCTCGACCCAATCCCACTCGGCTAGACCCAAACCCACTCGGCTACACTCAAAACCACTCGGCTACACTCAAACCCACTCGGCGAGACCCAAACCCACTCTGCGAGACCCAAACCCACTCGGCTAGATCCAAACCCACTCGGCTAGACCCAAACCCACTCGGCTAGACCCAAACCCTCTCGGCTAGCCCCAAACCCACTCGGCTAGACCCAATCCCACTCGGCTGGATCTATACCCACTCGGCTAGACCCAAACCCACTCGGCTGCACGCAAACCCACTCGGCTAGACCCAAACCCGCTCGGCTGGACCCAATCCCACTCGGCTAGACCCAAACCCACTCGGCTAGACCCAAACCGACTCGGCTAGACCCAAACCCACTCGGCTAGACCCAAACCCACACGGCTAGACACAAACCCAGGGTTACACAAAAAACTGGAGAAACTCAGCGGGTGCAGCAGCATCTAAGGAGTGAAGGAGATAGGCGACGTTTCGGGTCGAGACCCTTCTTCAGACACAAACCCACTCGGCTAGACCCAAACCCACTCGGCTAGACCCTAACCCACTCGGCTACACCCAAACCCACTCGGCGAGACCCAAACCCACTCGGTTAGACCCAAACCCACTCGGCTAGACCCAAACCCACTCGGCTAGACCCAAAACCACTCGGCAAGACCCAAACCCACTCGGCTAGAAACAAACCCACTCGGCTAGACCCAAACCCCTCGGCTAGACCCAAACCCACTCGGCTAGACCCAAACCCATTCGGCTAGACCCAAATCCACTCGGCTCGACCCAATCCCACTCGGCTAGACCCAAACCCACTCGGCTACACCCAAACCCACTCGGCTACACTCAAAACCACTCGGCGAGACCCAAACCCACTCGGCTAGACCCAAACCCACTCGGCTAGACCCAAACCCACTCGGCTAGACCCAAACCCACTCGGCTAGACCCAAACCCACTCGGCTAGACCCAAACCCCCTCGGCTAGTCCCAAACCCACTCGGCTAGACCCAAACCCACTCGGCTAGACCCAAACCCACTCGGCTCGACCCAATCCCACTCGGCTTGACCCAAACCCACTCGGCTACACCCAAACCCACTCGGCTAGACCCAAACCCAATCGGCTAGACCCAAACCCACTCAGCTAGACCCAAACCCACTCGGCTAGACCCAAACCCACTCCGCCAGACCCATACCAACTCGGCTAGACCCAAACCCACTCGGCTAGACCCAACCCCACTCGGCTAGACCCAAACCCACTCGGCTAGACCCAAACCCACTCTGCGAGACCCAAACCCACTCGGCTAGACCCAAACCCACTCGGCTGCACGCAAACCCACTCGGCTAGACCCAAACCCGCTCGGCTGGACCCAATCCCACTCGGCTAGACCCAAACCCACTCGGCTAGACCCAAACCGACTCGGCTAGACCCAAACCCACTCGGCTAGACCCAAACCCACACGGCTAGACACAAACCCACTCGGCTAGACCCAAACCCACTCGGCTAGACCCTAACCCACTCGGCTACACCCAAACCCACTCGGCGAGACCCAAACCCACTCGGTTAGACCCAAACCCACTCGGCTAGACCCAA
This sequence comes from Raja brachyura, assembly GCA_963514005.1. The sequence goes on from CAUPSL010000968.1 coordinate 691,773, forward strand.
ACCCACTCGGCTAGACCCAAACCCACTCGGCAAGACCCAAACCCACTCGGCTAGAAACAAACCCACTCGGCTAGACCCAAACCCCTCGGCTAGACCCAAACCCACTCGGCTAGACCCAAACCCATTCGGCTAGACCCAAATCCACTCGGCTCGACCCAATCCCACTCGGCTAGACCCAAACCCACTCGGCTACACCCAAACCCACTCGGCTACACTCAAAACCACTCGGCGAGACCCAAACCCACTCGGCTAGACCCAAACCCACTCGGCTAGACCCAAACCCACTCGGCTAGACCCAAACGCACTCGGCTAGACCCAAACCCACTCCGCTAGACCCAATCCCACTCGGCTGGTCCCACACCCACTCAGCTAGAACCAAACCCACTCGGCTACACCCCAAACCCACTCGGCTAGACCCAAACCCGCTCGGCTAGACACAAGCCCACTCGGCTAGACCCAAACCCACTCGGCTAGACCCAAACCCAGTCGGCTAGACCCAAACCCACTCGGCTACACCCAAACCCACTCGGTTAGACCCAAACCCACTCGGCTAGACCCAAACCCACTCGGCTGGACCCAAACCCACTCGGCTAGACCCAAACCCACTCGGCTAGACCCAAACCCACTCGGCTAGACACAAACCCACTCGGCTAGACCCAAACCCTCTCGGCTAGACCCAATCCAACTCGGCTAGACCCAAACCCACTCGGCTAGACCCAAACCCACTCGGCTAGACCCAAACCCACTCGGCTAGACCCAAACCCACTCGGCTAGACCCAAACCCAATCGGCTAGACCCAAACCCACTCGGCTAGACCCAAACCCACTCGGCTAGACACAAACCCACTCGGCTAGACCCAAACCCAATCCGCTAGACCCAAACCCACTCGGCTAGACCCAAACCCACTCGGCTGGACCCAAACCCACTCGGCTAGACCCAAACCCACTCGGCTAGACCCAAACCCACTCCGCTAGACCAAAACCCACTCAGCTAGACCCCAACCCACTCGGCTAGACCCAAACCCACTCGGCTAGACCCAAACCCACTCGGCTAGACCCAAACCCACTCGGTTAGACCCAATCCCACTCGGCTCGACCCAAAGCCACTCGGCTAGACCCAAACCCACTCGGGGGTACGCAAACCCACTCGGCTAGACCCAAACACGCTCGGCTAGACCCAAGCCCACTCGGCTAAACCCAAACCCACTCGGCTAGACCCAAACCCACTCGGCTAGACCCAAACCCACTCGGCTAGACCCAAACCCACTCGGCAAGACCCAAACCCACTCGGCTAGAACCAAACCCACTCGGCTAGACCCAAAACCCTCGGCTAGACCCAAACACACTCGGCTAGACCCAAACCCAATCGGCTAGACCCAAACCCACTCGGCTAGACCCAAACCCACTCGGCTAGACCCAAACCCACTCGGCTCGACCCAATCCCACTCGGCTTGACCCAAACCCACTCGGCTACACCCAAACCCACTCGGCTAGACCCAAACCCAATCGGCTAGACCCAAACCCACTCGGCTAGACCCAAACCCACTCGGCTAGACCCAAACCCACTCCGCCAGACCCATACCAACTCGGCTAGACCCAAACCCACTCGGCTAGACCCAACCCCACTCGCCTAGACCCAAACCCACTCGGCTACACCCAAACCCACTCGGCGAGACCCAAACCCACTCGGCTAGACCCAAACCCACTCGGCTAGACCCAAACCCACTCGGCTAGACCCAAACCCTCTCGGCTAGCCCCAAACCCACTCGGCTAGACCCAATCCCACTCGGCTGGACCCATATCCACTCGGCTAGACCCAAACCCACTCGGCTGCACGCAAACCCACTCGGCTAGACCCAAACCCGCTCGGCTAGACCCAATCCCACTCGGCTAGACCCAAACCCACTCGGCTAGACCCAAACCGACTCGGCTAGACCCAAACCCACTCGGCTAGACCCAAACCCACACGGCTAGACACAAACCCACTCGGCTAGACCCAAAACGACTCGGCTAGACCCAAACCCACTCGGCTAGACCCTAACCCACTCGGCTAGACCCAAACCCACTCCGCTAGACCAAAACCCACTCAGCTAGACCCAAACCCACTCGGCTAGACCCAAACCCACTCGACTAGACCCAAACCCACTCGGCTAGACCCAAACCCACTCGGTTAGACCCAATCCCACTCGGCTACACTCAAACCCACTCGGCGAGACCCAAACCCACTCGGCTAGACCCAAACCCACTCGGTTAGACCCAAACCCACTCGGCTAGACACAAACCCACTCAGTTAGACCCAAACCGACTCGGCTAGACCCAAACCCACTCGGCTAGACCCTAACCCACTCGGCTACACCCAAACCCACTCGGCGAGACCCAAACCCACTCGGCTTGACCCAAACCCACTCGGCTAGACCCAAACCCACTCGGCTAGACCCAAACCCACTCGGCTAGACCCAAACCCACTCGGCTAGACCCAAACCCACTCGGCTAGACCCAAACCCACTCGGCTAGACCCAAACCCACTCGGCTAGACCCAAACCCACTCGGCTAGACCCAAACCCACTCCGCTAGACCAAAACCCACTCGGCTAGACCCAAACCCACTCGGCTAGACCCAAACCCACTCGGCTAGACCCAAACCCACTCGGTTAGACCCAATCCCACTCGGCTCAACCCAAACCCACTCGGTTAGACCCAATCCCACTCGGCTCGACCCAAACCCACTCGGCTAGACCCAAACCCACTCGGGGGCACGCAAACCCACTCGGCTAGACCCAAACACGCTCGGCTAGACCCAAGCCCACTCGGCTAGACCCAAACCCACTCGACTAGACCCAAACCCACTCGGCTAGACCTAAACCCACTCGGTTAGACCCAATCCCACTCGGCTACACTCAAACCCACTCGGCGAGACCCAAACCCACTCGGCTAGACCCAAACCCACTCGGTTAGACCCAAACCCACTCGGCTAGACACAAACCCACTCGGTTAGACCCAAACCGACTCGGCTAGACCCAAACCCACTCGGCTAGACCCTAACCCACTCGGCTACACCCAAACCCACTCGGCGAGACCCAAACCCACTCGGCTAGACCCAAACCCACTCGGCTAGACCCAAACCCACTCGGCTAGACCCAAATCCACTCGGCTCGACCCAATCCCACTCGGCTAGACCCAAACCCACTCGGCTACACCCAAACCCACTCGGCTACACTCAAAACCACTCGGCGAGACCCAAACCCACTCGGCTAGACCCAAACCCACTCGGCTAGACCCAAACCCACTCGGCTAGACCCAAACGCACTCGGCTAGACCCAAACCCACTCCGCTAGACCCAATCCCACTCGGCTGGTCCCACACCCACTCAGCTAGAACCAAACCCACTCGGCTACACCCCAAACCCACTCGGCTAGACCCAAACCCGCTCGGCTAGACACAAGCCCACTCGGCTAGACCCAAACCCACTCGGCTAGACCCAAACCCAGTCGGCTAGACCCAAACCCACTCGGCTACACCCAAACCCACTCGGTTAGACCCAAACCCACTCGGCTAGACCCAAACCCACTCGGCTGGACCCAAACCCACTCGGCTAGACCCAAACCCACTCGGCTAGACCCAAACCCACTCGGCTAGACACAAACCCACTCGGCTAGACCCAAACCCTCTCGGCTAGACCCAATCCAACTCGGCTAGACCCAAACCCACTCGGCTAGACCCAAACCCACTCGGCTAGACCCAAACCCACTCGGCTAGACCCAAACCCACTCGGCTAGACCCAAACCCAATCGGCTAGACCCAAACCCACTCGGCTAGACCCAAACCCACTCGGCTAGACACAAACCCACTCGGCTAGACCCAAACTCAATCCGCTAGACCCAAACCCACTCGGCTAGACCCAAACCCACTCGGCTGGACCCAAACCCACTCGGCTAGACCCAAACCCACTCGGCTAGACCCAAACCCACTCCGCTAGACCAAAACCCACTCAGCTAGACCCCAACCCACTCGGCTAGACCCAAACCCACTCGGCTAGACCCAAACCCACTCGGCTAGACCCAAACCCACTCGGTTAGACCCAATCCCACTCGGCTCGACCCAAAGCCACTCGGCTAGACCCAAACCCACTCGGGGGTACGCAAACCCACTCGGCTAGACCCAAACACGCTCGGCTAGACCCAAGCCCACTCGGCTAAACCCAAACCCACTCGGCTAGACCCAAACCCACTCGGCTAGACCCAAACCCACTCGGCTAGACCCAAACCCACTCGGCAAGACCCAAACCCACTCGGCTAGAACCAAACCCACTCGGCTAGACCCAAAACCCTCGGCTAGACCCAAACACACTCGGCTAGACCCAAACCCAATCGGCTAGACCCAAACCCACTCGGCTAGACCCAAACCCACTCGGCTAGACCCAAACCCACTCGGCTCGACCCAATCCCACTCGGCTTGACCCAAACCCACTCGGCTACACCCAAACCCACTCGGCTAGACCCAAACCCAATCGGCTAGACCCAAACCCACTCGGCTAGACCCAAACCCACTCGGCTAGACCCAAACCCACTCCGCCAGACCCATACCAACTCGGCTAGACCCAAACCCACTCGGCTAGACCCAACCCCACTCGCCTAGACCCAAACCCACTCGGCTACACCCAAACCCACTCGGCGAGACCCAAACCCACTCGGCTAGACCCAAACCCACTCGGCTAGACCCAAACCCACTCGGCTAGACCCAAACCCTCTCGGCTAGCCCCAAACCCACTCGGCTAGACCCAATCCCACTCGGCTGGACCCATATCCACTCGGCTAGACCCAAACCCACTCGGCTGCACGCAAACCCACTCGGCTAGACCCAAACCCGCTCGGCAAGACCCAATCCCACTCGGCTAGACCCAAACCCACTCGGCTAGACCCAAACCGACTCGGCTAGACCCAAACCCACTCGGCTAGACCCAAACCCACACGGCTAGACACAAACCCACTCGGCTAGACCCAAAACGACTCGGCTAGACCCAAACCCACTCGGCTAGACCCTAACCCACTCGGCTAGACCCAAACCCACTCCGCTAGACCAAAACCCACTCAGCTAGACCCAAACCCACTCGGCTAGACCCAAACCCACTCGACTAGACCCAAACCCACTCGGCTAGACCCAAACCCACTCGGTTAGACCCAATCCCACTCGGCTACACTCAAACCCACTCGGCGAGACCCAAACCCACTCGGCTAGACCCAAACCCACTCGGTTAGACCCAAACCCACTCGGCTAGACACAAACCCACTCAGTTAGACCCAAACCGACTCGGCTAGACCCAAACCCACTCGGCTAGACCCTAACCCACTCGGCTACACCCAAACCCACTCGGCGAGACCCAAACCCACTCGGCTTGACCCAAACCCACTCGGCTAGACCCAAACCCACTCGGCTAGACCCAAACCCACTCGGCTAGACCCAAACCCACTCGGCTAGACCCAAACCCACTCGGCTAGACCCAAACCCACTCGGCTAGACCCAAACCCACTCGGCTAGACCCAAACCCACTCGGCTAGACCCAAACCCACTCCGCTAGACCAAAACCCACTCGGCTAGACCCAAACCCACTCGGCTAGACCCAAACCCACTCGGCTAGACCCAAACCCACTCGGTTAGACCCAATCCCACTCGGCTCAACCCAAACCCACTCGGTTAGACCCAATCCCACTCGGCTCGACCCAAACCCACTCGGCTAGACCCAAACCCACTCGGGGGCACGCAAACCCACTCGGCTAGACCCAAACACGCTCGGCTAGACCCAAGCCCACTCGGCTAGACCCAAACCCACTCGACTAGACCCAAACCCACTCGGCTAGACCTAAACCCACTCGGTTAGACCCAATCCCACTCGGCTACACTCAAACCCACTCGGCGAGACCCAAACCCACTCGGCTAGACCCAAACCCACTCGGTTAGACCCAAACCCACTCGGCTAGACACAAACCCACTCGGTTAGACCCAAACCGACTCGGCTAGACCCAAACCCACTCGGCTAGACCCTAACCCACTCGGCTACACCCAAACCCACTCGGCGAGACCCAAACCCACTCGGCTAGACCCAAACCCACTCGGCTAGACCCAAACCCACTCGGCTAGACCCAAACCCACTCGGCTAGACCCAAACCCACTGGGCTAGACCCAAACCCACTCGGCTAGACCCAAACCCACTCGGCTAGACCCAAACCCACTCGGCTAGACCCAAACCCACTCCGCTAGACCAAAACCCACTCGGCTAGACCCAAACCCACTCGGCTAGACCCAAACCCACTCGGCTAGACCCAAACCCACTCGGTTAGACCCAATCCCACTCGGCTCAACCCAAACCCACTCGGCTAGACCCAAACCCACTCGGGGGCACGCAAACCCACTCGGCTAGACCCAAACACGCTCGGCTAGACCCAAGCCCACTCGGCCAAACCCAAACCCACTCGGCTAGACCCAAACCCACTCGGCTAGACCCAAACCCACTCGGCTAGACCCAAACCCACTCGGCTAGACCCAAACCCACTTGGCTAGAGCCAAACCCACTCGGCTAGACCCAAACCCACTCGGCTAGACCCAAACCCACTCGGCTAGACCCAAACCCACTCGGCTAGACCCAAACGCACTCGGCTAGACCCAAACCCACTCCGCTAGACCCAATCCCACTCGGCTGGACCCACACCCACTCAGCTGGACCCAAACCCACTCGCCTACACCTCAAACCCACTCGGCTAGACCCAAACCCGCTCGGCTAGACACAAGCCCACTCGGCTAGACCCAAACCCACTCGGCTGGACCCAAACCCATTCGGCTAGACCCAAAACCACTCGGCTAGACCCAAACCCACTCGGCTAGACCCAAACCCACTCGGCTACACCCAAACCCACTCGGTTAGACCCAAACCCACTCGGCTAGACCCAAACCCACTCTGCTAGACCCAAACCCACTCGGCTAGACCCAAACCCACTCGGCTAGACCCAAACCCACTCGGCTAGACCCAAACCCACTCGGCTCGACCCAAACCCACTCGGCTAGACCCAAACCCACTCGGCTAGACCCAAACCCACTCGGCTAGACCCAAACCCACTCGGCTAGACCCAAACCCACTCGGCTAGACCCAAACCCACTCGGCTAGACCCAAACCCACTCGGCTAGACCCAAACCCAATCGGCTAGACCCAAACCCACTCGGCTAGACCCAAACCCACTCGGCTAGACACAAACCCACTCGGCTAGACCCAAACCCAATCCGCTAGACCCAAACCCACTCGGCTAGACCCAAACCCACTCGGCCAGACCCAAACCCACTCGGCTAGACCCAAACTTACTCGGCTAGACCCAAACCCACTCGACTAGACCCAAACCCACTCGGCTAGACCCAAACCCACTCGGTTAGACCCAATCCCACTCGGCTACACTCAAACCCACTCGGCTTGACCCAAACCCACTCGGCTAGACCCAAACCCACTCGGCTAGACCCAAACCCACTCGGCTAGACCCAAACCCACTCGGCTAGACCCAAACCCACTCGGCTAGACCCAAACCCACTCGGCCAGACCCAAACCCACTCGGCTAGACCCAAACCCACTCGGCTCGACCCAATCCCACTCGGCTTGACCCAAACCCACTCGGCTACACCCAAACCCACTCGGCTAGACCCAAACCCAATCGGCTAGACCCAAACCCACTCGGCTAGACCGAAACCCACTTGGCTAGACCCAAACCCACTCCGCCAGACCCATACCAACTCGGCTAGACCCAAACCCACTCGGCTAGACCCAACCCCACTCGGCTAGACCCAAACCCACTCGGCTAGACCCAAACCCACTCGGCGAGACCCAAACCCACTCGGCTAGACCCAAACCCACTCGGCTAGACCCAAACCCACTCGGCTAGACACAAACCCTCTCGGCTAGCCCCAAACCCACTCGGCTAGACCCAATCCCACTCGGCTGGACCCATACCCACTCGGCTAGACCCAAACCCACTCGGCTGCACGCAAACCCACTCGGCTGGACCCAAACCCGCTCGGCTAGACCCAACCCCACTCGGCTAGACCCAACCCCACTCGGCTAGACCCAAACCCACTCGGCTAGACCCAAACCCACTCGGCTAGACCCAAACGCACTCCGCTAGACCAAAACCCACTCAGCTAGACCCAAACCCACTCGGCTAGACCCAAACCCACTCGGCTAGACCCAAACTTACTCGGCTAGACCCAAACCCACTCGGCTAGACCCAATCCCACTCGGCTCGACCCAAACCCACTCGGCTAGACCCAAACCCACTCGGCTAGACCCAAACCCACTCGGCAAGACCCAAACCCACTCGGCTAGAACCAAACCCACTCGGCTAGACCCAAACCCCTCGGCTAGACCCAAACCCACTCGGCTAGACCCAAACCCAATCGGCTAGACCCAAACCCACTCGGCTCGACCCAATCCCACTCGGCTAGACCCAAACCCACTCGGCTACACCCAAACCCACTCGGCTACACTCAAACCCACTCGGCGAGACCCAAACCCACTCGGCTAGACCCAAACCCACTCGGCTAGACCCAAACCCACTCGGCTAGACCCAAACGCACTCGGCTAGACCCAAACCCACTCCGCTAGACCCAATCCCACTCGGCTGGACCCACACCCACTCAGCCAGACCCAAACCCACTCGCCTACACCTCAAACCCACTCGGCTAGACCCAAACCCGCTCGGCTAGACACAAGCCCACTCGGCTAGACCCAAACCCACTCGGCTGGACCCAAACCCATTCGGCTATACCCAAACCCACTCGGCTAGACCCAAACCCACTCGGCTAGACCCAAACCCACTCGGCTAGACCCAAACCCACTCGGCTAGACCCAAACCCACTCGGCTAGACCCAAACCCACTCGGCTAGACCCAAACCCACTCGGCTAGACCCAAACCCACTCGGCTAGATCCAAACCCACTCGGCTAGACCCAAACCCACTCGGCTAGACCCAAACCCACTCGGCTAGACCCAAACCCACTCGGCTAGACCCAAACCCAATCGGCTAGACCCAAACCCACTCGGCTAGACCCAAACCCACTCGGCTAGACACAAACCCACTCGGCTAGACCCAAACCCAATCCGCTAGACCCAAACCCACTCGGCTAGACCCAAACCCACTCGGCCAGACCCAAACCCACTCGGCTAGACCCAAACCCACTCGGCTAGACCCAAACCCACTCCGCTAGACCAAAACCCACTCAGCTAGACCCAAACTTACTCGGCTAGAGCCAAACCCACTCGACTAGACCCAAACCCACTCGGCTAGACCCAAACCCACTCGGTTAGACCCAATCCCACTCGGCTACTCTCAAACCCACTCGGCGAGACCCAAACCCACTCGGCTAGACCCAAACCCACTCGGCTAGACCCAAACCCACTCGGCTAGACACAAACCCACTCGGTTAGACCCAAACCGACTCGGCTAGACCCAAACTCACTCGGCTAGACCCTAACCCACTCGGCTACACCCAAACCCACTCGGCGAGACCCAAACCCACTCGGCTTGACCCAAACCCACTCGGCTAGACCCAAACCCACTCGGCTAGACCCAAACCCACTCGGCTAGACCCAAACCCACTCGGCTAGGCCCAAACCCACTCGGCTAGACCCAAACCCCCTCGGCTAGACCCAAACCCACTCGGCTAGACCCAAACCCACTCGGCTAGACCCAAACCCACTCGGCTCGACCCAATCCCACTCGGCTTGACCCAAACCCACTCGGCTACACCCAAACCCACTCGGCTAGACCCAAACCCACTCGGCTAGACCCAAACCCACTCCGCTAGACCAAAACCCACTCAGCTAGACCCAAACTTACTCGGCTAGACCCAAACCCAATCGGCTAGACCCAAACCCACTCGGCTAGACCGAAACCCACTTGGCTAGACCCAAACCCACTCCGCCAGACCCAAACCCACTCGGCTAGACCCAAACCCACTCGGCTAGACCCAAACCCACTCGGCTAGACCCAAACCCACTCGGCTAGACACAAACCCACTCGGTTAGACCCAAACCGACTCGGCTAGACCCAAACTCACTCGGCTAGACCCTAACCCACTCGGCTACACCCAAACCCACTCGGCGAGACCCAAACCCACTCGGCTTGACCCAAACCCACTCGGCTAGACCCAAACCCACTCGGCTAGACCCAAACCCACTCGGCTAGACCCAAACCCACTCGGCTAGGCCCAAACCCACTCGGCTAGACCCAAACCCCCTCGGCTAGACCCAAACCCACTCGGCTAGACCCAAACCCACTCGGCTAGACCCAAACCCACTCGGCTCGACCCAATCCCACTCGGCTTGACCCAAACCCACTCGGCTACACCCAAACCCACTCGGCTAGACCCAAACCCAATCGGCTAGACCCAAACCCACTCGGCTAGACCGAAACCCACTTGGCTAGACCCAAACCCACTCCGCCAGACCCAAACCCAATCGGCTAGACCCAAACCCACTCGGCTAGACCGAAACCCACTTGGCTAGACCCAAACCCACTCCGCCAGACCCAAACCCACTCGGCTAGACCCAAACCCACTCGGCTAGACCCAAACCCCCTCGGCTAGACCCAAACCCACTCGGCTAGACCCAAACCCACTCGGCTAGACCCAAACCCACTCGGCTCGACCCAATCCCACTCGGCTTGACCCAAACCCACTCGGCTGCACGCAAACCCACTCGGCTAGACCCAAACCCGCTCGGCTAGACCCAATCCCACTCGGCTAGACCCAACCCCACTCGGCTAGACCCAAACCCACTCGGCTAGACCCAAACCCACTCGGCTAGACCCAAACCCACTCCGCTAGACCAAAACCCACTCAGCTAGACCCAAACCCACTCGGCTAGACCCAAACCCACTCGGCTAGACGCAAACCCACTCGGCTAGACCCAAACCCACTCGGCTAGACCCAATCCCACTCGGCTCGACCCAAACCCACTCGGCTAGACCCAAACCCACTCGGGGGCACGCAAACCCACTCGGCTAGACCCAAACACGCTCGGCTAGACCCAAGCCCACTCGGCTAAACCCGAACCCACTCGGCTAGACCCAAACCCACTCGGCTAGACCCAAACCCACTCGGCTAGACCCGAACCCACTCGGCAAGACCCAAACCCACTCGGCTAGTACCAAACCCACTCGGCTAGACCCAAACCCCTCGGCTAGACCCAAACCCACTCGGCTAGACCCAAACCCAATCGGCTAGACCCAAACCCACTCGGCTCGACCCAATCCCACTCGGCTAGACCCAAACCCACTCGGCTACACCCAAACCCACTCGGCTACACTCAAACCCACTCGGCGAGACCCAAACCCACTCGGCTAGACCCAAACCCACTCGGCTAGACCCAAACCCACTCGGCTGGACCCAAATGCACTCGGCTAGACCCAAACCCACTCCGCTAGACCCAATCCCACTCGGCTGGACCCACACCCACTCAGCTAGACCCAAACCCACTCGCCTACACCCCAAACCCACTCGGCTAGACCCAAACCCGCTCGGCTAGACACAAGCCCACTCGGCTAGATCCAAACCCACTCGGCTGGACCCAAACCCATTCGGTTAGACCCAAACCCACTCGGCTAGACCCAAACCCACTCGGCTAGACCCAAACCCACTCGGCTAGACCCAAACCCACTCGGCTAGACCCAAACCCACTCCGCTAGACCAAAACCCACTCAGCTAGACCCAAACCCACTCGGCTAGACCCAAACCCACTCGGCTAGACCCAAACCCACTCGGCTAGACCCAAACCCACTCGGCTAGACCCAATCCCACTCGGCTCGACCCAAACCCACTCGGCTAGACCCAAACCCACTCGGGGGCACGCAAACCCACTCGGCTAGACCCAAACACGCTCGGCTAGACCCAAGCCCACTCGGCTAAACCCGAACCCACTCGGCTAGTCCCAAACCCACTCGGCTAGACCCAAACCCACTCGGCTAGACCCGAACCCACTCGGCAAGACCCAAACCCACTCGGCTAGAACCAAACCCACTCGGCTAGACCCAAACCCCTCGGCTAGACCCAAACCCACTCGGCTAGACCCAAACCCAATCGGCTAGACCCAAACCCACTCGGCTCGACCCAATCCCACTCGGCTAGACCCAAACCCACTCGGCTACACCCAAACCCACTCGGCTACACTCAAACCCACTCGGCGAGACCCAAACCCACTCGGCTAGACCCAAACCCACTCGGCTAGACCCAAACCCACTCGGCTAGACCCAAACGCACTCGGCTAGACCCAACCCCACTCCGCTAGACCCAATCCCACTCGGCTGGACCCACACCCACTCAGCTAGACCCAAACCCACTCGCCTACACCCCAAACCCACTCGGCTAGACCCAAACCCGCTCGGCTAGACACAAGCCCACTCGGCTAGATCCAAACCCACTCGGCTGGACCCAAACCCATTCGGTTAGACCCAAACCCACTCTGCTAGACCCAAACCCACTCGGCTAGACCCAAACCCACTCGGCTAGACCCAAACCCACTCGGCTAGACCCAAACCCACTCCGCTAGACCAAAACCCACTCAGCTAGACCCAAACCCACTCGGCTAGACCCAAACCCACTCGGCTAGACCCAAACCCACTCGGCTAGACACAAACCCACTCGGCTAGACCCAATCCCACTCGGCTCGACCCAAACCCACTCGGCTAGACCCAAACCCACTCGGGGGCACGCAAACCCACTCGGCTAGACCCAAACACGCTCGGCTAGACCCAAGCCCACTCGGCTAAACCCGAACCCACTCGGCTAGACCCAAACCCACTCGGCTAGACCCAAACCCACTCGGCTAGACCCGAACCCACTCGGCAAGACCCAAACCCACTCGGCTAGAACCAAACCCACTCGGCTAGACCCAAACCCCTCGGCTAGACCTAAACCCACTCGGCTAGACCCAAACCCAATCGGCTAGACCCAAACCCACTCGGCTCGACCCAATCCCACTCGGCTAGACCCAAACCCACTCGGCTACACCCAAACCCACTCGGCTACACTCAAACCCACTCGGCGAGACCCAAACCCACTCGGCTAGACCCAAACCCACTCGGCTAGACCCAAACCCACTCGGCTAGACCCAAACGCACTCGGCTAGACCCAAACCCACTCCGCTAGACCCAATCCCACTCGGCTGGACCCACACCCACTCAGCTAGACCCAAACCCACTCGCCTACACCCCAAACCCACTCGGCTAGACCCAAACCCGCTCGGCTAGACACAAGCCCACTCGGCTAGATCCAAACCCACTCGGCTGGACCCAAACCCATTCGGCTAGACCCAAACCCACTTGGCTAGACCCAAACCCACTCGACTAGACCCAAACCCACTCGGCTAGACCCAAACCCACTCGGGGGCACGCAAACCCACTCGGCTAGACCCAAACACGCTCGGCTAGACCCAAGCCCACTCGGCTAAACCCGAACCCACTCGGCCAGACCCAAACCCACTCGGCTAGACCCAAACGCACTCAGCTAGACCCAAACCCACTCGGCTAGACCCAAACCCACTCGGCTAGACCCAAACCCACTCGGCTAGACACAAACCCACTCGGCTAGACCCAATCCCACTCGGCTCGACCCAAACCCACTCGGCTAGACCCAAACCCACTCGGGGGCACGCAAACCCACTCGGCTAGACCCAAACACGCTCGGCTAGACCCAAGCCCACTCGGCTAAACCCGAACCCACTCGGCTAGACCCAAACCCACTCGGCTAGACCCAAACCCACTCGGCTAGACCCGAACCCACTCGGCAAGACCCAAACCCACTCGGCTAGAACCAAACCCACTCGGCTAGACCCAAACCCCTCGGCTAGACCTAAACCCACTCGGCTAGACCCAAACCCAATCGGCTAGACCCAAGCCCACTCGGCTAAACCCGAACCCACTCGGCCAGACCCAAACCCACTCGGCTAGACCCAAACGCACTCAGCTAGACCCAAACCCACTCGGCTAGACCCAAACCCACTCGGCTAGACCCAAACCCACTCGGCTAGACACAAACCCACTCGGCTAGACCCAATCCCACTCGGCTCGACCCAAACCCACTCGGCTAGACCCAAACCCACTCGGGGGCACGCAAACCCACTCGGCTAGACCCAAACACGCTCGGCTAGACCCAAGCCCACTCGGCTAAACCCGAACCCACTCGGCTAGACCCAAACCCACTCGGCTAGACCCAAACCCACTCGGCTAGACCCGAACCCACTCGGCAAGACCCAAACCCACTCGGCTAGAACCAAACCCACTCGGCTAGACCCAAACCCCTCGGCTAGACCTAAACCCACTCGGCTAGACCCAAACCCAATCGGCTAGACCCAAACCCACTCGGCTCGACCCAATCCCACTCGGCTAGACCCAAACCCACTCGGCTACACCCAAACCCACTCGGCTACACTCAAACCCACTCGGCGAGACCCAAACCCACTCGGCTAGACCCAAACCCACTCGGCTAGACCCAAACCCACTCGGCTAGACCCAAACGCACTCGGCTAGACCCAAACCCACTCCGCTAGACCCAATCCCACTCGGCTGGACCCACACCCACTCAGCTAGACCCAAACCCACTCGCCTACACCCCAAACCCACTCGGCTAGACCCAAACCCGCTCGGCTAGACACAAGCCCACTCGGCTAGATCCAAACCCACTCGGCTGGACCCAAACCCATTCGGTTAGACCCAAACCCACTCCGCTAGACCAAAACCCACTCAGCTAGACCCAAACCCACTTGGCTAGACCCAAACCCACTCGACTAGACCCAAACCCACTCGGCTAGACCCAAACCCACTCGGTTAGACCCAATCCCACTCGGCTACACGCAAACCCACTCGGCGAGACCCAAACCCACTCGGCTAGACCCAAACCCACTCGGCTAGACCCAAACCCACTCGGCTAGACACAAACCCACTCGGTTAGACCCAAACCGACTCGGCTAGACCCAAACCCACTCGGCTAGACCCTAACCCACTCGGCTACACCCAAACCCACTCGGCGAGACCCAAACCCACTCGGCTTGACCCAAACCCACTCGGCTAGACCCAAACCCACTCGGCTAGACCCAAACCCACTCGGCTAGACCCAAACCCACTCGGCTAGACCCAAACCCCCTCGGCTAGACCCAAACCCACTCGGCTAGACCCAAACCCACTCGGCTAGACCCAAACCCACTCGGCTCGACCCAATCCCACTCGGCTTGACCCAAACCCACTCGGCTACACCCAAACCCACTTGGCTAGACCCAAACCCAATCGGCTAGACCCAAACCCACTCGGCTAGACCCAAACCCACTCGGCTAGACCCAAACCCACTCCGCCAGACCCATACCAACTCGGCTAGACCCAAACCCACTCGGCTAGACCCAACCCCACTCGGCTAGACCCAAACCCACTCGGCTAGACCCAAACCCACTCGGCGAGACCCAAACCCACTCGGCTAGACCCAAACCCACTCGGCTAGACCCAAACCCACTCGGCTAGACCCAAACCCTCTCGGCTAGCCCCAAACCCACTGGGCTAGACCCAATCCCACTCGGCTGGACCCATACCCACTCGGCTAGACCCAACCCACTCGGCTGCACGCAAACCCACTCGGCTAGACCCAAACCCGCTCGGCTAGACCCAATCCCACTCGGCTAGACCCAAACCCACTCGGCTAGACCCAAACCGACTCGGCTAGACCCAAACCCACTCGGCTAGACCCAAACCCACACGGCTAGACACAAACCCACTCGGCTAGACCCAAAACGACTCGGCTAGACCCAAACCCACTCGGCTAGACCCTAACCCACTCGGCTACACCCAAACCCACTCGGCTACACCCAAACCCACTCGGTTAGACCAAACCCACTCGGCTAGACCCAAACCCACTCGGCTAGACCCAAACCCACTCGGCAAGACCCAAACCCACTCGGCTAGAACCAAAGCCACTCGGCTAGACCCAAACCCCTCGGCTAGCCCCAAACCCACTCGGCTAGACCCAAACCCAATCGGCTAGACCCAAACCCACTCGGCTCGACCCAATCCCACTCGGCTAGACCCAAACCCACTCGGCTACACCCAAACCCACTCGGCTACACTCAAACCCACTCGGCGAGACCCAAACAAACTCGGCTAGACCCAAACCCACTCGTCTAGACCCAAACCCACTCGGTTAGACCAAACCCACTCGGCTAGACCCAAACCCACTCGGCTAGACCCAAACCCACTCGGCAAGACCCAAACCCACTCGGCTAGAACCAAAGCCACTCGGCTAGACCCAAACCCCTCGGCTAGCCCCAAACCCACTCGGCTAGACCCAAACCCAATCGGCTAGACCCAAACCCACTCGGCTCGACCCAATCCCACTCGGCTAGACCCAAACCCACTCGGCTACACCCAAACCCACTCGGCTACACTCAAACCCACTCGGCGAGACCCAAACAAACTCGGCTAGACCCAAACCCACTCGGCTAGAAGCAAACCCACTCGGCTGGACCCAAACGCACTCGGCTAGACCCAAACCCACTCCGCTAGACCCAATCCCACTCGGCTGGACCCACACCCACTCAGCTAGACCCAAACCCACTCGGCTACACCCCAAACCCACTCGGCTAGACCCAAACCCGCTCGGCTAGACACAAGCCCACTCGGCTAGACCCAAACCCACTCGGCTGGACCCAAACCCATTCGGCTAGACCCAAACCCACTCGGCGAGACCCAAACCCAATCGGGTGAACCCAAACCCACTCGGCTAGACCCAAAGGCACTCGGCTAGACCCAAACCCTCTCGGCTAGCCCCAAACCCACTCGGCTAGACCCAATCCCACTCGGCTGGACCCATACCCACTCGGCTAGACCCAAACCCACTCGGCTGCACGCAAACCCACTCGGCTAGACCCAAACCCGCTCGGCTTGACACAATTCCACTCGGCTAGACCCAAACCCACTCGGCTAGACCCAAACCGACTCGGCTAGACCCAAACCCACTCGGCTAGACCCAAACCCACACGGCTAGACACAAACCCACTCGGCTAGACCCAAACCGACTCGGCTAGACCCAAACCCACTCGGCTAGACCCTAACCCACTCGGCTACACCCTAACCCACTCGGCGAGACCCAAACCCACTCGGTTAGACCCAAACCCACTCGGCTAGACCCAAACCCACTCGGCTAGACCCAAACCCACTCGGCAAGACCCAAACCCACTCGGCTAGAACCAAACCCACTCGGCTAGACCCAAACCCCTCGGCTAGACCCAAACCCACTCGGCTAGACCCAAACCCAATCGGCTAGACCCAAACCCACTCGGCTCGACCCAATCCCACTCGGCTAGACCCAAACCCACTCGGCTACACCCAAACCCACTCGGCTACACTCAAACCCACCCGGCGAGACCCAAACCCACTCGGATAGACCCAAACCCACTCGGCTAGACCCAAACCCACTCGGCTAGACCCAAACGCACTCGGCTAGACCCAAACCCACTCCGCTAGACCCAATCCCACTCGGGTGGACCCACACCCACTCAGCTAGACCCAAACCCACTCGGCTAGACCCAAACCCAATCGGCTAGACCCAAACCCACTCGGCTAGACCCAAACCCACTCGGCTAGACACAAACCCACTCGGCTAGACCCAAACCCAATCCGCTAGACCCAAACCCACTCGGCTAGACCCAAACCCACTCTGCTAGACCAAAACCCACTCAGCTAGACCCAAACCCACTCGGCTAGACCCAAACCCACTCCACTAGACCCAAACCCACTCGGCTAGGCCCAAACCCACTCGGTTAGACCCAATCCCACTCGGCTACACTCAAACCCACTCGGCGATACCCAAACCCACTCGGCTAGACCCAAACCCAATCGGCTAGACCCAAACCCACTCGGCTAGACACAAACCCACTCGGTTAGACCCAAACCGACTCGGCTAGACCCAAACCCACTCGGCTAGACCCTAACCCACTCGGCTACACCCAAACCCACTCGGCTAGACCCAAACCCCCTCGGCTAGACCCAAACCCACTCGGCTAGACCCAAACCCACTCGGCTAGACACAAACCCACTCGGCTCGACCCAATCCCACTCGGCTTGACACAAACACACTCGGCTGCACCCAAACCCACTTGGCTAGACCCAAACCCAATCGGCTAGACCCAAACCCACTCGGCTAGACCCAATCCCACTCGGCTGGACCCATACCCACTCGGCTAGACCCAAACCCACTCGGCTGCACGCAAACCCACTCGGCTAGACCCAAACCCGCTGGGCTAGACCCAATCCCACTCGGCTAGACCCAAACCCACTCGGCTAGACCCAAACCCACTCGGCTAGACCCAAACCCACTCGGCAAAACCCAAACCCACACGGCTAGACACAAACCCACTCGGCTAGACCCAAACCCACTCGGCTAGACCCAAACCCACTCGGCTAGACCCAAACGCACTCGGCTAGACCCAAACCCACCCCGCTACACCCAATCCCACTCGGCTGGACCCACACCCACTCAGCTAGACCCAAACCCACTCGGCTAGACCCAAACCCACTCGGCTAGACCCAAACCCCCTCGGCTAGACCCAAACCCCCTCGGCTAGACCCAAACCCAATCGGCTAGACCCAAACCCACTCGGCTCGACCCAATCCCACTCGGCTTGACCCAAACCCACTCGGCTACACCCAAACCCACTCGGCTAGATCCAAACCCAATCGGCTAGACCCAAACCCACTCGGCTAGACGCAAACCCACTCGGCTCGACCCAATCCCACTCGGCTTGACCCAAACCCACTCGGCTACACCCAAACCCACTCGGCTAGATCCAACCCCAATCGGCTAGACCCAAACCCACTCGGCTAGACCCAAACCCACTCGGCTAGACCCAAACCCACTCCGCTAGACCCATACCAACTCCGCTAGACCCAAACCCGCTCGGCTAAACCCAACCCCACTCGGCTAGACCCAAACCCACTCGGCTAGACGCAAACCCACTCGGCTAGACGCAAACCGACTCGGCTACACCCAAACCCACTCGGCTAGACCCAAACCCACTCGGCTAGACCCAAACCCACTCGGCTACACGCAAACCCACTCGGCTAGACCCAAACATGCTCGGCTAAACCCAACCCCACTCGGCTAGACCCAAACCCACTCGGCTAGACCCAAACCCACTCGGCTAGACGCAAACCGACTCGGCTACACCCAAACCCACTCGGCTAGACCCTAACCCACTCGGCTCGACCCAAACCCACTCGGCTAGACCCAAACCCACTCGGCTAGACCCAAACCCACTCGGCTAGACCCAAACCCACTCGGCTAGACCCAAACCCACTCGGCGAGACCCAAACCCACTCGGCTAGACCCAAACCCACTCGGCTAGACCCAAACCCAATCGGCTAGACCCAAGCCCACTCGGCTAGACCCAAACCCACTCGGCTAGACCCACACCCACTCGGCTAGACCCAAACCTACTCGGGTAGACCCAAACCCACTCGGCTAGACACAAACCCACTCGGCTAGTCCGAAACCCAATCCGCTAGACCCAAACCCACTCGGCTAGACCCAAACCCACTCGGCTGGACCCAAATCCACTCGGCTAGACCCAAACCCACTCGGCTAGACCCAAACCCACTCCGCTAGACGAAAACCCACTCAGCTAGACCCAAACCCACTCGGCGAGATCCAAACCCACTCGGCTAGACCCAAACCCACTCGGCTAGACCCAAACCCATTCGGCTAGACCCAATCCCACTCGGCTGGACCCAAACCCACTCGGCTAGACCCAAACCCACTCGGCTGCATGCAAACCCACTTGGCTAGACCCAAACCCACTCGGCTAGACCCAAACCCACTCGGCTAGGCGCAATCCCACTCGGCTGGACACAAACCCACTCGGCTAGACACAAACCCACTCGGCTAGACCCAAACCCAATCCGCTAGACCCAAACCCACTCGGCTAGACCCAAACCCACTCGGCTAGACCCAAACCCACTCGGCTAGACCCAAACCCACTCGGCTAGACCCAAACCCACTCCGCTAGACGAAAACCCCACTCAGCTGGACCCAAACCCACTCGGCGAGACCCAAACCCACTCGGCTAGACCCAAACCCACTCGGCTAGACCCAAACCCATTCGGCTAGACCCAATCCCACTCGGCTGGACCCAAACCCACTCGGCTAGACCCAAACCCACTCGGCTGCATGCAAACCCACTTGGCTAGACCCAAACCCACTCGGCTAGACCCAAACCCACTCGGCTAGGCCCAATCCCACTCGGCTGGACCCAAACCCACTCGGCTAGACCCAAACCCACTCGGCTGCACGCAAACCCACTCGGCTAGACCCAAACCCGCTCGGCTAGACCCAAGCCCGCTCGGCTAGACCCAAACCCACTCGGCTAGACCCAAACCCACTCGGCTAGACCCAAACCGACTCGTCTAGACCCAAACCCACTCGGCTAGACACAAACCCACTCGGCTAGACCCAAACCGACTCGGCTAGACCCAAACCCACTCGGCTAGACCCTAATCCACTCGGCTACACCCAAACCCACTCGGCGAGACCCAAACCCACTCGGCTACACCCAAACCCACTCGGCTAGACCCAAACCCACTCGGCTAGACCCAAACCCACTCGGCTAGACCCAAACCCACTCGGCTAGACACAAACCCACTCGGCTAGACCCAAACCCCCTCGGCTAGACCCAAACCCACTCGGCTAGACCCAAACCCACTCGGCTAGACACAAACCCACTCGGCTCGACCCAATCCCACTCGGCTTGACCCAAACCCACTCGGCTACACCCAAACCCACTCGGCTAGACCCAAACCCAATCGGCTAGACGCAAACCCACTCGGCTAGACCCAAACCCACTCGGCTAGACCCAAACCCACTCCGCCAGACCCATACCAACTCGGCTAGACCCAAACCCACTCGGCTAGACCCAACCCCACTCGGCTAGACCCAAACCCACTCGGCTAGACCCAAACCCACTCGGCGAGACCCAAACCCACTCGGCTAGACCCAAACCCACTCGGCTGGACTCAAACCCACTCGGCTGGACCCAAACCCACTCGGCTAGACGCAAACCCACTCGGCTAGACCCAAACCCACTCGGCTAGACACAAACCCACTCGGCTCGACGCAAACCGACTCGGCTAGACCCAAACCCACTCGGCTAGACCCAAACCCACTCGGCTACACCCAAACCCACTCGGCTAGATCCAAACCCAATCGGCTAGACCCAAACCCACTCGGCTAGACCCAAACCCACTCGGCTAGACCCAAACCCACTCCGCTAGACCCATACCAACTCCGCTAGACCCAAACCCGCTCGGCTAAACCCAACCCCACTCGGCTAGACCCAAACCCACTCGGCTAGACCCAAACCCACTCGGCTAGACGCAAACCGACTCGGCTACACCCAAACGCACTCGGCTAGACCCAAACCCACTCGGCTAGACCCAAACCCACTCGGCTACACGCAAACCCACTCGGCTAGACCCAAACCCGCTCGGCTAAACCCAACCCCACTCGGCTAGACCCAAACCCACTCGGCTAGACCCAAACCCACTCGGCTAGACGCAAACCGACTCGGCTACACCCAAACCCACTCGGCTAGACCCTAACCCACTCGGCTAGACCCAAACCCACTCGGCTAGACCCAAACCCACTCGGATAGACCCAAACCCACTCGGCTAGACCCAAACCCACTCCGCTAAACCCAAACCCACTCGGCTAGACCCTAACCCACTCGGCTAAACCCAAACCCACTCGGCTAGACCCAAACCCACTCGGCTAGACCCAAACCCACTCGGCTAGACCCAAACCCACTCGGCTACACCCAAACCCACTCTGCTAGACCCAAACCCACTCGGCTAGACCCAAACCCACTCGGCTAGACCCAAACCCACTCGGCTAGACCCAAACCCACTCGGCTAGACCCAAACCCACTCGGCTACACCCAAACCCACTCGGCTCGACCCAAACCCACTCGGCTAGACCCAAACCCACTCGGCTAGACCCAAACCCACTCGGCTAGACCCAAACCCACTCGGCTAGACCCAAACCCAATAGGCGAGACCCAAACCCACTCGGCTAGACCCAAACCCACTCGGCTAGACCCAAACCCAATCGGCTAGACCCAAGCCCACTCGGCTAGACCCAAACCCACTCGGCTAGACCCACACCCACTCGGCTAGACCCAAACCTACTCGGGTAGACCCAAACCCACTCGGCTAGACACAAACCCACTCGGCTAGACCCAAACCCAATCCGCTAGACCCAAACCCACTCGGCTAGACCCAAACCCACTCGGCTAGACCCAAACCCACTCGGCTAGACCCAAACCCACTCGGCTAGACCCAAACCCACTCCGCTAGACGAAAACCCACTCAGCTAGACCCAAACCCACTCGGCGAGACCCAAACCCACTCGGCTAGACCCAAACCCACTCGGCTAGACCCAAACCCATTCGGCTAGACCCAATCCCACTCGGCTGGACCCAAACCCACTCGGCTAGACCCAAACCCACTCGGCTGCATGCAAACCCACTTGGCTAGACACAAACCCACTCGGCTAGACCCAAACCCACTCGGCTAGGCCCAATCCCACTCGGCTGGACCCAAACCCACTCGGCTAGACCCAAACCCACTCGGCTGCACGCAAACCCACTCGGCTAGACCCAAACCCGCTCGGCTAGACCCAAGCCCGCTCGGCTAGACCCAAACCCCCTCGGCTAGACCCAAACCCACTCGGCTAGACCCAAACCGACTCGTCTAGACCCAAACCCACTCGGCTAGACACAAACCCACTCGGCTAGACCCAAACCGACTCGGCTAGACCCAAACCCACTCGGCTAGACCCTAATCCACTCGGCTACACCCAAACCCACTTGGCGAGACCCAAACCCACTCGGCTACACGCAAACCCACTCGGCTAGACCCAATCCCACTCGGCTAGACCCAAACCCACTCGGCTAGACCCAAACCCACTCGGCTAGACCCAAACCCACTCGGCTAGACCCAAACCCCCTCGGCTAGACCCAAACCCACTCGGCTAGACCCAAACCCACTCGGCTATACCCAAACCCACTCGGCTCGACCCAATCCCACTTGGCTTGACCCAAACCCACTCGGCCAGACCCAAACCCACTCGGCTAGACCCAAACCCACTCGGCTAGACCCAAACCCACTCGGCTAGACCCAAACACACTCGGCTAGACCCAAACCCACTCGGCGAGACCCAAACCCACTCGGCTAGACCCAAACCCATTCGGCTAGACCCAAACCCAATCGGCTAGACCCAAGCCCACTCGGCTAGACCCAAACCCCACTCGGCTTGACCCAAACCCACTCGGCTAGACTCAAACCCACTCGGCTAGACCCAAACCCACTCGGCTAGATCCAAACCCACTCGGCTAGACCCAAACCCACTCGGCGAGACCCAAACCCACTCGGCTAGACCCAAACCCACTCGGCTAGACCCAAACCCAATCGGCTAGACCCAAACCCACTCGGCTAGACTCAAACCCACTCGGCTAGACCCAAACCCAATCGGCTAGACCCAAGCCCACTCGGCTAGACCCAAACCCACTCGGCTGGACCCACACCCACTCGGCTAGACCCAAACCTACTCGGGCAGACCCAAACCCACTCGGCTAGACACAAACCCACTCGGCTAGACCCAAACCCAATCCGCTAGACCCAAACCCACTCGGCTAGACCCAAACCCACTCGGTTAGACCCAAACCCCCTCGGCTAGACCCAAACCCACTCGGCTAGACCCAAACCCACTCGGCTAGACCCAAACCCACTCGGCTCGACCCAATCCCACTCGGCTTGACCCAAACCCACTCGGCTAGACCCAAACCCACTCGGCTAGACCCAAACCCACTCGGCTAGACCCAAACCCACTCGGCTAGACCCAAACCCACTCGGCTCGACCCAAACCCACTCGGCTAGACCCAAACCCACTCGGCTAGACCCAAACCCACTCGGCTAGACCCAAACCCACTCGGCGAGACCCAAACCCACTCGGCTAGACCCAAACCCACTCGGCTAGACCCAAACCCAATCGGCTAGACCCAAGCCCACTCGGCTAGACCCAAACCCACTCGGCTAGACCCACACCCACTCGGCTAGACCCAAACCTACTCGGGTAGACCCAAACCCACTCGGCTAGACACAAACCCACTCGGCTAGACCCAAACCCAATCCGCTAGACCCAAACCCACTCGGCTAGACCCAAACCCACTCGGTTAGACCCAAACCCCCTCGGCTAGACCCAAACCCACTCGGCTAGACCCAAACCCACTCGGCTAGACCCAAACCCACTCGGCTCGACCCAATCCCACTCGGCTTGACCCAAACCCACTCGGCTAGACCCAAACCCACTCGGCTAGACCCAAACCCACTCGGCTAGACCCAAACCCACTCGGCTAGACCCAAACCCACTCGGCTCGACCCAAACCCACTCGGCTAGACCCAAACCCACTCGGCTAGACCCAAACCCACTCGGCTAGACCCAAACCCACTCGGCGAGACCCAAACCCACTCGGCTAGACCCAAACCCACTCGGCTAGACCCAAACCCAATCGGCTAGACCCAAGCCCACTCGGCTAGACCCAAACCCACTCGGCTAGACCCACACCCACTCGGCTAGACCCAAACCTACTCGGGTAGACCCAAACCCACTCGGCTAGACACAAACCCACTCGGCTAGACCCAAACCCAATCCGCTAGACCCAAACCCACTCAGCTAGACCCAAACCCACTCGGCTGGACCCAAACCCACTCGGCTAGACCCAAACCCACTCCGCTAGACCCAAACCCACTCCGCTAGACGAAAACCCACTCAGCTAGTCCCAAACCCACTCGGCTAGACCCAAACCCACTCGGCTAGACCCAAACCCACTCGGCTAGACCCAAACCCACTCGGCTAGACCCAATCCCACTCGGCTGGAACCAAACCCACTCGGCTAGACCCAAACCCACTCGGCTGCATGCAAACCCACTCGGCTAGACCCAAACCCACTCGGCTAGACCCAAACCCACTCGGCTAGACCCAATCCCACTCGGCTGGACCCAAACCCACTCGGCTAGACCAAAACCCACTCGGCTGCACGCAAACCCACTCGGCTAGACCCAAACCCGCTCGGCTAGACCCAAGCCCACTCGGCTAGACACAAACCCACTCGGCTAGACGCAAACCGACTCGGCTAGACCCAAACCCAATCGGCTAGACCCTAATCCACTCGGCTACACCCAAACCCACTCGGCGAGACCCAAACCCACTCGGCTAGACACAAACCCACTCGGCTAGACCCAAACCCACTCGGCTAGACCCAAACCCAATCGGCTAGACCCAAACCCACTCGGCTAGACCCAAACCCACTCGGCTAGACCCAAACCCCCTCGGCTAGACCCAAACCCACTCGGCTAGACCCATACCAACTCGGCTAGACCCAAACCCACTCGGCTCGACCCAATCCCACTCGGCTACACCCAAACCCACTCGGCGAGACCCAAACCCACTCGGCTAGACCCAAACCCACTCGGCTACACGCAAACCAACTCGGCTAGACCCAAACCCGCTCGGCTAGACCCAACCCCACTCGGCTAGACGCAAACCCACTCGGCTAGACCCAAACCCACTCGGCTAGACGCAAACCGACTCGGCTACACCCAAACCCACTCGGCTAGACCCAAACCCACTCGGCTAGACCCAATCCCACTCGGCTGGACCCAAACCCACTCGGCTAGACCCAAACCCACTCGGCTGCACGCAAACCCACGCGGCTAGACCCAAACCCGCTCGGCTAGACCCAAGCCCACTCGGCTAGACCCAAACCCACTCGGCTAGACCCAAACCCACTCGGCTAGACCCAAACCCACTCGGCTAGACACAAACCCACTCGGCTAGACACAAACCCACTCGGCTAGACGCAAACCGAATCGGCTAGACCCAAACCCACTCGGCTAGAACCTAACCCACTCGGCTACACCGAAACCCACTCGGCGACACCCTAACCCACTCGGCTAGACCAAAACCCACTCGGCTAGACCCAAACCCACTCGGCTAGACCCAAACCCACTCGGCTAGACCCAAACCCACTCGGCTAGACCCAAACCCACTCGGCTAGACCCAAACCCACTCGGCTAGACCCAAACCCACTCGGCGAGACCCAAACCCACTCGGCGAGACCCAAACCCACTCGGCTAGACCCAAACCCACTCGGCTAGACCCAAACCCAATCGGCTAGACCCAAGCCCACTCGGCTAGACCCAAACCCACTCGGCTAGACCCACACCCACTCGGCTAGACCCAAACCTACTCGGGTAGACCCAAACCCACTCGGCTAGACACAAACCCACTCGGCTAGACCCAAACCCAATCCGCTAGACCCAAACCCACTCAGCTAGACCCAAACCCACTCGGCTGGACCCAAACCCACTCGGCTAGACCCAAACCCACTCCGCTAGACCCAAACCCACTCCGCTAGACGAAAACCCACTCAGCTAGTCCCAAACCCACTCGGCTAGACCCAAACCCACTCGGCTAGACCCAAACCCACTCGGCTAGACCCAAACCCACTCGGCTAGACCCAATCCCACTCGGCTGGAACCAAAGCCACTCGGCTGGAACCAAACCCACTCGGCTAGTCCGAAACCCACTCGGCTGCATGCAAACCCACTCGGCTAGACCCAAACCCACTCGGCTAGACCCAAACCCACTCGGCTAGACCCAATCCCACTCGGCTGGACCCAAACCCACTCGGCTAGACCAAAACCCACTCGGCTGCACGCAAACCCACTCGGCTAGACCCAAACCCGCTCGGCTAGACCCAAGCCCACTCGGCTAGACACAAACCCACTCGGCTAGACGGAAACCGACTCGGCTAGACCCAAACCCAATCGGCTAGACCCTAATCCACTCGGCTACACCCAAACCCACTCGGCGAGACCCAAACCCACTCGGCTAGACACAAACCCACTCGGCTAGACCCAAACCCACTCGGCTAGACCCAAACCCACTCGGCTAGACCCAAACCCACTCGGCTAGACCCAAACCCACTCGGCTAGACCCAAACCCCCTCGGCTAGACCCAAACCCACTCGGCTAGACCCATACCAACTCGGCTAGACCCAAACCCACTCGGCTCGACCCAATCCCACTCGGCTACACCCAAACCCACTCGGCGAGACCCAAACCCACTCGGCTAGACCCAAACCCACTCGGCTACACGCAAACCAACTCGGCTAGACCCAAACCCGCTCGGCTAGACCCAACCCCACTCGGCTAGACGCAAACCCACTCGGCTAGACCCAAACCCACTCGGCTAGACGCAAACCGACTCGGCTACACCCAAACCCACTCGGCTAGACCCAAACCCACTCGGCTAGACCCAATCCCACTCGGCTGGACCCAAACCCACTCGGCTAGACCCAAACCCACTCGGCTGCACGCAAACCCACGCGGCTAGACCCAAACCCGCTCGGCTAGACCCAAGCCCACTCG
This sequence comes from Raja brachyura, assembly GCA_963514005.1. The sequence goes on from CAUPSL010000968.1 coordinate 719,318, forward strand.
GCTAGACCCAAACCCACTCGGCTAGACCCAAACCCACTCGGCTAGACCCAAACCCACTCGGCTAGACACAAACCCACTCGGCTAGACACAAACCCACTCGGCTAGACGCAAACCGACTCGGCTAGACCCAAACCCACTCGGCTAGAACCTAACCCACTCGGCTACACCCAAACCCACTCGGCGACACCCTAACCCACTCGGCTAGACCCAAACCCACTCGGCTGCACGCAAACCCACGCGGCTAGACCCAAACCCGCTCGGCTAGACCCAAGCCCACTCGGCTAGACCCAAACCCACTCGGCTAGACCCAAACCCACTCGGCTAGACCCAAACCCACTCGGCTAGACACAAACCCACTCGGCTAGACACAAACCCACTCGGCTAGACGCAAACCGACTCGGCTAGACCCAAACCCACTCGGCTAGAACCTAACCCACTCGGCTACACCCAAACCCACTCGGCGACACCCTAACCCACTCGGCTAGACCAAAACCCACTCGGCTAGACCCAAACCCACTCGGCTAGACGCAAACCCACTCGGCTAGACCCAAACCCACTCGGCTAGACCCAAACCCACTCGGCTAGACCCAAACCCACTCGGCTAGACCCAAACCCACTCGGCGAGACCCAAACCCACTCGGCTAGACCCAAACCCACTCGGCTAGACTCAAACCCACTCGGCTAGACCCAAACCCAATCGGCTAGACCCAAGCCCACTCGGCTAGACCCAAACCCACTCGGCTGGACCCACACCCACTCGGCTAGACCCAAACCTACTCGGGCAGACCCAAACCCACTCGGCGAGACACAAACCCACTCGGCTAGACCCAAACCCAATCCGCTAGACCCAAACCCACTCGGCTAGACCCAAACCCACTCGGCTAGACCCAAACCCCCTCGGCTAGACCCAAACCCACTCGGCTAGACCCAAACCCACTCGGCTCGACCCAATCCCACTCGGCTTGACCCAAACCCACTCGTCTAGACCCAAACCCACTCGGCTAGACCCAAACCCACTCGGCTAGACCCAAACCCACTCGGCTAGACCCAAACCCACTCGGTTCGACCCAAACCCACTCGGCTAGACCCAAACACACTCGGCTAGACCCAAACCCACTCGGCTAGACCCAAACCCACTCGGCGAGACCCAAACCCACTCGGCTAGACCCAAACCCACTCGGCTGGACCCAAACCCAATCGGCTAGACCCAAGCCCACTCGGCTAGACCCAAACCCACTCGGCTAGACCCACACCCACTCGGCTAGACCCAAACCTACTCGGGTAGACCCAAACCCACTCGGCTAGACCCAAACCCACTCGGCTAGACCCAAACCCACTCGGCTAGACCCAATCCCACTCGGCTGGAACCAAACCCACTCGGCTAGACCCAAACCCACTCGGCTGCATGCAAACCCACTCGGCTAGACCCAAACCCACTCGGCTGGACCCACACCCACTCGGCTAGACCCAAACCTACTCGGGCAGACCCAAACCCACTCGGCTAGACACAAACCCACTCGGCTAGACCCAAACCCAATCCGCTAGACCCAAACCCACTCGGCTAGACCCAAACCCACTCGGCTAGACCCAAACCCCCTCGGCTAGACCCAAACCCACTCGGCTAGACCCAAACCCACTCGGCTAGACCCAAACCCACTCGGCTCGACCCAATCCCACTCGGCTTGACCCAAACCCACTCGGCTAGACCCAAACCCACTCGGCTAGACCCAAACCCACTCGGCTAGACCCAAACCCACTCGGCTAGACCCAAACCCACTCGGCTAGACCCAAACCCATTCGGCTAGACCCAATCCCAATCGGCTGGACCCAAACCCACTCGGCTAGACCCAAACCCACTCGGCTGCATGCAAACCCACTTGGCTAGACCCAAACCCACTCGGCTAGACCCAAACCCACTCGGCTAGGCCCAATCCCACTCGGCTGGACCCAAACCCACTCGGCTAGACCCAAACCCACTCGGCTGCACGCAAACCCACTCGGCTAGACCCAAACCCGCTCGGCTAGACCCAAGCCCGCTCGGCTAGACCCAAACCCCCTCGGCTAGACACAAACCCACTCGGCTAGACCCAAACCGACTCGTCTAGACCCAAACCCACTCGGCTAGACACAAACCCACTCGGTTAGACCCAAACCGACTCGGCTAGACCCAAACCCACTCGGCTAGACCCAGTCCACTCGGCTACACCCAAACCCACTCGGCGAGACCCAAACCCACTCGGCTACACGCAAACCCACTCGGCTAGACCCAAACCCACTCGGCTAGAACCAAACCCACTCGGCTAGACCCAAACCCACTCGGCTAGACCCAAACCCACTCGGCTAGACCCAAACCCCTTCGGCTAGACCCAAACCCACTCGGCTAGACCCAAACCCACTCGGCTATACCAAAACCCACTCGGCTCGACCCAATCCCACTTGGCTTGACCCAAACCCACTCGGCCAGACCCAAACCCACTCGGCTAGACCCAAACCCACTCGGCTAGACCCAAACCCACTCGGCTAGACCCAAACCCACTCGGCTAGACCCAAACCCACTCGGCTAGACCCAAACCCACTCGGCGAGACCCAAACCCACTTGGCTAGACCCAAACCCATTCGGCTAGACCCAAACCCAATCGGCTAGACCCAAGCCCACTCGGCTAGACCCAAACCCCACTCGGCTAGACCCAAACCCACTCGGCTAGACCCAAACCCACTCGGCTAGACCCAAACCCACTCGGCTAGACCCAAACCCACTCGGCAAGACCCAAACCCACTCGGCGAGACCCAAACCCACTCGGCTAGACCCAAACCCACTCGGCTCGACCCAAACCCAATCGGCTAGACCCAAACCCACTCGGCTAGACTCAAACCCACTCGGCTAGACCCAACCCCAATCGGCTAGCCCCAAGCCCACTCGGCTAGACCCAAACCCACTCGGCTGGACCCACACCCACTCGGCTAGACCCAAACCTACTCGGGCAGACCCAAACCCACTCGGCTAGACACAAACCCACTCAGCTAGACCCAAACCCAATCCGCTAGACCCAAACCCACTCGGCTAGACCCAAACCCACTCGGCTGGACCCACACCCACTCGGCTAGACCCAAACCTACTCGGGCAGACCCTAATCCACTCGGCTACACCCAAACCCACTCGGCGAGACCCAAACCCACTCGGCTACACGCAAACCCACTCGGCTAGACCCAAACCCACTCGGCTAGACCCAAACCCACTCGGCTAGACCCAAACCCACTCGGCTAGACCCAAACCCACTCGGATAGACCCAAACCCCTTCGGCTAGACCCAAACCCACTCGGCTAGACCCAAACCCACTCGGCTATACCAAAACCCACTCGGCTCGACCCAATCCCACTTGGCTTGACCCAAACCCACTCGGCCAGACCCAAACCCACTCGGCTAGACCCAAACCCACTCGGCTAGACCCAAACCCACTCGGCTAGACCCAAACCCACTCGGCTAGACCCAAACCCACTCGGCTAGACCCAAACCCACTCGGCGAGACCCAAACCCACTTGGCTAGACCCAAACCCATTCGGCTAGACCCAAACCCAATCGGCTAGACCCAAGCCCACTCGGCTAGACCCAAACCCCACTCGGCTAGACCCAAACCCACTCGGCTAGACCCAAACCCACTCGGCTAGACCCAAACCCACTCGGCTAGACCCAAACCCACTCGGCAAGACCCAAACCCACTCGGCGAGACCCAAACCCACTCGGCTAGACCCAAACCCACTCGGCTAGACCCAAACCCAATCGGCTAGACCCAAACCCACTCGGCTAGACTCAAACCCACTCGGCTAGACCCAAACCCAATCGGCTAGACCCAAGCCCACTCGGCTAGACCCAAACCCACTCGGCTGGACCCACACCCACTCGGCTAGACCCAAACCTACTGGGGCAGACCCAAACCCACTCGGCTAGACACAAACCCACTCAGCTAGACCCAAACCCAATCCGCTAGACCCAAACCCACTCGGCTAGACCCAAACCCACTCGGCTAGACCCAAACCCCCTCGGCTAGACCCAAACCCACTCGGCTAGACCCAAACCCACTCGGCTAGACCCAAACCCACTCGGCTCGACCCAATCCCACTCGGCTTGACCCAAACCCACTCGGCTAGACCCAAACCCACTCGGCTAGACCCAAACGCACTCGGCTAGACCCAAACCCACTCGGCTAGACCGAAACCCACTCGGCTCGACCCAAACCCACTCGGCTAGACCCAAACCCACTCGGCTAGACCCAAACCCACTCGGCTAGACCCAAACCCACTCGGCGAGACCCAAACCCACTCGGCTAGACCCAAACCCACTCGGCTAGACCCAAACCCAATCGGCTAGACCCAAGCCCACTCGGCTAGACCCAAACCCACTCGGCTAGACCCACACCCACTCGGCTAGACCCAAACCTACTCGGGTAGACCCAAACCCACTCGGCTAGACACAAACCCACTCGGCTAGACCCAAACCCAATCCGCTAGACCCAAACCCACTCAGCTAGACCCAAACCCACTCGGCTGCATGCAAACACACTCGGCTATACCCAAACCCACTCGGCTAGACCCAAACCCACTCGGCTAGACCCAATCCCACTCGGCTGGACCCAAACCCACTCGGCTAGACCAAAACCCACTCGGCTGCACGCAAACCCTCTCGGCTAGACCCAAACCCGCTCGGCTAGACCCAAGCCCACTCGGCTAGACACAAACCCACTCGGCTAGACGCAAACCGACTCGGCTAGACCCAAACCCAATCGGCTAGACCCTAATCCACTTGGCTACACCCAAACCCACTCGGCGAGACCCAAACCCACTCGGCTAGACACAAACCCACTCGGCTAGACCCAAACACACTCGGCTAGACCCAAACCCACTCGGATAGACCCAAACCCACTCGGCTAGACCCAAACCCACTCGGCTAGACCCAAACCCCCTCGGCTAGACCCAAACCCACTCGGCTAGACCCATACCAACTCGGCTAGACCCAAACCCACTCGGCTCGACCCAATCCCACTCGGCTACACCCAAACCCACTCGGCGAGACCCAAACCCACTCGGCTAGACCCAAACCCACTCGGCTACACGCAAACCAACTCGGCTAGACCCAAACCCGCTCGGCTAGACCCAACCCCACTCGGCTAGACGCAAACCCACTCGGCTAGACCCAAACCCACTCGGTTAGACGCAAACCGACTCGGCTACACCCAAAGCCACTCGGCTAGACCCAAACCCACTCGGCTAGACCCAATCCCACTCGGCTGGACCCAAACCCACTCGGCTAGGCCCAAACCCACTCGGCTGCACGCAAACCCACGCGGCTAGACCCAAACCCGCTCGGCTAGACCCAAGCCCACTCGGCTAGACCCAAACCCACTCGGCTAGACCCAAACCCACTCGGCTAGACCCAAACCCACTCGGCTAGACACAAACCCACTCGGCTAGACACAAACCCACTCGGCTAGACGCAAACCGACTCGGCTAGACCCAAACCCACTCGGCTAGAACCTAACCCACTCGGCTACACCCAAACCCACTCGGCGACACCCTAACCCACTCGGCTAGACCAAAACCCACTCGGCTAGACCCAAACCCACTCGGCTAGACCCAAACCCACTCGGCTAGACCCAAACCCACTCGGCTAGACCCAAACCCACTCGGCTAGACCCAAACCCACTCGGCTAGACCCAAACCCACTCGGCGAGACCCAAACCCACTCGGCTAGACCCAAACCCACTCGGCTAGACCCAAACCCAATCGGCCAGACCCAAACCCACTCGGCCAGACTCAAACCCAATCGGCTAGACCCAAACCCAATCGGCTAGACCCAAGCCCACTCGGCTAGACCCAAACCCACTCGGCTGGACCCACACCCACTCGGCTAGACCCAAACCTACTCGGGCAGACCCAAACCCACTCGGCTAGACCCAAACACACTCGGCTAGACCCAAACCCACTCGGCTCGACCCAAACCCACTCGGCTAGACCCAAACACACTCGGCTAGACCCAAACCCACTCGGCTAGACCCAAACCCACTCGGCGAGACCCAAACCCACTCGGCTAGACCCAAACCCACTCGGCTAGACCCAAACCCAATCGGCTAGACCCAAGCCCACTCGGCTAGACCCAAACCCACTCGGCTAGACCCACACCCACTCGGCTAGACCCAAACCTACTCGGGTAGACCCAAACCCACTCGGCTAGACCCAAACCCACTCGGCTAGACCCAAACCCACTCGGCTAGACCCAATCCCACTCGGCTGGAACCAAACCCACTCGGCTAGACCCAAACCCACTCGGCTGCATGCAAACCCACTCGGCTAGACCCAAACCCACTCGGCTAGACCCACACCCACTCGGCTAGACCCAAAACTACTCGGGCAGACCCAAACCCACTCGGCTGGACCCAAACCCACTCGGCTAGACCCAAACCCACTCCGCTAGACCCAAACCCACTCCGCTAGACGAAAACCCACTCAGCTAGTCCCAAACCCACTCGGCTAGACCCAAACCCACTCGGCTAGACCCAAACCCACTCGGCTAGACCCAAACCCACTCGGCTAGACCCAATCCCACTCGGCTGGAACCAAACCCACTCGGCTAGACCCAAACCCACTCGGCTGCATGCAAACCCACTCGGCTAGACCCAAACCCACTCGGCTAGACCCAAACCCACTCGGCTAGACCCAATCCCACTCGGCTGGACCCAAACCCACTCGGCTAGACCAAAACCCACTCGGCTGCACGCAAACCCACTCGGCTAGACCCAAACCCGCTCGGCTAGACCCAAGCCCACTCGGCTAGACCCAAACCCACTCGGCTAGACCCAAACCCACTCGGCTAGACCCAAACCCACTCGGCTAGACCCAAACCCACTCGGCTAGACACAAACCCACTCGGCTAGACGCAAACCGACTCGGCTAGACCCAAACCCAATCGGCTAGACCCTAATCCACTCGGCTACACCCAAACCCACTCGGCGAGACCCAAACCCACTCGGCTAGACACAAACCCACTCGGCTAGACCCAAACCCACTCGGCTAGACCCAAACCCACTCGGCTAGACCCAAACCCACTCGGCTAGACCCAAACCCACTCGGCTAGACCCAAACCCCCTCGGCTAGACCCAAACCCACTCGGCTAGACCCATACCAACTCGGCTAGACCCAAACCCACTCGGCTCGACCCAATCCCACTCGGCTACACCCAAACCCACTCGGCGAGACCCAAACCCACTCGGCTAGACCCAAACCCACTCGGCTACACGCAAACCAACTCGGCTAGACCCAAACCCGCTCGGCTAGACCCAACCCCACTCGGCTAGACGCAAACCCACTCGGCTATACCCAAACCCACTCGGCTAGACGCAAACCGACTCGGCTACACCCAAACCCACTCGGCTAGACCCAAACCCACTCGGCTGGACCCAATCCCACTCGGCTGGACCCAAACCCACTCGGCTAGACCCAAACCCACTCGGCTGCACGCAAACCCACGCGGCTAGACCCAAACCCGCTCGGCTAGACCCAAGCCCACTCGGCTAGACCCAAACCCACTCGGCTAGACCCAAACCCACTCGGCTAGACCCAAACCCACTCGGCTAGACACAAACCCACTCGGCTAGACACAAACCCACTCGGCTAGTCGCAAACCGACTCGGCTAGACCCAAACCCACTCGGCTAGAACCTAACCCACTCGGCTACACCCAAACCCACTCGGCGACACCCTAACCCACTCGGCTAGACCAAAACCCACTCGGCTAGACCCAAACCCACTCGGCTAGACCCAAACCCACTCGGCTAGACCCAAACCCACTCGGCTAGACCCAAACCCACTCGGCTAGACCCAAACCCACTCGGCTAGACCCAAACCCACTCGGCGAGACCCAAACCCACTCGGCTAGACCCAAACCCACTCGGCTAGACCCAAACCCAATCGGCTAGACCCAAACCCACTCGGCTAGACTCAAACCCACTCGGCTAGACCCAAACCCAATCGGCTAGACCCAAGCCCACTCGGCTAGACCCAAACCCACTCGGCTGGACCCACACCCACTCGGCTAGACTCAAACCTACTCGGGCAGACCCAAACCCACTCGGCTAGACACAAACCCACTCGGCTAGACCCAAACCCAATCGGCTAGACCCAAACCCACTCGGCTCGACCCAATCCCACTCGGCTACACCCAAACCCACTCGGCGAGACCCAAACCCACTCGGCTAGACCCAAACCCACTCGGCTACACGCAAACCAACTCGGCTAGACCCAAACCCGCTCGGCTAGACCCAACCCCACTCGGCTAGACGCAAACCCACTCGGCTAGACCCAAACCCACTCGGCTAGACGCAAACCGACTCGGCTACACCCAAACCCACTCGGCTAGACCCAAACCCACTCGGCTGGACCCAATCCCACTCGGCTGGACCCAAACCCACTCGGCTAGACCCAAACCCACTCGGCTGCACGCAAACCCACGCGGCTAGACCCAAACCCGCTCGGCTAGACCCAAGCCCACTCGGCTAGACCCAAACCCACTCGGCTAGACCCAAACCCACTCGGCTAGACCCAAACCCACTCGGCTAGAGACAAACCCACTCGGCTAGACACAAACCCACTCGGCTAGTCGCAAACCGACTCGGCTAGACCCAAACCCACTCGGCTAGAACCTAACCCACTCGGCTACACCCAAACCCACTCGGCGACACCCTAACCCACTCGGCTAGACCAAAACCCACTCGGCTAGACCCAAACCCACTCGGCTAGACCCAAACCCACTCGGCTAGACCCAAACCCACTCGGCTAGACCCAAACCCACTCGGCTAGACCCAAACCCACTCGGCTAGACCCAAACCCACTCGGCGAGACCCAAACCCACTCGGCTAGACCCAAACCCACTCGGCTAGACCCAAACCCAATCGGCTAGACCCAAACCCACTCGGCTAGACTCAAACCCACTCGGCTAGACCCAAACCCAATCGGCTAGACCCAAGCCCACTCGGCTAGACCCAAACCCACTGGGCTGGACCCACACCCACTCGGCTAGACTCAAACCTACTCGGGCAGACCCAAACCCACTCGGCTAGACACAAACCCACTCGGCTAGACCCAAACCCAATCCGCTAGACCCAAACCCACTCGGCTAGACCCAAACCCACTCGGCTAGACCCAAACCCCCTCGGCTAGACCCAAACCCACTCGGCTAGACCCAAACCCACTCGGCTAGACCCAAACCCACTCGGCTCGACCCAATCCCACTCGGCTTGACCCAAACCCACTCGGCTAGACCCAAACCCACTCGGCTAGACCCAAACCCACTCGGCTCGACCCAAACACACTCGGCTGGAACCAAACCCACTCGGCTAGACCCAAACCCACTCGGCTGCATGCAAACCCACTCGGCTAGACCCAAACCCACTCGGCTAGACCCAAACCCACTCGGCTAGACCCAATCCCACTCGGCTGGACCCAAACCCACTCGGCTAGACCAAAACCAACTCGGCTGCACGCAAACCCACTCGGCTAGACCCAAACCCGCTCGGCTAGACCCAAGCCCACTCGGCTAGACCCAAACCCACTCGGCTAGACCCAAACCCACTCGGCTAGACCCAAACCCACTCGGCTAGACCCAAACCCACTCGGCTAGACACAAACCCACTCGGCTAGACGCAAACCGACTCGGCTAGACCCAAACCCAATCGGCTAGACCCTAATCCACTCGGCTACACCCAAACCCACTCGGCGAGACCCAAACCCACTCGGCTAGACACAAACCCACTCGGCTAGACCCAAACCCACTCGGCTAGACCCAAACCCACTCGGCTAGACCCAAACCCACTCGGCTAGACCCAAACCCACTCGGCTAGACACAAACCCACTCGGCTAGACACAAACCCACTCGGCTAGACGCAAACCGACTCGGCTAGACCCAAACCCACTCGGCTAGAACCTAACCCACTCGGCTACACCCAAACCCACTCGGCTAGACCCAAACGCACTCGGCTAGACCCAAACCCGCTCGGCTAGACCCAAACCGGCTCGGCTAGACCCAAACCCACTCGGCTAGACCCAAACCCACTCGGCTAGACACAAACCCACTCGGCTAGACACAAACCCACTCGGCTAGTCGCAAACCGACTCGGCTAGACCCAAACCCACTCGGCTAGAACCTAACCCACTCGGCTACACCCAAACCCACTCGGCGACACCCTAACCCACTCGGCTAGACCAAAACCCACTCGGCTAGACCCAAACCCACTCGGCTAGACCCAAACCCACTCGGCTAGACCCAAACCCACTCGGCTAGACCCAAACCCACTCGGCTAGACCCAAACCCACTCGGCTAGACCCAAACCCACTCGGCGAGACCCAAACCCACTCGGCTAGACCCAAACCCACTCGGCTAGACCCAAACCCAATCGGCTAGACCCAAACCCACTCGGCTAGACTCAAACCCACTCGGCTAGACCCAAACCCAATCGGCTAGACCCAAGCCCACTCGGCTAGACCCAAACCCACTCGGCTGGACCCACACCCACTCGGCTAGACTCAAACCTACTCGGGCAGACCCAAACCCACTCGGCTAGACACAAACCCACTCGGCTAGACCCAAACCCAATCGGCTAGACCCAAACCCACTCGGCTCGACCCAATCCCACTCGGCTACACCCAAACCCACTCGGCGAGACCCAAACCCACTCGGCTAGACCCAAACCCACTCGGCTACACGCAAACCAACTCGGCTAGACCCAAACCCGCTCGGCTAGACCCAACCCCACTCGGCTAGACGCAAACCCACTCGGCTAGACCCAAACCCACTCGGCTAGACGCAAACCGACTCGGCTACACCCAAACCCACTCGGCTAGACCCAAACCCACTCGGCTGGACCCAATCCCACTCGGCTGGACCCAAACCCACTCGGCTAGACCCAAACCCACTCGGCTGCACGCAAACCCACGCGGCTAGACCCAAACCCGCTCGGCTAGACCCAAGCCCACTCGGCTAGACCCAAACCCACTCGGCTAGACCCAAACCCACTCGGCTAGACCCAAACCCACTCGGCTAGAGACAAACCCACTCGGCTAGACACAAACCCACTCGGCTAGTCGCAAACCGACTCGGCTAGACCCAAACCCACTCGGCTAGAACCTAACCCACTCGGCTACACCCAAACCCACTCGGCGACACCCTAACCCACTCGGCTAGACCAAAACCCACTCGGCTAGACCCAAACCCACTCGGCTAGACCCAAACCCACTCGGCTAGACCCAAACCCACTCGGCTAGACCCAAACCCACTCGGCTAGACCCAAACCCACTCGGCTAGACCCAAACCCACTCGGCGAGACCCAAACCCACTCGGCTAGACCCAAACCCACTCGGCTAGACCCAAACCCAATCGGCTAGACCCAAACCCACTCGGCTAGACTCAAACCCACTCGGCTAGACCCAAACCCAATCGGCTAGACCCAAGCCCACTCGGCTAGACCCAAACCCACTGGGCTGGACCCACACCCACTCGGCTAGACTCAAACCTACTCGGGCAGACCCAAACCCACTCGGCTAGACACAAACCCACTCGGCTAGACCCAAACCCAATCCGCTAGACCCAAACCCACTCGGCTAGACCCAAACCCACTCGGCTAGACCCAAACCCCCTCGGCTAGACCCAAACCCACTCGGCTAGACCCAAACCCACTCGGCTAGACCCAAACCCACTCGGCTCGACCCAATCCCACTCGGCTTGACCCAAACCCACTCGGCTAGACCCAAACCCACTCGGCTAGACCCAAACCCACTCGGCTCGACCCAAACACACTCGGCTGGAACCAAACCCACTCGGCTAGACCCAAACCCACTCGGCTGCATGCAAACCCACTCGGCTAGACCCAAACCCACTCGGCTAGACCCAAACCCACTCGGCTAGACCCAATCCCACTCGGCTGGACCCAAACCCACTCGGCTAGACCAAAACCAACTCGGCTGCACGCAAACCCACTCGGCTAGACCCAAACCCGCTCGGCTAGACCCAAGCCCACTCGGCTAGACCCAAACCCACTCGGCTAGACCCAAACCCACTCGGCTAGACCCAAACCCACTCGGCTAGACCCAAACCCACTCGGCTAGACACAAACCCACTCGGCTAGACGCAAACCGACTCGGCTAGACCCAAACCCAATCGGCTAGACCCTAATCCACTCGGCTACACCCAAACCCACTCGGCGAGACCCAAACCCACTCGGCTAGACACAAACCCACTCGGCTAGACCCAAACCCACTCGGCTAGACCCAAACCCACTCGGCTAGACCCAAACCCACTCGGCTAGACCCAAACCCACTCGGCTAGACACAAACCCACTCGGCTAGACACAAACCCACTCGGCTAGACGCAAACCGACTCGGCTAGACCCAAACCCACTCGGCTAGAACCTAACCCACTCGGCTACACCCAAACCCACTCGGCGACACCCTAACCCACTCGGCTAGACCAAAACCCACTCGGCTAGACCCAAACCCACTCGGCTAGACCCAAACCCACTCGGCTAGACCCAAACCCACTCGGCTAGACCCAAACCCACTCGGCTAGACCCAAACCCACTCGGCTAGACCCAAACCCACTCGGCGAGACCCAAACCCACTCGGCTAGACCCAAACCCACTCGGCTAGACCCAAACCCAATCGGCTAGACCCAAACCCACTCGGCTAGACTCAAACCCACTCGGCTAGACCCAAACCCAATCGGCTAGACCCAAGCCCACTCGGCTAGACCCAAACCCACACGGCTGGACCCACACCCACTCGGCTAGACTCAAACCTACTCGGGCAGACCCAAACCCACTCGGCTAGACACAAACCCACTCGGCTAGACCCAAACCCAATCCGCTAGACCCAAACCCACTCGGCTAGACCCAAACCCACTCGGCTAGACCCAAACCCCCTCGGCTAGACCCAAACCCACTCGGCTAGACCCAAACCCACTCGGCTAGACCCAAACCCACTCGGCTCGACCCAATCCCACTCGGCTTGACCCAAACCCACTCGGCTAGACCCAAACCCACTCGGCTAGACCCAAACCCACTCGGCTAGACCCAAACCCACTCGGCTAGACCCAAACCCACTCGGCTAGACCCAAACCCACTCGGCTCGACCCAAACCCACTCGGCTAGACCCAAACCCACTCGGCTAGACCCAATCCCACTCGGCTGGAACCAAACCCACTCGGCTAGACCCAAACCCACTCGGCTGCATGTAAACCCACTCGGCTAGACCCAAACCCACTCGGCTAGACCCAAACCCACTCGGCTAGACCCAATCCCACTCGGCTGGACCCAAACCCACTCGGCTAGACCAAAACCAACTCGGCTGCACGCAAACCCACTCGGCTAGACCCAAACCCGCTCGGCTAGACCCAAGCCCACTCGGCTAGACCCAAACCCACTCGGCTAGACCCAAACCCACTCGGCTAGACCCAAACCCACTCGGCTAGACCCAAACCCACTCGGCTAGACACAAACCCACTCGGCTAGACGCAAACCGACTCGGCTAGACCCAAACCCAATCGGCTAGACCCTAATCCACTCGGCTACACCCAAACCCACTCGGCGAGACCCAAACCCACTCGGCTAGACACAAACCCACTCGGCCAGACCCAAACCCACTCGGCTAGACCCAAACCCACTCGGCTAGACCCAAACCCACTCGGCTAGACCCAAACCCACTCGGCTAGACACAAACCCACTCGGCTAGACACAAACCCACTCGGCTAGACGCAAACCGACTCGGCTAGACCCAAACCCACTCGGCTAGAACCTAACCCACTCGGCTACACCCAAACCCACTCGGCGACACCCTAACCCACTCGGCTAGACCAAAACCCACTCGGCTAGACCCAAACCCACTCGGCTAGACCCTAATCCACTCGGCTACACCCAAACCCACTCGGCGAGACCCAAACCCACTCGGCTAGACACAAACCCACTCGGCTAGACCCAAACCCACTCGGCTAGACCCAAACCCACTCGGCTAGACCCAAACCCACTCGGCTAGACCCAAACCCACTCGGCTAGACACAAACCCACTCGGCTAGACACAAACCCACTCGGCTAGACGCAAACCGACTCGGCTAGACCCAAACCCACTCGGCTAGAACCTAACCCACTCGGCTACACCCAAACCCACTCGGCGACACCCTAACCCACTCGGCTAGACCAAAACCCACTCGGCTAGACCCAAACCCACTCGGCTAGACCCAAACCCACTCGGCTAGACCCAAACCCACTCGGCTAGACCCAAACCCACTCGGCTAGACCCAAACCCACTCGGCTAGACCCAAACCCACTCGGCGAGACCCAAACCCACTCGGCTAGACCCAAACCCACTCGGCTAGACCCAAACCCAATCGGCTAGACCCAAACCCACTCGGCTAGACTCAAACCCACTCGGCTAGACCCAAACCCAATCGGCTAGACCCAAGCCCACTCGGCTAGACCCAAACCCACTCGGCTGCACCCACACCCACTCGGCTAGACTCAAACCTACTCGGGCAGACCCAAACCCACTCGGCTAGACACAAACCCGCTCGGCTAGACCCAAACCCAATCCGCTAGACCCAAACCCACTCGGCTAGACCCAAACCCACTCGGCTAGACCCAAACCCCCTCGGCTAGACCCAAACCCACTCGGCTAGACCCAAACCCACTCGGCTAGACCCAAACCCACTCGGCTCGACCCAATCCCACTCGGCTTGACCCAAACCCACTCGGCTAGACCCAAACCCACTCGGCTAGACCCAAACCCACTCGGCTAGACCCAAACCCACTCGGCTAGACCCACACCCACTCGGCTAGACCCAAACCTACTCGGGTAGACCCAAACCCACTCGGCTAGACCCAAACCCACTCGGCTAGACCCAAACCCACTCGGCTAGACCCAATCCCACTCGGCTGGAACCAAACCCACTCGGCGAGACCCAAACCCACTCGGCTGCATGCAAACCCACTCGGCTAGACCCAAACCCACTCGGCTAGACCCAATCCCACTCGGCTGGACCCAAACCCACTCGGCCAGACCAAAACCAACTCGGCTGCACGCAAACCCACTCGGCTAGACCCAAACCCGCTCGGCTAGACCCAAGCCCACTCGGCTAGACCCAAACCCACTCGGCTAGACCCAAACCCACTCGGCTAGACCCAAACCCACTCGGCTAGACCCAAACCCACTCGGCTAGACACAAACCCACTCGGCTAGACGCAAACCGACTCGGCTAGACCCAAACCCAATCGGCTAGACCCTAATCCACTCGGCTACACCCAAACCCACTCGGCGAGACCCAAACCCACTCGGCTAGACACAAACCCACTCGGCTAGACCCAAACCAACTCGGCTAGACCCAAACCCACTCGGCTAGACCCAAACCCACTCGGCTAGACCCAAACTCACTCGGCTAGACCCAAACCCCCTCGGCTAGACCCAAACCCACTCGGCTAGACCCATACCAACTCGGCTAGACCCAAACCCACTCGGCTCGACCCAATCCCACTCGGCTGGACCCAAACCCACTCGGCTAGACCCAAACCCACTCGGCGAGACCCAAACCCACTCGGCTAGACCCAAACCCACTCGGCTAGACCCAAACCCAATCGGCTAGACCCAAACCCACTCGGCTAGACACAAACCCACTCGGCTAGACCCAAACCCAATCGGCTAGACCCAAGCCCACTCGGCTAGACCCAAACCCACTCGGCTGGACCCACACCCACTCGGCTAGACCCAAACCTACTCGGGCAGACCCAAACCCACTCGGCTAGACACAAACCCACTCAGCTAGACCCAAACCCAATCCGCTTGACCCAAACCCACTCGGCTAGACCCAAACCCACTCGGCTAGACCCAAACCCCCTCGGCTAGACCCAAACCCACTCGGCTAGACCCAAACCCACTCGGCTAGACCCAAACCCACTCGGCTCGACCCAATCCCACTCGGCTTGACCCAAACCCACTCGGCTAGACCCAAACCCACTCGGCTAGACCCAAACCCACTCGGCTGGACCCAAACCCACTCGGCTAGACCCAAACCCACTCGGCTCGACCCAAACCCACTCGGCTAGACCCAAACCCACTCGGCTAGACCCAAACCCACTCGTCGAGACCCAAACCCACTCGGCTAGACCCAAACCCACGCGGCTAGACCCAAACCCAATCGGCTAGACCCAAGCCCACTCGGCTAGACCCAAACCCACTCGGCTAGACCCACACCCACTCGGCTAGACCCAAACCTACTCGGGTAGACCCAAACCCACTCGGCTAGACACAAACCCACTCGGCTAGACCCAAACCCAATCCGCTAAACCCAAACCCACTCAGCTAGACCCAAACCCACTAGGCTGGACCCAAACCCACTCGGCTAGACCCAAACCCACTCGGCTAGACCCAAACCCACTCCGCTAGACGAAAACCCACTCAGCTAGTCCCAAACCCACTCGGCTAGACCCAAACCCACACGGCTAGACCCAAACCCACTCGGCAAGACCCAAACCCACTCGGCTAGACCCAATCCCACTCGGCTGGAACCAAACCCACTCGGCTAGACCCAAACCCACTCGGCTGCATGCAAACCCACTCGGCTAGACCCAAACCCACTCGGCTAGACCCAAACCCACTCGGCTAGACCCAATCCCACTCGGCTGGACCCAAACCCAGTCGGCTAGACCAAAACCCACTCGGCTGCACGCAAACCCACTCGGCTAGACCCAAACCCGCTCGGCTAGACCCAAGCCCACTCGGCTAGACCCAAACCCACTCGGCCAGACCCAAACCCACTCGGCTAGACCCAAACCCACTCGGCTAGACCCAAACCCACTCGGCTAGACACAAACCCACTCGGCTAGACGCAAACCGACTCGGCTAGACCCAAACCCAATCGGCTAGACCCTAATCCACTCGGCTACACACAAACCCACTCGGCGAGACCCAAACCCACTCGGCTAGACACAAACCCACTCGGCTAGACCCAAGCCCACTCGGCTAGACCCAAACCCACTCGGCTAGACCCAAACCCACTCGGCTAGACCCAAACCCACTCGGCTAGACCCAAACCCCCTCGGCTAGACCCAAACCCACTCGGCTAGACCCATACCAACTCGGCTAGACCCAAACCCACTCGGCTCGACCCAATCCCACTCGGCTACACCCAAACCCACTCGGCGAGACCCAAACCCACTCGGCTAGACCCAAACCCACTCGGCTACACGCAAACCAACTCGGCTAGACCCAAACCCGGTCGGCCAGACCCAACCCCACTCGGCTAGACGCAAACCCACTCGGCTAGACCCAAACCCACTCGGCTAGACGCAAACCGACTCGGCTACACCCAAACCCACTCGGCTAGACCCAAACCCACTCGGCTAGACCCAATCCCACTCGGCTGGACCCAAACCCACTCGGCTAGACCCAAACCCACTCGGCTGCACGCAAACCCACGCGGCTAGACCCAACCCCGCTCGGCATGACCCAAGCCCACTCGGCTAGACCCAAACCCACTCGGCTAGACCCAAACCCACTCGGCTAGACCCAAACCCACTCGGCTAGACACAAACCCACTCGGCTAGACACAAACCCACTCGGCTAGACGCAAACCGACTCGGCTAGACCCAAACCCACTCGGCTAGACACAAACCCACTCGGCTAGACACAAACCCACTCGGCTAGACGCAAACCGACTCGGCTAGACCCAAACCCACTCGGCTACAACCTAACCCACTCGGCTACACCCAAACCCACTCGGCGACACCCTAACCCACTCGGCTAGACCAAAACCCACTCGGCTAGACCCAAACCCACTCGGCTAGACCCAAACCCACTCGGCTAGACCCAAACCCACTCGGCTCGACCCAATCCCACTCGGCTTGACCCAAACCCACTCGGCTAGACCCAAACCCACTCGGCTAGACCCAAACCCACTCGGCTGGACCCAAACCCACTCGGCTAGACCCAAACCCACTCGGCTCGACCCAAACCCACTCGGCTAGACCCAAACACACTCGGCTAGACCCAAACCCACTCGGCTAGACCCAAACCCACTCGTCGAGACCCAAACCCACTCGGCTAGACCCAAACCCACTCGGCTAGACCCAAACCCAATCGGCTAGACCCAAGCCCACTCGGCTAGACCCAAACCCACTCGGCTAGACCCACACCCACTCGGCTAGACCCAAACCTACTCGGGTAGACCCAAACCCACTCGGCTAGACACAAACCCACTCGGCTAGACCCAAACCCAATCCGCTAGACCCAAACCCACTCAGCTAGACCCAAACCCACTCGGCTGGACCCAAACCCACTCGGCTAGACCCAAACCCACTCGGCTAGACCCAAACCCACTCCGCTAGACGAAAACCCACTCAGCTAGTCCCAAACCCACTCGGCTAGACCCAAACCCACTCGGCTAGACCCAAACCCACTCGGCAAGACCCAAACCCACTCGGCTAGACCCAATCCCACTCGGCTGGAACCAAACCCACTCGGCTAGACCCAAACCCACTCGGCTGCATGCAAACCCACTCGGCTAGACCCAAACCCACTCGGCTAGACCCAAACCCACTCGGCTAGACCCAATCCCACTCGGCTGGACCCAAACCCAGTCGGCTAGACCAAAACCCACTCGGCTGCACGCAAACCCACTCGGCTAGACCCAAACCCGCTCGGCTAGACCCAAGCCCACTCGGCTAGACCCAAACCCACTCGGCCAGACCCAAACCCACTCGGCTAGACCCAAACCCACTCGGCTAGACCCAAACCCACTCGGCTAGACACAAACCCACTCGGCTAGACGCAAACCGACTCGGCTAGACCCAAACCCAATCGGCAAGACCCTAATCCACTCGGCTACACCCAAACCCACTCGGCGAGACCCAAACCCACTCGGCTAGACACAAACCCACTCGGCTAGACCCAAGCCCACTCGGCTAGACCCAAACCCACTCGGCTAAACCCAAACCCACTCGGCTAGACCCAAACCCACTCGGCTGGACCCAAACCCCCTCGGCTAGACCCATACCAACTCGGCTAGACCCAAACCCACTCGGCTCGACCCAATCCCACTCGGCTACACCCAAACCCACTCGGCGAGACCCAAACCCACTCGGCTAGACCCAAACCCACTCGGCTACACGCAAACCAACTCGGCTAGACCCAAACCCGGTCGGCTAGACCCAACCCCACTCGGCTAGACGCAAACCCACTCGGCTAGACCCAAACCCACTCGGCTAGACGCAAACCGACTCGGCTACACCCAAACCCACTCGGCTAGACCCAAACCCACTCGGCTAGACCCAATCCCACTCGGCAGGACCCAAACCCACTCGGCTAGACCCAAACCCACTCGGCTGCACGCAAACCCACGCGGCTAGACCCAACCCCGCTCGGCATGACCCAAGCCCACTCGGCTAGACCCAAACCCACTCGGCTAGACCCAAACCCACTCGGCTAGACCCAAACCCACTCGGCTAGACACAAACCCACTCGGCTAGACACAAACCCACTCGGCTAGACGCAAACCGACTCGGCTAGACCCAAACCCACTCGGCTACAACCTAACCCACTCGGCTACACCCAAACCCACTCGGCGACACCCTAACCCACTCGGCTAGACCAAAACCCACTCGGCTAGACCCAAACCCACTCGGCTAGACCCAAACCCACTCGGCTAGACCCAAACCCACTCGGCTAGACCCAAACCCACTCGGCTAGACCCAAACCCACTCGGCTAGACCCAAACCCACGCGGCTAGACCCAAACCCCCTCGGCTAGACGCAAACCCACTCGGCTAGACCCAAACCCACTCGGCTGGACCCAAACCCACTCGGCTCGACCCAATCCCACTCGGCTTGACCCAAACACACTCGGCTACACCCAAACCCACTCGGCTAGACCCAAACCCAATCGGCTAGACCCAAACCCACTCGGCTAGACCCAAACCCACTCGGCTAGACCCAAACCCACTCCGCCAGACCCATACCATCTCGGCTAGTCCAAAACCCACTCGGCTAAACCCAAACCTACTCGGCTACTCCCAAACCCACTCGGCTAGACCCAAACCCTCTCGGCTAGACCCAAACCCACTCGGCTAGACCCAAACCCACTCGGCTAGACCCAAACCCACTCGGCTAGACCCAAACCCACTCGGCTAGACCCAAACCCACTCGGCTAGACACAATCCCACTCGGCTAGATGCAAACCGACTCGGCTAGACCCAAACCCACTCGGCTAGACCCAAACCCACTCGGCTAGACCCAAACCCACTCGGCTAGACCCAAACCCCCTCGGCTAGACGCAAACCCACTCGGCTAGACCCAAACCCACTCGGCTAGACCCAAACCCACTCGGCTCGACCCAATCCCACTCGGCTGAACCCAAACCCACTCGGCTACACCCAAACCCACTCGGCTAGACCCAAACCCAATCGGCTAGACCCAAACCCACTCGGCTAGACCCAAACCCACTCGGCTAGACCCAAACCCACTCGGCTAGACGCAAACCCCCTCGGCTAGACGCAAACCCACTCGGCTAGACCCAAACCCACTCGGCTAGACCCAAACCCCCTCGGCTAGACCCAAACCCACTCGGCAAGACCCAAACCCACTCGGCTCGACCCAATCCCACTCGGCTTGACCCAAACCCACTCGGCTAGACCCAAACCCACTCGGCTCGACCCAATCGCACTCGGCTAGACCCAAACCCACTCGGCTACACCCAAACCCACTCGGCTAGACCCAAACCCAATCGGCTAGACCCAAACCCACTCGGCTAGACCCAAACCCACTCGGCTAGACACAAACCCACTCCGCCAGACCCATACCAACTCGGCTAGTCCCAAACCCACTCGGCTAAACCCAAACCCACTCGGCTGCACGCAAACCCACGCGGCTAGACCCAAACCCGCTCGGCTAAACCCAAGCCCACTCGGCTAGACCCAAACCCACTCGTCTAGACCCAAACCCACTCGGCTAGACACAAACCCACTCGGCAAGTCCCAAACCCACTCGGCTAGACACAAACCCACTCGGCTAGACGCAAACCGACTCGGCTAGACCCAAACCCACTCGGCTAGACCCTAACCCACTCGGCTACAGCCAAACCCACGCGGCGAGACCCAAACCCACTCGGCTAGACCCAAACCCACTCGGCTAGACCCAAACCCACTCGGCTAGACCCAAACCCACTCGGCTAGTCCCAAACCCACTCGGCTAAACCCAAACCCACTCGGCTACACCCAAACCCACTCGGCTAGACCCAAACCCACTCGGCTAGACCCAAACCCACTCGGCTACACGCAAACCAACTCGGCTAGACCCAAACCCGCTCGGCTAGACCCAACCCCACTCGGCTAGACACAAACCCTCTCGGCTAGACCCAAACCCACTCGGCTAGACACAAACCGACTCGGCTACACCCAAACCCACTCGGCTAGACCCTAACCCACTCGGCTAGACCCAAACCCACTCGGCTAGACCCAAACCCACTCGGATATACCCAAACCCACTCGGCTAGACCCAAACCCACTCGGCTAGACCCAAACCCACTCGGCTAGGCCCAAACCCACTCGGCTAGACCCAAACCCACTCGGCTAGACCCAAACCCACTCGGCTAGACCCAAACCCTCTCGGCTAGACCCAAACCCACTCGGCTAGACCCAATCCCACTCGGCTGGACCCAAACCCACTCGGCTAGACCCAAACCCACTCGGCTGCACGCAAACCCACGCGGCTAGACCCAAACCCGCTCGGCTAGACCCAAGCCCACTCGGCTAGACCCAAACCCACTCGGCTAGACCCAAACCCACTCGGCTAGACACAAACCCACTCGGCTAGACCCAAACCCACTCGGCTAGACACAAACCCACTCGGCTAGACGCAAACCAACTCGGCTAGACCCAAACCCACTCGGCTAGACCCTAACCCACTCGGCTACACCAAAACCCACTCGGCGAGACCCAAACCCACTAGGCTAGACCCAAACCCACTCGGCTAGACCCAAACCCACTCGGCTAGACCCAAACCCACTCGGCTAGACCCAAACCCACTCGGCTAGACCCAAACCCACTCGGCTAGACCCAAACCCCCTCGGCTAGACCCAAACCCACTCGGCTAGACCCAAACCCACTCGGCTAGACCCAAACCCACTCGGCTCGACCCAATCCCACTCGGCTTGACCCAAACCCACTCGGCTACACACAAACCCACTCGGCTAGATCCAAACCCAATCGGCTAGACCCAAACCCAATCGGCTAGACCCAAACCCACTCGGCTAGACCCAAACCCACTCGGCTCGACCCAATCGCACTCGGCTAGACCCAAACCCACTCGGCTACACCCAAACCCACTCGGCTAGACCCAAACCCAATCGGCTAGACCCAAACCCACTCGGCTAGACCCAAACCCACTCGGCTAGACACAAACCCACTCCGCCAGACCCATACCAACTCGGCTAGTCCCAAACCCACTCGGCTAAACCCAAACCCACTCGGCTGCACGCAAACCCACGCGGCTAGACCCAAACCCGCTCGGCTAGACCCAAGCCCACTCGGCTAGACCCAAACCCACTCGTCTAGACCCAAACCCACTCGGGTAGACACAAACCCACTCGGCAAGTCCCAAACCCACTCGGCTAGACACAAACCCACTCGGCTAGACGCAAACCGACTCGGCTAGACCCAAACCCACTCGGCTAGACCCTAACCCACTCGGCTACAGCCAAACCCACGCGGCGAGACCCAAACCCACTCGGCTAGACCCAAACCCACTCGGCTAGACCCAAACCCACTCGGCTAGACCCAAACCCATTCGGCTAGACCCAAACCCACTCGGCAAGACCGAAACCCACTCGGCTAGACCCAAACCCACTCGGCTAGACCCAAACCCACTCGGCTAGACCCAAACCCCCTCGGCTAGACGCAAACCCACTCGGCTAGACCCAAACCCACTCGGCCAGACCCAAACCCACTCGGCTCGACCCAATCCCACTCGGCTTGACCCAAACCCACTCGGCTACACCCAAACCCACTCGGCTACACCCAAACCCAATCGGCTAGACCCAAACCCACTCGGCTAGACCCAAACCCACTCGGCTAGACCCAAACCCACTCCGCCAGACCCATACCAACACGGCTAGTCCCAAACCCACTCGGCTAAACCCAAACCCACTCGGCTACACCCAAACCCACTCGGCTAGACCCAAACCCACTCGGCTAGACCCAAACCCACTCGGCTACACGCAAACCAACTCGGCTAGACCCAAACCCGCTCGGCTAGACCCAACCCCACTCGGCTAGACACAAACCCTCTCGGCTAGACCCAAACCCACTCGGCTAGACACAAACCGACTCGGCTACACCCAAACCCACTCGGCTAGACCCTAACCCACTCGGCTAGACCCAAACCCACTCGGCTAGACCCAAACCCACTCGGATATACCCAAACCCACTCGGCTAGACCCAAACCCACTCGGCTAGACCCAAACCCACTCGGCTAGGCCCAAACCCACTCGGCTAGACCCAAACCCACTCGGCTAGACCCAAACCCACTCGGCTAGACCCAAACCCTCTCGGCTAGACCCAAACCCACTCGGCTAGACCCAATCCCACTCGGCTGGACCCAAACCCACTCGGCTAGACCCAAACCCACTCGGCTGCACGCAAACCCACGCGGCTAGACCCAAACCCGCTCGGCTAGACCCAAGCCCACTCGGCTAGACCCAAACCCACTCGGCTAGACCCAAACCCACTCGGCTAGACACAAACCCACTCGGCTAGACCCAAACCCACTCGGCTAGACACAAACCCACTCGGCTAGACGCAAACCAACTCGGCTAGACCCAAACCCACTCGGCTAGACCCTAACCCACTCGGCTACACCCAAACCCACTCGGCGAGACCCAAACCCACTCGGCTAGACCCAAACCCACTCGGCTAGACCCAAACCCACTCGGCTAGACCCAAACCCACTCGGCTAGACCCAAACCCACTCGGCTAGACCCAAACCCACTCGGCTAGACCCAAACCCCCTCGGCTAGACCCAAACCCACTCGGCTAGACCCAAACCCACTCGGCTAGACCCAAACCCACTCGGCTCGACCCAATCCCACTCGGCTTGACCCAAACCCACTCGGCTACACACAAACCCACTCGGCTAGATCCAAACCCAATCGGCTAGACCCAAACCCACTCGGCTAGACCCAAACCCACTCGGCTAGACCCAAACCCACTCCGCTAGTCCCATACCAACTCCGCTTGACCCAAACCCACTCGGCTAAACCCAAACCCACTCGGCTACACCCAAACCCACTCGGCTAGACCCAAACCCACTCGGCTAGACCCAAACCCACTCGGCTACACGCAAACCCACTCGGCTAGACCCAAACCCGCTCGGCTAAACCCAACCCCACTCGGCTAGACCCAAACCCACTCGGCTAGACCCAAACCCACTCGGCTAGATGCAAACCGACTGGGCTACACCCAAACCCACTCGGCTAGACCCTAACCCACTCGGCAAGACCCAAACCCACTTGGCTAGACCCAAACCCACTCGGATATACCCAAACCCACTCGGCTAGACCCAAACACACTCCGCTAGACCCAAACCCACTCGGCTGGACCCAAACCCACTCGGCTAGACCCAAACCCACTCGGCTAGACCCAAACCCACTCGGCTAGACCCAAACCCACTCGGATATACCCAAACCCACTCGGCTAAACCCAAACCCACTCGGCTAGACCCAAACCCACTCGGCTAGACCCAAACCCACTCGGCTAGACCCAAACCAACTCGGCTAGACCCAAACCCACTCGGCTAGACCCAAACCCACTCGGCTAGACCCAAACCCACTCGGCTAGACCCAATCAAACTCGGCTGGACCCAAACCCACTCGGCTAGACCCAAACCCACTCGGCTGCACGCAAACCCACGCGGCTAGACCCAAACCCGCTCGGCTAGACCCAAGCCCACTCGGCTAGACCAAACCCACTCGGCTAGACCCAAACCCACTCGGCTAGACACAAACCCACTCTGCTAGACCCAAACCCACTCGGCTAGACACAAACCCACTCGGCTAGACGCAAACCGACTCGGCTAGACCCAAACCCACTCGGCTAGACCCTAACCCACTCGGCTACACCCAAACCCACTCGGCGAGACCCAAACCCACTCGGCTAGACCCAAACCCACTCGGCTAGACCCAAACCCACTCGGCTAGACCCAAACCCACTCGGCTACACCCAAACCCACTCGGCGAGAACCAAAGCCACTCGGCTAGACCCAAACCCACTCGGCTAGACCCAAACCCACTCGGCTAGACCCAAACCCACTCGGCTAGACCCAAACCCACTCGGCTAGACCCAAACCCACTCGGCTAGACCCAAACCCCCTCGGCTAGAACCAAACCCACTCGGCTAGACCCAAACCCACTCGGCTAGACCCAAACCCACTCGGCTCGACCCAATCCCACTCGGCTTGAACCAAACCCACTCGGCTACACACAAACCCACTCGGCTAGATCCAAACCCAATCGGCTAGACCCAAACCCACTCGGCTAGACCCAAACCCACTCGGCTAGACCCAAACCCACTCCGCTAGACCCATACCAACTCCGCTAGACCCAAACCCACTCGGCTAAACCCAAACCCACTCGGCTACACCCAAACCCACTCGGCTAGACCCAAACCCACTCGGCTAGACCCAAACCCGCTCGGCTACACGCAAACCCACTCGGCTAGACACAAACCCGCTCGGCTAAACCCAACCCCACTCGGCTAGACCCAAACCCACTCGGCTAGACCCAAACCCACTCGGCTAGACGCAAACCGACTCGGCTACACCCAAACCCACTCGGCTAGACCCTAACCCACTCGGCTAGACTCAAACCCACTTGGCTAGACCCAAACCCATTCGGATAGACCCAAACCCACTCCGCTAGACCCAAACCCACTCGGCTGGACCCAAACCCACTCGGCTAGACCCAAACCCACTCGGCTAGACCCAAACCCACTCGGCTAGACCCAAACCCTCTCGGCTGGACCCAAACCCACTCGGCTAGAACCAAACCGACTCGGCTAGACCCAAACCCACTCGGCTAAACCCAAACCCACTCGGCTACACGCAAACCCACTCGGCTAGACCCAAACCCGCTCGGCTAGACCCAAGCCCACTCGGCTGGACCCAAACCCACTCGACTAGTCCCAAACCCACTCCGCTAGACCCAAACACACTCGGCTAGACCCAAACCCACTCGGTGGACCCAAACCCTCTCGGCTAGACCCAAACGCACTCCGCTAGACCCAAACCAACTCCGCTAGACGAAAATCCACTCAGCGAGAACTAAACCCACTCGGCGAGACCCAAACCCTCTCGGCTAGACCCAAACCCACTCGGCTAGACCCAATCCCACTCGGCTGGAACGAAACCCACTCGGCTAGACCCAAACCCACTCGGCTGCACGCAAACCCACGCGGCTGGACCCAAACCCGCTCGGCTAGACCCAAGCCCACTCGGCTAGACCCAAACCCACTCGGCTAGACCCAAACCCACTCGGCTAGACACAAACCCACACGGCTAGACCCAAACCCACTCGGCTAGACACAAACCCACTCGGCTAGACGCAAACCGACTCGGCTAGACCCAAACCCACTCGGCTAGACCCTAACCCACTCGGCTACACCCAAACCCACTCAGCGAGACCCAAACCCACTCGGCTAGACCCAAACCCACTCGGCTAGACCCAAACCCACTCGGCTAGACCCAAACCCACTCGGCTAGACCCAAACCCACTCGGCAAGACCCAAACCCACTCGGCTAGACCCAAACCCACTCGGCTAGCCCCAAACCCACTCGGCTAGACCCAAACCCCCTCGGCTAGACGCAAACCCACTCGGCTAGACCCAAACCCACTCGGCTAGACCCAAACACACTCGGCTCGACCCAATCCCACTCGGCTTGACCCAAACCCACTCGGCTACACCCAAACCCACTCGGCTAGACCCAAACCCAATCGGCTAGACCCAAACCCACTCGGCTAGACCCAAACCCACTCGGCTAGACCCAAACCCACTCCGCCAGACCCATACCAACTCGGCTAGTCCCAAACCCACTCGGCTAAACCCAAACCCACTCGGCTACACCCAAACCCACTCGGCTAGACCCAAACCCACTCGGCTAGACCCAAACCCACTCGGCTACACGCAAACCAACTCGGCTAGACCCAAACCCGCTCGGCTAGACCCAACCCCACTCGGCTAGACCCAAACCCACTCGGCTAGACCCAAACCCACTCGGCTAGACGCAAACCGACTCGGCTACACCCAAACCCACTCGGCTAGACCCTAACCCACTCGGCTAGACCCAAACCCACTCGGCTAGACCCAAACCCACTCGGCTAGACCCAAACCCACTCGGCTAGACCCAAACCCACTCGGCTAGACGCAAACCGACTCGGCTACACCCAAACCCACTCGGCTAGACCCTAACCCACTCGGCTAGACCCAAACCCACTCGGCTAGACCCATACCCACTCGGATATACCCAAACCCACTCGGCTAGACCCAAACCCACTCGGCCAGACCCAAACCCACTCGGCTTGGCCCAAACCCACAAGGCTAGACCCAAACCCACACGGCTAGACCCAAACCCACTCGGCTAGACACAAACACTCTCGGCTAGACCCAAACCCACTCGGCTAGACCCAATCCCACTCGGCTGGACCCAAACCCACTCGGCTAGACCCAAACCCACTCGGCTGCATGCAAACCCACGCGGCTAGACCCAAACCCGCTCGGCTAGACCCAAGCCCACTCGGCTAGACCCAAACCCACTCGGCTAGACCCAAACCCACTCGGCTAGACCCAAACCCACTCGGCTAGACCCCAACCCACTCGGCTAGACCCAAACCCACTCGGCTAGACCCAAACCCCCTCGGCTAGACCCAAACCCACTCGGCTAGACCCAAACCCACTCGGCTAGACCCAAACCCACTCGGCTCGACCCAATTCCACTCGGCTTGACCCAAACCCACTCGGCTACACACAAACCCACTCGGCTAGATCCAAACCCAATCGGCTAGACCCAAACCCACTCGGCTGGACCCAATCCCACTCGGCTGGACCCAAACCCACTCGGCTAGACCCAAACCCACTCGGCTGCATGCAAACCCACGCGGCTAGACCCAAACCCGCTCGGCTAGACCCAAGCCCACTCGGCTAGACCCAAACCCACTCGGCTAGACCCAAACCCACTCGGCTAGACACAAACCCACTCGGCTAGACCCAAACCCACTCGGCTAGACACAAACCCACTCGGCTAGAAGCAAACCGACTCGGCTAGACCCAAACCCACTCGGCTAGACCCTAACCCACTCGGCTACACCCAAACCCACTCGGCGAGACCCAAACCCACTCGGCTAGACCCAAACCCACTCGGCTAGACCCAAACCCACTCGGCTAGACCCAAACCCACTCGGCTAGACCCCAACCCACTCGGCTAGACCCAAACCCACTCGGCTAGACCCAAACCCCCTCGGCTAGACCCAAACCCACTCGGCTAGACCCAAACCCACTCGGCTACACCCAAACCCACTCGGCTAGACCCAAACCCACTCGGCTAGACCCAAACCCACTCGGCAAGACCCAAACCCACTCGGCTAGACCCAAACCCACTCGGCTAGCCCCAAACCCACTCGGCTAGACCCAAACCCCCTCGGCTAGACGCAAACCCACTCGGCTAGACCCAAACCCACTCGGCTAGACCCAAACACACTCGGCTCGACCCAATCCCACTCGGCTTGACCCAAACCCACTCGGCTACACCCAAACCCACTCGGCTAGACCCAAACCCAATCGGCTAGACCCAAACCCACTCGGCTAGACCCAAACCCACTCGGCTAGACCCAAACCCACTCCGCCAGACCCATACCAACTCGGCTAGTCCCAAACCCACTCGGCTAAACCCAAACCCACTCGGCTACACCCAAACCCACTCGGCTAGACCCAAACCCACTCGGCTAGACCCAAACCCACTCGGCTACACGCAAACCAACTCGGCTAGACCCAAACCCGCTCGGCTAGACCCAACCCCACTCGGCTAGACCCAAACCCACTCGGCTAGACCCAAACCCACTCGGCTAGACGCAAACCGACTCGGCTACACCCAAACCCACTCGGCTAGACCCTAACCCACTCGGCTAGACCCAAACCCACTCGGCTAGACCCAAACCCACTCGGCTAGACCCAAACCCACTCGGCTAGACCCAAACCCACTCGGCTAGACGCAAACCGACTCGGCTACACCCAAACCCACTCGGCTAGACCCTAACCCACTCGGCTAGACCCAAACCCACTCGGCTAGACCCAAACCCACTCGGATATACCCAAACCCACTCGGCTAGACCCAAACCCACTCGGCCAGACCCAAACCCACTCGGCTTGGCCCAAACCCACAAGGCTAGACCCAAACCCACTCGGCTAGACCCAAACCCACTCGGCTAGACACAAACACTCTCGGCTAGACCCAAACCCACTCGGCTAGACCCAATCCCACTCGGCTGGACCCAAACCCACTCGGCTAGACCCAAACCCACTCGGCTGCATGCAAACCCACGCGGCTAGACCCAAACCCGCTCGGCTAGACCCAAGCCCACTCGGCTAGACCCAAACCCACTCGGCTAGACCCAAACCCACTCGGCTAGACCCAAACCCACTCGGCTAGACCCCAACCCACTCGGCTAGACCCAAACCCACTCGGCTAGACCCAAACCCCCTCGGCTAGACCCAAACCCACTCGGCTAGACCCAAACCCACTCGGCTAGACCCAAACCCACTCGGCTCGACCCAATTCCACTCGGCTTGACCCAAACCCACTCGGCTACACACAAACCCACTCGGCTAGATCCAAACCCAATCGGCTAGACCCAAACCCACTCGGCTGGACCCAATCCCACTCGGCTGGACCCAAACCCACTCGGCTAGACCCAAACCCACTCGGCTGCATGCAAACCCACGCGGCTAGACCCAAACCCGCTCGGCTAGACCCAAGCCCACTCGGCTAGACCCAAACCCACTCGGCTAGACCCAAACCCACTCGGCTAGACACAAACCCACTCGGCTAGACCCAAACCCACTCGGCTAGACACAAACCCACTCGGCTAGACGCAAACCGACTCGGCTAGACCCAAACCCACTCGGCTAGACCCTAACCCACTCGGCTACACCCAAACCCACTCGGCGAGACCCAAACCCACTCGGCTAGACCCAAACCCACTCGGCTAGACCCAAACCCACTCGGCTAGACCCAAACCCACTCGGCTAGACCCCAACCCACTCGGCTAGACCCAAACCCACTCGGCTAGACCCAAACCCCCTCGGCTAGACCCAAACCCACTCGGCTAGACCCAAACCCACTCGGCTAGACCCAAACCCACTCGGCTCGACCCAATCCCACTCGGCTTGACCCAAACCCACTCGGCTACACGCAAACCCACTCGGCTAGACCCAAACCCGCTCGGCTAGACCCAAGCCCACTCGGCTGGACCCAAACCCACTCGACTAGACCCAAACCCACTCCGCTAGACCCAAACACACTCGGCTAGACCCAAACCCACTCGGTGGACCCAAACCCACTCGGCTAGACCCAAACGCACTCCGCTAGACCCAAACCAACTCCGCTAGACGAAAATCCACTCAGCTAGAACTAAACCCACTCGGCTAGACCCAAACCCTCTCGGCTAGACCCAAACCCACTCGGCTAGACCCAATCCCACTCGGCTGGACCGAAACCCACTCGGCTAGACCCAAACCCACTCGGCTGCACGCAAACCCACGCGGCTGGACCCAAACCCGCTCGGCTAGACCCAAGCCCACTCGGCTAGACCCAAACCCAATCGGCTAGACCCAAACCCACTCGGCTAGACACAAACCCACACGGCTAGACCCAAACCCACTCGGCTAGACACAAACCCACTCCGCTAGACGCAAACCGACTCGGCTAGACCCAAACCCACTCGGCTAGACCCTAACCCACTCGGCTACACCCAAACCCACTCGGCGAGACCCAAACCCACTCGGCTAGACCCAAACCCACTCGGCTAGACCCAAACCCACTCGGCTAGACCCAAACCCACTCGGCTAGACCCAAACCCACTCGGCAAGACCCAAACCCACTCGGCTAGACCCAAACCCACTCGGCTAGCCCCAAACCCACTCGGCTAGACCCAAACCCCCTCGGCTAGACGCAAACCCACTCGGCTAGACCCAAACCCACTCGGCTAGACCCAAACACACTCGGCTCGACCCAATCCCACTCGGCTTGACCCAAACCCACTCGGCTACACCCAAACCCACTCGGCTAGACCCAAACCCAATCGGCTAGACCCAAACCCACTCGGCTAGACCCAAACCCACTCGGCTAGACCCAAACCCACTCCGCCAGACCCATACCAACTCGGCTAGTCCCAAACCCACTCGGCTAAACCCAAACCCACTCGGCTACACCCAAACCCACTCGGCTAGACCCAAACCCACTCGGCTAGACCCAAACCCACTCGGCTACACGCAAACCAACTCGGCTAGACCCAAACCCGCTCGGCTAGACCCAACCCCACTCGGCTAGACCCAAACCCACTCGGCTAGACCCAAACCCACTCGGCTACACCCAAACCCACTCGGCTAGACCCTAACCCACTCGGCTAGACCCAAACCCACTCGGCTAGACCCAAACCCACTCGGATATACCCAAACCCACTCGGCTAGACCCAAACCCACTCGGCCAGACCCAAACCCACTCGGCTTGGCCCAAACCCACTGGGCTAGACCCAAACCCACTCGGCTAGACCCAAACCCACTCGGCTAGACCCAAACCCTCTCGGCTAGACCCAAACCCACTCGGCTAGACCCAATCCCACTCGGCTGGACCCAAACCCACTCGGCTAGACCCAAACCCACTCGGCTGCAAGCAAACCCACGCGGCTAGACCCAAACCCGCTCGGCTAGACCCAAGCCCACTCGGCTAGACCCAAACCCACTCGGCTAGACCCAAACCCACTCGGCTAGACACAAACCCACTCGGCTAGACCCAAACCCACTCGGCTAGACACAAACCCACTCGGCTAGTCGCAAACCGACTCGGCTAGACCCAAACCCACTAGGCTAGACCCTAACCCACTCGGCTACACCAAAACCCACTCGGCTAGACCCAAACCCACTCGGCTAGACCCAAACCCACTCGGCTAGACCCAAACACACTCGGCTAGACCCCAACCCACTCGGCTAGACCCAAACCCACTCGGCTAGACCCAAACCCCCTCGGCTAGACCCAAACCCACTCGGCTAGACCCAAACCCACTCGGCTAGACCCAAACCCACTCGGCTCGACCCAATCCCACTCGGCTTGACCCAAACCCACTCGGCTACACACAAACCCACTCGGCTAGATCCAAACCCAATCGGCTAGACCCAAACCCACTCGGCTAGACCCAATCCCACTCGGCTGGACCCAAACCCACTCGGCTAGACCCAAACCCACTCGGCTGCATGCAAACCCACGCGGCTAGACCCAAACCCGCTCGGCTAGACCCAAGCCCACTCGGCTAGACCCAAACCCTCTCGGCTAGACCCAAACCCACTCGGCTAGACCCAATCCCACTCGGCTGGACCGAAACCCACTCGGCTAGACCCAAACCCACTCGGCTGCACGCAAACCCACGCGGCTGGACCCAAACCCGCTCGGCTAGACCCAAGCCCACTCGGCTAGACCCAAACCCACTCGGCTAGACCCAAACCCACTCGGCTAGACACAAACCCACACGGCTAGACCCAAACCCACTCGGCTAGACACAAACCCACTCGGCTAGACGCAAACCGACTTGGCTAGACCCAAACCCACTCGGCTAGACCCTAACCCACTGGGCTACACCCAAACCCACTCGGCGAGACCCAAACCCACTCGGCTAGACCCAAACCCACTCGGCTAGACCCAAACCCACTCGGCTAGACCCAAACCCACTCGGCTAGACCCAAACCCACTCGGCAAGACCCAAACCCACTCGGCTAGACCCAAACCCACTCGGCTAGCCCCAAACACACTCGGCTAGACCCAAACCCCCTCGGCTAGACGCAAACCCACTCGGCTAGACCCAAACCCACTCGGCTAGACCCAAACACACTCGGCTCGACCCAATCCCACTCGGCTTGACCCAAACCCACTCGGCTACACCCAAACCCACTCGGCTAGACCCAAACCCAATCGGCTAGACCCAAACCCACTCGGCTAGACCCAAACCCACTCGGCTAGACCCAAACCCACTCCGCCAGACCCATACCAACTCGGCTAGTCCCAAACCCACTCGGCTAAACCCAAACCCACTCGGCTACACCCAAACCCACTCGGCTAGACCCAAACCCACTCGGCTAGACCCAAACCCAATCGGCTACACGCAAACCAACTCGGCTAGACCCAAACCCGCTCGGCTAGACCCAACCCCACTCGGCTAGACCCAAACCCACTCGGCTAGACCCAAACCCACTCGGCTAGACGCAAACCGACTCGGCTACACCCAAACCCACTCGGCTAGACCCTAACCCACTCGGCTAGACCCAAACCCACTCGGCTAGACCCAAACCCACTCGCATATACCCAAACCCACTCGGCTAGACCCAAACCCACTCGGCCAGACCCAAACCCACTCGGCTTGGCCCAAACCCACTGGGCTAGACCCAAACCCACTCGGCTAGACCCAAACCCACTCGGCTAGACCCAAACCCTCTCGGCTAGACCCAAACCCACTCGGCTAGACCCAATCCCACTCGGCTGGACCCAAACCCACTCGGCTAGACCCAAACCCACTCGGCTGCAAGCAAACCCACGCGGCTAGACCCAAACCCGCTCGGCTAGACCCAAGCCCACTCGGCTAGACCCAAACCCACTCGGCTAGACCCAAACCCACTCGGCTAGACACAAACCCACTCGGCTAGACCCAAACCCACTCGGCTAGACACAAACCCACTCGGCTAGTCGCAAACCGACTCGGCTAGACCCAAACCCACTCGGCTAGACCCTAACCCACTCGGCTACACCAAAACCCACTCGGCTAGACCCAAACCCACTCGGCTAGACCCAAACCCACTCGGCTAGACCCAAACACACTCGGCTAGACCCCAACCCACTCGGCTAGACCCAAACCCACTCGGCTAGACCCAAACCCCCTCGGCTAGACCCAAACCCACTCGGCTAGACCCAAACCCACTCGGCTAGACCCAAACCCACTCGGCTCGACCCAATCCCACTCGGCTTGACCCAAACCCACTCGGCTACACACAAACCCACTCGGCTAGATCCAAACCCAATCGGCTAGACCCAAACCCACTCGGCTAGACCCAATCCCACTCGGCTGGACCCAAACCCACTCGGCTAGACCCAAACCCACTCGGCTGCATGCAAACCCACGCGGCTAGACCCAAACCCGCTCGGCTAGACCCAAGCCCACTCGGCTAGACCCAAACCCTCTCGGCTAGACCCAAACCCACTCGGCTAGACCCAATCCCACTCGGCTGGACCGAAACCCACTCGGCTAGACCCAAACCCACTCGGCTGCACGCAAACCCACGCGGCTGGACCCAAACCCGCTCGGCTAGACCCAAGCCCACTCGGCTAGACCCAAACCCACTCGGCTAGACCCAAACCCACTCGGCTAGACACAAACCCACACGGCTAGACCCAAACCCACTCGGCTAGACACAAACCCACTCGGCAAGACGCAAACCGACTTGGCTAGACCCAAACCCACTCGGCTAGACCCTAACCCACTGGGCTACACCCAAACCCACTCGGCGAGACCCAAACCCACTCGGCTGGACCCAAACCCACTCGGCTAGACCCAAACCCACTCGGCTAGACCCAAACCCACTCGGCTAGACCCAAACCCACTCGGCAAGACCCAAACCCACTCGGCTAGACCCAAACCCACTCGGCTAGCCCCAAACACACTCGGCTAGACCCAAACCCCCTCGGCTAGACGCAAACCCACTCGGCTAGACCCAAACCCACTCGGCTAGACCCAAACACACTCGGCTCGACCCAATCCCACTCGGCTTGACCCAAACCCACTCGGCTACACCCAAACCCACTCGGCTAGACCCAAACCCAATCGGCTAGACCCAAACCCACTCGGCTAGACCCAAACCCACTCGGCTAGACCCAAACCCACTCCGCCAGACCCATACCAACTCGGCTAGTCCCAAACCCACTCGGCTAAACCCAAACCCACTCGGCTACACCCAAACCCACTCGGCTAGACCCAAACCCACTCGGCTAGACCCAAACCCACTCGGCTACACGCAAACCAACTCGGCTAGACCCAAACCCGCTCGGCTAGACCCAACCCCACTCGGCTAGACCCAAACCCACTCGGCTAGACCCAAACCCACTCGGCTAGACGCAAACCGACTCGGCTACACCCAAACCCACTCGGCTAGACCCTAACCCACTCGGCTAGACCCAAACCCACTCGGCTAGACCCAAACCCACTCGCATATACCCAAACCCACTCGGCTAGACCCAAACCCACTCGGCCAGACCCAAACCCACTCGGCTTGGCCCAAACCCACTCGGCTAGACCCAAACCCACTCGGCTAGACCCAAACCCACTCGGCTAGACCCAAACCCACTCGGCTGCAAGCAAACCCACGCGGCTAGACCCAAACCCGCTCGGCTAGACCCAAGCCCACTCGGCTAGACCCAAACCCACTCGGCTAGACCCAAACCCACTCGGCTAGACACAAACCCACTCGGCTAGACCCAAACCCACTCGTCTAGACACAAACCCACTCGGCTAGACGCAAACCGACTCGGCTAGACCCAAACCCACTCGGCTAGACCCTAACCCACTCGGCTACACCCAAACCCACTCGGCGAGACCCAAACCCACTCGGCTAGACCCAAACCCACTCGGCTAGACCCAAACCCACTCGGCTAGACCCAAACCCACTCGGCTAGACCCCAACCCACTCGGCTAGACCCAAACCCACTCGGCTAGACCCAAACCCCCTCGGCTAGACCCAAACCCACTCGGCTAGACCCAAACCCACTCGGCTAGACCCA
Organism: Raja brachyura; assembly: GCA_963514005.1. The sequence goes on from CAUPSL010000968.1 coordinate 755,466, forward strand.
AACCCACTCGGCTCGACCCAATCCCACTCGGCTTGACCCAAACCCACTCGGCTACACACAAACCCACTCGGCTAGATCCAAACCCAATCGGCTAGACCCAAACCCACTCGGCTAGACCCAATCCCACTCGGCTGGACCCAAACCCACTCGGCTAGACCCAAACCCACTCGGCTGCATGCAAACCCACGCGGCTAGACCCAAACCCGCTCGGCTAGACCCAAGCCCACTCGGCTAGACCCAAACCCACTCGTCTAGACCCAAACCCACTCGGCTAGACACAAACCCACTCGGCTAGACCCAAACCCACTCGACTAGACACAAACCCACTCGGCTAGACGCAAACCGACTCGGCTAGACCCAAACCCACTCGGCTAGACCCTAACCCACTCGGCTACACCCAAACCCACTCGGCGAGACCCAAACCCACTCGGCTAGACCCAAACCCACTCGGCTAGACCCAAACCCACTCGGCTAGACCCAAACCCACTCGGCTAGACCCCAACCCACTCGGCTAGACCCAAACCCACTCGGCTAGACCCAAACCCCCTCGGCTAGACCCAAACCCACTCGGCTAGACCCAAACCCACTCGGCTCGACCCAATCCCACTCGGCTAGACCCAAACCCCCTCGGCTAGACCCAAACCCACTCGGCTAGACCCAAACCCACTCGGCTAGACCCAAACCCACTCGGCTCGACCCAATCCCACTCGGCTTGACCCAAACCCACTCGGCTACACACAAACCCACTCGGCTAGATCCAAACCCAATCGGCTAGACCCAAACCCACTCGGCTAGACCCAAACCCACTCGGCTAGACCCAAACCCACTCCGCTAGACCCATACCAACTCCGCTAGACCCAAACCCACTCGGCTAAACCCAAACCCACTCGGCTACACCCAAACCCACTCGGCTGGACCCAAACCCACTCGGCTAGACCCAAACCCACTCGGCTACACGCAAACCCACTCGGCTAGACCCAAACCCACTCGGCTAAACCCAACCCCACTCGGCTAGACCCAAACCCACTCGGCTAGACCCAAACCCACTCGGCTAGACGCAAACCGACTCGGCTACACCCAAACCCACTCGGCTAGACCCTAACCCACTCGGCTAGACCCAAACCCACTTGGCTAGAACCAAACCGACTCGGCTAGACCCAAACCCACTCCGCTAGACCCAAACCCACTCGGCTAGACCCAAACCCACTCGGTGGACCCAAAGCCACTCGGCTAGACCCAAACCCACTCGGTGGACCCAAACCCACTCGGCTAGACCCAAATCCACTCCGCTAGACGAAAACCCACTCAGCTAGACCTAAACCCACTCGGCTAGACCCAAACCCACTCGGCTAGACCCAAACCCACTCGTCTAGACCCAAACCCACTCGGCTAGACCCAATCCCACTCGGCAGGACCCAAACCCACTCGGCTAGACCCAAACCCACTCGGCTACACCCAAACCCACTCGGCTAGACCCAAACACACTCGGCTGCACCCAAACCCACTCTGCTAGACCCAAACCCACTTGGCTAGTCCCAAACCCACTCGGTGGACCCAAACCCACTCGGCTAGACCCAAACCCACTCGGCTAGACCCAAACCCACTCCGCCAGACCAAAACCCACTCAGCTAGACCGAAACCTACTCGGCTAGACCCAAACCCACTCGGCTAGACCCAAACCCACTCGTCTAGACCCAAACCCTCTCGGCTAGACCCAATCCCACTCGGCTGGACCCAAACCCACTCGGCTAGACCCAAACCCACTCGACTGGACCCAAAACCACTCGGCTAGACCCAAACCCACTCGGCTAGACCCAAACCCACTCGGCTAGACCCAAACCCACTCGGCTACACCCAAACCCACTCGGCTAGACCCAAACCCTCTCGGCTAGACCCAAACCCACTCGGCTAGACCCAAAACCACTAGGCTAGACCCAAACCCACTCGGCTAGACCCAACCCCACTCGGCTAGACCCAAACCCACTCGGCTCGACCCAAACCCACTCGGCTAGACCCAAACCCACTCGGCTAGACCCAAACCCACTCGGCTAGACCCAAACCCACTCGGCTCGACCCAAACCCACTCGGCTAGACCCAAACCCACTCGGCTAGACCAAAACCCACTCGGCTAGACCCAAACCCAATCGGCTAGACCCAATCCCACTCGGCTAGTCCCAAACCCACTCGGCTAGACCCAAACCCACTCGGCTACACCCAAACCCACTTGGCTCGACCCAAACCCACTCGGCTAGACCCAAACCCACTCGGCAAGACCCAAACCCAATCCGCTAGACCCAAACACACTCGGCTAGACCCAAACCCACTCGGCTAGACCCAAACCCACTCGGCTAGACACAAACCCACTCGGCTAGACCCAAATCGACTCAGGTAGACCCAAACCCACTCGGCTAGACCCGAACCCACTCGGCTACACCCAAACCCACTCGGCGAGACCCAAACCCACTCGGCTAGACCCAAACCCACTCGGCTAGACCCAAACCCACTCGGCTAGACCCAAACCCACTCGGCTAGACCCAAACCCAATCGGCTAGACCCAAACCCACTCGGCTCGACCCAAACCCACTCGGCTAGACCCAAACCCACTCGGCTAGACCCAAACCCACTCGGCTAGACCCAAACCCACTCGGCTAGACCCAAACCCACTCGGCTAGACCCAATCCCACTCGGCTAGACCAAAACCCACTCGGCTAGACCCAAACCCAATCGGCTAGACCCAAACCCACTCGGCTAGACCCAAACCCACTCGGCTAGATCCACACCCACTCGGCTAGACCCAAACCTACTCAGGTAGACCCTAACCCACTCGGCTAGACACAAACCCACTCGGCTAGACCCAAACCCAATCCGCTAGACCCAAACCCACTCGGCTAGACCCAAACCCACTCGGCTAGACCCAAACCCACTCGGCTAGACACAAACCCACTCGGCTAGACCCAAACCGACTCGGCTAGACCCAAACCCACTCGGCTAGACCCAAACCCACTCGGCTAGACCCAAACCCACTCGGCTAGACCCAAACCCACTCGGCTAAACCCAAACCCACTCAGCTAGACCCAATCCCACTCGGCTGGACCCAAACCCACTCGGCTAGACCCAAACCCACTCGGCTGCATGGAAACCCACTCGGCTAGACCCAAACCCGATCGGCTAGACCCAAGCCCACTCGGCTAGACCCAAACCCACTCGGCTAGACCCAAACCCACTCGGCTAGACCCAAACCCACTCGGCTAGACCCAAACCCACTCGGCTAGACACAAACCCACTCGGCTAGACCCAAACCGACTCGGCTAGACCCAAACCCACTCGGCTAGACCCTAACCCACTCGGCTACACCCAAACCCACTCGGCGAGACCCAAACCCACTCGGCTAGACCCAAACCCACTCGGCTAGACCCAAACACACTCTGCTAGACCCAAACCCCCTCGGCTAGACCCAAACCCACTCGGCTACACCCAACCCACTCGGCTAGACCCAAACCCACTCGGCTCGACCCAATCCCACTCGGCTAGACCCAAACCCACTCGGCTACACCCAAACCCACTCGGCTACACTCAAACCCACTCGGCGAGACCCAAACCCACTCGGCTAGACCCAAACCCACTCGGCTCGACCCAAACCCACTCGGCTAGACCCAAACGCACTCGGCTAGACCCAAACGCACTCAGCTACACCCAAACCCACTCTGCTAGACCCAAACCCACTCGGTGGACCCAAACCCACTCGGCTAGACCCAATCCCACTCGGCAAGACCCAAACCCACTCCGCCAGACCAAAACCCACTCAGCTAGACCGAAACCTACTCGGCTAGACCCAAACCCACTCGTCTAGACCCAAACCCACTCGTCTAGACCCAAACCCTCTCGGCTAGACCCAATCCCACTCGGCTGGACCCAAACCCACTCGGCTAGACCCAAACCCACTCGGCTGCACGCAAACCCACGCGGCTAGACCCAAACCCGCTCGGCTACACCCAAGCCCACTCGGCTAGACCCAAACCCACTCGGCTAGAACCAAACCCACTCGGCTAGACACAAACCCACTCGGCTAGACCCAAACCCACTCGGCTAGACACAAACCCACTCGGCTAGACGCAAACCGACTCGGCTAGACCCAAACCCACTCGGCTAGACCCTAACCCACTCGGCGAGACCCAAACCCACTCGGCGAGACCCAAACCCACTCGGCTAGACCCAAACCCACTCGGCTAGACCCAAACCCACTCGGCTAGACCCAAACCCACTCGGCTAGACCCCAACCCACTCGGCTAGACCCAAACCCACTCGGCTAGACCCAAACCCCCTCGGCTAGACCCAAACCCACTCGGCTAGACCCAAACCCACTCGGCTAGACCCAAACCCATTCGGCTCGACCCAATCCCACTCGGCTTGACCCAAACCCACTCGGCTACACACAAACCCACTCGGCTAGATCCAAACCCAATCGGCTAGACCCAAACCCACTCGGCTAGACCCAAACCCACTCGGCTAGATCCAAACCCACTCCGCTAGACCCATACCAACTCCGCTAGACCCAAACCGACTCGGCTACACCCAAACCCACTCGGCTAGACCCTAACCCACTCGGCTAGACCCAAACCCACTTGGCTAGACCCAAACCCACTCGGATAGACCCAATCCCACTCGGCTAGACCCAAACCCACTCGGCTACACCCAAACCCACTCGGCTACACTCAAACCCACTCGGCGAGACCCAAACCCACTCGGCTAGACCCAAACCCACTCGGCTCGACCCAAACCCACTCGGCTAGACCCAAACGCACTCGGCTAGACCCAAACGCACTCAGCTACACCCAAACCCACTCTGCTAGACCCAAACCCACTCGGTGGACCCAAACCCACTCGGCTAGACCCAATCCCACTCGGCAAGACCCAAACCCACTCCGCCAGACCAAAACCCACTCAGCTAGACCGAAACCTACTCGGCTAGACCCAAACCCACTCGTCTAGACCCAAACCCACTCGTCTAGACCCAAACCCTCTCGGCTAGACCCAATCCCACTCGGCTGGACCCAAACCCACTCGGCTAGACCCAAACCCACTCGGCTGCACGCAAACCCACGCGGCTAGACCCAAACCCGCTCGGCTACACCCAAGCCCACTCGGCTAGACCCAAACCCACTCGGCTAGAACCAAACCCACTCGGCTAGACACAAACCCACTCGGCTAGACCCAAACCCACTCGGCTAGACACAAACCCACTCGGCTAGACGCAAACCGACTCGGCTAGACCCAAACCCACTCGGCTAGACCCTAACCCACTCGGCGAGACCCAAACCCACTCGGCGAGACCCAAACCCACTCGGCTAGACCCAAACCCACTCGGCTAGACCCAAACCCACTCGGCTAGACCCAAACCCACTCGGCTAGACCCCAACCCACTCGGCTAGACCCAAACCCACTCGGCTAGACCCAAACCCCCTCGGCTAGACCCAAACCCACTCGGCTAGACCCAAACCCACTCGGCTAGACCCAAACCCATTCGGCTCGACCCAATCCCACTCGGCTTGACCCAAACCCACTCGGCTACACACAAACCCACTCGGCTAGATCCAAACCCAATCGGCTAGACCCAAACCCACTCGGCTAGACCCAAACCCACTCGGCTAGATCCAAACCCACTCCGCTAGACCCATACCAACTCCGCTAGACCCAAACCGACTCGGCTACACCCAAACCCACTCGGCTAGACCCTAACCCACTCGGCTAGACCCAAACCCACTTGGCTAGACCCAAACCCACTCGGATAGACCCAAACCCACTCGGCTAGACCCAAACCCACTCCGCTAGACCCAAACCCACTCGGCTGGACCCAAACCCACTCGGCTAGACCCAAACCCACTCGGCTAGACCCAAACCCACTCGACTGGACCCAAACCCTCTCGGCTAGACCCAAACCCACTCGGCTAGAACCAAACCCACTCGGCTAGACCCAAACCCACTCGGCTAAACCCAAACCCACTCGGCTACACGCAAACCCACTCGGCTAGACCCAAACCCGCTCGGCTAGACCCAAGCCCACTCGGCTAGACCCAAACCCACTCGACTAGACCCAAACCCACTCCGCTAGACCCAAACCCACTCGGCTGGACCCAAACCCACTCGGTGGACCCAAACCCACTCGGCTAGACCCAAACCCACTCGGTGGACCCAAACCCACTCGGCTAGACTCAAACCCACACCGCTAGACGAAAACCCACTCAGCTAGACCTAAACCCACTCGGCTAGACCCAAACCCACTCGGCTAGACCCAAACCCACTCGTCTAGACCCAAACCCACTCGGCTAGACCCAATCCCACTCGGCTGGACCCAAACCCACTCGGCTAGACCCAAACCCACTCGGCTACCCCCAAACGCACTCGGCTAGACCCAAACCCGCTCGGCTAGAATCAAGCCCACTCGGCTAGACCCAAACCCACTCGGCTGGACCCAAACCCACTCGGCTAGATCCAAACCCACTCGGCTAGACCCAAACCCACTCGGCTAGACCCAAACCCACTCGGCTAGACCCAAACCCACTCGGCTGGACCCAAACCCTCTCGGCTGGACCCAAACCCACTCGGCTAGAACCAAACCGACTCGGCTAGACCCAAACCCACTCGGCTAAACCCAAACCCACTCCGCTACACGCAAACCCACTCGGCTAGACCCAAACCCGCTCGGCTAGACCCAAGCCCACTCGGCTAGACCCAAACCCACTCGACTAGACCCAAACCCACTCCGCTAGACCCAAACCCACTCGGCTAGACCCAAACCCACTCGATGGACCCAAACCCACTCGGCTAGACCCAAACCCACTCGGTGGACCCAAACCCACTTGGCTAGACCCAAACCCACTCGGCTAGACCCAATCCCACTCGGCTGGACCCAAACCCACTCGGCTAGATCCAAACCCACTCGGCTGCATGCAAACCCACTCGGCTAGACCCAAACCCGCTCGGCTAGACCCAAGCCCACTCGGCTAGACCCAAACCCACTCGGCTAGACCCAAACCCACTCGGCTAGACCCAAACCCACTCGGCTAGACCCAAACCCACTCGGCTAGACCCAAACCCACTCGGCTAGACGCAAACCCACTCGGCGAGACGCAAACCCACTCGGCTAGACCCAAACCCACTCGGCTAGACCCAAACCCAATCGGCTAGACCCAAGCCCACTCGGCTAGACCCAAACCCACTCGGCTAGACCCACACCCACTCGGATAGACCCAAACCTACTCGGGTAGACCCAAACCCACCAGGCTAGACACAAACCCACTCGGGTAGACCCAAGCCCACTCGGCTAGACCCAAACCCACTCGGCTAGACCCAAACCCACTCGGCTAGACCCAAACCCACTCGGCTAGACCCAAACCCAATCGGCTAGACCCAAACCCACTCGGCTAGACCCAAACCCACTCGGCTAGACCCAAACCCACTCGGCTAGACCCAAACCCACTCGGCTAGACCCAAACCCACTCGGCGAGACGCAAACCCACTCGGCTAGACCCAAACCCACTCGGCTAGACCCAAACCCAATCGGCTAGACCCAAGCCCACTCGGCTAGACCCAAACCCACTCGGCTAGACCCACACCCACTCGGATAAACCCAAACCTACTCGGGTAGACCCAAACCCACTAGGCTAGACACAAACCCACTAGGCTAGACACAAACCCACTCGGCTAGACCCAAACCCAATCCGCTAGACCCAAACCCACTCGGCTAGACCCAAACCCACTCGGCTAGACCCAAACCCACTCGGCTAGACCCAAACCCACTCGGCTAGACCCAAACCCACTCCGCTAGACGAAAACCCACTCAGCTAGACCCAAACCCACTCGGCTAGACCCAAACCCACTCGGCTAGACCCAAACCCACTCGGCTAAACCCAAACCCACTCGGCTAGACCCAATCCCACTCGGCTGGACCCAAACCCACTCGGCTAGATCCAAACCCACTCGGCTGCATGCAAACCCACTCGGCTAGACCCAAACCCGCTCGGCTAGACCCAAGCCCACTCGGCTAGACCCAAACCCACTCGGCTAGACCCAAACCCACTCGGCTAGACCCAAACCCACTCGGCTAGACCCAAACCCACTCGGCTAGACCCAAACCCACTCGGCTAGACGCAAACCCACTCGGCGAGACGCAAACCCACTCGGCTAGACCCAAACCCACTCGGCTAGACCCAAACCCAATCGGCTAGACCCAAGCCCACTCGGCTAGACCCAAACCCACTCGGCTAGACCCACACCCACTCGGATAGACCCAAACCTACTCGGGTAGACCCAAACCCACCAGGCTAGACACAAACCCACTCGGGTAGACCCAAACTCAATCCGCTAGACCCAAACCCACTCGGCTAGACCCAAACCCACTCGGCTAGACCCAAACCCACTCGGCTAGACCCAAACCCACTCGGCTAGACCCAAACCCACTCCGCTAGACGAAAACCCACTCAGCTAGACCCAAACCCACTCGGCTAGACCCAAACCCACTCGGCTAGACCCAAACCCACTCGGCTAAACCCAAACCCACTCGGCTAGACCCAATCCCACTCGGCTGGACCCAAACCCACTCGGCTAGACCCAAACCCACTCGGCTGCATGCAAACCCACTCGGCTAGACCCAAACCCGCTCGGCTAGTCCCAAGCCCACTCGGCCAGACCCAAACCCACTCGGCTAGACCCAAACCCACTCGGCTAGACCCAAACCCACTCGGCTAGACCCAAACCCACTCGGCTAGACACAAAGCCACTCGGCTAGACCCAAACCGACTCGGCTAGACCCAAACCTACTCGGCTAGACCCTAACCCACTCGGCTACACGCAAACCCACTCGGCGAGACCCAAACCCACTCGGCTAGACCCAATCCCACTCGGCTGGACCCAAACCCACTCGGCTAGATCCAAACCCACTCGGCTGCATGCAAACCCACTCGGCTAGACCCAAACCCGCTCGGCTAGACCCAAGCCCACTCGGCTAGACCCAAACCCACTCGGCTAGACCCAAACCCACTCGGCTAGACCCAAACCCACTCGGCTAGACCCAAACCCACTCGGCTAGACCCAAACCCACTCGGCTAGACGCAAACCCACTCGGCGAGACGCAAACCCACTCGGCTAGACCCAAACCCACTCGGCTAGACCCAAACCCAATCGGCTAGACCCAAGCCCACTCGGCTAGACCCAAACCCACTCGGCTAGACCCACACCCACTCGGATAGACCCAAACCTACTCGGGTAGACCCAAACCCACCAGGCTAGACACAAACCCACTCGGGTAGACCCAAACTCAATCCGCTAGACCCAAACCCACTCGGCTAGACCCAAACCCACTCGGCTAGACCCAAACCCACTCGGCTAGACCCAAACCCACTCGGCTAGACCCAAACCCACTCCGCTAGACGAAAACCCACTCAGCTAGACCCAAACCCACTCGGCTAGACCCAAACCCACTCGGCTAGACCCAAACCCACTCGGCTAAACCCAAACCCACTCGGCTAGACCCAAACCCGCTCGGCTAGTCCCAAGCCCACTCGGCCAGACCCAAACCCACTCGGCTAGACCCAAACCCACTCGGCTAGACCCAAACCCACTCGGCTAGACCCAAACCCACTCGGCTAGACACAAAGCCACTCGGCTAGACCCAAACCGACTCGGCTAGACCCAAACCTACTCGGCTAGACCCTAACCCACTCGGCTACACGCAAACCCACTCGGCGAGACCCAAACCCACTCGGCTAGATCCAAACCCACTCGGCTAGACCCAAACACACTCGGCTGGACCCAAACCCACTCGGCTAGACCCAAACCCACTCGGCTAGACGCAAACCCACTCGGCTAGACCCAAACCCCCTCGGCTAGACCCAAACCCACTCGGCTACACCCAACCCACTTGGCTAGACCCAAACCCACTCGGCTCGACCCAATCCCACTCGGCTAGACCCAAACCCACTCGGCTACACCCAAACCCACTCGGCTACACTCAATCCCACTCGGCGAGACCCAAACCCACTCGGCTAGACCCAAACCCACTCGGCTCGACCCAAACCCACTCGGCTAGACCCAAACGCACGCGGTTACACCCAAACCCACTCTGCTAGACCCAAACCCACTCGGCTAGACCCAAACCCACTCGGTGGACCCAAACCCACTCGGCTAGACCCAAACCCACTCGGCTAGACCCAAACCCACTCCGCCAGACCAAAACCCACTCAGCTAGACCGAAACCTACTCGGCTAGACCCAAACCCACTAGGCTAGACCCAAACCCACTCGGCTAGACCCAAACCCACTCGGCTCGACCCAAACCCACTCGGCTCGACCCAAACCCACTCGGCTAGACCCAAACCCACTCGGCTAGACCCAAACCCACACGGCTAGACCCAATCCCACTCGGCTGGACCCAAACCCACTCGGCTAGACCAAAACCCACTCGGCTACACCCAAACGCACTCGGCTAGACCCAAACCCGCTCGGCTATAATCAAGCCCACTCGGCTAGACCCAAACCCACTCGGCTGGACCCAAACCCACTCGGCTAGATCCAAACCCACTCGGCGAGACCCAAACCCACTCGGCGAGACCCAAACCCACTCGGCTAGACCCAAACCCACTCGGCTAGACCCAAACCCACTCGGCTAGACCCAAACCCACTCGGCTAGACCCCAACCCACTCGGCTAGACCCAAACCCACTCGGCTAGACCCAAACCCCCTCGGCTAGACCCAAACCCACTCGGCTAGACCCAAACCCACTCGGCTAGACCCAAACCCATTCGGCTCGACCCAATCCCACTCGGCTTGACCCAAACCCACTCGGCTACACACAAACCCACTCGGCTAGATCCAAACCCAATCGGCTAGACCCAAACCCACTCGGCTAGACCCAAACCCACTCGGCTAGATCCAAACCCACTCGGCTAGACCCAAACCCACTCGGCTAGACCCAAACCCACTCGGCTAGACCCAAACCCACTCGGCTAGACCCAAACCCACTCGGCTACCCCCAAACGCACTCGGCTAGACCCAAACCCGCTCGGCTAGAATCAAGCCCACTCGGCTAGACCCAAACCCACTCGGCTGGACCCAAACCCACTCGGCTCGATCCAAACCCACTCGGCTAGACCCAAACCCACTCGGCTAGACCCAAACCCACTCGGCTAGACCCAAACCCACTCGGCTGGACCCAAACCCTCTCGGCTGGACCCAAACCCACTCGGCTAGAACCAAACCGACTCGGCTAGACCCAAACCCACTCGGCTAAACCCAAACCCACTCCGCTACACGCAAACCCACTCGGCTAGACCCAAACCCGCTCGGCTAGACCCAAGCCCACTCGGCTAGACCCAAACCCACTCGACTAGACCCAAACCCACTCCGCTAGACCCAAACCCACTCGGCTAGACCCAAACCCACTCGATGGACCCAAACCCACTCGGCTAGACCCAAACCCACTCGGTGGACCCAAACCCACTTGGCTAGACCCAAACCCACTCCGCTAGACGAAAACCCACTCAGCTAGACCTAAACCCACTCGGCTAGACCCAAACCCACTCGGCTAGACCCAAACCCACTCGGCTAGACCCAAACCCACTCGGCTAGACCCAAACCCAATCGGCTAGACCCAAACCCACTCGGCTAGACCCAAACCCACTCGGCTAGACCCAAACCCACTCGGCTAGACCCAAACCCACTCGGCTAGACCCAAACCCACTCGGCGAGACGCAAACCCACTCGGCTAGACCCAAACCCACTCGGCTAGACCCAAACCCAATCGGCTAGACCCAAGCCCACTCGGCTAGACCCAAACCCACTCGGCTAGACCCACACCCACTCGGATAAACCCAAACCTACTCGGGTAGACCAAAACCCACTAGGCTAGACACAAACCCACTCGGCTAGACCCAAACCCAATCCGCTAGACCCAAACCCACTCGGCTAGACCCAAACCCACTCGGCTAGACCCAAACCCACTCGATGGACCCAAACCCACTCGGCTAGACCCAAACCCACTCGGTGGACCCAAACCCACTTGGCTAGACCCAAACCCACTCCGCTAGACGAAAACCCACTCAGCTAGACCTAAACCCACTCGGCTAGACCCAAACCCACTCGGCTAGACCCAAACCCACTCGGCTAGACCCAAACCCACTCGGCTAGACCCAAACCCAATCGGCTAGACCCAAACCCACTCGGCTAGACCCAAACCCACTCGGCTAGACCCAAACCCACTCGGCTAGACCCAAACCCACTCGGCTAGACCCAAACCCACTCGGCGAGACGCAAACCCACTCGGCTAGACCCAAACCCACTCGGCTAGACCCAAACCCAATCGGCTAGACCCAAGCCCACTCGGCTAGACCCAAACCCACTCGGCTAGACCCACACCCACTCGGATAAACCCAAACCTACTCGGGTAGACCAAAACCCACTAGGCTAGACACAAACCCACTCGGCTAGACCCAAACCCAATCCGCTAGACCCAAACCCACTCGGCTAGACCCAAACCCACTCGGCTAGACCCAAACCCACTCGGCTAGACCCAAACCCACTCGGCTAGACCCAAACCCACTCCGCTAGACGAAAACCCACTCAGCTAGACCCAAACCCACTCGGCTAGACCCAAACCCACTCGGCTAGACCCAAACCCACTCGGCTAAACCCAAACCCACTCGGCTAGACCCAATCCCACTCGGCTGGACCCAAACCCACTCGGCTAGATCCAAACCCACTCGGCTGCATGCAAACCCACTCGGCTAAACCCAAACCCGCTCGGCTAGACCCAAGCCCACTCGGCTAGACCCAAACCCACTCAGCTAGACCCAAACCCACTCGGCTAGACCCAAACCCACTCGGCTAGACCCAAACCCACTCGGCTAGACCCAAACCCACTCGGCTAGACGCAAACCCACTCGGCGAGACGCAAACCCACTCGGCTAGACCCAAACCCACTCGGCTAGACCCAAACCCAATCGGCTAGACCCAAGCCCACTCGGCTAGACCCAAACCCACTCGGCTAGACCCACACCCACTCGGATAGACCCAAACCTACTCGGGTAGACCCAAACCCACCAGGCTAGACACAAACCCACTCGGGTAGACCCAAACCCAATCCGCTAGACCCAAACCCACTCGGCTAGACCCAAACCCACTCGGCTAGACCCAAACCCACTCGGCTAGACCCAAACCCACTCGGCTAGACCCAAACCCACTCCGCTAGACGAAAACCCACTCAGCTAGACCCAAACCCACTCGGCTAGACCCAAACCCACTCGGCTAGACCCAAACCCACTCGGCTAAACCCAAACCCACTCGGCTAGACCCAATCCCACTCGGCTGGACCCAAACCCACTCGGCTAGACCCAAACCCACTCGGCTGCATGCAAACCCACTCGGCTAGACCCAAACCCGCTCGGCTAGTCCCAAGCCCACTCGGCTAGACCCAAACCCACTCGGCTAGACCCAAACCCACTCGGCTAGACCCAAACCCACTCGGCTAGACCCAAACCCACTCGGCTAGACACAAAGCCACTCGGCTAGACCCAAACCGACTCGGCTAGACCCAAACCTACTCGGCTAGACCCTAACCCACTCGGCTACACGCAAACCCACTCGGCGAGACCCAAACCCACTCGGCTAGATCCAAACCCACTCGGCTAGACCCAAACACACTCGGCTGGACCCAAACCCACTCGGCTAGACCCAAACCCACTCGGCTAGACGCAAACCCACTCGGCTAGACCCAAACCCCCTCGGCTAGACCCAAACCCACTCGGCTACACCCAACCCACTTGGCTAGACCCAAACCCACTCCGCCAGACCAAAACCCACTCAGCTAGACCGAAACCTACTCGGCTAGACCCAAACCCACTCGGCTAGACCCAAACCCACTCGTCTAGACCCAAACCCTCTCGGCTAGACCCAATCCCACTTGGCTGGACCCAAACCCACTCGGCTAGACCCAAACCCACTCGGCTGGACCCAAAACCACTCGGCTAGACCCAAACCCACTCGGCTAGACCCAAACCCACTCGGCTAGTCCCAAACCCACTCGGCTACACCCAAACCCACTCGGCTAGACCCAAACCCTCTCGGCTAGACCCAAACCCACTCGGCTAGACCCAAACCCACTAGGCTAGACCCAAACCCACTCGGCTAGACCCAAACCCACTCGGCTAGACCCAAACCCACTCGGCTCGACCCAAACCCACTCGGCTCGACCCAAACCCACTCGGCTAGACCCAAACCCACTCGGCTAGACCCAAACCCACACGGCTAGACCCAATCCCACTCGGCTGGACCCAAACCCACTCGGCTAGACCCAAACCCACTCGGCTACACCCAAACGCACTCGGCTAGACCCAAACCCGCTCGGCTATAATCAAGCCCACTCGGCTAGACCCAAACCCACTCGGCTGGACCCAAACCCACTCGGCTAGATCCAAACCCACTCGGCTAGACCCAAACCCACTCGGCTAGACCCAAACCCACTCGGCTAGACCCAAACCCACTCGGCTGGACCCAAACCCTCTCGGCTAGACCCAAACCCACTCGGCTAGAACCAAACCGACTCGGCTAGACCCAAACCCACTCGGCTAAACCCAAACCCACTCCACTACACGCAAACCCACTCGGCTAGACCCAAACCCGCTCGGCTAGACCCAAGCCCACTCGGCTAGACCCAAACCCACTCGACTAGACCCAAACCCACTCCGTTAGACCCAAACCCACTCGGCTAGACCCAAACCCACTCGATGGACCCAAACCCACTCGGCTAGACCCAAACCCACTCGGTGGACCCAAACCCACTTGGCTAGACCCAAACCCACTCCGCTAGACGAAAACCCACTCAGCTAGACCTAAACCCACTCGGCTAGACCCAAGCCCACTCGGCTAGACCCAAACCCACTCGGCTAGAACCAAACCCACTCGGCTAGACACAAACCCACTCGGCTAGACCCAAACCCACTCGGCTAGACACAAACCCACTCGGCTAGACGCAAACCGACTCGGCTAGACCCAAACCCACTCGGCTAGACCCTAACCCACTCGGCGAGACCCAAACCCACTCGGCGAGACCCAAACCCACTCGGCTGGACCCAAACCCACTCGGCTAGACCCAAACCCACTCGGCTAGACCCAAACCCACTCGGCTAGACCCCAACCCACTCGGCTAGACCCAAACCCACTCGGCTAGACCCAAACCCCCTCGGCTAGACCCAAACCCACTCGGCTAGACCCAAACCCACTCGGCTAGACCCAAACCCATTCGGCTCGACCCAATCCCACTCGGCTTGACCCAAACCCACTCGGCTACACACAAACCCACTCGGCTAGATCCAAACCCAATCGGCTAGACCCAAACCCACTCGGCTAGACCCAAACCCACTCGGCTAGATCCAAACCCACTCCGCTAGACCCATACCAACTCCGCTAGACCCAAACCGACTCGGCTACACCCAAACCCACTCGGCTAGACCCTAACCCACTCGGCTAGACCGAAACCCACTTGGCTAGACCCAAACCCACTCGGATAGACCCAAACCCACTCGGCTAGACCCAAACCCACTCCGCTAGACCCAAACCCACTCGGCTGGACCCAAACCCACTCGGCTAGACCCAAACCCACTCGGCTAGACCCAAACCCACTCGACTGGACCCAAACCCTCTTGGCTAGACCCAAACCCACTCGGCTAGAACCAAACCCACTCGGCTAGACCCAAACCCACTCGGCTAAACCCAAACCCACTCGGCTACACGCAAACCCACTCGGCTAGACCCAAACCCGCTCGGCTAGACCCAAGCCCACTCGGCTAGACCCAAACCCACTCGACTAGACCCAAACCCACTCCGCTAGACCCAAACCCACTCGGCTGGACCCAAACCCACTCGGTGGACCCAAACCCACTCGGCTAGACCCAAACCCACTCGGTGGACCCAAACCCACTCGGCTAGACTCAAACCCACTCCGCTAGACGAAAACCCACTCAGCTAGACCTAAACCCACTCGGCTAGACCCAAACCCACTCGGCTAGACCCAAACCCACTCGTCTAGACCCAAACCCACTCGGCTAGACCCAATCCCACTCGGCTGGACCCAAACCCACTCGGCTAGACCCAAACCCACTCGGCTACCCCCAAACGCACTCGGCTAGACCCAAACCCGCTCGGCTAGAATCAAGCCCACTCGGCTAGACCCAAACCCACTCGGCTGGACCCAAACCCACTCGGCTAGATCCAAACCCACTCGGCTAGACCCAAACCCACTCGGCTAGACCCAAACCCACTCGGCTAGACCCAAACCCACTCGGCTGGACCCAAACCCTCTCGGCTGGACCCAAACCCACTCGGCTAGAACCAAGCCGACTCGGCTAGACCCAAACCCACTCGGCTAAACCCAAACCCACTCCGCTACACGCAAACCCACTCGGCTAGACCCAAACCCGCTCGGCTAGACCCAAGCCCACTCGGCTAGACCCAAACCCACTCGACTAGACCCAAACCCACTCCGCTAGACCCAAACCCACTCGGCTAGACCCAAACCCACTCGATGGACCCAAACCCACTCGGCTAGACCCAAACCCACTCGGTGGACCCAAACCCACTTGGCTAGACCCAAACCCACTCCGCTAGACGAAAACCCACTCAGCTAGACCTAAACCCACTCGGCTAGACCCAAACCCACTCGGCTAGACCCAAACCCACTCGGCTAGACCCAAACCCACTCGGCTAGACCCAAACCCAATCGGCTAGACCCAAACCCACTCGGCTAGACCCAAACCCACTCGGCTAGACCCAAACCCACTCGGCTAGACCCAAACCCACTCGGCTAGACCCAAACCCACTCGGCGAGACGCAAACCCACTCGGCTAGACCCAAACCCACTCGGCTAGACCCAAACCCAATCGGCTAGACCCAAGCCCACTCGGCTAGACCCAAACCCACTCGGCTAGACCCACACCCACTCGGATAAACCCAAACCTACTCGGGTAGACCCAAACCCACTAGGCTAGACACAAACCCACTCGGCTAGACCCAAACCCAATCCGCTAGACCCAAACCCACTCGGCTAGACCCAAACCCACTCGGCTAGACCCAAACCCACTCGGCTAGACCCAAACCCACTCGGCTAGACCCAAACCCACTCCGCTAGACGAAAACCCACTCAGCTAGACCCAAACCCACTCGGCTAGACCCAAACCCACTCGGCTAGACCCAAACCCACTCGGCTAAACCCAAACCAACTCGGCTAGACCCAATCCCACTCGGCTGGACCCAAACCCACTCGGCTAGATCCAAACCCACTCGGCTGCATGCAAACCCACTCGGCTAGACCCAAACCCGCTCGGCTAGACCCAAGCCCACTCGGCTAGACCCAAACCCACTCGGCTAGACCCAAACCCACTCGGCTAGACCCAAACCCACTCGGCTAGACCCAAACCCACTCGGCTAGACCCAAACCCACTCGGCTAGACGCAAACCCACTCGGCGAGACGCAAACCCACTCGGCTAGACCCAAACCCACTCGGATAGACCCAAACCCAATCGGCTAGACCCAAGCCCACTCGGCTAGACCCAAACCCACTCGGCTAGACCCACACCCACTCGGATAGACCCAAACCTACTCGGGTAGACCCAAACCCACCAGGCTAGACACAAACCCACTCGGGTAGACCCAAACCCAATCCGCTAGACCCAAACCCACTCGGCGAGACCCAAACCCACTCGGCTAGACCCAAACCCACTCGGCTAGACCCAAACCCACTCGGCTAGACCCAAACCCACTCCGCTAGACGAAAACCCACTCAGCTAGACCCAAACCCACTCGGCTAGACCCAAACCCACTCGGCTAGACCCAAACCCACTCGGCTAAACCCAAACCCACTCGGCTAGACCCAATCCCACTCGGCTGGACCCAAACCCACTCGGCTAGACCCAAACCCACTCGGCTGCATGCAAACCCACTCGGCTAGACCCAAACCCGCTCGGCTAGTCCCAAGCCCACTCGGCTAGACCCAAACCCACTCGGCTAGACCCAAACCCACTCGGCTAGACCCAAACCCACTCGGCTAGACCCAAACCCACTCGGCTAGACACAAAGCCACTCGGCTAGACCCAAACCGACTCGGCTAGACCCAAACCTACTCGGCTAGACCCTAACCCACTCGGCTACACGCAAACCCACTCGGCGAGACCCAAACCCACTCGGCTAGATCGAAACCCACTCGGCTAGACCCAAACACACTCGGCTAGACCCAAACCCACTCGGCTAGACCCAAACCCACTCGGCTAGACGCAAACCCACTCGGCTAGACCCAAACCCCCTCGGCTAGACCCAAACCCACTCGGCTACACCCAACCCACTTGGCTAGACCCAAACCCACTCGGCTCGACCCAATCCCACTCGGCTAGACCCAAACCCACTCGGCTACACCCAAACCCACTCGGCTACACTCAATCCCACTCGGCGAGACCCAAACCCACTCGGCTAGACCCAAACCCACTCGGCTCGACCCAAACCCACTCGGCTAGACCCAAACGCACGCGGTTACACCCAAACCCACTCTGCTAGACCCAAACCCACTCGGCTAGACCCAAACCCACTCGGTGGACCCAAACCCACTCGGCTAGACCCAAACCCACTCGGCTAGACCCAAACCCACTCCGCCAGACCAAAACCCACTCAGCTAGACCGAAACCTACTCGGCTAGACCCAAACCCACTCGGCTAGACCCAAACCCACTCGTCTAGACCCAAACCCTCTCGGCTAGACCCAATCCCACTTGGCTGGACCCAAACCCACTCGGCTAGACCCAAACCCACTCGGCTGGACCCAAAACCACTCGGCTAGACCCAAACCCACTCGGCTAGACCCAAACCCACTCTGCTAGTCCCAAACCCACTCGGCTACACCCAAACCCACTCGGCTAGACCCAAACCCTCTCGGCTAGACCCAAACCCACTAGGCTAGACCCAAACCCACTAGGCTAGACCCAAACCCACTCGGCTAGACCCAAACCCACTCGGCTAGACCCAAACCCACTCGGCTCGACCCAAACCCACTCGGCTCGACCCAAACCCACTCGGCTAGACCCAAACCCACTCGGCTAGACCCAAACCCACACGGCTAGACCCAATCCCACTCGGCTGGACCCAAACCCACTCGGCTAGACCCAAACCCACTCGGCTACACCCAAACGCACTCGGCTAGACCCAAACCCGCTCGGCTATAATCAAGCCCACTCGGCTAGACCCAAACCCACTCGGCTGGACCCAAACCCACTCGGCTAGATCCAAACCCACTCGGCTAGACCCAAACCCACTCGGCTAGACCCAAACCCACTCGGCTAGACCCAAACCCACTCGGCTGGACCCAAACCCTCTCGGCTAGACCCAAACCCACTCGGCTAGAACCAAACCGACTCGGCTAGACCCAAACCCACTCGGCTAAACCCAAACCCACTCCACTACACGCAAACCCACTCGGCTAGACCCAAACCCGCTCGGCTAGACCCAAGCCCACTCGGCTAGACCCAAACCCACTCGACTAGATCCAAACCCACTCCGTTAGACCCAAACCCACTCGGCTAGACCCAAACCCACTCGATGGACCCAAACCCACTCGGCTAGACCCAAACCCACTCGGTGGACCCAAACCCACTTGGCTAGACCCAAACCCACTCCGCTAGACGAAAACCCACTCAGCTAGACCTAAACCCACTCGGCTAGACCCAAACCCACTCGGCTAGACCCAAACACACTCGTCTAGACCCAAACCCACTCGGCTAGACCCAATCCCACTCGGCTGGACCTAAACCCACTCGGCTAGACCCAAACCCACTCGGCTACACCCAAACCCACTCGGCTAGACCCAAACCCGCTCGGCTAGACACAAGCCCACTCGGCTAGACCCAAACCCACTCGGCTGGACCCAAACCCACTCGGCTAGATCCAAACCCACTCGGCTAGACCCAAACGCACTCGGCTAGACCCAAACGCACTCGGCTAGACCCAAACCCACTCGGCTAGACCCAAACCCACTCGGCTAGACCCAAACCCACTCGGCTAGACCCAAACCCAATCGGCTAGACCCAAACCCACTCGGCTAGACCCAAACCCACTCGGCTAGACCCAAACCCACTCGGCTAGACCCAAACCCACTCGGCTAGACCCAAACCCACTCGGCGAGACGCAAACCCACTCGGCTAGACCCAAACCCACTCGGCTAGACCCAAACCCAATCGGCTAGACCCAAGCCCACTCGGCTAGACCCAAACCCACTCGGCTAGACCCACACCCACTCGGATAGACCCAAACCTACTCGGGTAGACCCAAACCCACTAGGCTAGACACAAACCCACTCGGCTAGACCCAAACCCAATCCGCTAGACCCAAACCCACTCGGCTAGACCCAAACCCACTCGGCTAGACCCAAACCCACTCGGCTAGACCCAAACCCACTCGGCTAGACACAAACCCACTCCGCTAGACGAAAACCCACTCAGCTAGACCCAAACCCACTCGGCTAGACCCAAACCCACTCGGCTAGACCCAAACCCACTCGGCTAAACCCAAACCCACTCGGCTAGACCCAATCCCACTCGGCTGGACCCAAACCCACTCGGCTACATCCAAACCCACTCGGCTGCATGCAAACCCACTCAGCTAGACCCAAACCCGCTCGGCTAGACCCAAGCCCACTCGGCTAGACCCAAACCCACTCGGCTAGACCCAAACCCACTCGGCTAGACCCAAACCCACTCGGCTAGACCCAAACCCACTCGGCTAGACCCAAACCCACTCGGCTAGACCCAAACCCACTCGGCGAGACGCAAACCCACTCGGCTAGACCCAAACCCACTCGGCTAGACCCAAACCCAATCGGCTAGACCCAAGCCCACTCGGC
Organism: Raja brachyura; assembly: GCA_963514005.1. The sequence goes on from CAUPSL010000968.1 coordinate 776,391, forward strand.
TAGACCCAAACCCACTCGGCTAGACCCACACCCACTCGGATAGACCCAAACCTACTCGGGTAGACCCAAACCCACCAGGCTAGACACAAACCCACTCGGCTAGACCCAAACCCAATCCGCTAGACCCAAACCCACTCGGCTAGACCCAAACCCACTCGGCTAGACCCAAACCCACTCGGCTAGACCCAAACCCACTCGGCTAGACCCAAACCCACTCGGCTAGACCCAAACCCACTCCGCTAGACGAAAACCCACTCAGCTAGACCCAAACCCACTCGGCTAGACCCAAACCCACTCGGATAGACCCAAACCCACTCGGCTAAACCGAAACCCACTCGGCTGGACCCAATCCCACTCGGCTGGACCCAAACCCACTCGGCTAGACCCAAACCCACTCGGCTGCATGCAAACCCACTCGGCTAGACCCAAACCCGCTCGGCTAGACCCAAGCCCACTCGGCTAGACCCAAACCCACTCGGCTAGACCCAAACCCACTCGGCTAGACCCAAACCCACTCGGCTAGACCCAAACCCACTCGGCTAAACACAAAGCCACTCGGCTAGACCCAAACCCACTCGGCTAGACCCAAACCCACTCGGCTAGACCCTAACCCACTCGGCTACACGCAAACCCACTCGGCGAGACCCAAACCCAATCGGCTAGACCCAAACCCACTCGGCTAGACCCAAACACACTCGGCTAGACCCAAACCCACTCGGCCTGACCCAAACCCACTCGGCTAGACGCAAACCCACTCGGCTAGACCCAAACCCCCTCGGCTAGACCCAAACCCACTCGGCTACACCCAACCCACTCGGCTAGACCCAAACCCACTCGGCTCGACCCAATCCCACTCTGCTAGACCCAAACCCACTCGGCTACACCCAAACCCACTCGGCTACACTCAATCCCACTCGGCGAGACCCAAACCCACTCGGCTAGACCCAAACCCACTCGGCTCGACCCAAACCCACTCGGCTAGACCCAAACGCACGCGGCTACACCCAAACCCACTCTGCTAGACCCAAACCCACTCGGCTAGACCCAAACCCACTCGGTGGACCCAAACCCACTCGGCTAGACCCAAACCCACTCGGCTAGACCCAAACCCACTCCGCCAGACCAAAACCCACTCAGCTAGACCGAAACCTACTCAGCTAGACCCAAACCCACTCGGCTAGACCCAAACCCACTCGTCTAGACCCAAACCCTCTCGGCTAGACCCAATCCCACTTGGCTGGACCCAAACCCACTCGGCTAGACCCAAACCCACTGGGCTGGACCCAAAACCACTCGGCTAGACCCAAACCCACTCGGCTAGACCCAAACCCACTCGGCTAGTCCCAAACCCACTCGGCTACACCCAAACCCACTCGGCTAGACCCAAACCCTCTCGGCTAGACCCAAACCCACTCGGCTAGACCCAAATCCACTAGGCTAGACCCAAACCCACTCGGCTAGACCCAAACCCACTCGGCTAGACCCAAACCCACTCGGCTCGACCCAAACCCACTCGGCTCGACCCAAACCCACTCGGCTTGACCCAAACCCACTCGGCTAGACCCAAACCCACTCGGCTCGACCCAAACCCACTCGGCTAGACCCAAACCCACTCGGCTAGACCAAAACCCACTCGGCTAGACCCAAACCCAATCGGCTAGACCCAAACCCACTCGGCTAGACCCAAACCCACTCGGCTAGACCCAAACCCACTCGGCTAGACCCAAACCCACTCGGCTCGACCCAAACCCACTCGGCTAGACCCAAACCCACTCGGCTAGACCCAAACCCAATCCGCTAGACCCAAACCCACTCGGCTAGACGCAAACCCACTCGGCTAGACCCAAACCCACTCGGCTAGACCCAATCCCACTCGGCTAGACGAAAACCCACTCGGCTAGACCCAAACCCAATCGCTAGACCCAAACCCACTCGGCTAGACCCAAACCCACTCGGCTAGATCCACACCCACTCGGCTAGACCCAAACCTACTCGGGTAGACCCAAACCCACTCGGCTAGACACAAACCCACTCGGCTAGACCCAAACCCAATCCGCTAGACCCAAACCCACTCGGCTAGACCCAAACCCACTCGGCTAGACCCAAACCCACTCGGCGAGACCCAATCCCACTCGGCTAGACCAAAACCCACTCGGCTAGACCCAAACCCAATCGCTAGACCCAAACCCACTCGGCTAGACCCAAACCCACTCGGCTAGATCCACACCCACTCGGCTAGACCCAAACCTACTCGGGTAGACCCAAACCCACTCGGCTAGACACAAACCCACTCGGCTAGACCCAAACCCAATCCGCTAGACCCAAACCCACTCGGCTAGACCCAAACCCACTCGGCTAGACCCAAACCCACTCGGCGAGACCCAAACCCACTCGGCTAAACCCAAACCCACTCGGCTAGACCCAAACACACTCTGCTAGACCCAAACCCCCTCGGCTAGACCCAAACCCACTCGGCTACACCCAACCCACTCGGCTAGACCCAAACCCACTCGGCTCGACCCAATCCCACTCGGCAAGACCCAAACCCACTCGGCTAGACCCAAACCCACTCGGCTCGACCCAAACCCACTCGGCTAGACCCAAACCCACTCGGCTAGACCAAAACCCACTCGGCTAGACCCAAACCCAATCGGCTAGACCCAAACCCACTCGGCTAGACCCAAACCCACTCGGCTAGACCCAAACCCACTCGGCTAGACCCAAACCCACTCGGCTCGACCCAAACCCACTCGGCTAGACCCAAACCCACTCGGCTAGACCCAAACCCAATCCGCTAGACCCAAACCCACTCGGCTAGACCCAAACCCACTCGGCTAGACCCAAACCCACTCGGCTAGACCCAATCCCACTCGGCTAGACCAAAACCCACTCGGCTAGACCCAAACCCAATCGCTAGACCCAAACCCACTCGGCTAGACCCAAACCCCCTCGGCTAGACCCAACCCACTCGGCTAGACCCAAACCCACTCGGCTCGACCCAATCCCACTCGGCAAGACCCAAACCCACTCGGCTAGACCCAAACCCACTCGGCTCGACCCAAACCCACTCGGCTAGACCCAAACCCACTCGGCTAGACCAAAACCCACTCGGCTAGACCCAAACCCAATCGGCTAGACCCAAACCCACTCGGCTAGACCCAAACCCACTCGGCTAGACCCAAACCCACTCGGCTAGACCCAAACCCACTCGGCTCGACCCAAACCCACTCGGCTAGACCCAAACCCACTCGGCTAGACCCAAACCCAATCCGCTAGACCCAAACCCACTCGGCTAGACCCAAACCCACTCGGCTAGACCCAAACCCACTCGGCTAGACCCAATCCCACTCGGCTAGACCAAAACCCACTCGGCTAGACCCAAACCCAATCGCTAGACCCAAACCCACTCGGCTAGACCCAAACCCACTCGGCTAGATCCACACCCACTCGGCTAGACCCAAACCTACTCGGGTAGACCCAAACCCACTCGGCTAGACACAAACCCACTCGGCTAGACCCAACCCACTCGGCTAGACCCAAACCCACTCGGCTCGACCCAATCCCACTCGGCTAGACCCAAACCCACTCGGCGAGACCCAAACCCACTCGGCTAGACCCAAACCCACTCGGCTAGACCCAAACACACTCTGCTAGACCCAAACCCCCTCGGCTAGACCCAAACCCACTCGGCTACACCCAACCCACTCGGTTAGACCCAAACCCACTCGGCTCGACCCAGTCCCACTCGGCTAGACCCAAACCCACTCGGCTACACCCAAACCCACTCGGCTACAATCAAACCCACTCGGCTAGACCCAAGCCCACTCGGCTAGACCCAAACCCACTCGGCTAGACCCAAACCCACTCGGCTAGACCCAAACCCACTCGGGTAGACGCAAACACTCTCGGCTAGACCCAAACCCACTCGGCTAGACCCAAACCCACTAGGCTAGACTCAAACCCACTCGGCTAGACCCAAACCCACTCGGCTAGACCCAAACCCACTCGGCTCGACCCAAACCCACTCGGCTCGACCCAAACCCACTCGGCTAGACCCAAACCCACTCGGCTAGACCCAAACCCACTCGGCTCGACCCAAACCCACTCGGCTAGACCCAAACCCACTCGGCTAGACCAAAACCCACTCGGCTAGACCCAAACCCAATCGGCTAGACCCAAACCCACTCGGCTAGACCCAAACCCACTCGGCTAGACCCAAACCCACTCGGCTAGACCCAAACCCACTCGGCTCGACCCAAACCCACTCGGCTAGACCAAAACCCACTCGGCTAGACCCAAACCCAATCGCTAGACCCAAACCCACTCGGCTAGACCCAAACCCACTCGGCTAGATCCACACCCACTCGGCTAGACCCAAACCTACTCGGGTAGACCCAAACCCACTCGGCTAGACACAAACCCACTCGGCTAGACCCAAACCCAATCCGCTAGACCCAAACCCACTCGGCTAGACCCAAACCCACTCGGCTAGACCCAAACCCACTCGGCGAGACCCAAACCCACTCGCCTAGACCCAAACCCACTCGGCTAGACCTAAACACACTCTGCTAGACCCAAACCCCCTCGGCTAGACCCAAACCCACTCGGCTACACCCAACCCACTCGGCTAGACCCAAACCCACTCGGCTCGACCCAATCCCACTCGGCTACACCCAAACCCACTCGGCTACACCCAAACCCACTCGGCTACACTCAAACCCACTCGGCTAGACCCAAGCCCACTCGGCTAGACCCAAACCCACTCGGCTAGACCCAAACCCACTCGGCTAGACCCAAACCCACTCGGCTAGACCCAAACCCTCTCGGCTAGACCCAAACCCACTCGGCTAGACCCAAACCCACTAGGCTAGACCCAAACCCACTCGGCTAGACCCAAACCCACTCGGCTAGACCCAAACCCACTCGGCTCGACCCAAACCCACTCGGCTCGACCCAAACCCACTCGGCTAGACCCAAACCCACTCGGCTAGACCCAAACCCACTCGGCTCGACCCAAACCCACTCGGCTAGACCCAAACCCACTCGGCTAGACCAAAACCCACTCGGCTAGACCCAAACCCAATCGGCTAGACCCAAACCCACTCGGCTAGACCCAAACCCACTCGGCTAGACCCAAACCCACTCGGCTAGACCCTAACCCACTCGGCTCGACCCAAACCCACTCGGCCAGACCCAAACCCACTCGGCTAGACCCAAACCCAATCCGCTAGACCCAAACCCACTCGGCTAGACCCAAACCCACTCGGCTAGACCCAAACCCACTCGGCTAGACCCAATCCCACTCGGCTAGACCAAAACCCACTCGGCTAGACCCAAACCCAATCGCTGGACCCAAACCCACTCGGCTAGACCCAAACCCACTCGGCTAGATCCACACCCACTCGGCTAGACCCAAACCTACTCGGGTAGACCCAAACCCACTCGGCTAGACACAAACCCACTCGGCTAGACCCGAACCCAATCCGCTAGACCCAAACCCACTCGGCTAGACCCAAACCCACTCGGCTAGCCCCAAACCCACCCGGCGAGACCCAAACCCACTCGGCTAGACCCAAACCCACTCGGCTAGACCCAAACACACTCTGCTAGACCCAAACCCCCTCGGCTAGACCCAAACCCACTCGGCTACACCCAACCCACTCGGCTAGACCCAAACCCACTCGGTTCGACCCAATCCCACTCGGCTAGACCCAAACCCACTCGGCTACACCCAAACCCACTCGGCTCGACCCAAACCCACTCGGCTCGACCCAAACCCACTCGGCTAGACCCAAACCCAATCGGCTAGACCCAAACCCACTCGGCTCGACCCAAACCCACTCGGCTAGACCCAAACCCACTCGGCTAGACCAAAACCCACTCGGCTAGACCCAAACCCAATCGGCTAGACCCAAACCCACTCGGCTAGACGCAAACCCAATCGGCTAGACCCAAACCCACTCGGCTAGACCCAAACCCACTCGGCTCGACCCAAACCCACTCGGCTAGACCCAAACCCACTCGGCTAGACCCAAACCCAATCCGCTAGACCCAAACCCACTCGGCTAGACCCAAACCCACTCGGCTAGACCCAAACCCACTCGGCTAGACCCAATCCCACTCGGCTAGACCAAAACCCACTCGGCTAGACCCAAACCCAATCGCTAGACCCAAACCCACTCGGCTAGACCCAAACCCACTCGGCTAGATCCACACCCACTCGGCTAGACCCAAACCTACTCGGGTAGACCAAAACCCACTCGGCTAGACACAAACCCACTCGGCTAGACCCAAACCCAATCCGCTAGACCCAAACCCACTCGGCTAGACCCAAACCCACTCGGCTAGACCCAAACCCACTCGGCGAGACCCAAACCCTCTCGGCTAGACCCAAACCCACTCGGCAAGACCCAAACACACTCTGCTAGACCCAAACCCCCTCGGCTAGACCCAAACCCACTCGGCTACACCCAACCCACTCGGCTAGACCCAAACCCACTCGGCTCGACCCAATCCCACTCGGCTAGACCCAAACCCACTCGGCTACACCCAAACCCACTCGGCTACACTCAAACCCACTCGGCTAGACCCAAGCCCACTCGGCTAGACCCAAACCCACTCGGCTAGACCCAAACCCACTCGGCTAGACCCAAACCCACTCGGCTCGACCCAAACCCACTCGGCTCGACCCAAACCCACTCGGCTAGACCCAAACCCACTCGGCTAGACCCAATCCCACTCGGCTAGACCAAAACCCACTCGGCTAGACCCAAACCCAATCGCTAGACCCAAACCCACACGGCTAGACCCAAACCCACTCGGCTAGATCCACACCCACTCGGCTATACCCAAACCTACTCGGGTAGACCCAAACCCAATCCGCTAGACCCAAACCCACTCGGCTAGACCCAAACCCACTCGGCTAGACCCAAACCCACTCGGCGAGACCCAAACCCACTCGGCTAGACCCAAACCCACTCGGCTAGACCCAAACACACTCTGCTAGACCCAAACCCCCTCGGCTAGACCCAAACCCACTCGGCTAGACCCAAACCCACTCGGCTACACCCAACCCACTCGGCTAGACCCAAACCCACTCGGCTCGACCCAATCCCACTCGGCTAGACCCAAACCCACTCGGCTACACCCAAACCCACTCGGCTACACTCAAACCCACTCGGCTAGACCCAAGCCCACTCGGCTAGACCCAAACCCACTCGGCTAGACCCAAACGCACTCGGCTAGACCCAAACCCACTCGGCTAGACCCAAACCCACTCGGCTAGACACAAAGCCACCCGGCTAGACCCAAACCGACTCGGCTAGACCCAAACCCACTCGGCTAGACCCTAACCCACTCGGCTACACCCAAACCCACTCGGCGAGACCCAAATCCACTCGGCTAGACCCAAACCCACTCGGCTAGACCCAAACACACTCGGCTAGACCCAAACCCACTCGGCTAGACCCAATCCCACTCGGCTAGACCAAAACCCACTCGGCTAGACCCAAACCCAATCGCTAGACCCAAACCCACTCGGCTAGACCCAAACCCACTCGGCTAGATCCACACCCACTCGGCTAGACCCAAACCTACTCGGGTAGACCCAAACCCACTCGGCTAGACACAAACCCACTCGGCTAGACCCAAACCCAATCCGCTAGACCCAAACCCACTCGGCTAGACCCAAACCCACTCGGCTAGACCCAAACCCACTCGGCGAGACCCAAACCCACTCGGCTAGACCCAAACCCACTCGGCAAGACCCAAACACACTCTGCTAGACCCAAACCCCCTCGGCTAGACCCAAACCCACTCGGCTACACCCAACCCATTCGGCCAGACCCAAACCCACTCGGCTCGACCCAATCCCACTCGGCTAGACCCAAACCCACTCGGCTACACCCAAACCCACTCGGCTACACTCAAACCCACTCGGCTAGACCCAAGCCCACTCGGCTAGCCCCAAACCCACTCGGCTAGACCCAAACCCACTCGGCTAGACCCAAACCCACTCGGCTAGACCCAATCCCACTCGGCTAGACCCAATCCCACTCGGCTAGACCAAAACCCACTCGGCTAGACCCAAACCCAATCGCTAGACCCAAACCCACTCGGCTAGACCCAAACCCACTCGGCTAGATCCACACCCACTCGGCTAGACCCAAACCTACTCGGTTAGACCCAAACCCAATCCGCTAGACCCAAACCCACTCGGCTAGACCCAAACCCACTCGGCTAGACCCAAACCCACTCGGCTAGACCCAAACCCACTCGGCTAGACCCAATCCCACTCGGCTAGACCAAAACCCACTCGGCTAGACCCAAACCCAATCGCTGGACCCAAACCCACTCGGCTAGACCCAAACCCACTCGGCTAGATCCACACCCACTCGGCTAGACCCAAACCTACTCGGGTAGACCCAAACCCACTCGGCTAGACACAAACCCACTCGGCTAGACCCAAACCCAATCCGCTAGACCCAAACCCACTCGGCTAGACCCAAACCCACTCGGCTAGCCCCAAACCCACCCGGCGAGACCCAAACCCACTCGGCTAGACCCAAACCCACTCGGCTAGACCCAAACACACTCTGCTAGACCCAAACCCCCTCGGCTAGACCCAAACCCACTCGGCTACACCCAACCCACTCGGCTAGACCCAAACCCACTCGGCTCGACCCAATCCCACTCGGCTAGACCCAAACCCACTCGGCTACACCCAAACCCACTCGGCTCGACCCAAACCCACTCGGCTCGACCCAAACCCACTCGGCTAGACCCAAACCCATTCGGCTAGACCCAAACCCACTCGGCTCGACCCAAACCCACTCGGCTAGACCCAAACCCACTCGGCTAGACCAAAACCCACTCGGCTAGACCCAAACCCAATCGGCTAGACCCAAACCCACTCGGCTAGACGCAAACCCACTCGGCTAGACCCAAACCCACTCGGCTAGACCCAAACCCACTCGGCTCGACCCAAACCCACTCGGCTAGACCCAAACCCACTCGTCTAGACCCAAACCCAATCCGCTAGACCCAAACCCACTCGGCTAGACCCAAACCCACTCGGCTAGACCCAAACCCACTCGGCGAGACCCAAACCCTCTCGGCTAGACCCAAACCCACTCGGCAAGACCCAAACACACTCTGCTAGACCCAAACCCCCTCGGCTAGACCCAAACCCACTCGGCTACACCCAACCCACTCGGCTAGACCCAAACCCACTCGGCTCGACCCAATCCCACTCGGCTAGACCCAAACCCACTCGGCTACACCCAAACCCACTCGGCTACACTCAAACCCACTCGGCTAGACCCAAGCCCACTCGGATAGACCCAAACCCACTCGGCTAGACCCAAACCCACTCGGCTAGACCCAAACCCACTCGGCTCGACCCAAACCCACTCGGCTCGACCCAAACCCACTCGGCTAGACCCAAACCCACTCGGCTAGACCCAATCCCACTCGGCTAGACCAAAACCCACTCGGCTAGACCCAAACCCAATCGCTAGACCCAAACCCACTCGGCTAGACCCAAACCCACTCGGCTAGATCCACACCCACTCGGCTAGACCCAAACCTACTCGGGTAGACCCAAACCCAATCCGCTAGACCCAAACCCACTCGGCTAGACCCAAACCCACTCGGCTAGACCCAAACCCACTCGGCGAGACCCAAACCCACTCGGCTAGACCCAAACCCACTCGGCTAGACCCAAACACACTCGGCTACACCCAAACCCACTCGGCTACACTCAAACCCACTCGGCTAGACCCAAGCCCACTCGGCTAGACCCAAACCCCTTTCGGCTAGACCCAAACGCACTCGGCTAGACCCAAACCCACTCGGCTAGACCCAAACCCACTCGGCTAGACACAAAGCCACCCGGCTAGACCCAAACCGACTCGGCTAGACCCAAACCCACTCGGCTAGACCCTAACCCACTCGGCTACACCCAAACCCACTCGGCGAGACCCAAACCCACTCGGCTAGACCCAAACCCACTCGGCTAGACCCAAACACACTCGGCTAGACCCAAACCCACTCGGCTAGACCCAATCCCACTCGGCTAGACCAAAACCCACTCGGCTAGACCCAAACCCAATCGCTAGACCCAAACCCACTCGGCTAGACCCAAACCCACTCGGCTAGATCCACACCCACTCGGCTAGACCCAAACCTACTCGGGTAGACCCAAACCCACTCGGCTAGACACAAACCCACTCGGCTAGACCCAAACCCAATCCGCTAGACCCAAACCCACTCGGCTAGACCCAAACCCACTCGGCTAGACCCAAACCCACTCGGCGAGACCCAAACCCACTCGGCTAGACCCAAACCCACTCGGCAAGACCCAAACACACTCTGCTAGACCCAAACCCCCTCGGCTAGACCCAAACCCACTCGGCTACACCCAACCCACTCGGCCAGACCCAAACCCACTCGGCTCGACCCAATCCCACTCGGCTAGACCCAAACCCACTCGGCTACACCCAAACCCACTCGGCTACACTCAAACCCACTCGGCTAGACCCAAGCCCACTCGGCTAGACCCAAACCCACTCGGCTAGACCCAAACCCACTCGGCTAGACCCAAACCCACTCGGCTAGACCCAATCCCACTCGGCTAGACCCAATCCCACTCGGCTAGACCAAAACCCACTCGGCTAGACCCAAACCCAATCGCTAGACCCAAACCCACTCGGCTAGACCCAAACCCACTCGGCTAGATCCACACCCACTCGGCTAGACCCAAACCTACTCGGTTAGACCCAAACCCAATCCGCTAGACCCAAACCCACTCGGCTAGACCCAAACCCACTCGGCTAGACCCAAACCCACTCGGCGAGACCCAAACCCACTCGGCTAGACCCAAACCCCCTCGGCTAGACCCAAACACACTCTGCTAGACCCAAACCCCCTCGGCTAGACCCAAACCCACTCGGCTACACCCAACCCACTCGGCTAGACCCAAACCCACTCGGCTCGACCCAATCACACTCGGCTAGACCCAAACCCACTCGGCTACACCCAAACCCACTCGGCTACACTCAAACCCACTCGGCTAGACCCAAGCCCACTCGGCTAGACCCAAACCCACTCGGCTAGACCCAAACCCACTCGGATAGACCCAAACCCACTCGGCTAGACCCAAACCCACTCGGCTAGACACAAAGCCACCCGGCTAGACCCAAACCGACTCGGCTAGACCCAAACCCACTCGGCTAGACCCTAACCCACTCGGCTACACCCAAACCCACTCGGCTGACCCAAACCCAATCGGCTAGACCCAAACCCACTCGGCTAGACCCAAACACACTCGGCTAGACCCAAACCCACTCGGCTAGACCCAAACCCACTCGGCTAGACGCAAACCCACTCGGCTAGACCCAAACCCCCTCGGCTAGACCCAAACCCACTCAGCTACACCCAACCCACTCGGCTAGACCCAAACCCACTCGGCTCGACCCAATCCCACTCGGCTAGACCCAAACCCACTCGGCTACACCCAAACCCACTCGGCTACACTCAATCCCACTCGGCGAGACCCAAACCCACTCGGCTAGACCCAAACCCACTCGGCTCGACCCAAACCCACTCGGCTAGACCCAAACGCACGCGGCTACACCCAAACCCACTCTGCTAGACCCAAACCCACTCGGCTAGACCCAAACCCACTCGGTAGACCCAAACCCACTCGGCTAGACCCAAACCCACTCGGCTAGACCCAAACCCACTCCGCCAGACCAAAACCCACTCAGCTAGACCGAAACCTACTCGGCTAGACCCAAACCCACTCGGCTAGACCCAAACCCACTCGTCTAGACCCAAACCCTCTCGGCTAGACCCAATCCCACTTGGCTGGACCCAAACCCACTCGGCTAGACCCAAACCCACTCGGCTGGACCCAAAACCACTCGGCTAGACCCAAACCCACTCGGCTAGACCCAAAGCCACTCGGCTAGTCCCAAACCCACTCGGCTACACCCAAACCCACTCGGCTAGACCCAAACCCTCTCGGCTAGACCCAAACCCACTCGGCTAGACCCAAACCCACTCGGCTAACCCAGACCCACTCGGCTAGACCCAAACCCACTCGGCTAGACCCAAACCCACTCGGCTCGACCCAAACCCACTCGGCTCGACTCAAACCCACTCGGCTAGACCCAAACCCACTCGGCTAGACCCAAACCCACTCGGCTCGACCCAAACCCACTCGGCTAGACCCAAACCCACTCGGCTAGACCAAAACCCACTCGGCTAGACCCAAACCCAATCGGCTAGACCCAAACCCACTCGGCTAGAACCAAACCCACTCGGCTAGACCCAAACCCACTCGGCTAGACCCAAACCCACTCGGCTCGACCCAAACCCACTCGGCTAGACCCAAACCCACTCGGCTAGACCCAAACCCAATCCGCTAGACCCAAACCCACTCGGCTAGACCCAAACCCACTCGGCTAGACCCAAACCCACTCGGCTAGACCCAAACCCACTCGGCTAGACCCAAACCCACTCGGCTAGACCCAAACCCACTCGGCTAGACCCAAACCCACTCGGCTAGACCCAAACCCACTCGGCTCGACCCAAACCCACTCGGCTAGACCCAAACCCACTCGGCTAGACCAAACCCACTCGGCTAGACCCAAACCCACTCGGCTAGACCCAAACCCACTCGGCTAGACCCAATCCCACTCGGCTAGACCAAAACCCACTCGGCTAGACCCAAACCCAATCGCTAGACCCAAACCCACTCGGCTAGACCCAAACCCACTCGGCTAGATTCACACCCACTCGGCTAGACCCAAACCTACTCGGGTAGACCCAAACCCACTCGGCTAGACACAAACCCACTCAGCTAGACCCAAACCCAATCCGCTAGACCCAAACCCACTCGGCTAGACCCAAACCCACTCGGCTAGACCCAAACCCACTCGGCTAGACATAAACCCACTCGGCTCGACCCAAACCGACTCGGCTAGACCCAAACCCACTCGGCTAGACCAAAACCCACTCGGCTAGACCCAAACCCAATCGGCTAGACCCAAACCCACTCGGCTAGACCCAAACCCACTCGGCTAGACCCAAACCCACTCGGCTAGACCCAAACCCACTCGGCTCGACCCAAACCTACTCGGGTAGACCCAAACCCACTCGGCTAGACACAAACCCACTCAGCTAGACCCAAACCCAATCCGCTAGACCCAAACCCACTCGGCTAGACCCAAACCCACTCGGCTAGACCCAAACCCACTCGGCTAGACCCAAACCCACTCGGCTAGACCCAAACCCACTCGGCTAGACCCTAACCCACTCGGCTACACCCAAACCCACTCGGCGAGACCCAAACCCACTCGGCTAGACCCAAACCCACTCGGCTAGACCCAAACCCACTCGGCTAGACCCAAACCCACTCGGCTAGACCCAAACCCACTCGGCTAGACCCAAACCCACTCGGCTAGACCCAAACCCCCTCGGCTAGACCCAAACCCACTCGGCTAGACCCAAACCCACTCGGCTAGACCCAAACCCAATCGCTAGACCCAAACCCACTCGGCTAGACCCAAACCCACTCGGCTAGATCCACACCCACTCGGCTAGACCCAAACCTACTCGGGTAGACCCAAACCCACTCGGCTAGACTCAAACCCACTCAGCTAGACCCAAACCCAATCCGCTAGACCCAAACCCACTCGGCTAGACCCAAACCCACTCGGCTAGACCCAAACCCACTCGGCTAGACACAAACCCACTCGGCTCGACCCAAACCGACTCGGCTAGACCCAAACCCACTCGGCTAGACCCAAACCCACTCGGCTAGACCCAAACCCACTCGGCTAGACCCAAACCCACTCCGCTAGACGAAAACCCACTCAGCTAGACCCAAACCCACTCGGCTAGACCCAAACCCACTCGGCTAGACCCAAACCCACTCGGCTAAACCCAAACCCACTCAGCTAGACCCAATCCCACTCGGCTGGACCCAAACCCACTCGGCTAGACCCAAACCCACTCGGCTGCATGCAAACCCACTCGGCTAGACCCAAACCCGCTCGGCTAGACCCAAGCCCACTCGGCTAGATCCAAACCCACTCGGCTAGACCCAAACCCACTCGGCTAGACCCAAACCCACTCGGCTTGACCCAAACCCACTCGGCTAGACCCGAACCCAATCGGCTAGACCCAAACCCACTCGGCTAGACCCAAACCCACTCGGCTAGACCCAAACCCACTCGGCTAGACCCAAACCCACTCGGCTCGACCCAAACCCACTCGGCTAGACCCAAACCCACTCGGCTAGACCCAAACCCAATCCGCTAGACCCACACCCACTCGGCTAGACCCAAACCCACTCGGCTAGACCCAAACCCACTCGGCTAGACACAAACCCACTCGGCTAGACCCAAACCGACTCAGCTAGACCCAAACCCACTCGGCTGGACCCTAACCCACTCGGCTACACCAAAACCCACTCGGCGAGACCCAAACCCACTCGGCTAGACCAAAACCCACTCGGCTAGACCCAAACCCACTCGGCTAGACCCAAACCCACTCGGCTAGACCCAAACCCACTCGGCTAGACCCAAACCCACTCGGCTCGACCCAAACCCACTCGGCTAGACCCAAACCCACTCGGCTAGACCCAAACCCACTCGGCTAGACCCAAACCCACTCGGCTAGACCCAAACCCACTCGGCTAGACCCAATCCCACTCGGCTAGACCAAAACCCACTCGGCTAGACCCAAACCCAATCGCTAGACCCAAACCCACTCGGCTAGACCCAAACCCACTCGGCTAGATCCACACACACTCGGCTAGACCCAAACCTACTCGGGTAGACCCAAACCCACTCGGCTAGACACAAACCAAATCGGCTAAACCCAAACCCAATCCGCTAGACCCAAACCCACTCGGCTAGACCCAAACCCACTCGGCTAGACCCAAACCCACTCGGCTAGACACAAACCCACTCGGCTAGACCCAAACCGACTCGGCTAGACCCAAACCCACTCGGCTAGACCCAAACCCACTCGGCTAGACCCAAACCCACTCGGCTACACCCAAACCCACTCCGCTAGACGAAAACCCACTCAGCTAGACCCAAACCCACTCGGCTAGACCCAAACCCACTCGGCTAGACCCAAACCCACTCGGCTAAACCCAAACCCACTCAGCTAGACCCAATCCCACTCGGCTGGACCCAACCCACTCGGCTAGACCCAAACCCACTCGGCTGCATGCAAACCCACTCGGCTAGACAAAACCCGCTCGGCTAGACCCAAGCCCACTCGGCTAGATCCAAACCCACTCGGCTAGACCCAAACCCACTCGGCTAGACCCAAACCCACTCGGCTAGACCCAAACCCACTCGGCTAGACACAAACCCACTCGGCTAGACCCAAACCGACTCGGCTAGACCCAAACCCACTCGGCTAGACCCTAACCCACTCGGCTACACCCAAACCCACTCGGCGAGACCCAAACCCACTCGGCTAGACCCAAACCCACTCGGCTAGACCCAAACACACTCTGCTAGACCCAAACCCCCTCGGCTAGACCCAAACCCACTCGGCTACACCCAACCCACTCGGCCAGACCCAAACCCACTCGGCTCGACCCAATCCCACTCGGCTAGACCCAAACCCATTCGGCTACACCCAAACCCACTCGGCTACACTCAAACCCACTCGGCGAGACCCAAACCCACTCGGCTAGACCCAAACCCACTCGGCTCAACCCAAACACACTCGGCTAGACCCAAACGCACTCGGCTAGACCCAAACGCACTGGGCTACACCCAAACCCACTCTGCTAGACCCAAACCCACTCGGTGGACCCAAACCCACTCGGCTCGGCCCAAACCCACTCGGCTAGACCCAAACCCACTCCGCCAGACCAAAACCCACTCAGCTAGACCGAAACCTACTCGGCTAGACCCAAACCCACTCGTCTAGACCCAAACCCACTCGTCTAGACCCAAACCCTCTCGGCTAGACCCAATCCCACTCGGCTGGACCCAAACCCACTCGGCTAGACCCAAACCCACTCGGCTGGACCCAAACCCACTCGGCTGGACCCAAACCCACTCGGCTCGACCCAATCCCACTCGGCTAGACCCAAACCCATTCGGCTACACCCAAACCCACTCGGCTACACTCAAACCCACTCGGCGAGACCCAAACCCACTCGGCTAGACCCAAACCCACTCGGCTCAACCCAAACACACTCGGCTAGACCCAAACGCACTCGGCTAGACCCAAACGCACTGGGCTACACCCAAACCCACTCTGCTAGACCCAAACCCACTCGGTGGACCCAAACCCACTCGGCTCGGCCCAAACCCACTCGGCTAGACCCAAACCCACTCCGCCAGACCAAAACCCACTCAGCTAGACCGAAACCTACTCGGCTAGACCCAAACCCACTCGTCTAGACCCAAACCCACTCGTCTAGACCCAAACCCTCTCGGCTAGACCCAATCCCACTCGGCTGGACCCAAACCCACTCGGCTAGACCCAAACCCACTCGGCTGGACCCAAACCCACTCGGCTGGACCCAAACCCACTCGGCTAGACCCAAACCCACTCGGCTAGACCCAAACCCACTCGGCTACACCCAAACCCACTCGGCTAGACCCAAACCCACTCGGCTAGACCCAAACCCACTCGGCTAGACCCAAACCCACTCGGCTAGACACAAACCCACTCGGCTAGACCCATACCCACTCGGCTCGACCCAAACCCACTCGGCTAGACCCAAACCCACTCGGCTAGACCCAAACCCACTCGGCTAGACCCAAACCCACTCGGCTCGACCCAAACCCACTCGGCTAGACCCAAACCCACTCGGCTAGACCAAAACCCACTCGGCTAGACGCAAACCCAATCGGCTAGACCCAAACCCACTCGGCTAGACCCAAACCCACTCGGCTAGATCCACACCCACTCGGCTAGACCCAAACCTACTCGGGTAGACCCAAACCCACTCGGCTAGACGCAAACCCACTCGGCTAGACCCAAACCCAATCCGCTAAACCCAAACACACTCGGTGGACACAAACCCACTCGGCTCGGCCCAAACCCACTCGGCTAGACCCAAACCCACTCCGCCAGACCAAAACCCACTCAGCTAGACCGAAACCTACTCGGCTAGACCCAAACCCACTCGTCTAGACCCAAAACCCACTCGTCTAGACCCAAACCCTCTCGGCTAGACCCAATCCCACTCGGCTGGACCCAAACCCACTCGGCTAGACCCAAACCCACTCGGCTGGACCCAAACCCACTCGGCTGGACCCAAACCCACTCGGCTAGACCCAAACCCACTCGGCTAGACCCAAACCCACTCGGCTACACCCAAACCCACTCGGCTAGACCCAAACCCACTCGGCTAGACCCAAACCCACTCGGCTAGACACAAACCCACTCGGCTAGACCCATACCCACTCGGCTCGACCCAAACCCACTCGGCTAGACCCAAACCCACTCGGCTAGATCCAAACCCACTCGGCTAGACCCAAACCCACTCGGCTCGACCCAAACCCACTCGGCTAGACCCAAACCCACTCGGCTAGACCAAAACCCACTCGGCTAGACCCAAACCCAATCGGCTAGACCCAAACCCACTCGGCTAGACCCAAACCCACTCGGCTAGATCCACACCCACTCGGCTAGACCCAAACCTACTCGGGTAGACCCAAACCCACTCGGCTAGACGCAAACCCACTCGGCTAGACCCAAACCCAATCCGCTAGATCCAAACCCACTCGGCTAGACCCAAACCCACTCGGCTAGACCCAAACCCACTCGGCTAGACACAAACCCACTCGGCTAGACCCAAACCCACTCGGCTAGACCCAAACCCACTCGGCTAGACCCTAACCCACTCGGCTACACCCAAACCCACTCTGCTAGACCCAAACCCACTCGGTGGAGCCAAACCCACTCGGATAGGCCCAAACCCACTCGGCTAGACCCAAACCCACTCCGCCAGACCAAAACCCACTCAGCTAGACCGAAACCTACTCGGCTAGACCCAAACCCACTCGTCTAGACCCAAACCCACTCGGCTAGACCCAAACCCACTCGGCTAGACCCAAACCCACTCGGCTAGACCCAAACCCACTCGGCTAGACCCAAACCCACTCGGCTAGACCCAAACACTCTCGGCTAGACCCAAACCCACTCGGCTAGACCCAATCCCACTCGGCTGGACCCAAACCCACTCGGCTAGACCCAAACCCACTCGGCTGCACGCAAACCCACGCGGCTAGACCCAAACCCGCTCGGCTAGACCCAAGTCCACTCGGCTAGACCCAAACCCACTCGGCTAGACCCAAACCCACTCGGCTAGACCCTAACCCACTCGGCTACACCCAAACCCACTCCGCGAGACCCAAACCCACTCGGCTAGACCCAAACCCACTCGGCTAGACCCAAACCCACTCGACTAGACCCAAACCCACTCGGCTAGGCCCAAACCCACTCGGCTAGACCCAAACCCACTCGGCTAGACCCAAACCCCCTCGGCTACACCCAAACCCACTCGGCTAGACCCAAACCCACTCGGCTCGACCCAATCCCACTCGGCTAGACCCAAACCCACTCGGCTAGACCCAAACCCACTCAGTGGACCCAAACCGACTAGGCTAGACCCAAACCCACTCGGCTAGACCCTAATCCACTCGGCTACACCCAAACCCACTCGGCGAGACCCAAACCCACTCGGCTAGAACCAAACCCACTCGGCTAGACCCAAACCCACTCGGCTAGACCCAAACCCACTCGGCTACACCCAAACCCACTCGGCTAGACCCAAACCCAATCGGCTATACCCAAACCCACTCGGCTAGACCCAAACCCACTCGGCAAGACCCAAACCCACTCCGCCAGACCCATACCAACTCGGCTAGTCCCAAACCACTCGGCTAATCCCAAACCCACTCGGATATACCCAAACCCACTCGGCTAGACCCAAACCCACTCGGCTAGACCCAAACGCACTCGGCTAGACCCAAACCCACTCGGCTAGACCCAAACCCACTCGGCTAGACCCAAACCCACTCGGCTAGACCCAAACCCTCTCGGCTAGACCCAAACCCACTCGGCTAGACCCAATCCCACTCGGCTGGACCCAAACCCACTCGGCTAGACCCAAACCCACTTGGCTGCATGCAAACCCACGCGGCTAGACCCAAACCCGCTCGGCTAGACCCAAGTCCACTCGGCTAGACCCAAACCCACTCGGCTAGACCCAAACCCACTCGGCTAGACACAAACCCACTCGGCTAGACCCAAACCCACTCGGCTAGACACAAACCCACACGGCTAGACGCAAACCGACTCGGCTAGACCCAAACCCACTCGGCTAGACCCTAACCCACTTGGCTACACCCAAACCCACTCGGCGAGACCCAAACCCACTCGGCTAGACCCAAACCCACTCGGCTAGACCCAAACCCACTCGGCTAGACCCTAACCCACTCGGCTAGACCCAAACCCACTCGGCAAGACCCAAACCCACTCGGCTAGACCCAAACCCATTCGGCTAGACCCAAACCCACTCGGCTAGACCCAAACCCCCTCGGCTAGACGCAAACCCACTCGGCTAGACCCAAACCCACTCGGCTAGACCCAAACCCACTCGGCTCGACCCAATCCCACTTGGCTTGACCCAAACCCACTCGGCTACACCCAAACCCACTCGGCTAGACCCAAACCCAATCGGCTAGACCCAAACCCACACGGCTAGACCCAAACCCACTCGGCTAGACCCAAACCCTCTCGGCTAGACCCAAACCCACTCGGCTAGACCCAAACCCACTCGGCTAGACACAAACCCACTCGGCTAGACCCATACCCACTCGGCTCGACCCAAACCCACTCGGCTAGACCCAAACCCACTCGGCTAGATCCAAACCCACTCGGCTAGACCCAAACCCACTCGGCTCGACCCAAACCCACTCGGCTAGACCCAAACCCACTCGGCTAGACCAAAACCCACTCGGCTAGACCCAAACCCAATCGGCTAGACCCAAACCCACTCGGCTAGACCCAAACCCACTCGGCTAGATCCACACCCACTCGGCTAGACCCAAACCTACTCGGGTAGACCCAAACCCACTCGGCTAGACGCAAACCCACTCGGCTAGACCCAAACCCAATCCGCTAGATCCAAACCCACTCGGCTAGACCCAAACCCACTCGGCTAGACCCAAACCCACTCGGCTAGACACAAACCCACTCGGCTAGACCCAAACCCACTCGGCTAGACCCAAACCCACTCGGCTAGACCCTAACCCACTCGGCTACACCCAAACCCACTCTGCTAGACCCAAACCCACTCGGTGGACCCAAACCCACACGGATAGGCCCAAACCCACTCGGCTAGACCCAAACCCACTCCGCCAGACCAAAACCCACTCAGCTAGACCGAAACCTACTCGGCTAGACCCAAACCCACTCGTCTAGACCCAAACCCACTCGGCTAGACCCAAACCCACTCCGCCAGACCCATACCAACTCGGCTAGTCCCAAACCCACTCGGCTAATCCCAAACCCACTCGGATATACCCAAACCCACTCGGCTAGACCCAAACCCACTCGGCTAGACCCAAACCCACTCGGCTAGACCCAAACCCACTCGGCTAGACCCAAACCCACTCGGCTAGACCCAAACCCACTCGGCTAGACCCAAACACTCTCGGCTAGACCCAAACCCACTCGGCTAGACCCAATCCCACTCGGCTGGACCCAAACCCACTCGGCTAGACCCAAACCCACTCGGCTGCACGCAAACCCACGCGGCTAGACCCAAACCCGCTCGGCTAGACCCAAGTCCACTCGGCTAGACCCAAACCCACTCGGCTAGACCCAAACCCACTCGGCTAGACCCTAACCCACTCGGCTACACCCAAACCCACTCGGCGAGACCCAAACCCACTCGGCTAGACCCAAACCCACTCGGCTAGACCCAAACCCACTCGACTAGACCCAAACCCACTCGGCTAGGCCCAAACCCACTCGGCTAGACCCAAACCCACTCGGCTAGACCCAAACCCCCTCGGCTACACCCAAACCCACTCGGCTAGACCCAAACCCACTCGGCTCGACCCAATCCCACTCGGCTAGACCCAAACCCACTCGGCTAGACCCAAACCCACTCAGTGGACCCAAACCGACTCGGCTAGACCCAAACCCACTCGGCTAGACCCTAATCCACTCGGCTACACCCAAACCCACTCGGCGAGACCCAAACCCACTCGGCTAGAACCAAACCCACTCGGCTAGACCCAAACCCACTCGGCTAGACCCAAACCCACTCGGCTACACCCAAACCCACTCGGCTAGACCCAAACCCAATCGGCTATACCCAAACCCACTCGGCTAGACCCAAACCCACTCGGCTAGACCCAAACCCACTCCGCCAGACCCATACCAACTCGGCTAGTCCCAAACCACTCGGCTAATCCCAAACCCACTCGGATATACCCAAACCCACTCGGCTAGACCCAAACCCACTCGGCTAGACCCAAACGCACTCGGCTAGACCCAAACCCACTCGGCTAGACCCAAACCCACTCGGCTAGACCCAAACCCACTCGGCTAGACCCAAACCCTCTCGGCTAGACCCAAACCCACTCGGCTAGACCCAATCCCACTCGGCTGGACCCAAACCCACTCGGCTAGACCCAAACCCACTTGGCTGCATGCAAACCCACGCGGCTAGACCCAAACCCGCTCGGCTAGACCCAAGTCCACTCGGCTAGACCCAAACCCACTCGGCTAGACCCAAACCCACTCGGCTAGACACAAACCCACTCGGCTAGACCCAAACCCACTCGGCTAGACACAAACCCACTCGGCTAGACGCAAACCGACTCGGCTAGACCCAAACCCACTCGGCTAGACCCTAACCCACTTGGCTACACCCAAACCCACTCGGCGAGACCCAAACCCACTCGGCTAGACCCAAACCCACTCGGCTAGACCCAAACCCACTCGGCTAGACCCTAACCCACTCGGCTAGACCCAAACCCACTCGGCAAGACCCAAACCCACTCGGCTAGACCCAAACCCATTCGGCTAGACCCAAACCCACTCGGCTAGACCCAAACCCCCTCGGCTAGACGCAAACCCACTCGGCTAGACCCAAACCCACTCGGCTAGACCCAAACCCACTCGGCTCGACCCAATCCCACTTGGCTTGACCCAAACCCACTCGGCTACACCCAAACCCACTCGGCTAGACCCAAACCCAATCGGCTAGACCCAAACCCACACGGCTAGACCCAAACCCACTCGGCTAGACCCAAACCCTCTCGGCTAGACCCAAACCCACTCGGCTGGACCCAAACCCACTCGGCTAGACCCAAACCCACTCGGCTAGACCCAAACCCACTCGGCTGCACCCAAACCCTCTCGGCTAGACCCAAACCCACTCGGCTAGAACCAAACCCACTCGGCTAGACCCAAACCCACTCGGCTAGACCCAAACCCACTCGGCTAGACCCAAACCCACTCGGCTAGACCCAAACCCACTCGGCTAGACCCAAACCCACTCGGCTAGACCCAAACCCACTCGGCTAGACCCAAACCCACTCGGCTCGACCCAAACCCACTCGGCTAGACCCAAACCCACTCGGCTAGACCAAACCCACTCGGCTAGACCCAAACCCACTCGGCTAGACCCAAACCCACTCGGCTAGACCCAATCCCACTCGGCTAGACCAAAACCCACTCGGCTAGACCCAAACCCAATCGCTAGACCCAAACCCACTCGGCTAAACCCAAACCCACTCGGCTAGATTCACACCCACTCGGCTAGACCCAAACCTACTCGGGTAGACCCAAACCCACTCGGCTAGACACAAACCCACTCAGCTAGACCCAAACCCAATCCGCTAGACCCAAACCCACTCGGCTAGACCCAAACCCACTCGGCTAGACCTAAACCCACTCGGCTAGACACAAACCCACTCGGCTCGACCCAAACCGACTCGGCTAGACCAAAACCCACTCGGCTAGACCAAAACCCACTCGGCTAGACCCAAACCCAATCGGCTAGACCCAAACCCACTCGGCTAGACCCAAACCCACTCGGCTAGACCCAAACCCACTCGGCTAGACCCAAACCCACTCGGCTCGACCCAAACCTACTCGGGTAGACCCAAACCCACTCGGCTAGACACAAACCCACTCAGCTAGACCCAAACCCAATCCGCTAGACCCAAACCCACTCGCCTAGACCCAAACCCACTCGGCTAGACCCAAACCCACTCGGCTAGACCCAAACCCACTCGGCTAGACCCAAACCCACTCGGCTAGACCCTAACCCACTCGGCTACACCCAAACCCACTCGGCGAGACCCAAACCCACTCGGCTAGACCCAAACCCACTCGGCTAGACCCAAACCCACTCGGCTAGACCCAAACCCACTCGGCTAGACCCAAACCCACTCGGCTAGACCCAAACCCACTCGGCTAGACCCAAACCCCCTCGGCTAGACCCAAACCCACTCGGCTAGACCCAAACCCACTCGGCTAGACCCAAACCCAATCGCTAGACCCAAACCCACTCGGCTAGACCCAAACCCACTCGGCTAGATCCACACCCACTCGGCTAGACCCAAACCTACTCGGGTAGACCCAAACCCACTCGGCTAGACACAAACCCACTCAGCTAGACCCAAACCCAATCCGCTAGACCCAAACCCACTCGGCTAGACCCAAACCCACTCGGCTAGACCCAAACCCACTCGGCTAGACACAAACCCACTCGGCTCGACCCAAACCGACTCGGCTAGACCCAAACCCACTCGGCTAGACCCAAACCCACTCGGCTAGACCCAAACCAACTCGGCTAGACCCAAACCCACTCCGCTAGACGAAAACCCACTCAGCTAGACCCAAACCCACTCGGCTAGACCCAAACCCACTCGGCTAGACCCAAACCCACTCGGCTAAACCCAAACCCACTCAGCTAGACCCAATCCCACTCGGCTGGACCCAAACCCACTCGGCTGGACCCAAACCCACTCGGCTGCATGCAAACCCACTCGGCTAGACCCAAACCCGCTCGGCTAGACCCAAGCCCACTCGGCTAGATCCAAACCCACTCGGCTAGACCCAAACCCACTCGGCTAGACCCAAACCCACTCGGCTTGACCCAAACCCACTCGGCTAGACCCGAACCCAATCGGCTAGACCCAAACCCACTCGGCTAGACCCAAACCCACTCGGCTAGACCCAAACCCACTCGGCTAGACCCAAACCCACTCGGCTCGACCCAAACCCACTCGGCTAGACCCAAACCCACTCGGCTAGACCCAAACCCAATCCGCTAGACCCACACCCACCCGGCTAGACCCAAACCCACTCGGCTAGACCCAAACCCACTCGGCTAGACACAAACCCACTCGGCTAGACCCAAACCGACTCAGCTAGACCCAAACCCACTCGGCTGGACCCTAACCCACTCGGCTACACCAAAACCCACTCGGCGAGACCCAAACCCACTCGGCTAGACCCAAACCCACTCGGCTAGACCCAAACCCACTCGGCTAGACCCAAACCCACTCGGCTAGACCCAAACCCACTCGGCTAGACCCAAACCCACTCGGCTCGACCCAAACCCACTCGGCTAGACCCAAACCCACTCGGCTAGACCCAAACCCACTCGGCTAGACCCAAACCCACTCGGCTAGACCCAAACCCACTCGGCTAGACCGAATCCCACTCGGCTAGACCAAAACCCACTCGGCTAGACCCAAACCCAATCGCTAGACCCAAACCCACTCGGCTAGACCCAAACCCACTCGGCTAGATCCACACACACTCGGCTAGACCCAAACCTACTCGGGTAGACCCAAACCCACTCGGCTAGACACAAACCAAATCGGCTAAACCCAAACCCAATCCGCTAGACCCAAACCCACTCGGCTAGACCCAAACCCACTCGGCTAGACACAAACCCACTCGGCTAGACCCAAACCGACTCGGCTAGACCCAAACCCACTCGGCTAGACCCAAACCCACTCGGCTAGACCCAAACCCACTCGGCTACACCCAAACCCACTCCGCTAGACGAAAACCCACTCAGCTAGACCCAAACCCACTCGGCTAGACCCAAACCCACTCGGCTAGACCCAAACCCACTCGGCTAAACCCAAACCCACTCAGCTAGACCCAATCCCACTCGGCTGGACCCAAACCCACTCGGCTAGACCCAAACCCACTCGGCTGCATGCAAACTCACTCGGCTAGACAAAACCCGCTCGGCTAGACCCAAGCCCACTCGGCTAGATCCAAACCCACTCGGCTAGACCCAAACCCACTCGGCTAGACCCAAACCCACTCGGCTAGACCCAAACCCACTCGGCTAGACACAAACCCACTCGGCTAGACCCAAACCGACTCGGCTAGACCCAAACCCACTCGGCTAGACCCTAACCCACTCGGCTACACCCAAACCCACTCGGCGAGACCCAAACCCACTCGGCTAGACCCAAACCCACTCGGCTAGACCCAAACACACTCTGCTAGACCCAAACCCCCTCGGCTAGACCCAAACCCACTCGGCTACACCCAACCCACTCGGCTAGACCCAAACCCACTCGGCTCGACCCAATCCCACTCGGCTAGACCCAAACCCATTCGGCTACACCCAAACCCACTCGGCTACACTCAAACCCACTCGGCGAGACCCAAACCCACTCGGCTAGACCCAAACCCACTCGGCTCAACCCAAACACACTCGGCTAGACCCAAACGCACTCGGCTAGACCCAAACGCACTGGGCTACACCCAAACCCACTCTGCTAGACCCAAACCCACTCGGCTAGACCCAAACCCACTCGGCTAGACCCAAACCCACTCGGCTAAACCCAAACCCACTCAGCTAGACCCAATCCCACTCGGCTGGACCCAAACCCACTCGGCTAGACCCAAACCCACTCGGCTGCATGCAAACCCACTCGGCTAGACAAAACCCGCTCGGCTAGACCCAAGCCCACTCGGCTAGATCCAAACCCACTCGGCTAGACCCAAACCCACTCGGCTAGACCCAAACCCACTCGGCTAGACCCAAACCCACTCGGCTAGACACAAACCCACTCGGCTAGACCCAAACCGACTCGGCTAGACCCAAACCCACTCGGCTAGACCCTAACCCACTCGGCTACACCCAAACCCACTCGGCGAGACCCAAACCCACTCGGCTAGACCCAAACCCACTCGGCTAGACCCAAACACACTCTGCTAGACCCAAACCCCCTCGGCTAGACCCAAACCCACTCGGCTACACCCAACCCACTCGGCTAGACCCAAACCCACTCGGCTCGACCCAATCCCACTCGGCTAGACCCAAACCCATTCGGCTACACCCAAACCCACTCGGCTACACTCAAACCCACTCGGCGAGACCCAAACCCACTCGGCTAGACCCAAACCCACTCGGCTCAACCCAAACACACTCGGCTAGACCCAAACGCACTCGGCTAGACCCAAACGCACTGGGCTACACCCAAACCCACTCTGCTAGACCCAAACCCACTCGGTGGACCCAAACCCACTCGGCTCGGCCCAAACCCACTCGGCTAGACCCAAACCCACTCCGCCAGACCAAAACCCACTCAGCTAGACCGAAACCTACTCGGCTAGACCCAAACCCACTCGTCTAGACCCAAACCCACTCGTCTAGACCCAAACACTTTCGGCTAGACCCAATCCCACTCGGCTGGACCCAAACCCACTCGGCTAGACCCAAACCCACTCGGCTGGACCCAAACCCACTCGGCTGGACCCAAACCCACTCGGCTAGACCCAAACCCACTCGGCTAGACCCAAACCCACTCGGCTACACCCAAACCCACTCGGCTAGACCCAAACCCACTCGGCTAGACCCAAACCCACTCGGCTAGACCCAAACCCACTCGGCTAGACACAAACCCACTCGGCTAGACCCATACCCACTCGGCTCGACCCAAACCCACTCGGCTAGACCCAAACCCACTCGGCTAGACCCAAACCCACTCGGCTAGACCCAAACCCACTCGGCTCGACCCAAACCCACTCGGCTAGACCCAAACCCACTCGGCTAGACCAAAACCCACTCGGCTAGACCCAAACCCAATCGGCTAGACCCAAACCCACTCGGCTAGACCCAAACCCACTCGGCTAGATCCACACCCACTCGGCTAGACCCAAACCTACTCGGGTAGACCCAAACCCACTCGGCTAGACGCAAACCCACTCGGCTAGACCCAAACCCAATCCGCTAGACCCAAACACACTCGGTGGACCCAAACCCACTCGGCTCGGCCCAAACCCACTCGGCTAGACCCAAACCCACTCCGCCAGACCAAAACCCACTCAGCTAGACCGAAACCTACTCGGCTAGACCCAAACCCACTCGTCTAGACCCAAAACCCACTCGTCTAGACCCAAACCCTCTCGGCTAGACCCAATCCCACTCGGCTGGACCCAAACCCACTCGGCTAGACCCAAACCCACTCGGCTGGACCCAAACCCACTCGGCTGGACCCAAACCCACTCGGCTAGACCCAAACCCACTCGGCTAGACCCAAACCCACTCGGCTACACCCAAACCCACTCGGCTAGACCCAAACCCACTCGGCTAGACCAAAACCCACTCGGCTAGACCCAAACCCAATCGGCTAGACCCAAACCCACTCGGCTAGACCCAAACCCACTCGGCTAGATCCACACCCACTCGGCTAGACCCAAACCTACTCGGGTAGACCCAAACCCACTCGGCTAGACGCAAACCCACTCGGCTAGACCCAAACCCAATCCGCTAGACCCAAACCCACTCGGCTAGACCCAAACCCACTCGGCTAGACCCAAACCCACTCGGCTATACACAAACCCACTCGGCTAGACCCAAACCCACTCGGCTAGACCCAAACCCACTCGGCTAGACCCTAACCCACTCGGCTACACCCAAACCCACTCTGCTAGACCCAAACCCACTCGGTGGACCCAAACCCACTCGGATAGGCCCAAACCCACTCGGCTAGACCCAAACCCACTCCGCCAGACCAAAACCCACTCAGCTAGACCGAAACCTACTCGGCTAGACCCAAACCCACTCGTCTAGACCCAAACCCACTCGGCTAGACCCAAACCCACTCCGCCAAACCCATACCAACTCGGCTAGTCCCAAACCCACTCGGCTAATCCCAAACCCACTCGGATATACCCAAACCCACTCGGCTAGACCCAAACCCACTCGGCTAGACCCAAACCCACTCGGCTAGACCCAAACCCACTCGGCTAGACCCAAACCCACTCGGCTAGACCCAAACCCACTCGGCTAGACCCAAACACTCTCGGCTAGACCCAAACCCACTCGGCTAGACCCAATCCCACTCGGCTGGACCCAAACCCACTCGGCTAGACCCAAACCCACTCGGCTGCACGCAAACCCACGCGGCTAGACCCAAACCCGCTCGGCTAGACCCAAGTCCACTCGGCTAGACCCAAACCCACTCGGCTAGACCCAAACCAACTCGGCTAGACACAAACCCACTCGGCTAGACCCAAACCCACTCGGCTAGACACAAACCCACTCGGCTAGACGCAAACCCACTCGGCTAGACCCAAACCCACTCGGCTAGACCCAAACCCACTCGGCTAGACACAATCCCACTCGGCTAGACCCAAACCGACTCTCCTAGACCCAAACCCACTCGGCTAGACCCAAACCCACTTGGCTAGACCCAAACCCACTCGACTAGACCCAAACCCACTCGGCTAGGCCCAAACCCACTCGGCTAGACCCAAACCCACTCGGCTAGACCCAAACCCCCTCGGCTACACCCAAACCCACTCGGCTAGACCCAAACCCACTCGGCTCGACCCAATCCCACTCGGCTAGACCCAAACCCACTCGGCTAGACCCAAACCCACTCAGTGGACCCAAACCGACTCGGCTAGACCCAAACCCACTCGGCTAGACCCTAATCCACTCGGCTACACCCAAACCCACTCGGCGAGACCCAAACCCACTCGGCTAGAACCAAACCCACTCGGCTAGACCCAAACCCACTCGGCTAGACCCAAACCCACTCGGCTACACCCAAACCCACTCGGCTAGACCCAAACCCAATCGGCTATACCCAAACCCACTCGGCTAGACCCAAACCCACTCGGCTAGACCCAAACCCACTCCGCCAGACCCATACCAACTCGGCTAGTCCCAAACCACTCGGCTAATCCCAAACCCACTCGGATATACCCAAACCCACTCGGCTAGACCCAAACCCACTCGGCTAGACCCAAACCCACTCGGCTAGACCCAAACCCACTCGGCTAGACCCAAACCCACTCGGCTAGACCCAAACCCACTCGGCTAGACCCAAACCCTCTCGGCTAGACCCAAACCCACTCGGCTAGACCCAATCCCACTCGGCTGGACCCAAACCCACTCGGCTAGACCCAAACCCACTCGGCTGCACGCAAACCCACGCGGTTAGACCCAAACCCGCTCGGCTAGACCCAAGTCCACTCGGCTAGACCCAAACCCACTCGGCTAGACCCAAACCCACTCGGCTAGACACAAACCCACTCGGCTAGACCCAAACCCACTCGGCTAGACACAAACCCACTCGGCTAGACGCAAACCGACTCGGCTAGACCCAAACCCACTCGGCTAGACCCTAACCCACTTGGCTACACCCAAACCCACTCGGCGAGACCCAAACCCACTCGGCTAGACCCAAACCCACTCGGCTAGACCCAAACCCACTCGGCTAGACCCTAACCCACTCGGCTAGACCCAAACCCACTCGGCAAGACCCAAACCCACTCGGCTAGACCCAAACCCATTCGGCTAGACCCAAACCCACTCGGCTAGACCCAAACCCCCTCGGCTAGACGCAAACCCACTCGGCTAGACCCAAACCCACTCGGCTAGACCCAAACCCACTCGGCTCGACCCAATCCCACTTGGCTTGACCCAAACCCACTCGCCTACACCCAAACCCACTCGGCTAGACCCAAACCCAATCGGCTAGACCCAAACCCACACGGCTAGACCCAAACCCACTCGGCTAGACCCAAACCCTCTCGGCTAGACCCAAACCCACTCGGCTGGACCCAAACCCACTCGGCTAGACCCAAACCCACTCGGCTAGACCCAAACCCACTCGGCTGCACCCAAACCCTCTCGGCTAGACCCAAACCCACTCGGCTAGAACCAAACCCACTCGGCTAGACCCAAACCCACTCGGCTAAACCCAAACCCACTCGGCTACACGCAAACCCACTCGGCTAGACCCAAACCCGCTCGGCTAGACCCAAGCCCACTCGGCTAGACCCAAACCCACTCGACTAGACCCAAACCCACTCCGCTAGACCCAAACGCACTCGGCTAGACCCAAACCCACTCGGTGGACCCAAACCCACTCGGCTAGACCCAAACCCACTCGGTGGACCCAAACCCACTCGGCTAGACCCAAACCCACTCCGCTAGACGAAAACCCACTCAGCTAGACCTAAACCCACTCGGCTAGAACCAAACCGACTCGGCTAGACCCAAACCCACTCGGCTAAACCCAAACCCACTCGGCAACACGCAAACCCACTCGGCTAGACCCAAACCCGCTCGGCTAGACCCAAACCCACTCGACTAGACCCAAACCCACTCCGCTAGACCCAAACCCACTCGGCTAGACCCAAACCCACTCGATGGACCCAAACCCACTCGGCTAGACCCAAACCCACTCGGTGGACCCAAACCCACTTGGCTAGACCCAAACCCACTCCGCTAGACGAAAACCCACTCAGCTAGACCTAAACCCACTCGGCTAGACCCAAACCCACTCGGCTAGACCCAAACCCACTCGTCTAGACCCAAACCCACTCGGCTAGACCCAAACCCGCTCGGCTAGACACAAGCCCACTCGGCTAGACCCATACCCACTCGGCTGGACCCAAACCCACTCGGCTAGACCCAAACCCACTCGGCTAGACCCAAACCCACTCGGCCAGACCCAAACCCACTCGGCTAGACCCAAACCCACTCGGCTAGACCCAAACCCAATCGGCTAGACCCATACCCACTCGGCTAGACCCAAACCCACTCGGCTCGACCCAAACCCACTCGGCTAGACCCAAACCCACTCGGCTAGACCCAAACCCACTCGGCTAGCCCCACACCCACTCGGCTAGACCCAAACCTACTCGGGTAGACCCAAACCCACTAGGCTAGACACAAACCCACTCGGCTAGACCCAAACCCAATCCGCTAGACCCAAACCCACTCGGCTAGACCCAAACCCACTCGGCTAGACCCAAACCCACTCGGCTAGACCCAAACCCACTCGGCTAGACCCAAACCCACTCCGCTAGACGAAAACCCACTCAGCTAGACCCAAACCCACTCGGCTAGACCCAAACCCACTCGGCTAGACCCAAACCCACTCGGCTAAACCGAAACCCACTCGGCTAGACCCAATCCCACTCGGCTAGACCCAAACCCGCTCGGCCAGACCCAAGCCCACTCGGCTAGACCCAAACCCACTCGGCTAGACCCAAACCCACTCGGCTAGACCCAAACCCACTCGGCTAGACCCAAACCCACTCGGCTAGACACAAAGCCACTCGGCTAGACCCAAACCGACTCGGCTAGACCCAAACCCACTCGGCTAGACCCTAACCCACTCGGCTACACCCAAACCCACTCGGCAAGACCCAAACCCACTCGGCTAGACCCAAACCCACTCGGCTAGACCCAAACACACTCGGCTAGACCCAAACCCACGCGGCTAGACCCAAACCCACTCGGCTAGACGCAAACCCACTCGGCTAGACCCAAACCCCCTCGGCTAGACCCAAACCCACTCGGCTACACCCAACCCACTCGGCTAGACCCAAACCCACTCGGCTCGACCCAATCCCACTCGGCTAGACCCAAACCCACTCAGCTACACCCAAACCCACTCGGCCACACTCAAACCCACTCGGCGAGACCCAAACCCACTCGGCTAAACCCAAACCCACGCGGCTCGAACCAAACCCACGCGGCTAGACCCAAACGCACTCGGCTACACCCAAACCCACTCTGCTAGACCCAAACCCACTCGGCTAGACCCAAACCCACTCGGTGGACCCAAACCCACTCGGCTAGACCCAAACCCACTCGGCTAGACCCAAACCCACTCCGCCAGACCAAAACCCACTCAGCTAGACCGAAACCTACTCGGCTAGACCCAAACCCACTCGGCTAGACCCAAACCCACTCGTCTAGACCCAAACCCTCTCGGCTAGACCCAATCCCACTCGGCTGGACCCAAACCCACTCGGCTAGACCCAAACCCACTCGGCTGGACCCAAAACCACTCGGCTAGACCCAAACCCACTCGGCTAGACCCAAACCCACTCGGCTAGACCCAAACCCACTCGGCTACACCCAAACCCATTCGGCTAGACCCAAACCCTCTCGGCTAGACCCAAACCCACTCGGCTAGACCCAAACCCACTAGGCTAGACCCAAACCCACTCGGCTAGACCCAAACCCACTCGGCTAGACCCAAACCCACTCGGCTCGACCCAAACCCACTCGGCCAGACCCAAACCCACTCGGCTAGACCCAAAACCACTCGGCTAGACCCCAACCCACTCGGCTCGACCCAAACCCACTCGGCTAGACCCAAACCCACTCGGCTAGACCAAAACCCACTCGGCTAGACCCAACCCCAATCGGCTAGACCCAAACCCACTCGGCTAGACCCAAACCCACTCGGCTAGACCCAAACCCACTCGGCTAGACCCAAACCCACTCGGCTCGACCCAAACCCACTCGGCTCGACCCAAACCCACTCCGCTAGACCCAAACCCACTCAGCTAGACCCAAACCCAATCCGCTAGACCCAAACCCACTCGGCTAGACCCAAACCCACTCGGCTAGACCCAAACCCATTCGGCTAGACACAAACCCACTCGGCTAGACCCAAACCGACTCAGCTAGACCCAAACCCACTCGGCTAGACCCTAACCCACTCGGCTACACCCAACCCCACTCGGCTAGACCCAAACCCACTCGGCTAGACCCAAACCCACTCGGCTAGACCCAAACCCACTCGGCTAGACCCAAACCCACTCGGCTAGACCCAAACCCACTCGGCTAGACCCAAACCCACTCGGCTCGACCCCAACCCACTCGGCTAGACCCAAACCCACTCGGCTAGACCCAAACCCACTCGGCTAGACCCAAACCCACTCGGCTAGACCCAAACCCACTCGGCTAGACACAATCCCACTCGGCTAGACCAAAACCCACTCGGCTAGACCCAAACCCAATCGGCTAGACCCAAACCCACTCGGCTAGACCCAAACCCACTCGGCTAGATCCACACCCACTCGGCTAGACCCAAACCTACTCGGGTAGACCCAACCCACTCGGCTAGACACAAACCCACTCGGCTAGACCCAAACCCAATCCGCTAGACCCAAACCCACTCGGCTAGACCCAAACCCACTCGGCTAGACCCAAACCCACTCGGCTAGACACAAACCCACTCGGCTAGACCCAAACCCACTCGGCTAGACCCAAACCCACTCGGCTAGACCCAAACCCACTCGGCTAGACCCAAACCCACTCGGCTAGACCCAAACCCACTCCGCTAGACGAAAACCCACTCAGCTAGACCCAAACCCACTCGGCTAGACCCAAACCCACTCGGCTCGACCCCAACCCACTCGGCTAGACCCAAACCCACTCGGCTAGACCCAAACCCACTCGGCTAGACCCAAACCCACTCGGCTAGACCCAAACCCACTCGGCTAGACCCAATCCCACTCGGCTAGACCAAAACCCACTCGGCTAGACCCAAACCCAATCGGCTAGACCCAAACCCACTCGGCTAGACCCAAACCCACTCGGCTAGATCCACACCCACTCGGCTAGACCCAAACCTACTCGGGTAGACCCAACCCACTCGGCTAAACACAAACCCACTCGGCTAGACCCAAACCCAATCCGCTAGACCCAAACCCACTCGGCTAGACCCAAACCCACTCGGCTAGACCCAAACCCACTCGGCTAGACACAAACCCACTCGGCTAGACCCAAACCCACTCGGCTAGACCCAAACCCACTCGGCTAGACCCAAACCCACTCGGCTAGACCCAAACCCACTCGGCTAGACCCAAACCCACTCCGCTAGACGAAAACCCACTCAGCTAGACCCAAACCCACTCGGCTAGACCCAAACCCACTCGGCTAGACCCAAACCCACTCGGCTAAACCCAAACCCACTCAGCTAGACCCAATCCCACTCGGCTGGACCCAAACCCACTCGGCTAGACCCAAATCCTCTCGGCTGCATGCAAACCCACTCGGCTAGACCCAAACCCGCTCGGTTAGACCCAAGCCCACT
Source organism: Raja brachyura (assembly GCA_963514005.1). The sequence goes on from CAUPSL010000968.1 coordinate 810,800, forward strand.
CGGCTAGACCCAAACCCACTCGGCTAGACCCAAACCCACTCGGCTAGACACAAACCCACTCGGCTAGACCCAAACCCACTCGGCTAGACACAAACCCACTCGGCTAGACCCAAACCGACTCGGCTAGACCCAAACCCACTCGGCTAGACCCTAACCCACTCGGCTACACCCAAACCCACTCGGCGAGACCCAAACCCACTCGGCTAGACCCAAACCCACTCGGCTAGACCCAAACACACTCTGCTAGACCCAAACCCCCTCGGCTAGACCCAAACCCACTCGGCTACACCCAACCCACTCGGCTAGACCCAAACCCACTCGGCTACACCCAAACCCACTAGGCTAGACCCAAACCCACTCGGCTGGACCCACACCCACTCGGCTAGACCCAAACCCACTCGGCTAGACCCAAACCCACTCGGCTAGACCCAAACCCACTCGGCTACACCCAAACCCACTCGGCTAGACCCAAACCCACTCGGCTAGACCCAAACCCACTCGGCTAGACCCAAACCCACTAGGCTAGACACAAACCCACTCGGCTAGACCCAAACCCACTCGGCTAGACCCAAACACACTCGGTTTGACCCAAACCCACTCGGCTAGACCCAAACCCACTCGGCTAGACCCAAACCCACTCGGCTAGACCCAAACCCACTCGGCTCGACCCAAACCCACTCGGCTACACCCAAACCCACTCGGCTACACCCAACCCACTCGGCTAGACCCAAACCCACTCGGCTACACCCAAACCCACTAGGCTAGACCCAAACCCACTCGGCTGGACCCACACCCACTCGGCTAGACCCAAACCCACTCGGCTAGACCCAAACCCACTCGGCTAGACCCAAACCCACTCGGCTACACCCAAACCCACTCGGCTAGACCCAAACCCACTTGGCTAGACCCAAACCCACTCGGCTAGACCCAAATCCACTAGGCTAGACACAAACCCACTCGGCTAGACCCAAACCCACTCGGCTAGACCCAAACACACTCGGTTTGACCCAAACCCACTCGGCTAGACCCAAACCCACTCGGCTAGACCCAAACCCACTCGGCTAGACCCAAACCCACTCGGCTCGACCCAAACCCACTCGGCTACACCCAAACCCACTCGGCTATACCAAAACCCACTCGGCTGGACCCAAACCCAATCGGCAAGACCCAAACCCACTCGGCTAGACCCAAACCCACTCGGCTAGATCCACACCCACTCGGCTAGACCCAAACCTACTCGGGTAGACCCAAACCCACTCGGCTAGACACAAACCCACTCGGCTAGACCCAAACCCAATCCGCTAGACCCAAACCCACTCGGCTAGACACAAACCCACTCGGCTAGACCCAAACCCACTCGGCTAGACACAAACCCACTCGGCTAGACCCAAACCGACTCGGCTAGACCCAAACCCACTCGGCTAGACCCTAACCCACTCGGCTACACCCAAACCCACTCAGCGAGACCCAAACCCACTCGGCTAGACCCAAACCCACTCGGCTAGACCCAAACCCACTCGGCTAGACCCAAACCCACTCGGCTACACCCAAACCCACTCGGCGAGACCCAAACCCACTCGGCTAGACCCCAACCCACTCGGCTAGACCCAAACACACTCTGCTAGACCCAAACCCCCTCGGCTAGACCCAAACCCACTCGGCTACACCCAACCCACTCGGCTAGACCCAAACCCACTCGGCTACACCCAAACCCACTCTGCTAGACCCAAACCCACTCGGTGGACCCAAACCCACTCGGCTAGACCCAAACCCACTCGGCTAGACCCAAACCCACTCCGCCAGACCAAAACCCACTCAGCTAGACCGAAACCTACTCGGCTAGACCCAAACCCACTCGTCTAGACCCAAACCCACTCGTCTAGACCCAAACCCTCTCGGCTAGACCCAATCCCACTCGGCTGGACCCAAACCCACTCGGCTAGACCCAAACCCACTCGGCTGGACCCAAACCCACTCGGCTAGACCCAAACCCACTCGGCTAGACCCAAACCCACTCGGCTAGACCCAAACCCACTCGGCTAGACCCAAACCCACTCGGCTAGACCCAAACCCACTCGGCTTGACCCAAACCCACTCGGCTAGACCCAAACCCACTAGGCTAGACCCAAACCCACTCGGCTAGACCCAAACCCACTCGGATAGACCCAAACCCACTCGGCTCGACCCAAACCCACTCGGCTAGACCCAAACCCACTCGGCTAGACCCAAACCCACTCGGCTAGACCAAAACCCACTCGGCTCAACCCAAACCCACTCGGCTAGACCCAAACCCACTCGGCTAGACCAAAACCCACTCGGCTAGACCCAAACCCAATCGGCTAGACCCAAACCCACTCGGCTAGACCCAAACCCACTCGGCTAGATCCACACCCAGTCGGCTAGACCCAAACCTACTCGGGTAGACCCAAACCCACTCGGCTAGACACAAACCCACTCGGCTAGACCCAAACCCAATCCGCTAGACCCAAACCCACTCGGCTAGACACAAACCCACTCGGCTAGACCCAAACCCACTCGGCTAGACACAAACCCACTCGGCTAGACCCAAACCGACTCGGCTAGACCCAAACCCACTCGGCTAGACCCTAACCCACTCGGCTACACCCAAACCCACTCAGCGAGACCCAAACCCACTCGGCTAGAACCAAACCCACTCGGCTGGACCCAAACCCACTCGGCTAGACCCAAACCCAATCGGCTAGACACAAACCCAATTGGCTAGATCGAAACCCACTCGGCTAGATCCACACCCACTCGGCTAGACCCAAACCCACTCGGCTAGACCCAAACCCACTCGGCTAGACCCAAACCCACTCGGCTAGACCCAAACCCACTCGGCTAGACACAAACCCACTCGGCTAGACCAAAACCCACTCGGCTAGACCCAAACCCACTCGGCTAGACCCAAACCCACTCGGCTCGACCGAAACCCACTCGGCGAGACCCAAACCCACTCGGCTAGACCCAAACCCACTCGGCTAGACCCAAACCCACTCGGCTCGACCCAAACCCACTCGGCTACACCCAAACCCACTCGGCTATACCAAAACCCACTCGGCTGGACCCAAACCCAATCGGCAAGACCCAAACCCACTCGGCTAGACCCAAACCCACTCGGCTAGATCCACACCCACTCGGCTAGACCCAAACCTACTCGGGTAGACCCAAACCCACTCGGTTAGACACAAACCCACTCGGCTAGACCCAAACCCAATCCGCTAGACCCAAACCCACTCGGCTAGACACAAACCCACTCGGCTAGACCCAAACCCACTCGGCTAGACACAAACCCACTCGGCTAGACCCAAACCGACTCGGCTAGACCCAAACCCACTCGGCTAGACCCTAACCCACTCGGCTACACCCAAACCCACTCAGCGAGACCCAAACCCACTCGGCTAGACCCAAACCCACTCGGCTAGACCCAAACCCACTCGGCTAGACCCAAACCCACTCGGCTCGACCCAAACCCACACGGCTAGACCCAAACCCACTCGGCTAGACCCAAACCCACTCGGCTAGACCCAAACCGACTCGGCTAGAGCCAAACCCACTCGGCTAGACCCTAACCCACTCGGCTACACCCAAACCCACTCGGCGAGACCCAAACCCACTCGGCTAGACCCCAACCCACTCGGCTAGACCCAAACCCACTCTGCTAGACCCAAACCCCCTCGGCTAGACCCAAACCCACTCGGCTACACCCAACCCACTCGGCTAGACCCAAACCCACTCGGCTACACCCAAACCGACTCTGCTAGACCCAAACCCACTCGGTGGACCCAAACCCACTCGGCTAGACCCAAACCCATTCGGCTAGACCCAAACCCACTCCGCCAGACCAAAACCCACTCAGCTAGACCGAAACCTACTCGGCTAGACCCAAACCCACTCGTCTAGACCCAAACCCACTCGTCTAGACCCAAACCCTCTCGGCTAGACCCAATCCCACTCGGCTGGACCCAAACCCACTCGGCTAGACCCAAACCCACTCGGCTGGACCCAAACCCACTCGGCTAGACCCAAACCCACTCGGCTAGACCCAAACCCACTCGGCTAGACCCAAACCCACTCGGCTAGACCCAAACCCACTCGGCTAGACCCAAACCCACTCGGCTTGACCCAAACCCACTCGGCTAGACCCAAACCCACTAGGCTAGACCCAAACCCACTCGGCTAGACCCAAACCCACTCGGCTAGACCCAAACCCACTCGGCTCGACCCAAACCCACTCGGCTAGACCCAAACCCACTCGGCTAGACCCAAACCCACTCGGCTAGACCCAAACCCACTCGGCTCAACCCAAACCCACTCGGCTAGACCCAAACCCACTCGGCTAGACCAAAACCCACTCGGCTAGACCCAAACCCAATCGGCTAGACCCAAACCCACTCGGCTAGACCCAAACCCACTCGGCTAGATCCACACCCAGTCGGCTAGACCCAAACCTACTCGGGTAGACCCAAACCCACTCGGCTAGACACAAACCCACTCGGCTAGACCCAAACCCAATCCGCTAGACCCAAACCCACTCGGCTAGACACAAACCCACTCGGCTAGACCCAAACCCACTCGGCTAGACACAAACCCACTCGGCTAGACCCAAACCGACTCGGCTAGACCCAAACCCACTCGGCTAGACCATAACCCACTCGGCTACACCCAAACCCACTCAGCGAGACCCAAACCCACTCGGCTAGAACCAAACCCACTCGGCTGGACCCAACCCCACTCGGCTAGACCCAAACCCAATCGGCTAGACACAAACCCAATTGGCTAGATCGAAACCCACTCGGCTAGATCCACACCCACTCGGCTAGACCCAAACCCACTCGGCTAGACCCAAACCCACTCGGCTAGACCCAAACCCACTCGGCTAGACCCAAACCCACTCGGCTAGACACAAACCCACTCGGCTTGACCAAAACCCACTCGGCTAGACCCAAACCCACTCGGCTAGACCCAAACCCACTCGGCTCGACCGAAACCCACTCGGCGAGACCCAAACCCACTCGGCTAGACCCAAACCCACTCGGCTAGACCCAAACCCACTCGGCTCGACCCAAACCCACTCGGCTAGACCCAAACCCACTCGGCTAGACCAAAACCCACTCGGCTAAACCCAAACCCAATCGGCTAGACCCAAACCCACTCGGCTAGACCCAAACCCACTCGGCTAGATCCACACCCACTCGGCTAGACCCAAACCTACTCGGCTAGACCCAAACCCACTCGGCTAGACCCAAACCCACTCGGCTAGACCCAAACCCACTCGGCTCAACCCAAACCCACTCGGCTAGACCCAAACCCACTCGGCTAGACCAAAACCCACTCGGCTAGACCCAAACCCAATCGGCTAGACCCAAACCCACTCGGCTAGACCCAAACCCACTCGGCTAGATCCACACCCACTCGGCTAGACCCAAACCTACTCGGGTAGACCCAAACCCACTCGGCTAGACACAAACCCACTCGGCTAGACCCAAACCCAATCCGCAAGACCCAAACACACTCGGCTAGACACAAACCCACTCGGCTAGACCCAAACCCACTCGGCTAGACACAAACCCACTCGGCTAGACCCAAACCGACTCGGCTAGACCCAAACCCACTCGGCTAGACCCTAACCCACTCGGCTACACCCAAACCCACTCAGCGAGACCCAAACCCACTCGGCTAGAACCAAACCCACTCGGCTGGACCCAAACCCACTCGGCTAGACCCAAACCCAATCGGCTAGACACAAACCCAATTGGCTAGATCGAAACCCACTCGGCTAGACCCAAACCCACTCGGCTAGACCCAAACCCACTCGGCTAGACACAAACCCACTCGGCTAGACCAAAACCCACTCGGCTAGACCCAAACCCACTCGGCTAGACCCAAACCCACTCGGCTCGACCGAAACCCACTCGGCGAGACCCAAACCCACTCGGCTAGACCCAAACCCACTCGGCTAGACCCAAACCCACTCGGCTCGACCCAAACCCACTCGGCTAGACCCAAACCCACTCGGCTAGACCAAAACCCACTCGGCTAGACCCAAACCCAATCGGCTAGACCCAAACCCACTCGGCTAGACCCAAACCCACTCGGCTAGATCCACACCCACTCGGCTAGACCCAAACCTACTCGGCTAGACCCAAACCTACTCGGGTAGACCCAAACCCACTCAGCTAGACACAAACCCACTCGGCTAGACCCAAACCCAATCCGCTAGACCCAAACCCACTCGGCTAGACCCAAACCCACTCGGCTAGACCCAAACACACTCGGCTAGACCCAAACCCACTCGGCTAGACCCAAACCCACTCGACTAGACCCAAACCCACTCGGCTAGACCCAAACCCACTCGGCTAGACCCAAACCCACTCGGCTAGACCCAAACCCCCTCGGCTACACCCAAACCCACTCGGCTAGACCCAAACCCACTCGGCTCGACCCAATCCCACTCGGCTAGACCCAAACCCACTCGGCTAGACCCAAACCCACTCAGTGGACCCAAACCGACTCGGCTAGACCCAAACCCACTCGGCTAGACACAAACCCACTCGGCTAGACCAAAACCCACTCGGCTAGACACAAACCCACTCGGCTAGACCGAAACCCACTCGGCTCGACCGAAACCCACTCGGCTAGACCCAAACCCACTCGGCTAGACCCAAACCCACTCGGCTAGACCCAAACCCACTCGGCTCGACCCAAACCCACTCGGCTAGACCCAAACCCACTCGGCTAGACCAAAACCCACTCGGCTAGACCCAAACCCAATCGGCTAGACCCAAACCCACTCGGCTAGACCCAAACCCACTCGGCTAGATGCACACCCACTCGGCTGGACCCAAACCTACTCGGGTAGACCCAAACCCACTCGGCCAGACACAAACCCACTCGGCTAGACCCAAACCCAATCCGCTAGACCCAAACCCACTCGGCTAGACACAAACCCACTCGGCTAGACCCAAACCCACTCGGCTAGACACAAACCCACTCGGCTAGACCCAAACCGACTCGGCTAGACCCAAACCCACTCGGCTAGACCCTAACCCACTCGGCTGCACCCAAACCCACTCAGCGAGACCCAAACCCACTCGGCTAGACCCAAAACCACTCGGCTGGACCCAAACCCACTCGGCTAGACCCAAACCCACTCGGCTAGACCCAAACCCACTCGGCTAGACCCAAACCCACTCGGCTCGACCCAAACCCACTCGGCTAGACCCAAACCCACTCGGCTAGACCCAAACCCACTCGGCTAGACCCAAACCCACTTGGCTAGACACAAACCCACTCGGCTAGACCAAAACCCACTCGGCTAGACCCAAACCCAATCGGCTAGACCCAAACCCACTCGGCTAGACCGAAACCCACTCGGCTAGATCCACACCCACTCGGCTAGACCCAAACCTACTCGGGTAGACCCAAACCCACTCAGCTAGACACAAACTAGACACAAACCCACTCGGCTAGACCCAAACCCAATCCGCTAGACCCAAACCCACTCGGCTAGACCCAAACCCACTCGGCTAGACCCAAACCCACTCGGCTAGACCCAAACCCACTCGGCTAGACCCAAACCCACTCGACTAGACCCAAACCCACTCGGCTAGACCCAAACCCACTCGGCTAGACCCAAACCCACTCGGCTAGACCCAAACCCCCTCGGCTACACCCAAACCCACTCGGCTAGACCCAAACCCACTCGGCTCGACCCAATCCCACTCGGCTAGACCCAAACCCACTCGGCTAGACCCAAACCCACTCAGTGGACCCAAACCCACTCGGCTAGACCCAAACCCACTCGGCTAGACCCTAATCCACTCGGCTACACCCAAACCCACTCGGCGAGACCCAAACCCACTCGGCTAGACCCAAACCCACTCGGCTAGACCCAAACCCACTCGGCTAGACCCAAACCCACTCGGCTAGACCCAAACCCACTCGGCTAGACCCAAACCCACTCGGCTAGTCCCAAACCCCCTCGGCTAGACCCAAACCCACTCGGCTAGACCCAAACCCACTCGGCTAGACCCAAACCCACTCGGCTCGACCCAATCCCACTCGGCTCCACCCAAACCCACTCGGCGAGACCCAAACCCACTCGGCTAGACCCAAACCCACTCAACTATACCCAAACCCACTCAGCTAGACCCAAACCCACTCGGCTAGACCCAAACCCACTCGGCTAGACCCAAACCCCCTCGGCTAGACCCAAACCCCCTCGGCTAGACCCAAACCCACTCGGCTAGACCCAAACCCACTCGGCTAGACCCAAACCCACTCGGCTCGACCCAAACCCTCTCGGCTCGACCCAAACCCACTCGGCTAGACCCAAACCCACTCGACTAGACCCAAACCCACTCGGCTAGACCCAAACCCACTCGGCTAGACCCAAACCCCCTCGGCTAGACCCAAACCCCCTCGGCTAGACCCAAACCCACTCGGCTAGACCCAAACCCACTCGGCTCGACCCAATCCCACTCGGCTAGACCCAAACACACTCGGCTAGACCCAAACCCACTCAGTGGACCCAAACCCACTCGGCTAGACCCAAACCCACTCGGCTAGACCCAAACCCACTCGGCTAGACCCAAACCCACTCGGCTAGACCCAAACCCACTCGGCTAGTCCCAAACCCCATCGGCTAGACCCAAACCCACTCGGCTAGACCCAAACCCACTCGGCTAGACCCAAACCCACTCGGCTCGACCCAATCCCACTCGGCTCCACCCAAACCCACTCGGCGAGACCCAAACCCACTCGGCTAGATCCACACCCACTCGGCTAGACCCAAACCTACTCGGGTAGACCCAAACCCACTCGGCTAGGCACAAACCCACTCGGCTAGACCCAAACCCAATCCGCTAGACCAAACACACTCGGCTAGACACAAACCCACTCGGCTAGACACAAACCCACTCGGCTAGACACAAACCCACTCGGCTAGACCCAAACCGACTCGGCTAGACCCAAACCCACTCGGCTAGACCCTAACCCACTCGGCTACACCCAAACCCACTCAGCGAGACCCAAACCCACTCGGCTAGACCCAAACCCACTCGGCTGGACCCAAACCCACTCGGCTAGACCCAAACCCAATCGGCTAGACCCAAACCCACTTGGCTAGATCGAAACCCACTCGGCTAGATCCACACCCACTCGGCTAGACCCAAACCCACTCGGCTAGACCCAAACCCACTCGGCTAGACCCAAACCCACTCGGCTAGACCCAAACCCACTCGTCTAGACACAAACCCACTCGGCTAGACCAAAACCCACTCGGCTAGACCCAAACCCACTCGGCTAGACCCAAACCCACTCGGCTCGACCGAAACCCACTCGGCTAGACCCAAACCCACTTGGCTAGACCCAAACCCACTCGGCTAGACCCAAACCCACTCGGCTCGACCCAAACCCACTCGGCTAGACCCAAACCCACTCGGCTAGACCAAAACCCACTCGGCTAGACCCAAACCCAATCGGCTAGACCCAAACCCACTCGGCTAGACCCAAACCCACTCGGCTAGATCCACACCCACTCGGCTGGACCCAAACCTACTCGGGTAGACCCAAACCCATTCGGCTAGACACAAACCCACTCGGCTAGACCCAAACCCAATCCGCTAGACCCAAACCCACTCGGCTAGACACAAACCCACTCGGCTAGACCCAAACCCACTCGGCTAGACACAAACCCACTCGGCTAGACCCAAACCGACTCGGCTAGACCCAAACCCACTCGGCTAGACCCTAACCCACTCGGCTACACCCAAACCCACTCAGCGAGACCCAAACCCACTCGGCTAGACCCAAACCCACTCGGCTGGACCCAAACCTACTCGGCTAGACCCAAACCCACTCGGCTAGACCCAAACCCACTCGGCTAGACCCAAACCCACTCGGCTCGACCCAAACCCACTCGGCTAGACCCAAACCCACTCGGCTAGACCCAAACCCACTCGGCTAGACCCAAACCCACTCGGCTAGACACAAACCCACTCGGCTAGACCAAAACCCACTCGGCTGGACCCAAACCCAATCGGCTAGACCCAAACCCACTCGGCTAGACCGAAACCCACTCGGCTAGATCCACACCCACTCGGCTAGACCCAAACCTACTCGGGTAGACCCAAACCCACTCAGCTAGACACAAACCCACTCGGCTAGACCCAAACCCAATCCGCTAGACCCAAACCCACTCGGCTAGACCCAAACCCACTCGGCTAGACCCAAACCCACTCGGCTAGACGCAAACCCACTCGGCTAGACCCAAACCCACTCGGCTAGACCCAAACCCACTCGACTAGACCCAAACCCACTCGGCTAGACGCAAACCCACTCGGCTAGACCCAAACCCACTCGGCTAGACCCAAACCCCCTCGGCTACACCCAAACCCACTCGGCTAGACCCAAACCCACTCGGCTCGACCCAATCCCACTCGGCTAGACCCAAACCCACTCGGCTAGACCCAAACCCACTCAGTGGACCCAAACCGACTCGGCTAGACCCAAACCCACTCGGCTAGACCCAAACCCACTCGACTAGACCCAAACCCACTCGGCTAGACCCAAACCCACTCGGCCAGACCCAAACCCACTCGGCTAGACCCAAACCCACTCGACTAGACCCAAACCCACTCGGCTAGACCCAAACCCACTCGGCTAGACCCAAACCCACTCGGCTAGACCCAAACCCCCTCGGCTAGACCCAAACCCCCTCGGCTAGACCCAAACCCACTCGGCTAGACCCAAACCCACTCGGCTAGACCCAAACCCACTCGGCTCGACCCAATCCCACTCGGCTTGACCCAAACCCACTCGGCTACACCCAAACCCACTCGGCTACACCCAAACCCACTCGGCGAGACCCAAACCCACTCGGCTAGACCCAAACCCACTCGGCTAGACCCAAACACACTCGGCTAGACCCAAACCCACTCGGCTAGACCCAAACACACTCGGCTAGACCCAAACCCACTCGGCTAGACCCTAACCCCCTCGGCTAGACCCAAACCCACTCGGCTACACCCAACCCACTCGGCTAGACCAAAACCCACTCGGCTAGACCCAAACCCACTCGGCTAGATCCAAACCCAATCGGCTCGACCCAAACCCACTCGGCTAGACCCAAACCCACTCGGCTAGACCCAAACCCACTCGGCTAGACCCAAACCCACTCGGCTAGACGCAAACCGACTCGGCTACACCCAAACCCACTCGGCTAGACCCTAACCCACTCGGCTAGACCCAAACCCGCTCGGCTATACCCAAGCCCACTCGGCTAGACCCAAACCCACTCGACTAGACCCAAACCCACTCGGCTAGACCCAAACCCACTCGGCTAGACCCAAACCTACTCGGGTAGACCCAAACCCACTCGGCTAGACACAAACCCACTCGGCTAGACCCAAACCCAATCCACTAGACCCAAACCCACTCGGCTAGACCCATACCCACTGGGCTAGACCGAAACCCACTCGGCTAGACCCAAACCCACTCGGCTAGACCCATACCCACTGGGCTAGACCAAAACCCACTCGGCTAGACCCAAACCCACTCGGCTAGACCCAAACCCACTCGGCTAGACACAAACCCACTCGGCTAGACCCTAACCCACTCGGCTACACCCAAACCCACTCGGCGAGACCCAAACCCACTCGGGTAGACCCATACCCACTCGGCTAGACACAAACCCACTCGGCTAGACCCAAACCCAATCCGCTAGACCCAAACCCACTCGGCTAGACCCAAACCCACTCGGCTAGACCCAAACCGACTCGGCTAGACACAAACCCACTCGGCTACACCCAAACCGACTCGGCTAGACCCAAACCCACTCGGCTAGACCCTAACCCACTCGGCTACACCCAAACCCACTCGGCGAGACCCAAACCCACTCGGCTAGACCCAAACCCACTCGGCTAGACCCAAACCCACTCGGCTAGACCCAAACCCACTCAGCTAGACCCAAACCCACTCGGCTAGACCCAAACCCACTCGGCTAGACCCAAACCCCCTCGGCTACACACAAACCCACTCGGCTAGACCCAAACCCACTCGGCTCGACCCAATCCCACTGGGCTAGACCCAAACCCACTCGGCTAGACCCAAACCCACTCAGTGGACCCAAACCGACTCGGCTAGAACCAAACACACTCGGCTAGACCCTAATCCACTCGGCTACACCCAAACCCACTCGGCGAGACCCAAACCCACTCGGCTAGACCCAAACCCACTCGGCTAGACCCAAACCCCCTCGGCAAGACCCAAACCCACTCGGCTAGACCCAAACCCACTCGGCTAGACCCAAACCCACTCGGCTCGACCCAATCCCACTCGGCTTGACCCAAACCCACTCGGCTACACCCAAACCCACTCGGCTAGACCCAAACCCAATCGGCTAGACCCAAACCCACTCGGCTAGACCCAAACCCACTCGGCTAGACCCAAACCCACTCCGCCCGACCCATACCAACTCGGCTAGTCCCAAACCCACTCGGCTAAACCCAAACCCACTCGGCTACACCCAAACCCACTCGGCTAGACCCAAACCCACTCGGCTAGACCCAAACCCACTCGGCTACACGCAAACCAACTCGGCTAGACCCAAACCCGCTCGGCTAGACCCAACCCCACTCGGCTAGACCCAAACCCACTCGGCTAGACCCAAACCCACTCGGCTAGACGCAAACCGACTCGGCTACACCCAAACCCACTCGGCAAGACCCTAACCCACTCGGCTAGACCCAAACCCACTCGGCTAGACCCAAACCCACTCGGCTAGACCCAAACCCACTCGGCTAGACCCAAACCCTCTCGGCTAGACCCAAACCCACTCGGCTAGACCCAATCCCACTCGGCTGGACCCAAACCCACTCGGCTAGACCCAAACCCACTCGGCTGCACGCAAACCCACTCGGCTAGACCCAAACCCGCTCGGCTAGACCCAAGCCCACTCGGCTAGACCCAAACACACTCGGCTAGACCCAAACCCCCTCGGCTAGACCCAAACCCACTCGGCTAGACCCAAACCCACTCGGCTAGACCCAAACCCACTCGGCTCGACCCAATCCCACTCGGCGAGACCCAAACCCACTCGGCGAGACCCAAGCCCACTCGGCTAGACCCAAACCCACTCGTTAGACCCAAACCCACTTGGCTAGACCCAAACCCACTCGGCTAGACCCAAACCCACTCGGCTAGACCCAAACCCACTCGGCTAGACCCAAACCCCCTCGGCAAGACCCAAACCCACTCGGCTAGACCCAAACCCACTCGGCTAGACCCAAACCCACTCGGCTCGACCCAATCCCACTCGGCTTGACCCAAACCCACTCGGCTACACCCAAACCCACTCGGCTAGACCCAAACCCAATCGGCTAGACCCAAACCCACTCGGCTAGACCCAAACCCACTCGGCTAGACCCATACCCACTCCGCCAGACCCATACCAACTCGGCTAGTCCCAAACCCACTCGGCTAAACCCAAACCCACTCGGCTACACCCAAACCCACTCGGCTAGACCCAAACCCACTCGGCTAGACCCAAACCCACTCGGCTACACGCAAACCAACTCGGCTAGACCCAAACCCGCTCGGCTAGACCCAACACAACTCGGCTAGACCCAAACCCACTCGGCTAGACCCAAACCCACTCGGCTAGACGCAAACCGACTCGGCTACACCCAAACCCACTCGGCAAGACCCTAACCCACTCGGCTAGACCCAAACCCACTCGGCTAGACCCAAACCCACTCGGCTAGACCCAAATCCACTCGGTTAGACCCAAACCCTCTCGGCTAGACCCAAACCCACTCGGCTAGACCCAATCCCACTCGGCTGGACCCAAACCCAATCGGCTAGACCCAAACCCACTCGGCAGCACGCAAACCCACTCGGCTAGACCCAAACCCGCTCGGCTAGACCCAAGCCCACTCGGCTAGACCCAAACACACTCGGCTAGACCCAAACCCACTGGGCTAGACCCAAACCCACTCGGCTAGACCCAAACCCACTCGGCTAGACACAAACCCACTCGGCTAGACGCAAACCGACTCGGCTAGACCCAAACCCACTCGGCTAGACCCTAACCCACTCGGCTAGATCCAAACCCAATCGGTTAGACCCAAACCCACTCGGCTAGACCCAAACCCACTCGGCTAGACCCAAACCCACTCGGCTACACGCAAACCCACTCGGCTAGACCCAAACCCGCTCGGCTAAACCCAACCCTACTCGGCAAGACCCAAACCCACTCGGCTAGACCCAAACCCACTCAGCTAGACGCAAACCGACTCGGCTACACCCAAACCCACTCGGCTAGACCCTAACCCACCCGGCTAGACCCAAACCCGCTCGGCTAGACCCAAGCCCACTCGGCTAGACCCAAACCCACTCGACTAGACCCAAACCCACTCGGCTAGACCCAAACCCACTCGGCTAGACCCAAACCCACTCGGCTAGACCCAAACCGACTCGGCTAGACCAAAACCCACTCGGCTAGACCCTAACCCATTCGGCTACACTCAAACCCACTCGGCGATACCCAAACCCACTCGGCTAGACCCAAACCCACTCGGCTAGACCCAAACCCACTCGGCTAGACCCAAACCCACTCGGCTAAACCAAAACCCACTCGGCTAGACCCAAACCCAATCGGCTAGACCCAAACCCACTCGGCTAGACCCAAACCCACTCGGCTAGACCCAAACCCACTCGGCTAGACACAAACCCACTCGGCTAGACCCTAACCCACTCGGCTACACCCAAACCCACTCGGCGAGACCCAAACCCACTCGGGTAGACCCATACCCACTCGGCTAGACACAAACCCACTCGGCTAGACCCAAACCCAATCCGCTAGACCCAAACCCACTCGGCTAGACCCAAACCCACTCGGCTAGACCCAAACCGACTCGGCTAGACACAAACCCACTCGGCTACACCCAAACCGACTCGGCTAGACCCAAACCCACTCGGCTAGACCCTAACCCACTCGGCTACACCCAAACCCACTCGGCGAGACCCAAACCCACTCGGCTAGACCCAAACCCACTCGGCTAGACCCAAACCCACTCGGCTAGACCCAAACCCACTCAGCTAGACCCAAACCCACTCGGCTAGACCCAAACCCACTCGGCTAGACCCAAACCCCCTCGGCTACACCCAAACCCACTCGGCTAGACCCAAACCCACTCGGCTAGACCCAAACCCACTCCGCCCGACCCATACCAACTCGGCTAGTCCCAAACCCACTCGGCTAAACCCAAACCCACTCGGCTACACCCAAACCCACTCGGCTAGACCCAAACCCACTCGGCTAGACCCAAACCCACTCGGCTACACGCAAACCAACTCGGCTAGACCCAAACCCGCTCGGCTAGACCCAACCCCACTCGGCTAGACCCAAACCCACTCGGCTAGACCCAAACCCACTCGGCTAGACGCAAACCGACTCGGCTACACCCAAACCCACTCGGCAAGACCCTAACCCACTCGGCTAGACCCAAACCCACTCGGCTAGACCCAAACCCACTCGGCTAGACACAAACCCACTCGGCTAGACCCAAACCCTCTCGGCTAGACCCAAACCCACTCGGCTAGACCCAATCCCACTCGGCTGGACCCAAACCCACTCGGCTAGACCCAAACCCACTCGGCTGCACGCAAACCCACTCGGCTAGACCAAAACCCGCTCGGCTAGACCCAAGCCCACTCGGCTAGACCCAAACACACTCGGCTAGACCCAAACCCCCTCGGCTAGACCCAAACCCACTCGGCTAGACCCAAACCCACTCGGCTAGACCCAAACCCACTCGGCTCGACCCAATCCCACTCGGCGAGACCCAAACCCACTCGGCGAGACCCAAGCCCACTCGGCTAGACCCAAACCCACTCGTTAGACCCAAACCCACTCGGCTAGACCCAAACCCACTCGGCTAGACCCAAACCCACTCGGCTAGACCCAAACCCACTCGGCTAGACCCAAACCCCCTCGGCAAGACCCAAACCCACTCGGCTAGACCCAAACCCACTCGGCTAGACCCAAACCCACTCGGCTCGACCCAATCCCACTCGGCTTGACCCAAACCCACTCGGCTACACCCAAACCCACTCGGCTAGACCCAAACCCAATCGGCTAGACCCAAACCCACTCGGCTAGACCCAAACCCACTCGGCTAGACCCATACCCACTCCGCCAGACCCATACCAACTCGGCTAGTCCCAAACCCACTCGGCTAAACCCAAACCCACTCGGCTACACCCAAACCCACTCGGCTAGACCCAAACCCACTCGGCTAGACCCAAACCCACTCGGCTACACGCAAACCAACTCGGCTAGACCCAAACCCGCTCGGCTAGACCCAACACAACTCGGCTAGACCCAAACCCACTCGGGTAGACCCAAACCCACTCGGCTAGACGCAAACCGACTCGGCTACACCCAAACCCACTCGGCAAGACCCTAACCCACTCGGCTAGACCCAAACCCACTCGGCTAGACCCAAACCCACTCGGCTAGACCCAAATCCACTCGGTTAGACCCAAACCCTCTCGGCTAGACCCAAACCCACTCGGCTAGACCCAATCCCACTCGGCTGGACCCAAACCCAATCGGCTAGCCCCAAACCCACTCGGCAGCACGCAAACCCACTCGGCTAGACCCAAACCAGCTCGGCTAGACCCAACCCCACTCGGCTAGACCCAAACACACTCGGCTAGACCCAAACCCACTCGGCTAGACCCAAACCCACTCGGCTAGACCCAAACCCACTCGGCTAGACACAAACCCACTCGGCTAGACGCAAACCGACTCGGCTAGACCCAAACCCACTCGGCTAGACCCTAACCCACTCGGCTAGATCCAAACCCAATCGGTTAGACCCAAACCCACTCGGCTAGACCCAAACCCACTCGGCTAGACCCAAACCCACTCGGCTACACGCAAACCCACTCGGCTAGACCCAAACCCGCTCGGCTAAACCCAACCCTACTCGGCAAGACCCAAACCCACTCGGCTAGACCCAAACCCACTCAGCTAGACGCAAACCGACTCGGCTACACCCAAACCCACTCGGCTAGACCCTAACCCACCCGGCTAGACCCAAACCCGCTCGGCTAGACCCAAGCCCACTCGGCTAGACCCAAACCCACTCGACTAGACCCAAACCCACTCGGCTAGACCCAAACCCACTCGGCTAGACCCAAACCCACTCGGCTAGACCCAAACCGACTCGGCTAGACCAAAACCCACTCGGCTAGACCCTAACCCATTCGGCTACACTCAAACCCACTCGGCGATACCCAAACCCACTCGGCTAGACCCAAACCCACTCGGCTAGACCCAAACCCACTCGGCTAGACCCAAACCCACTCGGCTAGACCAAAACCCACTCGGCTAGACCCAAACCCAATCGGCTAGACCCAAACCCACTCGGCTAGACCCAAACCCACTCGGCTAGACCCAAACCCACTCGGCTAGACACAAACCCACTCGGCTAGACCCTAACCCACTCGGCTACACCCAAACCCACTCGGCGAGACCCAAACCCACTCGGGTAGACCCATACCCACTCGGCTAGACACAAACCCACTCGGCTAGACCCAAACCCAATCCGCTAGACCCAAACCCACTCGGCTAGACCCAAACCCACTCGGCTAGACCCAAACCCACTCGGCTAGACACAAACCCACTCGGCTACACCCAAACCCACTCGGCGAGACCCAAACCCACTCGGCTAGACCCAAACCCACTCGGCTAGACCCAAACCCACTCGGCTAGACCCAAACCCACTCGGCTAGACCCAATCCCACTCGGCTGGACCCAAACCCAATCGGCTAGCCCCAAACCCACTCGGCAGCACGCAAACCCACTCGGCTAGACCCAAACCAGCTCGGCTAGACCCAACCCCACTCGGCTAGACCCAAACACACTCGGCTAGACCCAAACCCACTCGGCTAGACCCAAACCCACTCGGCTAGACCCAAACCCACTCGGCTAGACACAAACCCACTCGGCTAGACGCAAACCGACTCGGCTAGACCCAAACCCACTCGGCTAGACCCTAACCCACTCGGCTAGATCCAAACCCAATCGGTTAGACCCAAACCCACTCGGCTAGACCCAAACCCACTCGGCTAGACCCAAACCCACTCGGCTACACGCAAACCCACTCGGCTAGACCCAAACCCGCTCGGCTAAACCCAACCCTACTCGGCAAGACCCAAACCCACTCGGCTAGACCCAAACCCACTCAGCTAGACGCAAACCGACTCGGCTACACCCAAACCCACTCGGCTAGACCCTAACCCACCCGGCTAGACCCAAACCCGCTCGGCTAGACCCAAGCCCACTCGGCTAGACCCAAACCCACTCGACTAGACCCAAACCCACTCGGCTAGACCCAAACCCACTCGGCTAGACCCAAACCCACTCGGCTAGACCCAAACCGACTCGGCTAGACCAAAACCCACTCGGCTAGACCCTAACCCATTCGGCTACACTCAAACCCACTCGGCGATACCCAAACCCACTCGGCTAGACCCAAACCCACTCGGCTAGACCCAAACCCACTCGGCTAGACCCAAACCCACTCGGCTAGACCAAAACCCACTCGGCTAGACCCAAACCCAATCGGCTAGACCCAAACCCACTCGGCTAGACCCAAACCCACTCGGCTAGACCCAAACCCACTCGGCTAGACACAAACCCACTCGGCTAGACCCTAACCCACTCGGCTACACCCAAACCCACTCGGCGAGACCCAAACCCACTCGGGTAGACCCATACCCACTCGGCTAGACACAAACCCACTCGGCTAGACCCAAACCCAATCCGCTAGACCCAAACCCACTCGGCTAGACCCAAACCCACTCGGCTAGACCCAAACCGACTCGGCTAGACACAAACCCACTCGGCTACACCCAAACCCACTCGGCGAGACCCAAACCCACTCGGCTAGACCCAAACCCACTCGGCTAGACCCAAACCCACTCGGCTAGACCCAAACCCACTCAGCTAGACCCAAACCCACTCGGCTAGACCCAAACCCACTCGGCTAGACCCAAACCCCCTCGGCTACACCCAAACCCACTCGGCTAGACCCAAACCCACTCGGCTCGACCCAATCCCACTCGGCTAGACCCAAACCCACTCGGCTAGACCCAAACCCACTCAGTGGACCCAAACCGACTCGGCTAGAACCCAAACCCACTCGGCTACACCCAAACCCACTCGGCTAGACCCAAACCCACTCGGCTAGACCCAAACCCACTCGGCTACACGCAAACCAACTCGGCTAGACCCAAACCCGCTCGGCTAGACCCAACACAACTCGGCTAGACCCAAACCCACTCGGCTAGACCCAAACCCACTCGGCTAGACGCAAACCGACTCGGCTACACCCAAACCCACTCGGCAAGACCCTAACCAACACGGCTAGACCCAAACCCACTCGGCTAGACCCAAACCCACTCGGCTAGACCCAAATCCACTCGGTTAGACCCAAACCCTCTCGGCTAGACCCAAACCCACTCGGCTAGACCCAATCCCACTCGGCTGGACCCAAACCCACTCGGCTAGACCCAAACCCACTCGGCAGCACGCAAACCCACTCGGCTAGACCCAAACCCGCTGGGCTAGACCCAAGCCCACTCGGCTAGACCCAAACACACTCGGCTAGACCCAAACCCACTCGGCTAGACCCAAACCCACTCGGCTAGACCCAAACCCACTCGGCTAGACACAAACCCACTCGGCTAGACGCAAACCGACTCGGCTAGACCCAAACCCACTCGGCTAGACCCTAACCCACTCGGCTAGATCCAAACCCAATCGGTTAGACCCAAACCCACTCGGCTAGACCCAAACCCACTCGGCTAGACCCAAACCCACTCGGCTACACGCAAACCCACTCGGCTAGACCCAAACCCGCTCGGCTAAACCCAACCCCACTCGGCAAGACCCAAACCCACTCGGCTAGACCCAAACCCACTCAGCTAGACGCAAACCGACTCGGCTACACCCAAACCCACTCGGCTAGACCCTAACCCACCCGGCTAGACCCAAACCCGCTCGGCTAGACCCAAGCCCACTCGGCTAGACCCAAACCCACTCGACTAGACCCAAACCCACTCGGCTAGACCCAAACCCACTCGGCTAGACCCAAACCCACTCGGCTAGACCCAAACCGACTCGGCTAGACCAAAACCCACTCGGCTAGACCCTAACCCATTCGGCTACACTCAAACCCACTCGGCGATACCCAAACCCACTCGGCTAGACCCAAACCCACTCGGCTAGACCCAAACCCACTCGGCTAGACCCAAACCCACTCGGCTAGACCCAAACCCACTCTGCTAGACCCAAACCCACTCGGCTAGACCCAAACCCACTCGGTGGACCCAAACCCACTCGGCTAGACCCAAACCCACTCGGCTAGACCCAAACCCACTCCGCTAGATGAAAACCAACTCAACTAGACCCAAACCCACTCGGCTAGACCCAAACACACTCGGCTAGACCCAAACCCCCTCGGCTAGACCCAAACCCACTCGGCTAGACCCAAACCCACTCGGCTAGACCCAAACCCACTCGGCTCGACCCAATCCCACTCGGCGAGACCCAAACCCACTCGGCGAGACCCAAACCCACTCGGCTAGACCCAAACCCACTCGTTAGACCCAAACCCACTCGGCTAGACCCAAACCCACTCGGCTAGACCCAAACCCACTCGGCTAGACCCAAACCCACTCGGCTAGACCCAAACCCCCTCGGCAAGACCCAAGCCCACTCGGCTAGACCCAAACCCACTCGGCTAGACCCAAACCCACTCGGCTCGACCCAATCCCACTCGGCTTGACCCAAACCCACTCGGCTACACCCAAACCCACTCGGCTAGACCCAAACCCAATCGGCTAGACCCAAACCCACTCGGCTAGACCCAAACCCACTCGGCTAGACCCAAACCCACTCCGCCAGACCCATACCAACTCGGCTAGTCCCAAACCCACTCGGCTAAACCCAAACCCACTCGGCTACACGCAAACCAACTCGGCTAGACCCAAACCCGCTCGGCTAGACCCAACACAACTCGGCTAGACCCAAACCCACTCGGCTAGACCCAAACCCACTCGGCTAGACGCAAAAATCGACTCGGCTACACCCAAACCCACTCGGCAAGACCCTAACCCACTCGGCTAGACCCAAACCCACTCGGCTAGACCCAAACCCACTCGGCTAGACCCAAATCCACTCGGTTAGACCCAAACCCTCTCGGCTAGACCCAAACCCACTCGGCTAGACCCAATCCCACTCGGCTGGACCCAAACCCACTCGGCTAGACCCAAACCCACTCGGCAGCACGCAAACCCACTCGGCTAGACCCAAACCCGCTCGGCTAGACCCAAGCCCACTCGGCTAGACCCAAACACACTCGGCTAGACCCAAACCCACTCGGCTAGACCCAAACCCACTCGGCTAGACCCAAACCCACTCGGCTAGACACAAACCCACTCGGCTAGACGCAAACCGACTCGGCTAGACCCAAACCCACTCGGCTAGACCCTAACCCACTCGGCTAGATCCAAACCCAATCGGTTAGACCCAAACCCACTCGGCTAGACCCAAACCCACTCGGCTAGACCCAAACCCACTCGGCTACACGCAAACCCACTCGGCTAGACCCAAACCCGCTCGGCTAAACCCAACCCCACTCGGCAAGACCCAAACCCACTCGGCTAGACCCAAACCCACTCAGCTAGACGCATACCGACTCGGCTACACCCAAACCCACTCGGCTAGACCCGAACCCACCCGGCTAGACCCAAACCCGCTCGGCTAGACCCAAGCCCACTCGGCTAGACCCAAACCCACTCGACTAGACCCAAACCCACTCGGCTAGACCCAAACCCACTCGGCTAGACCCAAACCCACTCGGCTAGACCCAAACCGACTCGGCTAGACCAAAACCCACTCGGCTAGACCCTAACCCATTCGGCTACACTCAAACCCACTCGGCGATACCCAAACCCACTCGGCTAGACCCAAACCCACTCGGCTAGACCCAAACCCACTCGGCTAGACCCAAACCCACTCGGCTAGACCCAAACCCACTCTGCTAGACCCAAACCCACTCGGCTAGACCCAAACCCACTCGGTGGACCCAAACCCACTCGGCTAGACCCAAACCCACTCGGCTAGACCCAAACCCACTCCGCTAGATGAAAACCAACTCAACTAGACCCAAACCCACTCGGCTAGACCCAAACCCACTCGGCTGCACCCAAACCCACTCGGCTAGACCCAAACCCACTCGGCTAGACCCAAACCCACTCGGCTAGACCCAAACCCACTCGGCTAGACCCAAACCCACTCGGCTACACCCAAACCCACTCGGCTAGACCCAAACCCACTCGGCTAGACCCAAACCCACTCGGCTAGACCCAAACCCACTCTGCTAGACCCAAACCCACTCGGCTAGACCCAAACCCACTCGGCTAGACCCAAACGCACTCGGCTAGACCCAAACCCGCTCGGCTAGACCCAAACCGGCTCGGCTAGACCCAAACCCACTCGGCTAGACCCAAACCCACTCGGCTAGACACAAACCCACTCGGCTAGACCCAAACCCACTCGGCTAGACCAAAACCCACTCGGCTAGACACAAACCCACTCGGCTAGACGCAAACCCACTCGGCTAGACCCAAACCCACTCGGCGAGACCCAAACCCACTCGGCTAGACCCAAACCCACTCGGCCAGACCCAAACCAACTCGGCTAGACCCAAACCCACTCGGCTAGACCCAAACGCACTCGGCTAGACCCAAACCCCCTCGGCTAGACCCAAACCCACTCGGCTCGACCCAAACCCACTCGGCTAGACCCAAACCCACTCGGCTCGACCCAATCCCACTCGGCTTGACCCAAACCCACTCGGCTACACCCAAACCCACTCGGCTAGATCCAAACCCAATCGGCTAGACCCAAACCCACTCGGCTAGACCCAATCCCACTCGGCTAGACTCAAACCCACTCCGCTAGACCCATACCAACTCCGCTAGACCCAAACCCACTCGGCTAAACCCAAACCCACTCGGCTACACCCAAACCCACTCGGCTAGACCCAAACCCACTCGGCTAGACCCAAACGCACTCGGCTAGACCCAAACCCACTCCGCTAGACCCAAACCCACTTGGCTGGACCCAAACCCACTCGGTGGACCCAAATCCACTCGGCTAGACCCAAACCCACTCGGCTAGACCCAAACCCACTCCGCTAGACGAAAACCCACTCAGCTAGACCTAAACCCACTCGGCTAGACCCAAACCCACTCGGCTAGACCCAAACCCACTCGTCTAGACCAAAACCCACTCGGCTAGACCCAATCCCACTCGGCTGGACCCAAACCCACTCGGCTAGACCCAAACCCACTCGGCTACACCCAAACCCACTCGGCTAGACCCAAACCCGCTCGGCCAGATACAAGCCCACTCGCCTAGACCCAAACCCACTCGGCTAGACCCAAACCCACTCGGCTAGACCCTAACCCACTCGGCTAGACCCAAACCCGCTCGGCTAGACCCAAGCCCACTCGGCTAGACCCAAACCCACTCGACTAGACCCAAACCCACTCGGCTAGACCCAAACCCACTCGGCTAGACCCAAACCCACTCGGCTAGACCCAAACCGACTCGGCTAGACCAAAACCCACTCGGCCAGACCCTAACCCATTCGGCTACACTCAAACCCACTCGGCGATACCCAAACCCACTCGGCTAGACCCAAACGCACTCGGCGAGACCCAAACCCACTCGGCTAGACCCAAACGCACTCGGCTAGACCCAAACCCACTCCGCTAGACCCAAACCCACTCGGCTAGACCCAAACCCACTCGGTGGACCCAAACCCACTCGGCTAGACCCAAACCCACTCGGCTAGACCCAAACCCACTCGGCTACACCCAAACCCACTCGGCTAGACCCAAACCCGCTCGGCTAGACACAAGCCCACTCGGCTAG
Organism: Raja brachyura; assembly: GCA_963514005.1. The sequence goes on from CAUPSL010000968.1 coordinate 834,840, forward strand.
ACCCAAACCCACTCGGCTGGACCCAAACCCACTCGGCTAGACCTAAACCCTCTCGGCTAGACCCAAACCCACTCCGCTAGACCCAAACCCACTCGGCTACACCCAAACCCACTCGGCTAGACCCAAACCCACTCGGCTAGACGCAAACCGACTCGGCTACACCCAAACCCACTCGGCAAGACCCTAACCCACTCGGCTAGACCCAAACCCACTCGGCTAGACCCAAACCCACTCGGCTAGACCCAAACCCACTCGGCTACACCCAAACCCACTCGGCTAGACCCAAACCCACTCGGCTAGACGCAAACCGACTCGGCTACACCCAAACCCACTCGGCAAGACCCTAACCCACTCGGCTAGACCCAAACCCAGTCGGCAGCACGCAAACCCACTCGGCTAGACCCAAACCCGCTCGGCTAGACCCAAGCCCACTCGGCTAGACCCAAACACACTCGGCTAGACCCAAACCCACTCGGCTAGACCCAAACCCACTCGGCTAGACCCAAACCCACTCGGCTAGACACAAACCCACTCGGCTAGACGCAAACCGACTCGGCTAGACCCAAACCCACTCGGCTAGACCCTAACCCACTCGGCTAGATCCAAACCCAATCGGTTAGACCCAAACCCACTCGGCTAGACCCAAACCCACTCGGCTAGACCCAAACCCACTCGGCTACACGCAAACCCACTCGGCTAGACCCAAACCCGCTCGGCTAAACCCAACCCCACTCGGCAAGACCCAAACCCACTCGGCTAGACCCAAACCCACTCAGCTAGACGCAAACCGACTCGGCTACACCCAAACCCACTCGGCTAGACCCTAACCCACTCGGCTAGACCCAAACCCGCTCGGCTAGACCCAAGCCCACTCGGCTAGACCCAAACCCACTCGACTAGACCCAAACCCACTCGGCTAGACCCAAACCCACTCGGCTAGACCCAAACCCACTCGGCTAGACCCAAACCGACTCGGCTAGACCAAAACCCACTCGGCTAGACCCTAACCCATTCGGCTACACTCAAACCCACTCGGCGATACCCAAACCCACTCGGCTAGACCCAAACCCACTCGGGTAAACCCAAACACACTCGGCTAGACCCAAACGCACTCGGCTAGACCCAAACCCACTCCGCTAGACCCAAACCCACTCGGCTAGACCCAAACCCACTCGGTGGACCCAAACCCACTCGGCTAGACCCAAACCCACTCGGCTAGACCCAAACCCACTCCGCTAGATGAAAACCAACTCAACTAGACCTAAACACACTCGGCTACACCCAAACCCACTCGGCTAGACCCAAACCCACTCGTCTAGACCCAAACCCACTCGGCTAGACCCAATCCCACTCGGCTGGACCCAAACCCACTCGGCTAGACCCAAACCCACTCGGCTACACCCAAACCCACTCGGCTACACCCAAACCCGCTCGGCTAGACACAAGCCCACTCGGCTAGACCCAAACCCACTCGGCTGGACCCAAACCCACTCGGCTAGACCCAAACCCACTCGGCTAGACCCAAACCCACTCGGCTAGACCCAAACCCACTCGGCTACACCCAAACCCACTCGGCTACACCCAAACCCACTCGGCTAGACCCAAACCCACTCGGCTAGACCCAAACCCACTCGGCTAGACCCAAACCCACTCTGCTAGACCCAAACCCACTCGGCTAGACCCAAACCCACTCGGCTAGACCCAAACGCACTCGGCTAGACCCAAACCCTCTCGGCTAGACCCAAACCGGCTCGGCTAGACCCAAACCCACTCGGCTAGACCCAAACCCACTCGGCTAGACACAAACCCACTCGGCTAGACCCAATCCCACTCGGCTAGACCCAAACCCACTCGGCTAGACACAAACCCACTCGGCTAGACGCAAACCGACTCGGCTAGACCCAAACCCACTCGGCGAGACCCAAACCCACTCGGCTAGACCCAAACCCACTCGGCTAGACCCAAACCCACTCGGCTAGACCCAAACCCACTCGGCTAGACCCAAACGCACTCGGCTAGACCCAAACCCCCTCGGCTAGACCCAAACCCACTCGGCTCGACCCAAACCCACTCGGCTAGACCCAAACCCACTCGGCTCGACCCAATCCCACTCGGCTTGACCCAAACCCACTCGGCTACACCCAAACCCACTCGGCTAGATCCAAACCCAATCGACTAGACCCAAACTCACTCGGCTAGACCCAATCCCACTCGGCTAGACTCAAACCCACTCCGCTAGACCCATACCAACTCCGCTAGACCCAAACCCACTCGGCTAAACCCAAACCCACTCGGCTACACCCAAACCCACTCGGCTAGACCCAAACCCACTCGGCTAGACCCAAACGCACTCGGCTAGACCCAAACCCACTCCGCTAGACCCAAACCCACTTGGCTGGACCCAAACCCACTCGGTGGACCCAAACCCACTCGGCTAGACCCAAACCCCCTCGGCTAGACCCAAACCCACTCGGCTAGACCCAAACCCACTCGGCTAGACCCAAACCCACTCGGCTCGACCCAATCCCACTCGGCGAGACCCAAACCCACTCGGCGAGACCCAAGCCCACTCGGCTAGACCCAAACCCACTCGTTAGACCCAAACCCACTCGGCTAGACCCAAACCCACTCGGCTAGACCCAAACCCACTCGGCTAGACCCAAACCCCCTCGGCAAGACCCAAACCCACTCGGCTAGACCCAAACCCACTCGGCTAGACCCAAACCCACTCGGCTCGACCCAATCCCACTCGGCTTGACCCAAACCCACTCGGCTACACCCAAACCCACTCGGCTAGACCCAAACCCAATCGGCTAGACCCAAACCCACTCGGCTAGACCCAAACCCACTCGGCTAGACCCAAACCCACTCCGCCAGACCCATACCAACTCGGCTAGTCCCAAACCCACTCGGCTAAACCCAAACCCACTCGGCTACACCCAAACCCACTCGGCTAGACCCAAACCCACTCGGCTAGACCCAAACCCACTCGGCTACACGCAAACCAACTTGGCTAGACCCAAACCCGCTCGGCTAGACCCAACACAACTCGGCTAGACCCAAACCCACTCGGCTAGACCCAAACCCACTCGGCTAGACGCAAACCGACTCGGCTACACCCAAACCCACTCGGCAAGACCCTAACCCACTCGGCTAGACCCAAACCCACTCGGCTAGACCCAAACCCACTCGGCTAGACCCAAATCCACTCGGTTAGACCCAAACCCTCTCGGCTAGACCCAAACCCACTCGGCTAGACCCAATCCCACACGGCTGGACCCAAACCCAATCGGCTAGACCCAAACCCACTCGGCAGCACGCAAACCCACTCGGCTAGACCCAAACCCGCTCGGATAGACCCAAGCCCACTCGGCTAGACCCAAACACACTCGGCTAGACCCAAACCCACTCGGCTAGACCCAAACCCACTCGGCTAGACCCAAACCCACTCGGCTAGACACAAACCCACTCGGCTAGACGCAAACCGACTCGGCTACACCCAAACCCACTCGGCTAGACCCTAACCCACTCGGCTAGATCCAAACCCAATCGGTTAGACCCAAACCCACTCGGCTAGACCCAAACCCACTCGGCTAGACCCAAACCCACTCGGCTACACGCAAACCCACTCGGCTAGACCCAAACCCGCTCGGCTAAACCCAACCCTACTCGGCAAGACCCAAACCCACTCGGCTAGACCCAAACCCACTCAGCTAGACGCAAACCGACTCGGCTACACCCAAACCCACTCGGCTAGACCCTAACCCACCCGGCTAGGCCCAAACCCGCTCGGCTAGACCCAAGCCCACTCGGCTAGACCCAAACCCACTCGACTAGACCCAAACCCACTCGGCTAGACCCAAACCCACTCGGCTAGACCCAAACCCACTCGGCTAGACCCAAACCGACTCGGCTAGACCAAAACCCACTCGGCTAGACCCTAACCCATTCGGCTACACTCAAACCCACTCGGCGATACCCAAACCCACTCGGCTAGACCCAAACCCACTCGGCTAGACCCAAACCCACTCGGCTAGACCCAAACCCACTCGGCTAGACCCAAACCCACTCTGCTAGACCCAAACCCACTCGGCTAGACCCAAACCCACTCGGTGGACCCAAACCCACTCGGCTAGACCCAAACCCACTCGGCTAGACCCAAACCCACTCCGCTAGATGAAAACCAACTCAACTAGACCCAAACCCACTCGGCTAGACCCAAACCCACTCGGCTACACCCAAACCCACTCGGCTAGACCCAAACCCACTCGGCTAGACCCAAACCCACTCGGCTAGACCCAAACCCACTCGGCTAGACCAAAACCCACTCGGCTAGACCCAAACCCAATCAGCTAGACCCAAACCCACTCGGCTAGACCCAAACCCACTCGGCTAGACCCAAACCCACTCGGCTAGACACAAACCCACTCGGCTAGACCCTAACCCACTCGGCTACACCCAAACCCACTCGGCGAGACCCAAACCCACTCGGGTAGACCCATACCCACTCGGCTAGACACAAACCCACTCGGCTAGACCCAAACCCAATCCGCTAGACCCAAACCCACTCGGCTAGACCCAAACCCACTCGGCTAGACCCAAACCGACTCGGCTAGACACAAACCCACTCGGCTACACCCAAACCGACTCGGCTAGACCCAAACCCACTCGGCTAGACCCTAACCGACTCGGCTACACCCAAACCCACTCGGCGAGACCCAAACCCACTCGGCTAGACCCAAACCCACTCGGCTAGACCCAAACCCACTCGGCTAGACCCAAACCCAATCAGCTAGACCCAAACCCACTCGGCTAGACCCAAACCCACTCGGCTAGACCCAAACCCCCTCGGCTACACCCAAACCCACTCGGCTAGACCCAAACCCACTCGGCTCGACCCAATCCCACTCGGCTAGACCCAAACCCACTCGGCTAGACCCAAACCCACTCAGTGGACCCAAACCGACTCGGCTAGAACCAAACACACTCGGCTAGACCCTAATCCACTCGGCTACACCCAAACCCACTCGGCGAGACCCAAACCCACTCGGCTAGACCCAAACCCACTCGGCTAGACCCAAACCCCCTCGGCAAGACCCAAACCCACTCCGCCAGACCCATACCAACTCGGCTAGTCCCAAACCCACTCGGCTAAACCCAAACCCACTCGGCTACACCCAAACCCACTCGGCTAGACCCATACCCACTCGGCTAGACCCAAACCCACTCGGCTACACGCAAACCAACTCGGCTAGACCCAAACCCGCTCGGCTAGACCCAACCCCACTCGGCTAGACCCAAACCCACTCGGCTAGACCCAAACCCACTCGGCTAGACGCAAACCGACTCGGCTACACCCAAACCCACTCGGCAAGACCCTAACCCACTCGGCTAGACCCAAACCCACTCGGCTAGACCCAAACCCACTCGGCTAGACCCAAACCCACTCGGCTAGACCCAAACCCTCTCGGCTAGACCCAAACCCACTCGGCTAGACCCAATCCCACTCGGCTGGACCCAAACCCACTCGGCTAGACCCAAACCCACTCGGCTGCACGCAAACCCACTCGGCTAGACCCAAACCCGCTCGGCTAGACCCAAGCCCACTCGGCTAGACCCAAACACACTCGGCTAGACCCAAACCCCCTCGGCTAGACCCAAACCCACTCGGCTAGACCCAAACCCACTCGGCTAGACCCAAACCCACTCGGCTCGACCCAATCCCACTCGGCGAGACCCAAACCCACTCGGCGAGACCCAAACCCACTCGGCTAGACCCAAACCCACTCGTTAGACCCAAACCCACTCGGCTAGACCCAAACCCACTCGGCTAGACCCAAACCCACTCGGCTAGACCCAAACCCACTCGGCTAGACCCAAACCCCCTCGGCAAGACCCAAACCCACTCGGCTAGACCCAAACCCACTCAGCTAGACCCAAACCCACTCGGCTCGACCCAATCCCACTCGGCTTGACCCAAACCCACTCGGCTACACCCAAACCCACTCGGCTAGACCCAAACCCAATCGGCTAGACCCAAACCCACTCGGCTAGACCCAAACCCACTCGGCTAGACCCAAACCCACTCCGCCAGACCCATACCAACTCGGCTAGTCCCAAACCCACTCGGCTAAACCCAAACCCACTCGGCTACACCCAAACCCACTCGGCTAGACCCAAACCCACTCGGCTAGACCCAAACCCACTCGGCTACACGCAAACCAACTCGGCTAGACCCAAACCCGCTCGGCTAGACCCAACACAACTCGGCTAGACCCAAACCCACTCGGCTAGACCCAAACCCACTCGGCTAGACGCAAACCGACTCGGCTACACCCAAACCCACTCGGCAAGACCCTAACCCACTCGGCTAGACCCAAACCCACTCGGCTAGACCCAAACCCACTCGGCTAGACCCAAATCCACTCGGTTAGACCCAAACCCTCTCGGCTAGACCCAAACCCACTCGGCTAGACCCAATCCCACTCGGCTGGACCCAACCCCACTCGGCTAGACCCAAACCCACTCGGCAGCACGCAAACCCACTCGGCTAGACCCAAACCCGCTCGGCTAGACCCAAGCCCACTCGGCTAGACCCAAACACACTCGGCTAGACCCAAACCCACTCGGCTAGACCCAAACCCACTCGACTAGACCCAAACCCACTCGGCTAGACACAAACCCACTCGGCTAGACGCAAACCGACTCGGCTAGACCCAAACCCACTCGGCTAGACCCTAACCCACTCGGCTAGATCCAAACCCAATCGGTTAGACCCAAACCCACTCGGCTAGACCCAAACCCACTCGGCTAGACCCAAACCCACTCGGCTACACGCAAACCCACTCGGCTAGACCCAAACCCGCTCGGCTAAACCCAACCCCACTCGGCAAGACCCAAACCCACTCGGCTAGACCCAAACCCACTCAGCTAGACGCAAACCGACTCGGCTACACCCAAACCCACTCGGCTAGACCCTAACCCACCCGGCTAGACCCAAACCCGCTCGGCTAGACCCAAGCCCACTCGGCTAGACCCAAACCCACTCGACTAGACCCAAACCCACTCGGCTAGACCCAAACCCACTCGGCTAGACCCAAACCCACTCGGCTAGACCCAAACCGACTCGGCTAGACCAAAACCCACTCGGCTAGACCCTAACCCATTCGGCTACACTCAAACCCACTCGGCGATACCCAAACCCACTCGGCTAGACCCAAACCCACTCGGCTAGACCCAAACCCACTCGGCTAGACCCAAACCCACTCGGCTAGACCCAAACCCACTCTGCTAGACCCAAACCCACTCGGCTAGACCCAAACCCACTCGGTGGACCCAAACCCACTCGGCTAGACCCAAACCCACTCGGCTAGACCCAAACCCACTCCGCTAGATGAAAACCAACTCAACTAGACCCAAACCCACTCGGCTAGACCCAAACCCACTCGGCTACACCCAAACCCACTCGGCTAGACCCAAACCCACTCGGCTAGACCCAAACCCACTCGGCTAGACCCAAACCCACTCGGATAGACCCAAACCCACTCGGCTACACCCAAACCCACTCGGCTAGACCCAAACCCACTCGGCTAGACCCAAACCCACTCGGCTAGACCCAAACCCACTCTGCTAGACCCAAACCCACTCGGCTAGACCCAAACCCACTCGGCTAGACCCAAACGCACTCGGCTAGACCCAAACCCGCTCGGCTAGACCCAAACCGGCTCGGCTAGACCCAAACCCACTCGGCTAGACCCAAACCCACTCGGCTAGACCCAAACCCACTCGGCTAGACCCAAACCCACTCGGCTAGACCAAAACCCACTCGGCTAGACACAAACCCACTCGGCTAGACGCAAACCGACTCGGCTAGACCCAAACCCACTCGGCGAGACCCAAACCCACTCGGCTAGACCCAAACCCACTCGGCCAGACCCAAACCCACTCGGCTAGACCCAAACCCACTCGGCTAGACCCAAACGCACTCGGCTAGACCCAAACCCCCTCGGCTAGACCCAAACCCACTCGGCTCGACCCAAACCCACTCGGCTAGACCCAAACCCACTCGGCTCGACCCAATCCCACTCGGCTTGACCCAAACCCACTCGGCTACACCCAAACCCACTCGGCTAGATCCAAACCCAATCGGCTAGACCCAAACCCACTCGGCTAGACCCAATCCCACTCGGCTAGACTCAAACCCACTCCGCTAGACCCATACCAACTCCGCTAGACCCAAACCCACTCGGCTAAACCCAAACCCACTCGGCTACACCCAAACCCACTCGGCTAGACCCAAACCCACTCGGCTAGACCCAAACGCACTCGGCTAGACCCAAACCCACTCCGCTAGACCCAAACCCACTTGGCTGGACCCAAACCCACTCGGTGGACCCAAACCCACTCGGCTAGACCCAAACCCACTCGGCTAGACCCAAACCCACTCCGCTAGACGAAAACCCACTCAGCAAGACCTAAACCCACTCGGCTAGACCCAAACCCACTCGGCTAGACCCAAACCCACTCGTCTAGACCAAAACCCACTCGGCTAGACCCAATCCCACTCGGCTGGACCCAAACCCACTCGGCTAGACCCAAACCCACTCGGCTACACCCAAACCCACTCGGCTAGACCCAAACCCGCTCGGCCAGATACAAGCCCACTCGGCTAGACCCAAACCCACTCGGCTAGACCCAAACCCACTCGGCTAGACCCTAACCCACTCGGCTAGACCCAAACCCGCTCGGCTAGACCCAAGCCCACTCGGCTAGACCCAAACCCACTCGACTAGACCCAAACCCACTCGGCTAGACCCAAACCCACTCGGCTAGACCCAAACCCACTCGGCTAGACACAAGCCCACTCGGCTAGACCCAAACCCACTCGGCTGGACCCAAACCCACTCGGCTAGACCTAAACCCTCTCGGCTAGACCCAAACCCACTCCGCTAGACCCAAACCCACTCGGCTACACCCAAACCCACTCGGCTAGACCCAAACCCACTCGGCTAGACGCAAACCGACTCGGCTACACCCAAACCCACTCGGCAAGACCCTAACCCACTCGGCTAGACCCAAACCCACTCGGCTAGACCCAAACCCACTCGGCTAGACCCAAATCCACTCGGCTAGACCCAAACCCTCTCGGCTAGACCCAAACCCACTCGGCTAGACCCAATCCCACTCGGCTGGACCCAAACCCACTCGGCTAGACCCAAACCCACTCGGCAGCACGCAAACCCACTCGGCTAGACCCAAACCCGCTCGGCTAGACCCAAGCCCACTCGGCTAGACCCAAACACACTCGGCTAGACCCAAACCCACTCGGCTAGACCCAAACCCACTCGGCTAGACCCAAACCCACTCGGCTAGACACAAACCCACTCGGCTAGACGCAAACCGACTCGGCTAGACCCAAACCCACTCGGCTAGACCCTAACCCACTCGGCTAGATCCAAACCCAATCGGTTAGACCCAAACCCACTCGGCTAGACCCAAACCCACTCGGATAGACCCAAACCCACTCGGCTACACGCAAACCCACTCGGCTAGACCCAAACCCGCTCGGCTAAACCCAACCCCACTCGGCAAGACCCAAACCCACTCGGCTAGACCCAAACCCACTCGGCTAGACGCAAACCGACTCGGCTACACCCAAACCCACTCGGCAAGACCCTAACCCACTCGGCTAGACCCAAACCCACTCGGCTAGACCCAAACCCACTCGGCTAGACCCAAATCCACTCGGCTAGACCCAAACCCTCTCGGCTAGACCCAAACCCACTCGGCTAGACCCAATCCCACTCGGCTGGACCCAAACCCACTCGGCTAGACCCAAACCCACTCGGCAGCACGCAAACCCACTCGGCTAGACCCAAACCCGCTCGGCTAGAGCCAAGCCCACTCGGCTACACCCAAACACACTCGGCTAGACCCAAACCCACTCGGCTAGACCCAAACCCACTCGGCTAGACCCAAACCCGCTCGGCTAGACCCAAGCCCACTCGGCTAGACCCAAACCCACTCGACTAGACCCAAACCCACTCGGCTAGACCCAAACCCACTCGGCTAGACCCAAACCCACTCGGCTAGACCCAAACCGACTCGGCTAGACCAAAACCCACTCGGCTAGACCCTAACCCATTCGGCTACACTCAAACCCACTCGGCGATACCCAAACCCACTCGGCTAGACCCAAACCCACTCGGGTAAACCCAAACACACTCGGCTAGACCCAAACGCACTCGGCTAGACCCAAACCCACTCCGCTAGACCCAAACCCACTCGGCTAGACCCAAACCCACTCGGTGGACGCAAACCCACTCGGCTAGACCCAAACCCACTCGGCTAGACCCAAACCCACTCCGCTAGATGAAAACCAACTCAACTAGACCTAAACACACTCGGCTACACCCAAACCCACTCGGCTAGACCCAAACCCACTCGTCTAGACCCAAACCCACTCGGCTAGACCCAATCCCACTCGGCTGGACCCAAACCCACTCGGCTAGACCCAAACCCACTCGGCTACACCCAAACCCACTCGTCTAGACCCAAACCCACTCGTCTAGACCCAAACCCACTCGGCTAGACCCAATCCCACTCGGCTGGACCCAAACCCACTCGGCTAGACCCAAACCCACTCGGCTACACCCAAACCCACTCGGCTACACCCAAACCCGCTCGGCTAGACACAAGCCCACTCGGCTAGACCCAAACCCACTCGGCTGGACCCAAACCCACTCGGCTAGACCCAAACCCACTCGGCTAGACCCAAACCCACTCGGCTAGACCCAAACCCACTCGGCTACACCCAAACCCACTCGGCTAGACCCAAACCCACTCGGCTAGACCCAAACCCACTCGGCTAGACCCAAACCCACTCTGCTAGACCCAAACCCACTCGGCTAGACCCAAACCCACTCGGCTAGACCCAAACGCACTCGGCTAGACCCAAACCCGCTCGGCTAGACCCAAACCGGCTCGGCTAGACCCAAACCCACTCGGCTAGACCCAAACCCACTCGGCTAGACACAAACCCACTCGGCTAGACCCAAACCCACTCGGCTAGACCCAAACCCACTCGGCTAGACACAAACCCACTCGGCTAGACGCAAACCGACTCGGCTAGACCCAAACCCACTCGGCGAGACCCAAACCCACTCGGCGAGACCCAAACCCACTCGGCTAGACCCAAACCCACTCGGCTAGACCCAAACCCACTCGGCTAGACCCAAACCCACTCGGCTAGACCCAAACGCACTCGGCTAGACCCAAACCCCCTCGGCTAGACCCAAACCCACTCGGCTCGACCCAAACCCACTCGGCTAGACCCAAACCCACTCGGCTCGACCCAATCCCACTCGGCTTGACCCAAACCCACTCGGCTACACCCAAACCCACTCAGCTAGATCCAAACCCAATCGACTAGACCCAAACTCACTCGGCTAGACCCAATCCCACTCGGCTAGACTCAAACCCACTCCGCTAGACCCATACCAACTCCGCTAGACCCAAACCCACTCGGCTAAACCCAAACCCACTCGGCTACACCCAAACCCACTCGGCTAGACCCAAACCCACTCGGCTAGACCCAAACGCACTCGGCTAGACCCAAACCCACTCCGCTAGACCCAAACCCACTTGGCTGGACCCAAACCCACTCGGTGGACCCAAACCCACTCGGCTAGACCCAAACCCACTCGGCTAGACCCAAACCCACTCCGCTAGACGAAAACCCACTCAGCAAGACCTAAACCCACTCGGCTAGACCCAAACCCACTCGGCTAGACCCAAACCCACTCGTCTAGACCAAAACCCACTCGGCTAGACCCAATCCCACTCGGCTGGACGCAAACCCACTCGGCTAGACCCAAACCCACTCGGCTACACCCAAACCCACTCGGCTAGACCCAAACCGACTCGGCTAGACCAAAACCCACTCGGCTAGACCCAAACCCACTCGGCTAGACCCAAACCCACTCGGCTACACCCAAACCCACTCGGCCAGACCCACACCCGCTCGGCTAGACACAAACCCACTCGGCTAGACCCAAACCCACTCGGCTGGACCCAAACCCACTCGGCTAGACCTAAACCCTCTCGGCTAGACCCAAACCCACTCCGCTAGACCCAAACCCACTCGGCTACACCCAAATCCACTCGGCTAGACCCAAACCCACTCGGCTAGACCCAAACCCACTCGGCGAGACCCAAACCCACTCGGCTAGACTCAAACCCACTCGGCTAGACCCAAACCCACTCGGCTAGACCCAAACGCACTCGCTAGACCCAAACCCGCTCGGCTAGACCCAAACCCGCTCGGCTAGACCCAAACCCACTCGGCTAGACCCAAACCCACTCGGCTAGACACAAACCCACTCGGCTAGACCCAAACCCACTCGGCTAGACCCAAACCCACTCGGCTAGACACAAACCCACTCGGCTAGACGCAAACCGACTCGGCTAGACCCAAACCCACTCGGCTAGACCCTAACCCACTCGGCTACACCCAAACCCACTCGGCGAGACCCAAACCCGCTCGGCTAGACCCAAACCCACTCCGCTAGACCCATACCAACTCCGCTAGACCCAAACCCACTCGGCTAGACCCAAACCCTCTCGGCTAGACCCAAACCCATTCGGCAAGACCCAATCCCACTCGGCTGGTCCCAAACCCACTCGGCTAGACCCAAACCCACTCGGCTGCACGCAAACCCACTCGGCTAGACCCAAACCCACTCGGCTAGACCCAAACCCACTCGGCTAGACCCAAACGCACTCGGCTAGACCCAAACCCACTCCGCTAGACCCAAACCCACTCGGCTAGACCCAAACCCACTCGGTGGACCCAAACCCACTCGGCTAGACCCAAACCCACTCGGCTAGACCCAAACCCACTCGGCTACACCCAAACCCACTCGGCTAGACCCAAACCCGCTCGGCTAGACACAAGCCCACTCGGCTAGACCCAAACCCACTCGGCTGGACCCAAACCCACTCGGCTAGACCTAAACCCTCTCGGCTAGACCCAAACCCACTCCGCTAGACCCAAACCCACTCGGCTACACCCAAACCCACTCGGCTAGACCCAAACCCACTCGGCTAGACCCAAACCCACTCGGCTAGACCCAAACCCACTCGGCTAGACACAAACCCACTCGGCTAGACCCAAACCCACTCGGCTAGACCCAAACGCACTCGGCTAGACCCAAACCCGCTCGGCTAGACCCAAACCCGCTCGGCTAGACCCAAACCCACTCGGCTAGACCCAAACCCACTCGGCTAGACACAAACCCACTCGGCTAGACCCAAACCCACTCGGCTAGACCCAAACCCACTCGGCTAGACACAAACCCACTCGGCTAGACGCAAACCGACTCGGCTAGACCCAAACCCACTCGGCTAGACCCTAACCCACTCGGCTACACCCAAACCCACTCGGCGAGACCCAAACCCGCTCGACTAGACCCAAACCCACTCCGCTAGACCCATACCAACTCCGCTAGACCCAAACCCACTCGGCTAGACACAAACCCACTCGGCTAGACGAAAACCGACTCGGCTAGACCCAAACCCACTCGGCTAGACCCTAACCCACTCGGCTACACCCAAACCCACTCGGCGAGACCCAAACCCGCTCGACTAGACCCAAACCCACTCCGCTAGACCCATACCAACTCCGCTAGACCCAAACCCACTCGGCTAGACCCAAACCCTCTCGGCTAGACCCAAACCCATTCGGCAAGACCCAATCCCACTCGGCTGGACCCAAACCCACTCGGCTAGACCCAAACCCACTCGGCTGCACGCAAACCCACTCGGCTAGACACAAACCCGCTCGGCTAGACCCAAGCCCACTCGGCTAGACCCAAACCCACTCGACTAGACCCAAACCCACTCGGCTAGACCCAAACCCACTCGGCTAGACCCAAACCCACTCGGCTAGACCCAAACCCACTCCTCTAGACCCATACCAACTCCGCTAGACCCAAACCCACTTGGCTAAACCCAAACCCACTCGGCTACACCCAAACCCACTCGGCTAGACCCAAACCCACTCGGCTAGACCCAAACCCACTCGGCTAGACCCAAACCCACTCCGCTAGACCCAAACCCACTCGGCTAGACCCAAACCCACTCGGTGGACCCAAACCCACTCGGCTAGAACCAAACCCACTCGGCTAGACCCAAACCCACTCCGCTAGACGAAAACCCACTCAGCTAGACCTAAACCCACTCGGCTAGACCCAAACCCACTCGGCTAGACCCAAACCCACTCGTCTAGACCCAAACCCACTCGGCTAGACCCAATCCCACTCGGCTGGACACAAACCCACTCGGCTGGACCCAAACCCACTCGGCTACACCCAAACCCACTCGGCTACACCCAAACCCGCTCGGCTAGACACAAGCCCACTCGGCTAGACCCAAACCCACTCGGCTGGACCCAAACCCGCTCGGCTAGACCCAAACCCACTCGGCTAGACCCAAACCAACTCGGCTACACCCAAACCCACTAGGCTAGACCCAAACCCACTAGGCTAGACCCAAACCCACTCGGCTGGACCCAAACCCACTCGGCTAGATCCAAACCCACTCGGCTAGACCCAAACCCACTCGGCTAGACCCAAACCCACTCGGCTAGACCCAAACGCACTCGGCTAGACCCAAACCCGCTCGGCTAGACCCAAACCCGCTCGGCTAGACCCAAACCCACTCGGCTAGACCCAAACCCACTCGGCTAGACCCAAACCCACTCGGCTAGACCCAAACCCACTCGGCCAGACCCAAACCCACTCGGCTAGACACAAACCCACTCGGCTAGACGCAAACCGACTCGGCTAGACCCAAACCCACTCGGCTAGACCCTAACCCACTCGGCTACACCCAAACCCACTCGGCGAGACCCAAACCCACTCGGCTAGACCCAAACGCACTCGGCTAGACCCAAACCCACTCGGCTAGACCCAAACCCACTCGGCTAGACCCAAACCCACTCGGCTAGACCCAAACCCACTCGGCTAGACCCAAACCCCCTCGGCTAGACCCAAACCCACTCGGCTAGACCCAAACCCACTCGGCTAGACCCAAACCCACTCGGCTCGACCCAATCCCACTCGGCTTGACCCAAACCCACTCGGCTACACCCAAACCCACTCGGCTAGATCCAAACCCAATCGGCTAGAACCAAACCCACTCGGCTAGACCCAAACCCGCTCGGCTAGACCCAAACCCACTCCGCTAGACCCATACCAACTCCGCTAGACCCAAACCCACTCGGCTAAACCCAAACCCACTCGGCTACACCCAACCCCACTCGGCTAGACCTAAACCCACTCGGCTAGACCCAAACCCACTCGGCTACACGCAAACCCACTCGGCTAGACCCAAACCCGCTCGGCTAAACCCAACCCCACTCGGCTAGACCCAAACCCACTCGGCTAGACCCAAACCCACTCGGCTAGACGCAAACTGACTCGGCTACACCCAAACCCACTCGGCTAGACCCTAACCCACTCGGCTAGACCCAAACCCACTTGGCTAGACCCAAACCCACTCGGATAGACCCAAACCCACTCGGCTAGACCCAAACCCACTCGGCTAGACCCAAACCCACTCGGCTAGACCCAAACCCACTCGGCTAGACCCAAACCCACTCGGCTACACCCAAACCCACTCGGCTAGACCCAAACCCACTCGGCTAGACGCAAACCGACTCGGCTACACCCAAACCCACTCGGCAAGACCCTAACCCACTCGGCTAGACCCAAACCCAGTCGGCAGCACGCAAACCCACTCGGCTAGACCCAAACCCGCTCGGCTAGACCCAAGCCCACTCGGCTAGACCCAAACACACTCGGCTAGACCCAAACCCACTCGGCTAGACCCAAACCCACTCGGCTAGACCCAAACCCACTCGGCTAGACACAAACCCACTCGGCTAGACGCAAACCGACTCGGCTAGACCCAAACCCACTCGGCTAGACCCTAACCCACTCGGCTAGATCCAAACCCAATCGGTTAGACCCAAACCCACTCGGCTAGACCCAAACCCACTCGGCTAGACCCAAACCCACTCGGCTACACGCAAACACACTCGGCTAGACCCAAACCCGCTCGGCTAAACCCAACCCCACTCGGCAAGACCCAAACCCACTCGGCTAGACCCAAACCCACTCAGCTAGACGCAAACCGACTCGGCTACACCCAAACCCACTCGGCTAGACCCTAACCCACTCGGCTAGACCCAAACCCGCTCGGCTAGACCCAAGCCCACTCGGCTAGACCCAAACCCACTCGACTAGACCCAAACCCACTCGGCTAGACCCAAACCCACTCGGCTAGACCCAAACCCACTCGGCTAGACCCAAACCGACTCGGCTAGACCAAAACCCACTCGGCTAGACCCTAACCCATTCGGCTACACTCAAACCCACTCGGCGATACCCAAACCCACTCGGCTAGACCCAAACCCACTCGGGTAAACCCAAACACACTCGGCTAGACCCAAACGCACTCGGCTAGACCCAAACCCACTCCGCTAGACCCAAACCCACTCGGCTAGACCCAAACCCACTCGGTGGACCCAAACCCACTCGGCTAGACCCAAACCCACTCCGCTAGATGAAAACCAACTCAACTAGACCTAAACACACTCGGCTACACCCAAACCCACTCGGCTAGACCCAAACCCACTCGTCTAGACCCAAACCCACTCGGCTAGACCCAATCCCACTCGGCTGGACCCAAACCCACTCGGCTAGACCCAAACCCACTCGGCTACACCCAAACCCACTCGGCTACACCCAAACCCGCTCGGCTAGACACAAGCCCACTCGGCTAGACACAAACCCACTCGGCTGGACCCAAACCCACTCGGCTAGACCCAAACCCACTCGGCTAGTCCCAAACCCACTCGGCTAGACCCAAACCCACTCGGCTACACCCAAACCCACTCGGCTAGACCCAAACCCACTCGGCTAGACCCAAACCCACTCGGCTAGACCCAAACCCACTCTGCTAGACCCAAACCCACTCGGCTAGACCCAAACCCACTCGGCTAGACCCAAACGCACTCGGCTAGACCCAAACCCGCTCGGCTAGACCCAAACCGGCTCGGCTAGACCCAAACCCACTCGGCTAGACCCAAACCCACTCGGCTAGACACAAACCCACTCGGCTAGACCCAAACCCACTCGGCTAGACCCAAACCCACTCGGCTAGACACAAACCCACTCGGCTAGACGCAAACCGACTCGGCTAGACCCAAACCCACTCGGCGAGACCCAAACCCACTCGGCTAGACCCAAACCCACTCGGCTAGACCCAAACCCACTCGGCTAGACCCAAACCCACTCGGCTAGACCCAAACGCACTCGGCTAGACCCAAACCCCCTCGGCTAGACCCAAACCCACTCGGCTCGACCCAAACCCACTCGGCTAGACCCAAACCCACTCGGCTCGACCCAATCCCACTCGGCTTGACCCAAACCCACTCGGCTACACCCAAACCCACTCGGCTAGATCCAAACCCAATCGACTAGACCCAAACTCACTCGGCTAGACCCAATCCCACTCGGCTAGACTCAAACCCACTCCGCTAGACCCATACCAACTCCGCTAGACCCAAACCCACTCGGCTAAACCCAAACCCACTCGGCTACACCCAAACCCACTCGGCTAGACCCAAACCCACTCGGCTAGACCCAAACGCACTCGGCTAGACCCAAACCCACTCCGCTAGACCCAAACCCACTTGGCTGGACCCAAACCCACTCGGTGGACCCAAACCCACTCGGCTAGACCCAAACCCCCTCGGCTAGACCCAAACCCACTCGGCTAGACCCAAACCCACTCGGCTAGACCCAAACCCAATCGGCTCGACCCAATCCCACTCGGCGAGACCCAAACCCACTCGGCGAGACCCAAGCCCACTCGGCTAGACCCAAACCCACTCGTTAGACCCAAACCCACTCGGCTAGACCCAAACCCACTCGGCTAGACCCAAACCCACTCGGCTAGACCCAAACCCCCTCGGCAAGACCCAAACCCACTCGGCTAGACCCAAACCCACTCGGCTAGACCCAAACCCACTCGGCTCGACCCAATCCCACTCGGCTTGACCCAAACCCACTCGGCTACACCCAAACCCACTCGGCTAGACCCAAACCCAATCGGCTAGACCCAAACCCACTCGGCTAGACCCAAACCCACTCGGCTAGACCCAAACCCACTCCGCCAGACCCATACCAACTCGGCTAGTCCCAAACCCACTCGGCTAAACCCAAACCCACTCGGCTACACCCAAACCCACTCGGCTAGACCCAAACCCACTCGGCTAGACCCAAACCCACTCGGCTACACGCAAACCAACTTGGCTAGACCCAAACCCGCTCGGCTAGACCCAACACAACTCGGCTAGACCCAAACCCACTCGGCTAGACCCAAACCCACTCGGCTAGACGCAAACCGACTCGGCTACACCCAAACCCACTCGGCAAGACCCTAACCCACTCGGCTAGACCCAAACCCACTCGGCTAGACCCAAACCCACTCGGCTAGACCCAAATCCACTCGGTTAGACCCAAACCCTCTCGGCTAGACCCAAACCCACTCGGCTAGACCCAATCCCACACGGCTGGACCCAAACCCAATCGGCTAGACCCAAACCCACTCGGCAGCACGCAAACCCACTCGGCTAGACCCAAACCCGCTCGGATAGACCCAAGCCCACTCGGCTAGACCCAAACACACTCGGCTAGACCCAAACCCACTCGGCTAGACCCAAACCCACTCGGCTAGACCCAAACCCACTCGGCTAGACACAAACCCACTCGGCTAGACGCAAACCGACTCGGCTAGACCCAAACCCACTCGGCTAGACCCTAACCCACTCGGCTAGATCCAAACCCAATCGGTTAGACCCAAACCCACTCGGCTAGACCCAAACCCACTCGGCTAGACCCAAACCCACTCGGCTACACGCAAACCCACTCGGCTAGACCCAAACCCGCTCGGCTAAACCCAACCCTACTCGGCAAGACCCAAACCCACTCGGCTAGACCCAAACCCACTCAGCTAGACGCAAACCGACTCGGCTACACCCAAACCCACTCGGCTAGACCCTAACCCACCCGGCTAGGCCCAAACCCGCTCGGCTAGACCCAAGCCCACTCGGCTAGACCCAAACCCACTCGACTAGACCCAAACCCACTCGGCTAGACCCAAACCCACTCGGCTAGACCCAAACCCACTCGGCTAGACCCAAACCGACTCGGCTAGACCAAAACCCACTCGGCTAGACCCTAACCCATTCGGCTACACTCAAACCCACTCGGCGATACCCAAACCCACTCGGCTAGACCCAAACCCACTCGGCTAGACCCAAACCCACTCGGCTAGACCCAAACCCACTCGGCTAGACCCAAACCCACTCTGCTAGACCCAAACCCACTCGGCTAGACCCAAACCCACTCGGTGGACCCAAACCCACTCGGCTAGACCCAAACCCACTCGGCTAGACCCAAACCCACTCCGCTAGATGAAAACCAACTCAACTAGACCCAAACCCACTCGGCTAGACCCAAACCCACTCGGCTACACCCAAACCCACTCGGCTAGACCCAAACCCACTCGGCTAGACCCAAACCCACTCGGCTAGACCCAAACCCACTCGGCTAGACCAAAACCCACTCGGCTAGACCCAAACCCAATCGGCTAGACCCAAACCCACTCGGCTAGACCCAAACCCACTCGGCTAGACCCAAACCCACTCGGCTAGACACAAACCCACTCGGCTAGACCCTAACCCACTCGGCTACACCCAAACCCACTCGGCGAGACCCAAACCCACTCGGGTAGACCCATACCCACTCGGCTAGACACAAACCCACTCGGCTAGACCCAAACCCAATCCGCTAGACCCAAACCCACTCGGCTAGACCCAAACCCACTCGGCTAGACCCAAACCGACTCGGCTAGACACAAACCCACTCGGCTACACCCAAACCGACTCGGCTAGACCCAAACCCACTCGGCTAGACCCTAACCGACTCGGCTACACCCAAACCCACTCGGCGAGACCCAAACCCACTCGGCTAGACCCAAACCCACTCGGCTAGACCCAAACCCACTCGGCTAGACCCA
This sequence comes from Raja brachyura, assembly GCA_963514005.1. The sequence goes on from CAUPSL010000968.1 coordinate 854,988, forward strand.
AACCCAATCAGCTAGACCCAAACCCACTCGGCTAGACCCAAACCCACTCGGCTAGACCCAAACCCCCTCGGCTACACCCAAACCCACTCGGCTAGACCCAAACCCACTCGGCTCGACCCAATCCCACTCGGCTAGACCCAAACCCACTCGGCTAGACCCAAACCCACTCAGCAAGACCCTAACCCACTCGGCTAGACCCAAACCCACTCGGCTAGACCCAAACCCACTCGGCTAGACCCAAATCCACTCGGCTAGACCCAAACCCTCTCGGCTAGACCCAAACCCACTCGGCTAGACCCAATCCCACTCGGCTGGACCCAAACCCACTCGGCTAGACCCAAACCCACTCGGCAGCACGCAAACCCACTCGGCTAGACCCAAACCCGCTCGGCTAGAGCCAAGCCCACTCGGCTACACCCAAACACACTCGGCTAGACCCAAACCCACTCGGCTAGACCCAAACCCACTCGGCTAGACCCAAACCCACTCGGCTAGACACAAACCCACTCGGCTAGACGCAAACCGACTCGGCTAGACCCAAACCCACTCGGCTAGACCCTAACCCACTCGGCTAGATCCAAACCCAATCGGTTAGACCCAAACCCACTCGGCTAGACCCAAACCCACTCGGCTAGACCCAAACCCACTCGGCTACACGCAAACCCACTCGGCTAGACCCAAACCCGCTCGGCTAAACCCAACCCCACTCGGCAAGACCCAAACCCACTCGGCTAGACCCAAACCCACTCAGCTAGACGCAAACCGACTCGGCTACACCCAAACCCACTCGGCTAGACCCTAACCCACTCGGCTAGACCCAAACCCGCTCGGCTAGACCCAAGCCCACTCGGCTAGACCCAAACCCACTCGACTAGACCCAAACCCACTCGGCTAGACCCAAACCCACTCGGCTAGACCCAAACCCACTCGGCTAGACCCAAACCGACTCGGCTAGACCAAAACCCACTCGGCTAGACCCTAACCCATTCGGCTACACCCAAACCCACTCGGCGATACCCAAACCCACTCGGCTAGACCCAAACCCACTCGGGTAAACCCAAACACACTCGGCTAGACCCAAACGCACTCGGCTAGACCCAAACCCACTCCGCTAGACCCAAACCCACTCGGCTAGACCCAAACCCACTCGGTGGACGCAAACCCACTCGGCTAGACCCAAACCCACTCGGCTAGACCCAAACCCACTCCGCTAGATGAAAACCAACTCAACTAGACCTAAACACACTCGGCTACACCCAAACCCACTCGGCTAGACCCAAACCCACTCGTCTAGACCCAAACCCACTCGGCTAGACCCAATCCCACTCGGCTGGACCCAAACCCACTCGGCTAGACCCAAACCCACTCGGCTACACCCAAACCCACTCGTCTAGACCCAAACCCACTCGTCTAGACCCAAACCCACTCGGCTAGACCCAATCCCACTCGGCTGGACCCAAACCCACTCGGCTAGACCCAAACCCACTCGGCTACACCCAAACCCACTCGGCTACACCCAAACCCGCTCGGCTAGACACAAGCCCACTCGGCTAGACCCAAACCCACTCGGCTGGACCCAAACCCACTCGGCTAGACCCAAACCCACTCGGCTAGACCCAAACCCACTCGGCTAGACCCAAACCCACTCGGCTACACCCAAACCCACTCGGCTAGACCCAAACCCACTCGGCTAGACCCAAACCCACTCGGCTAGACCCAAACCCACTCTGCTAGACCCAAACCCACTCGGCTAGACCCAAACCCACTCGGCTAGACCCAAACGCACTCGGCTAGACCCAAACCCGCTCGGCTAGACCCAAACCCACTAGGCAGCACGCAAACCCACTCGGCTAGACCCAAACCCGCTCGGCTAGAGCCAAGCCCACTCGGCTACACCCAAACACACTCGGCTAGACCCAAACCCACTCGGCTAGACCCAAACCCACTCGGCTAGACCCAAACCCACTCGGCTAGACACAAACCCACTCGGCTAGACGCAAACCGACTCGGCTAGACCCAAACCCACTCGGCTAGACCCTAACCCACTCGGCTAGATCCAAACCCAATCGGTTAGACCCAAACCCACTCGGCTAGACCCAAACCCACTCGGCTAGACCCAAACCCACTCGGCTACACGCAAACCCACTCGGCTAGACCCAAACCCGCTCGGCTAAACCCAACCCCACTCGGCAAGACCCAAACCCACTCGGCTAGACCCAAACCCACTCAGCTAGACGCAAACCGACTCGGCTACACCCAAACCCACTCGGCTAGACCCTAACCCACTCGGCTAGACCCAAACCCGCTCGGCTAGACCCAAGCCCACTCGGCTAGACCCAAACCCACTCGACTAGACCCAAACCCACTCGGCTAGACCCAAACCCACTCGGCTAGACCCAAACCCACTCGGCTAGACCCAAACCGACTCGGCTAGACCAAAACCCACTCGGCTAGACCCTAACCCATTCGGCTACACCCAAACCCACTCGGCGATACCCAAACCCACTCGGCTAGACCCAAACCCACTCGGGTAAACCCAAACACACTCGGCTAGACCCAAACGCACTCGGCTAGACCCAAACCCACTCCGCTAGACCCAAACCCACTCGGCTAGACCCAAACCCACTCGGTGGACGCAAACCCACTCGGCTAGACCCAAACCCACTCGGCTAGACCCAAACCCACTCCGCTAGATGAAAACCAACTCAACTAGACCTAAACACACTCGGCTACACCCAAACCCACTCGGCTAGACCCAAACCCACTCGTCTAGACCCAAACCCACTCGGCTAGACCCAATCCCACTCGGCTGGACCCAAACCCACTCGGCTAGACCCAAACCCACTCGGCTACACCCAAACCCACTCGTCTAGACCCAAACCCACTCGTCTAGACCCAAACCCACTCGGCTAGACCCAATCCCACTCGGCTGGACCCAAACCCACTCGGCTAGACCCAAACCCACTCGGCTACACCCAAACCCACTCGGCTACACCCAAACCCGCTCGGCTAGACACAAGCCCACTCGGCTAGACCCAAACCCACTCGGCTGGACCCAAACCCACTCGGCTAGACCCAAACCCACTCGGCTAGACCCAAACCCACTCGGCTAGACCCAAACCCACTCGGCTACACCCAAACCCACTCGGCTAGACCCAAACCCACTCGGCTAGACCCAAACCCACTCGGCTAGACCCAAACCCACTCTGCTAGACCCAAACCCACTCGGCTAGACCCAAACCCACTCGGCTAGACCCAAACGCACTCGGCTAGACCCAAACCCGCTCGGCTAGACCCAAACCGGCTCGGCTAGACCCAAACCCACTCGGCTAGACCCAAACCCACTCGGCTAGACACAAACCCACTCGGCTAGACCCAAACCCACTCGGCTAGACCCAAACCCACTCGGCTAGACACAAACCCACTCGGCTAGACGCAAACCGACTCGGCTAGACCCAAACCCACTCGGCGAGACCCAAACCCACTCGGCGAGACCCAAACCCACTCGGCTAGACCCAAACCCACTCGGCTAGACCCAAACCCACTCGGCTAGACCCAAACCCACTCGGCTAGACCCAAACGCACTCGGCTAGACCCAAACCCCCTCGGCTAGACCCAAACCCACTCGGCTCGACCCAAACCCACTCGGCTAGACCCAAACCCACTCGGCTCGACCCAATCCCACTCGGCTTGACCCAAACCCACTCGGCTACACCCAAACCCACTCGGCTAGATCCAAACCCAATCGACTAGACCCAAACTCACTCGGCTAGACCCAATCCCACTCGGCTAGACTCAAACCCACTCCGCTAGACCCATACCAACTCCGCTAGACCCAAACCCAATCGGCTAAACCCAAACCCACTCGGCTCGACGCAATCCCACTCGGCTTGACCCAAACCCACTCGGCTAGACCCTAACCCACTCGGCTAGATCCAAACCCAATCGGTTAGACCCAAACCCACTCGGCTAGACCCAAACCCCACTCGGCTAGACCCAAACCCACTCGGCTACATGCAAACCCACTCGGCTAGACCCAAACCCGCTCGGCTAAACCCAACCCTACTCGGCAAGACCCAAACCCACTCGGCTAGACCCAAACCCACTCAGCTAGACGCAAACCGACTCGGCTACACCCAAACCCACTCGGCTAGACCCTAACCCACCCGGCTAGGCCCAAACCCGCTCGGCTAGACCCAAGCCCACTCGGCTAGACCCAAACCCACTCGACTAGACCCAAACCCACTCGGCTAGACCCAAACCCACTCGGCTAGACCCAAACCCACTCGGCTAGACCCAAACCGACTCGGCTAGACCAAAACCCACTCGGCTAGACCCTAACCCATTCGGCTACACTCAAACCCACTCGGCGATACCCAAACCCACTCGGCTAGACCCAAACCCACTCGGCTAGACCCAAACCCACTCGGCTAGACCCAAACCCACTCGGCTAGACCCAAACCCACTCTGCTAGACCCAAACCCACTCGGCTAGACCCAAACCCACTCGGTGGACCCAAACCCACTCGGCTAGACCCAAACCCACTCGGCTAGACCCAAACCCACTCCGCTAGATGAAAACCAACTCAACTAGACCCAAACCCACTCGGCTAGACCCAAACCCACTCGGCTACACCCAAACCCACTCGGCTAGACCCAAACCCACTCGGCTAGACCCAAACCCACTCGGCTAGACCCAAACCCACTCGGCTAGACCAAAACCCACTCGGCTAGACCCAAACCCAATCGGCTAGACCCAAACCCACTCGGCTAGACCCAAACCCACTCGGCTAGACCCAAACCCACTCGGCTAGACACAAACCCACTCGGCTAGACCCTAACCCACTCGGCTACACCCAAACCCACTCGGCGAGACCCAAACCCACTCGGGTAGACCCATACCCACTCGGCTAGACACAAACCCACTCGGCTAGACCCAAACCCAATCCGCTAGACCCAAACCCACTCGGCTAGGCCCAAACCCACTCGGCTAGACCCAAACCGACTCGGCTAGACACAAACCCACTCGGCTACACCCAAACCGACTCGGCTAGACCCAAACCCACTCGGCTAGACCCTAACCGACTCGGCTACACCCAAACCCACTCGGCGAGACCCAAACCCACTCGGCTAGACCCAAACCCACTCGGCTAGACCCAAACCCACTCGGCTAGACCCAAACCCAATCAGCTAGACCCAAACCCACTCGGCTAGACCCAAACCCACTCGGCTAGACCCAAACCCCCTCGGCTACACCCAAACCCACTCGGCTAGACCCAAACCCACTCGGCTCGACCCAATCCCACTCGGCTAGACCCAAACCCACTCGGCTAGACCCAAACCCACTCAGCAAGACCCTAACCCACTCGGCTAGACCCAAACCCACTCGGCTAGACCCAAACCCACTCGGCTAGACCCAAATCCACTCGGCTAGACCCAAACCCTCTCGGCTAGACCCAAACCCACTCGGCTAGACCCAATCCCACTCGGCTGGACCCAAACCCACTCGGCTAGACCCAAACCCACTCGGCAGCACGCAAACCCACTCGGCTAGACCCAAACCCGCTCGGCTAGAGCCAAGCCCACTCGGCTACACCCAAACACACTCGGCTAGACCCAAACCCACTCGGCTAGACCCAAACCCACTCGGCTAGACCCAAACCCACTCGGCTAGACACAAACCCACTCGGCTAGACGCAAACCCACTCGGCTAGACCCAAACCCACTCGGCTAGACCCTAACCCACTCGGCTAGATCCAAACCCAATCGGTTAGACCCAAACCCACTCGGCTAGACCCAAACCCACTCGGCTAGACCCAAACCCACTCGGCTACACGCAAACCCACTCGGCTAGACCCAAACCCGCTCGGCTAAACCCAACCCCACTCGGCAAGACCCAAACCCACTCGGCTAGACCCAAACCCACTCAGCTAGACGCAAACCGACTCGGCTACACCCAAACCCACTCGTCTAGACCCTAACCCACTCGGCTAGACCCAAACCCGCTCGGCTAGACCCAAGCCCACTCGGCTAGACCCAAACCCACTCGACTAGACCCAAACCCACTCGGCTAGACCCAAACCCACTCGGCTAGACCCAAACCCACTCGGCTAGACCCAAACCGACTCGGCTAGACCAAAACCCACTCGGCTAGACCCTAACCCATTCGGCTACACCCAAACCCACTCGGCGATACCCAAACCCACTCGGCTAGACCCAAACCCACTCGGGTAAACCCAAACACACTCGGCTAGACCCAAACGCACTCGGCTAGACCCAAACCCACTCCGCTAGACCCAAACCCACTCGGCTAGACCCAAACCCACTCGGTGGACGCAAACCCACTCGGCTAGACCCAAACCCACTCGGCTAGACCCAAACCCACTCCGCTAGATGAAAACCAACTCAACTAGACCTAAACACACTCGGCTACACCCAAACCCACTCGGCTAGACCCAAACCCACTCGTCTAGACCCAAACCCACTCGGCTAGACCCAATCCCACTCGGCTGGACCCAAACCCACTCGGCTAGACCCAAACCCACTCGGCTACACCCAAACCCACTCGTCTAGACCCAAACCCACTCGTCTAGACCCAAACCCACTCGGCTAGACCCAATCCCACTCGGCTGGACCCAAACCCACTCGGCTAGACCCAAACCCACTCGGCTACACCCAAACCCACTCGGCTACACCCAAACCCGCTCGGCTAGACACAAGCCCACTCGGCTAGACCCAAACCCACTCGGCTGGACCCAAACCCACTCGGCTAGACCCAAACCCACTCGGCTAGACCCAAACCCACTCGGCTAGACCCAAACCCACTCGGCTACACCCAAACCCACTCGGCTAGACCCAAACCCACTCGGCTAGACCCAAACCCACTCGGCTAGACCCAAACCCACTCTGCTAGACCCAAACCCACTCGGCTAGACCCAAACCCACTCGGCTAGACCCAAACGCACTCGGCTAGACCCAAACCCGCTCGGCTAGACCCAAACCGGCTCGGCTAGACCCAAACCCACTCGGCTAGACCCAAACCCACTCGGCTAGACACAAACCCACTCGGCTAGACCCAAACCCACTCGGCTAGACCCAAACCCACTCGGCTAGACACAAACCCACTCGGCTAGACGCAAACCGACTCGGCTAGACCCAAACCCACTCGGCGAGACCCAAACCCACTCGGCGAGACCCAAACCCACTCGGCTAGACCCAAACCCACTCGGCTAGACCCAAACCCACTCGGCTAGACCCAAACCCACTCGGCTAGACCCAAACGCACTCGGCTAGACCCAAACCCCCTCGGCTAGACCCAAACCCACTCGGCTCGACCCAAACCCACTCGGCTAGACCCAAACCCACTCGGCTCGACCCAATCCCACTCGGCTTGACCCAAACCCACTCGGCTACACCCAAACCCACTCGGCTAGATCCAAACCCAATCGACTAGACCCAAACTCACTCGGCTAGACCCAATCCCACTCGGCTAGACTCAAACCCACTCCGCTAGACCCATACCAACTCCGCTAGACCCAAACCCACTCGGCTAAACCCAAACCCACTCGGCTACACCCAAACCCACTCGGCTAGACCCAAACCCACTCGGCTAGACCCAAACGCACTCGGCTAGACCCAAACCCACTCCGCTAGACCCAAACCCACTTGGCTGGACCCAAACCCACTCGGTGGACCCAAACCCACTCGGCTAGACCCAAACCCACTCGGCTAGACCCAAACCCACTCCGCTAGACGAAAACCCACTCAGCAAGACCTAAACCCACTCGGCTAGACCCAAACCCACTCGGCTAGACCCAAACCCACTCGTCTAGACCAAAACCCACTCGGCTAGACCCAATCCCACTCGGCTGGACGCAAACCCACTCGGCTAGACCCAAACCCACTCGGCTACACCCAAACCCACTCGGCTAGACCCAAACCGACTCGGCTAGACCAAAACCCACTCGGCTAGACCCAAACCCACTCGGCTAGACCCAAACCCACTCGGCTACACCCAAACCCACTCGGCCAGACCCACACCCGCTCGGCTAGACACAAACCCACTCGGCTAGACCCAAACCCACTCGGCTGGACCCAAACCCACTCGGCTAGACCTAAACCCTCTCGGCTAGACCCAAACCCACTCCGCTAGACCCAAACCCACTCGGCTACACCCAAATCCACTCGGCTAGACCCAAACCCACTCGGCTAGACCCAAACCCACTCGGCGAGACCCAAACCCACTCGGCTAGACTCAAACCCACTCGGCTAGACCCAAACCCACTCGGCTAGACCCAAACGCACTCGGCTAGACCCAAACCCGCTCGGCTAGACCCAAACCCGCTCGGCTAGACCCAAACCCACTCGGCTAGACCCAAACCCACTCGGCTAGACACAAACCCACTCGGCTAGACCCAAACCCACTCGGCTAGACCCAAACCCACTCGGCTAGACACAAACCCACTCGGCTAGACGCAAACCGACTCGGCTAGACCCAAACCCACTCGGCTAGACCCTAACCCACTCGGCTACACCCAAACCCACTCGGCGAGACCCAAACCCGCTCGGCTAGACCCAAACCCACTCCGCTAGACCCATACCAACTCCGCTAGACCCAAACCCACTCGGCTAGACCCAAACCCTCTCGGCTAGACCCAAACCCATTCGGCTAGACCCAAACCCACTCGGCTAGACACAAACCCACTCGGCTAGACCCAAACCCACTCGGCTAGACCCAAACCCACTCGGCTAGACACAAACCCACTCGGCTAGACGCAAACCGACTCGGCTAGACCCAAACCCACTCGGCTAGACCCTAACCCACTCGGCTACACCCAAACCCACTCGGCGAGACCCAAACCCGCTCGGCTAGACCCAAACCCACTCCGCTAGACCCATACCAACTCCGCTAGACCCAAACCCACTCGGCTAGACCCAAACCCTCTCGGCTAGACCCAAACCCATTCGGCAAGACCCAATCCCACTCGGCTGGTCCCAAACCCACTCGGCTAGACCCAAACCCACTCGGCTGCACGCAAACCCACTCGGCTAGACCCAAACCCACTCGGCTAGACCCAAACCCACTCGGCTAGACCCAAACGCACTCGGCTAGACCCAAACCCACTCCGCTAGACCCAAACCCACTCGGCTAGACCCAAACCCACTCGGTGGACCCAAACCCACTCGGCTAGACCCAAACCCACTCGGCTAGACCCAAACCCACTCGGCTACACCCAAACCCACTCGGCTAGACCCAAACCCGCTCGGCTAGACACAAGCCCACTCGGCTAGACCCAAACCCACTCGGCTGGACCCAAACCCACTCGGCTAGACCTAAACCCTCTCGGCTAGACCCAAACCCACTCCGCTAGACCCAAACCCACTCGGCTACACCCAAACCCACTCGGCTAGACCCAAACCCACTCGGCTAGACCCAAACCCACTCGGCTAGACCCAAACCCACTCGGCTAGACACAAACCCACTCGGCTAGACCCAAACCCACTCGGCTAGACCCAAACGCACTCGGCTAGACCCAAACCCGCTCGGCTAGACCCAAACCCGCTCGGCTAGACCCAAACCCACTCGGCTAGACCCAAACCCACTCGGCTAGACACAAACCCACTCGGCTAGACCCAAACCCACTCGGCTAGACCCAAACCCACTCGGCTAGACACAAACCCACTCGGCTAGACGCAAACCGACTCGGCTAGACCCAAACCCACTCGGCTAGACCCTAACCCACTCGGCTACACCCAAACCCACTCGGCGAGACCCAAACCCGCTCGACTAGACCCAAACCCACTCCGCTAGACCCATACCAACTCCGCTAGACCCAAACCCACTCGGCTAGACACAAACCCACTCGGCTAGACGCAAACCGACTCGGCTAGACCCAAACCCACTCGGCTAGACCCTAACCCACTCGGCTACACCCAAACCCACTCGGCGAGACCCAAACCCGCTCGACTAGACCCAAACCCACTCCGCTAGACCCATACCAACTCCGCTAGACCCAAACCCACTCGGCTAGACCCAAACCCTCTCGGCTAGACCCAAACCCATTCGGCAAGACCCAATCCCACTCGGCTGGACCCAAACCCACTCGGCTAGACCCAAACCCACTCGGCTGCACGCAAACCCACTCGGCTAGACACAAACCCGCTCGGCTAGACCCAAGCCCACTCGGCTAGACCCAAACCCACTCGACTAGACCCAAACCCACTCGGCTAGACCCAAACCCACTCGGCTAGACCCAAACCCACTCGGCTAGACCCAAACCCACTCCTCTAGACCCATACCAACTCCGCTAGACCCAAACCCACTCGGCTAAACCAAAACCCACTCGGCTACACCCAAACCCACTCGGCTAGACCCAAACCCACTCGGCTAGACCCAAACCCACTCGGCTAGACCCAAACCCACTCCGCTAGACCCAAACCCACTCGGCTAGACCCAAACCCACTCGGTGGACCCAAACCCACTCGGCTAGACCCAAACCCACTCGGCTAGACCCAAACCCACTCCGCTAGACGAAAACCCACTCAGCTAGACCTAAACCCACTCGGCTAGACCCAAACCCACTCGGCTAGACCCAAACCCACTCGTCTAGACCCAAACCCACTCGGCTAGACCCAAACCCACTCGGCTAGACCCAAACCCACTCGTCTAGACCCAAACCCACTCGGCTAGACCCAATCCCACTCGGCTGGACACAAACCCACTCGGCTGGACCCAAACCCACTCGGCTACACCCAAACCCACTCGGCTACACCCAAACCCGCTCGGCTAGACACAAGCCCACTCGGCTAGACCCAAACCCACTCGGCTGGACCCAAACCCGCTCGGCTAGACCCAAACCCACTCGGCTAGACCCAAACCAACTCGGCTACACCCAAACCCACTAGGCTAGACCCAAACCCACTAGGCTAGACCCAAACCCACTCGGCTAGACCCAAACCCACTCGGCTAGATCCAAACCCACTCGGCTAGACCCAAACCCACTCGGCTAGACCCAAACCCACTCGGCTAGACCCAAACGCACTCGGCTAGACCCAAACCCGCTCGGCTAGACCCAAACCCGCTCGGCTAGACCCAAACCCACTCGGCTAGACCCAAACCCACTCGGCTAGACCCAAACCCACTCGGCTAGACCCAAACCCACTCGGCCAGACCCAAACCCACTCGGCTAGACACAAACCCACTCGGCTAGACGCAAACCGACTCGGCTAGACCTAAACCCACTCGGCTAGACCCTAACCCACTCGGCTACACCCAAACCCACTCGGCGAGACCCAAACCCACTCGGCTAGACCCAAACGCACTCGGCTAGACCCAAACCCACTCGGCTAGACCCAAACCCACTCGGCTAGACCCAAACCCACTCGGCTAGACCCAAACCCACTCGGCTAGACCCAAACCCCCTCGGCTAGACCCAAACCCACTCGGCTAGACCCAAACCCACTCGGCTAGACCCAAACCCACTCGGCTCGACCCAATCCCACTCGGCTTGACCCAAACCCACTCGGCTACACCCAAACCCACTCGGCTAGATCCAAACCCAATCGGCTAGAACCAAACCCACTCGGCTAGACCCAAACCCGCTCGGCTAGACCCAAACCTACTCCGCTAGACCCATACCAACTCCGCTAGACCCAAACCCACTCGGCTAAACCCAAACCCACTCGGCTACACCCAACCCCACTCGGCTAGACCTAAACCCACTCGGCTAGACCCAAACCCACTCGGCTACACGCAAACCCACTCGGCTAGACCCAAACCCGCTCGGCTAAACCCAACCCCACTCGGCTAGACCCAAACCCACTCGGCTAGACCCAAACCCACTCGGCTAGACGCAAACTGACTCGGCTACACCCAAACCCACTCGGCTAGACCCTAACCCACTCGGCTAGACCCAAACCCACTTGGCTAGACCCAAACCCACTCGGATAGACCCAAACCCACTCGGCTAGACCCAAACCCACTCCGCTAGACCCAAACCCACTCGGCTGGACCCAAACCCACTCGGCTAGACCCAAACCCACTCGGCTAGACCCAAACCCACTCGGCTAGACCCAAACCCTCTCGGCTAGACGCAAACCCACTCGGCTAGACCCAATCCCACTCGGCTGGACCCAAACCCACTCGGCTAGACCCAAACCCACTCGGCGGCACGCAAACCCACTCGGCTAGATCCAAACCCGCTCGGCTAGACCCAAGCCCACTCGGCTAGACCCAAACCCACTCGACTAGACCCAAACCCACTCGGCTGCACGCAAACCCACTCTCCTAGACCCAAACCCGCTCGGCTAGACCCAAGCCCACTCGGCTAGACCCAAACCCACTCGGCTAGACCCAAACCCACTCGGCTAGACCCAAACCCACTCGGCTAGACCCCAACCCACTCGGCTAGACCCAAACCCACTCGGCTAGACACAAACCCACTCGGCTAGACGCAAACCGACTCGGCTAGACCCAAACCCACTCGGCTAGACCCTAACCCACTCGGCTACACCCAAACCCACTCGGCGAGACCCAAACCCACTCGGCTAGACCCAAACCCACTCGGCTAGACCCAAACCCACTCGGCTAGACCCAAACCCACTCGGCTAGACCCAAACCCACTCGGCTAGACCCAAACCCACTCGGCTAGACCCAAACCCCCTCGGCTAGACCCAAACCCACTCGGCTATACCCAAACCCACTCCGCTAGACCCAAACCCACTCGGCTGGACCCAAACCCACTCGGCTAGACCCAAACCCACTCGGCTAGACCCAAACCCACTCGGCTAGACCCAAACCCTCTCGGCTAGACGCAAACCCACTCGGCTAGACCCAATCCCACTCGGCTGGACCCAAACCCACTCGGCTAGACCCAAACCCACTCGGCTGCACGCAAACCCACTCGGCTAGATCCAAACCCGCTCGGCTAGACCCAAGCCCACTCGGCTAGACCCAAACCCACTCGACTAGACCCAAACCCACTCGGCTGCACGCAAACCCACTCTCCTAGACCCAAACCCGCTCGGCTAGACCCAAGCCCACTCGGCTAGACCCAAACCCACTCGGCTAGACCCAAACCCACTCGGCTAGACCCAAACCCACTCGGCTAGACCCCAACCCACTCGGCTAGACCCAAACCCACTCGGCTAGACACAAACCCACTCGGCTAGACGCAAACCGACTCGGCTAGACCCAAACCCACTCGGCTAGACCCTAACCCACTCGGCTACACCCAAACCCACTCGGCGAGACCCAAACCCACTCGGCTAGACCCAAACCCACTCGGCTAGACCCAAACCCACTCGGCTAGACCCAAACCCACTCGGCTAGACCCAAACCCACTCGGCTAGACCCAAACCCACTCGGCTAGACCCAAACCCCCTCGGCTAGACCCAAACCCACTCGGCTAGACCCAAACCCACTCCGCTAGACCCAAACCCACTCGGCTGGACCCAAACCCACTCGGCTAGACGCAAACCCACTCGGCTAGACCCAAACCCACTCGGCTAGACCCAAACCCTCTCGGCTAGACCCAAACCCACTCGGCTAGACCCAATCCCACTCGGCTGGACCCAAACCCACTCGGCTAGACCCAAATCCACTCGGCTGCACGCAAACCCACTCGGCTAGATCCAAACCCGCTCGGCTAGACCCAAGCCCACTCGGCTAGACCCAAACCCACTCGACTAGACCCAAACCCACTCGGCTGCACGCAAACCCACTCGGCTAGACCCAAACCCGCTCGGCTAGACCCAAGCCCACTCGGCTGGACCCAAACGCACTCGGCTGGACCCAAACCCACTCCGCTAGACCCAAACCCACTCGGCTAGACCCAAACCCACTCGGTGGACCCAAACCCACTCGGCTAGACCCAAACCCACTCGGCTAGACCCAAACCCACTCCGCTAGACCCAAACCCACTCGGCTAGACCCAAACCCACTCGGTGGACCCAAACCCACTCGGCTAGACCCAAACCAACTCGGCTACACCCAAACCCACTAGGCTAGACCCAAACCCACTAGGCTAGACCCAAACCCACTCGGCTAGACCCAAACCCACTCGGCTAGATCCAAACCCACTCGGCTAGACCCAAACCCACTCGGCTAGACCCAAACCCACTCGGCTAGACCCAAACGCACTCGGCTAGACCCAAACCCGCTCGGCTAGACCCAAACCCGCTCGGCTAGACCCAAACCCACTCGGCTAGACCCTAACCCACTCGGCTACACCCAAACCCACTCGGCGAGACCCAAACCCACTCGGCTAGACCCAAACCCACTCGGCTAGACCCAAACCCACTCGGCTAGACCCAAACCCACTCGGCTAGACCCAAACCCACTCGGCTAGACCCAAACCCACTCGGCTAGACCCAAACCCCCTCGGCTAGACCCAAACCCACTCGGCTAGACCCAAACCCACTCGGCTAGACCCAAACCCACTCGGCTAGACCCAAACCCACTCGGCTGGACCCAAACCCGCTCGGCTAGACCCAAACCCCCTCGGCTAGACCCAAACCAACTCGGCTACACCCAAACCCACTAGGCTAGACCCAAACCCACTAGGCTAGACCCAAACCCACTCGGCTAGACCCAAACCCACTCGGCTAGATCCAAACCCACTCGGCTAGACCCAAACCCACTCGGCTAGACCCAAACCCACTCGGCTAGACCCAAACGCACTCGGCTAGACCCAAACCCGCTCGGCTAGACCCAAACCCGCTCGGCTAGACCCAAACCCACTCGGCTAGACCCAAACCAACTCGGCTAGACCCAAACCCACTCGGCTAGACCCAAACCCACTCGGCTAGACACAAACCCACTCGGCTAGACGCAAACCGACTCGGCTAGACCCAAACCCACTCGGCTAGACCCTAACCCACTCGGCTACACCCAAACCCACTCGGCGAGACCCAAACCCACTCGGCTAGACCCAAACCCACTCGGCTAGACCCAAACCCACTCGGCTAGACCCAAACCCACTCGGCTAGACCCAAACCCACTCGGCTAGACCCAAACCCCCTCGGCTAGACCCAAACCCACTCGGCTAGACCCAAACCCACTCGGCTAGACCCAAACCCACTCGGCTCGACCCAATCCCACTCGGCTTGACCCAAACCCACTCGGCTACACCCAAACCCACTCGGCTAGATCCAAACCCAATCGGCTAGACCCAAACCCACTCGGCTAGACCCAAACCCACTCGGCTAGACCCAAACCCACTCCGCTAGACCCATACCAACTCCGCTAGACCCAAACCCACTCGGCTAAACCCAAACCCACTCGGCTACACCCAAACCCACTCGGCTAGACCTAAACCCACTCGGCTAGACCCAAACCCACTCGGCTACACGCAAACCCACTCGGCTAGACCCAAACCCGCTCGGCTAAACCCAACCCCACTCGGCTAGACCCAAACCCACTCGGCTAGACCCAAACCCACTCGGCTAGACGCAAACTGACTCGGCTACACCCAAACCCACTCGGCTAGACCCTAACCCACTCGGCTAGACCCACACCCACTTGGCTAGACCCAAACCCACTCGGATAGACCCAAACCCACTCGGCTAGACCCAAACCCACTCCGCTAGACCCAAACCCACTCGGCTGGACCCAAACCCACTCGGCTAGACCCAAACCCACTCGGCTAGACCCAAACCCACTCGGCTAGACCCAAACCCTCTCGGCTAGACCCAAACCCACTCGGCTAGACCCAATCCCACTCGGCTGGACCCAAACCCACTCGGCTGCACGCAAACCCACTCGGCTAGATCCAAACCCGCTCGGCTAGACCCAAGCCCACTCGGCTAGACCCAAACCCACTCGACTAGACCCAAACCCACTCGGCTGCACGCAAACCCACTCGACTAGACCCAAACCCACTCGGCTAGACCCAAACCCACTCGGCTAGACCCAAACCCACTCGGCTAGACCCAAACCCACTCGGCTAGACCCAAACCCACTCGGCTAGACCCAGCCCACTCGGCTAGACCCAAACCCCCTCGGCTAGACCCAAACCCACTCGGCTAGACCCAAACCCACTCCGCTAGACCCAAACCCACTCGGCTGGACCCAAACCCACTCGGCTAGACCCAAACCCACTCGGCTAGACCCAAACCCACTCGGCTAGACCCAAACCCTCTCGGCTAGACCCAAACCCACTCGGCTAGACCCAATCCCACTCGGCTGGACCCAAACCCACTCGGCTAGACCCAAACCCACTCGGCTGCACGCAAACCCACTCGGCTAGATCCAAACCCGCTCGGCTAGACCCAAGCCCACTCGGCTAGACCCAAACCCACTCGACTAGACCCAAACCCACTCGGCTGCACGCAAACCCACTCGGCTAGACCCAAACCCGCTCGGCTAGACCCAAGCCCACTCGGCTAGACCCAAACCCACTCCGCTAGACCCATACCAACTCCGCTAGACCCAAACCCACTCGGCTAAACCCAAACCCACTCGGCTACACCCAAACCCACTCGGCTAGACCTAAACCCACTCGGCTAGACCCAAACCCACTCGGCTACACGCAAACCCACTCGGCTAGACCCAAACCCGCTCGGCTAAACCCAACCCCACTCGGCTAGACCCAAACCCACTCGGCTAGACCCAAACCCACTCGGCTAGACGCAAACTGACTCGGCTACACCCAAACCCACTCGGCTAGACCCTAACCCACTCGGCTAGACCCACACCCACTTGGCTAGACCCAAACCCACTCGGATAGACCCAAACCCACTCGGCTAGACCCAAACCCACTCCGCTAGACCCAAACCCACTCGGCTGGACCCAAACCCACTCGGCTAGACCCAAACCCACAAGGCTAGACCCAAACCCACTCGGCTAGACCCAAACCCTCTCGGCTAGACCCAAACCCACTCGGCTAGACCCAATCCCACTCGGCTGGACCCAAACCCACTCGGCTGCACGCAAACCCACTCGGCTAGATCCAAACCCGCTCGGCTAGACCCAAGCCCACTCGGCTAGACCCAAACCCACTCGACTAGACCCAAACCCACTCGGCTGCACGCAAACCCACTCGACTAGACCCAAACCCGCTCGGCTAGACCCAAGCCCACTCGGCTAGACCCAAACCCACTCGGCTAGACCCAAACCCACTCGGCTAGACCCAAACCCACTCGGCTAGACCCCAACCCACTCGGCTAGACCCAAACCCACTCGGCTAGACACAAACCCACTCGGCTAGACGCAAACCGAATCGGCTAGACCCAAACCCACTCGGCTAGACCCTAACCCACTCGGCTACACCCAAACCCACTCGGCGAGACCCAAACCCACTCGGCTAGACGCAAACCCACTCGGCTAGACCCAAACCCACCCGGCTAGACCCAAACCCACTCGGCTAGACCCAAACCCACTCGGCTACACCCAAACACACTCGGCTAGACCCAAACCCCCTCGGCTAGACCCAAACCCACTCGGCTAGACCCAAACCCACTCCGCTAGACCCAAACCCACTCGGCTGGACCCAAACCCACTCGGCTAGACCCAAACCCACTCGGCTAGACCCAAACCCACTCGGCTAGACCCAAACCC
This sequence comes from Raja brachyura, assembly GCA_963514005.1. The sequence goes on from CAUPSL010000968.1 coordinate 872,544, forward strand.
TCTCGGCTAGACCCAAACCCACTCGGCTAGACCCAATCCCACTCGGCTGGACCCAAACCCACTCGGCTAGACCCAAACCCACTCGGCTGCACGCAAACCCACTCGGCTAGATCCAAACCCGCTCGGCTAGACCCAAGCCCACTCGGCTAGACCCAAACCCACTCGACTAGACCCAAACCCACTCGGCTGCACGCAAACCCACTCGGCTAGACCCAAACCCGCTCGGCTAGACCCAAGCCCACTCGGCTAGACCCAAACGGACTCGGCTAGACCCAAACCCGCTCGGCTAGACCCAAACCCGCTCGGCTAGACCCAAACCCACTCGGCTAGACCCAAACCCACTCGGCTAGACCCAAACCCACTCGGCTAGACCCAAACCCACTCGGCTAGACCCAAACCCACTCGGCTAGACACAAACCCACTCGGCTAGACGCAAACCGACTCGGCTAGACCCAAACCCACTCGGCTAGACCCTAACCCACTCGGCTACACCCAAACCCACTCGGCGAGACCCAAACCCACTCGGCTAGACCCAAACCCACTCGGCTAGACCCAAACCCACTCGGCTAGACCCAAACCCACTCGGCTAGACCCAAACCCACTCGGCTAGACCCAAACCCCCTCGGCTAGACTCAAACCCACTCGGCTAGACCCAAACCCACTCGGCTAGACCCAAACCCACTCGGCTCGACCCAATCCCACTCGGCTTGACCCAAACCCACTCGGCTACACCCAAACCCACTCGGCTAGATCCAAACCCAATCGGCTAGACCCAAACCCACTCGGCTAGACCCAAACCCACTCGGCTAGACCCAAACCCACTCCGCTAGACCCATACCAACTCCGCTAGACCCAAACCCACTCGGCTAAACCCAAACCCACTCGGCTACACCCAAACCCACTCGGCTAGACCTAAACCCACTCGGCTACACCCAAACCCACTCGGCTACACGCAAACCCACTCAGCTAGACCCAAACCCGCTCGGCTAAACCCAACCCCACTCGGCTAGACCCAAACCCACTCGGCTAGACCCAAACAAACTCGGCTAGACGCAAACTGACTCGGCTACACCCAAACCCACTCGGCTAGACCCTAACCCACTCGGCTAGACCCAAACCCACTTGGCTAGACCCAAACCCACTCGGATAGACCCAAACCCACTCGGCTAGACCCAAACCCACTCCGCTAGACCCAAACCCACTCGGCTGGACCCAAACCCACTCGGCTAGACCCAAACCCACTCGGCTAGACCCAAACCCACTCGGCTAGACCCAAACCCTCTCGGCTAGACCCAAACCCACTCGGCTAGACCCAATCCCACTCGGCTGGACCCAAACCCACTCGGCTAGACCCAAACCCACTCGGCTGCACGCAAACCCACTCGGCTAGATCCAAACCCGCTCGGCTAGACCCAAGCCCACTCGGCTAGACCCAAACCCACTCGACTAGACCCAAACCCACTCGGCTGCACGCAAACCCACTCGGCTAGACCCAAACCCGCTCGGCTAGACCCAAGCCCACTCGGCTAGACCCAAACCCACTCGACTAGACCCAAACCCACTCGGCTACACCCAAACCCACTCGGCTAGATCCAAACCCAATCGGCTAGACCCAAACCCACTCGGCTAGACCCAAACCCACTCGGCTAGACCCAAACCCACTCCGCTAGACCCATACCAACTCCGCTAGACCCAAACCCACTCGGCTAAACCCAAACCCACTCGGCTACACCCAAACCCACTCGGCTAGACCTAAACCCACTCGGCTAGACCCAAACCCACTCGGCTACACGCAAACCCACTCGGCTAGACCCAAACCCGCTCGGCTAAACCCAACCCCACTCGGCTAGACCCAAACCCACTCGGCTAGACCCAAACAAACTCGGCTAGACGCAAACTGACTCGGCTACACCCAAACCCACTCGGCTAGACCCTAACCCACTCGGCTAGACCCAAACCCACTTGGCTAGACCCAAACCCACTCGGATAGACCCAAACCCACTCGGCTAGACCCAAACCCACTCCGCTAGACCCAAACCCACTCGGCTGGACCCAAACCCACTCGGCTAGACCCAAACCCACTCGGCTAGACCCAAACCCACTTGGCTAGACCCAAACCCTCTCGGCTAGACCCAAACCCACTCGGCTAGACCCAATCCCACTCGGCTGGACCCAAACCCACTCGGCTAGACCCAAACCCACTCGGCTGCACGCAAACCCACTCGGCTAGATCCAAACCCGCTCGGCTAGACCCAAGCCCACTCGGCTAGACCCAAACCCACTCGACTAGACCCAAACCCACTCGGCTGCACGCAAACCCACTCGGCTAGACCCAAACCCGCTCGGCTAGACCCAAGCCCACTCGGCTAGACCCAAACCCACTCGACTAGACCCAAACCCACTCGGCTAGACCCAAACCCACTCGGCTAGACCCAAACCCACTCGGCTAGACCCAAACCGACTCGGCTAGACCCAAACCCACTCGGCTAGACCCTAACCCATTCGGCTACACTCAAACCCACTCGGCGATACCCAAACCCACTCGGCAAGACCCAAACCCACTCGGCTAGACCCAAACCCACTCGGCTAGACCCAAACGCACTCGGCTAGACCCAAACCCACTCCGCTAGACCCAAACCCACTCGGCTAGACCCAAACCCACTCGGTGGACCCAAACCCACTCGGCTAGACCCAAACCCACTCGGCTAGACCCAAACCCACTCAGCTAGACGAAAACCCTCTCAGCTAGACCTAAACCCACTCGGCTAGACCCAAACCCACTCGGCTAGACCCAAACCCACTCGTCTAGACCCAAACCCACTCGGCTAGACCCAATCCCCCTCGGCTGGACCCAAACCCACTCGGCTAGACCCAAACCCACTCGGCTACACCCAAACCCACTCGGCTAGACCCAAACCCGCTCGGCTAGACACAAGCCCACTCAGCTAGACCCAAACCCACTCGGCTGGACCCAAACCCACTCAGCTAGACGCAAACCGACTCGGCTAGACCCAAACCCACTCGGCTAGACCCTAACACACTCGCCTACACCCAAACCCACTCGGCGAGACCCAAACCCACTCGGCTAGACCCAAACCCACTCGGCTAGACCCAAACCCACTCGGCTAGACCCAAACCCACTCGGCTAGACCCAAACCCACTCGGCTAGACCCAAACCCACTTGGCTAGACCCAAACCCCCTCGGCTAGACCCAAACCCACTCGGCTAGTCCCAAACCCACTCGGCTAGACCCAAACCCACTCGGCTCGACCCAAACCCACTCGGCTAGACCCAAACCCACTTGGCTAGACCCAAACCCTCTCGGCTAGACCCAAACCCACTCGGCTAGACCCAATCCCACTCGGCTGGACCCAAACCCACTCGGCTAGACCCAAACCCACTCGGCTGCACGCTAACCCACTCGGCTAGATCCAAACCCGCTCGGCTAGACCCAAGCCCACTCGGCTAGACCCAAACCCACTCGACTAGACCCAAACCCACTCGGCTGCACGCAAACCCACTCGGCTAGACCCAAACCCGCTCGGCTAGACCCAAGCCCACTCGGCTAGACCCAAACCCACTCGACTAGACCCAAACCCACTCGGCTAGACCCAAACCCACTCGGCTAGACCCAAACCCACTCGGCTAGACCCAAACCGACTCGGCTAGACCCAAACCCACTCGGCTAGACCCTAACCCATTCGGCTACACTCAAACCCACTCGGCGATACCCAAACCCACTCGGCAAGACCCAAACCCACTCGGCTAGACCCAAACCCACTCGGCTAGACCCAAACGCACTCGGCTAGACCCAAACCCACTCCGCTAGACCCAAACCCACTCGGCTAGACCCAAACCCACTCGGTGGACCCAAACCCACTCGGCTAGACCCAAACCCACTCGGCTAGACCCAAACCCACTCAGCTAGACGAAAACCCTCTCAGCTAGACCTAAACCCACTCGGCTAGACCCAAACCCACTCGGCTAGACCCAAACCCACTCGTCTAGACCCAAACCCACTCGGCTAGACCCAATCCCCCTCGGCTGGACCCAAACCCACTCGGCTAGACCCAAACCCACTCGGCTACACCCAAACCCACTCGGCTAGACCCAAACCCGCTCGGCTAGACACAAGCCCACTCAGCTAGACCCAAACCCACTCGGCTGGACCCAAACCCACTCAGCTAGACGCAAACCGACTCGGCTAGACCCAAACCCACTCGGCTAGACCCTAACACACTCGCCTACACCCAAACCCACTCGGCGAGACCCAAACCCACTCGGCTAGACCCAAACCCACTCGGCTAGACCCAAACCCACTCGGCTAGTCCCAAACCCACTCGGCTAGACCCAAACCCACTCGGCTCGACCCAATCCCACTCGGCTTCACCCAAACCCACTCGGCTACACCCAAACCCACTCGGCTAGATCCAAACCCATTCGGCTAGACCCAAACCCACTCGGCTAGACCCAAACCCACTCGGCTAGACCCAAACCCACTCTGCTAGACCCATACCAACTCCGCTAGACCCAAACCCACTCGGCTAAACCCAAACCCACTCGGCTACACCCAAACCCACTCGGCTAGACCCAAACCCACTCGGCTACACCCAAACCCACTCGGTGGACCCAAACCCACTCGGCTAGACCCAAACCCACTCGGCTAGACCCAAACCCACTCAGCTAGACGAAAACCCTCTCAGCTAGACCCAAACCCACTCGGCTAGACCCAAACCCACTCAGCTAGACGAAAACCCTCTCAGCTAGACCTAAACCCACTCGGCTAGACCCAAACCCACTCGGCTAGACCCAAACCCACTCGTCTAGACCCAAACCCACTCGGCTAGACCCAATCCCCCTCGGCTGGACCCAAACCCACTCGGCTAGACCCAAACCCACTCGGCTACACCCAAACCCACTCGGCTAGACCCAAACCCGCTCGGCTAGACACAAGCCCACTCAGCTAGACCCAAACCCACTCGGCTGGACCCAAACCCACTCAGCTAGACGCAAACCGACTCGGCTAGACCCAAACCCACTCGGCTAGACCCTAACACACTCGCCTACACCCAAACCCACTCGGCGAGACCCAAACCCACTCGGCTAGACCCAAACCCACTCGGCTAGACCCAAACCCACTCGGCTAGACCCAAACCCACTCGGCTAGACCCAAACCCACTCGGCTAGACCCAAACCCACTTGGCTAGACCCAAACCCCCTCGGCTAGACCCAAACCCACTCGGCTAGTCCCAAACCCACTCGGCTAGACCCAAACCCACTCGGCTCGACCCAATCCCACTCGGCTTCACCCAAACCCACTCGGCTACACCCAAACCCACTCGGCTAGATCCAAACCCACTCGGCTAGACCCAAACCCACTCTGCTAGACCCATACCAACTCCGCTAGACCCAAACCCACTCGGCTAAACCCAAACCCACTCGGCTACACCCAAACCCACTCGGCTAGACCCAAACCCACTCGGCTACACCCAAACCCACTCGGCTACACGCAAACCCACTCGGCTAGACCCAAACCCGCTCGGCTAAACCCAACCCCACTCGGCTAGACCCAAACCCACTCGGCTAGACCCAAACCCACTTGGCTAGACGCAAACCGACTCGGCTACACCCAAACCCACTCGGCTAGACCCTAACCCACTCGGCTAGACCCAAACCCACTTGGCTAGACCCAAACCCACTCGGATAGACCCAAACCCACTCGGCTAGACCCAAACCCACTCCGCTAGACCCAAACCCACTCGGCTGGACCCAAACCCACTCGGCTAGACCCAAAACCACTCGGCTAGACCCAAACCCACTCGGCTAGACCCAAACCCTCTCGGCTAGACCCAAACCCAATCGGCTAGACCCAATCCCACTCGGCTGGACCCAAACCCACTCGGCCAGACCCAAACCCACTCGGCTGCACGCAAACCCACTCGGCTAGATCCAAACCCGCTCGGCTAGACCCAAGCCCACTCGGCTAGACCCAAACCCACTCGACTAGACCCAAACCCACTCGGCTGCACGCAAACCCACTCGGCTAGACCCAAACCCGCTCGGCTAGACCGAAGCCCACTCGGCTAGACCCAAACCCACTCGACTAGACCCAAACCCACTCGGCTAGACCCTAACCCATTCGACTACACTCAAACCCACTCGGCGATACCCAAACCCACTCGGCTAGACCCAAACCCACTCGGCTAGACCCAAACCCACTCGGTGGACCCAAACCCACTCGGCTAGACCCAAACCCACTCGGCTAGACCCAAACCCACTCAGCTAGACGAAAACCCTCTCAGCTAGACCTAAACCCACTCGGCTAGACCCAAACCCACTCGGCTAGACCCAAACCCACTCGTCTAGACCCAAACCCACTCGGTGGACCCAAACCCACTCGGCTAGACCCAAACCCACTCGGCTAGACCCAAACCCACTCGGCTAGACCCAAACCGACTCGGCTAGACCCAAACCCACTCGGCTAGACCCTAACCCATTCGACTACACTCAAACCCACTCGGCGATACCCAAACCCACTCGGCTAGACCCAAACACACTCGGCTAGACCCAAACCCACTCGGCTAGACCCAAACGCACTCGGCTAGACCCAAACCCACTCCGCTAGACCCAAACCCACTCGGCTAGACCCAAACCCACTCGGTGGACCCAAACCCACTCGGCTAGACCCAACCCACTCGGCTAGACCCAAACCCACTCAGCTAGACGAAAACCCTCTCAGCTAGACCTAAACCCACTCGGCTAGACCCAAACCCACTCGGCTAGACCCAAACCCACTCGTCTAGACCCAAACCCACTCGGCTAGACCCAATCCCCCTCGGCTGGACCCAAACCCACGCGGCTAGACCCAAACCCACTCGGCTACACCCAAACCCACTCGGCTAGACCCAAACCCGCTCGGCTAGACACAAGCCCACTCAGCTAGACCCAAACCCACTCGGCTGGACCCAAACCCACTCAGCTAGACCCAAACCCACACGGCTAGACCCAAACCCACTCGGCTAGACACAAACCCACTCGGCTAGACGCAAACCGACTCGGCTAGACCCAAACCCACTCGGCTAGACCCTAACACACTCGCCTACACCCAAACCCACTCGGCGAGACCCAAACCCACTCGGCTAGACCCAAACCCACTCGGCTAGACCCAAAGCCACTCGGCTAGACCCAAACCCACTCGGCTAGACCCAAACCCACTCGGCTAGACCCAAACCCACTTGGCTAGACCCAAACCCCCTCGGCTAGACCCAAACCCACTCGGCTAGACCCAAACCCACTCGGCTAGACACAAACCCACTCGGATAGACCCAAACCCACTCGGCTAGACCCAAACCCACTCCGCTAGACCCATACCAACTCCGCTAGACCCAAACCCACTCGGCTAAACCCAAACCCACTCGGCTACACCCAAACCCACTCGGCTAGACCCAAACCCACTCGGCTACACCCAAACCCACTCGGCTACACGCAAACCCACTCGGCTAGACCCAAACCCGCTCGGCTAAACCCAACCCCACTCGGCTAGACCCAAACCCACTCGGCTAGACCCAAACCCACTTGGCTAGACGCAAACCGACTCGGCTACACCCAAACCCACTCGGCTAGACCCTAACCCACTCGGCTAGACCCAAACCCACTTGGCTAGACCCAAACCCACTCGGATAGACCCAAACCCACTCAGCTAGACCCAAACCCACTCCGCTAGACCCAAACCCACTCGGCTGGACCCAAACCCACTCGGCTAGACCCAAACCCACTCGGCTAGACCCAAACCCACTCGGCTAGACCCAAACCCTCTCGGCTAGACCCAAACCCACTCGGCTAGACCCAATCCCACTCGGCTGGACCCAACCCACTCGGCTAGACCCAAACCCACTCGGCTGCACGCAAATCCACTCGGCTAGACCCAAACCCGCTCGGCTAGACCCATGCCCACTCGGCTAGACCCAAACCCACTCGACTAGACGCAAACCCACTCGGCTAGACCCAAACCCACTCGGCTAGACCCAAACCCACTCGGCTAGACCCAAACCGACTCGGCTAGACCCAAACCCACTGGGCTAGACCCTAACCCATTCGGCTACACTCAAACCCACTCGGCGATACCCAAACCCACTCGGCTAGACCCAAACCCACTCGGCTAGACCCAAACCCACTCGGCTAGACCCAAACCCACTCGGCTACACCCAAACCCACTCGGCTACACGCAAACCCACTCGGCTAGACCCAAACCCGCTCGGCTAAACCCAACCCCACTCGGCTAGACCCAAACCCACTCGGCTAGACCCAAACCCACTTGGCTAGACGCAAACCGACTCGGCTACACCCAAACCCACTCGGCTAGACCCTAACCCACTCGGCTAGACCCAAACCCACTTGGCTAGACCCAAACCCACTCGGATAGACCCAAACCCACTCAGCTAGACCCAAACCCTCTCCGCTAGACCCAAACCCACTCGGCTGGACCCAAACCCACTCGGCTAGACCCAAACCCACTCGGCTAGACCCAAACCCACTCGGCTAGACCCAAACCCTCTCGGCTAGACCCAAACCCACTCGGCTAGACCCAATCCCACTCGGCTGGACCCAACCCACTCGGCTAGACCCAAACCCACTCGGCTGCACGCAAATCCACTCGGCTAGACCCAAACCCGCTCGGCTAGACCCATGCCCACTCGGCTAGACCCAAACCCACTCGACTAGACGCAAACCCACTCGGCTAGACCCAAACCCACTCGGCTAGACCCAAACCCACTCGGCTAGACCCAAACCGACTCGGCTAGACCCAAACCCACTGGGCTAGACCCTAACCCATTCGGCTACACTCAAACCCACTCGGCGATACCCAAACCCACTCGGCTAGACCCAAACCCACTCGGCTAGACCCAAACCCACTCGGCTAGACCCAAACCCACTCGGCTAGACCCAAACCCACTCGGCTAGACCCAAACCCACTCGGCTAGACCCAAACCCACTCGGCTAGACCCAAACCCACTCGGCTAGACCCAAACCCCCTCGGCTAGACCTAAACCCACTCGGCTAGACCCAAACCCACTCGGCTAGACCCAAACCCACTCGGCTCGACCCAATCCCACTCGGCTTGACCCAAACCCACTCGGCTACACCCAAACCCACTCGGCTAGATCCAAACCCAATCGGCTAGACCCAAACCCACTCGGCTAGACCCAAACCCACTCGGCTAGACCCAAACCCACTCCGCTAGACCCATACCAACTCCGCTAGACCCAAACCCACTCGGCTAGACCCAAACCCACTCAGCTAGACGCAAACTGACTCGGCTACACCCAAACCCACTCGGCTAGACCCTAACCCACTCGGCTAGACCCAAACCCACTTGGCTAGACCCAAACCCACTCGGATAGACCCAAACCCACTCGGCTAGACCCAAACCCACTCCGCTAGACCCAAACCCACTTGGCTGGACCCAAACCCACTCGGCTAGACCCAAACCCACTCGGCTAGACCCAAACCCACTCGGCTAGACCCAAACCCTCTCGGCTAGACCCAAACCCACTCGGCTAGACCCAATCCCACTCGGCTGGACCCAAACCCACTCGGCTAGACCCAAACCCACTCGGCTGCACGCAAACCCACTCGGCTAGAGCCAAACCCGCTCGGCTAGACCCAAGCCCACTCGGCTAGACCCAAACCCACTCGACTAGACCCAAACCCACTCGGCTGCACGCAAACCCACTCGGCTAGACCCAAACCCGCTCGGATAGACCCAAGCCCACTCGGCTAGACCCAAACCCACTCGACTAGACCCAAACCCACTCGGCTAGACCCAAACCCACTCGGCTAGACCCAAACCCACTCGGCTAGACCCAAACCGACTCGGCTAGACCCAAACCCACTCGGCTAGACCCTAACCCATTCGGCTACACTCAAACCCACTCGGCGATACCCAAACCCACTCGGCTAGACCCAAACCCACTCGGCTAGACGCAAACTGACTCGGCTACACCCAAACCCACTCGGCTAGACCCTAACCCACTCGGCTAGACCCAAACCCACTTGGCTAGACCCAAACCCACTCGGATAGACCCAAACCCACTCGGCTAGACCCAAACCCACTCCGCTAGACCCAAACCCACTCGGCTGGACCCAAACCCACTCGGCTAGACCCAAACCCACTCGGCTAGACCCAAACCCACTCGGCTAGACCCAAACCCTCTCGGCTAGACCCAAACCCACTCGGCTAGACCCAATCCCACTCGGCTGGACCCAAACCCACTCGGCTAGACCCAAACCCACTCGGCTGCACGCAAACCCACTCGGCTAGATCCAAACCCGCTCGGCTAGACCCAAGCCCACTCGGGTAGACCCAAACCCACTCGACTAGACCCAAACCCACTCGGCTGCACGCAAACCCACTCGGCTAGACCCAAACCCGCTCGGATAGACCCAAACCCACTCGGCTAGACCCAAACCCACTCGTCTAGACCCAAACCCACTCGGCTAGACCCAATCCCACTCGGCTGGACCCAAACCCACTCGGCTAGACCCAAACCCACTCGGCTACACCCAAACCCACTCGGCTAGACCCAAACCCACTTGGCTAGACCCAAACCCCCTCGGCTAGACCCAAACCCACTCGGCTAGACCCAAACCCACTCGGCTAGACCCAAACCCACTCGGCTCGACCCAATCCCACTCGGCTTCACCCAAACCCACTCGGCTACACCCAAACCCACTCGGCTAGATCCAAACCCAATCGGCTAGACCCAAACCCACTCGGCTAGACCCAAACCCACTCGGCTAGACCCAAACCCACTCCGCTAGACCCATACCAACTCCGCTAGACCCAAACCCACTCGGCTAAACCCAAACCCACTCGGCTACACCCAAACCCACTCGGCTAGACCCAAACCCACTCGGCTAGATCCAAACCCGCTCGGCTAGACCCAAGCCCACTCGGCTAGACCCAAACCCACTCGACTAGACCCAAACCCACTCGGCTGCACGCAAACCCACTCGGCTAGACCCAAACCCGCTCGGATAGACCCAAGCCCACTCGGCTAGACCCAAACCCACTCGACTAGACCCAAACCCACTCGGCTAGACCCAAACCCACTCGGCTAGACCCAAACCCACTCGGCTAGACCCAAACCGACTCGGCTAGACCCAAACCCACTCGGCTAGACCCTAACCCATTCGGCTACACTCAAACCCACTCGGCGATACCCAAACCCACTCGGCTAGACCCAAACCCACTCGGCTAGACCCAAACCCACTCGGCTAGACCCAAACGCACTCGGCTAGACCCAAACCCACTCCGCTAGACCCAAACCCACTCGGCTAGACCCAAACCCACTCAGTGGACCCAAACCCACTCGGCTAGACCCAAACCCACTCGGCTAGACCCAAACCCTCTCCGCTAGACGAAAACCCTCTCAGCTAGACCCAAACCCACTCGGCTGGACCCAAACCCACTCAGCTAGATCCAAACCCACTCGGCTAGACCCAAACCCACTCGGCTAGACCCAAACCCACTCGGCTAGACCCAAACCCACTCGGCTAGACCCAAACCCACTCGGCTAGACCCAAACCCACTCGGCTGGACCCAAACGCACTCGGCTAGACCCAAACCCGCTCGGCTACACCCAAACCCACTCGGCTAGACCCAAACCCACTCGGCTACACCCAAACCCACTCGGCTAGACCCAAACCCGCTCGGCTAGACACAAGCCCACTCAGCTAGACCCAAACCCACTCGGCTGGACCCAAACCCACTCAGCTAGACCCAAACCCACACGGCTAGACCCAAACCCACTCGGCTAGACCCAAACCTACTCGGCTACACCCAAACCCACTCGGTTAGACCCAAACCCACTCGGCTAGACCCAAACCCACTCGGCTAGACCCAAACCCACTCGGCTAGACCCAAACCCACTCGGCTAGACCCAAACCCACTCGGCTAGACCCAAACCCACTCCGCTAGACCCATACCAACTCCGCTAGACCCAAACCCACTCGGCTCAACCCAAACCCACTCGGCTACACCCAAACCCACTCGGCTAGACCCAAACCCACTCGGCTAGACCCAAACCCACTCCGCTAGACCCATACCAACTCCGCTAGACCCAAACCCACTCGGCTCAACCCAAACCCACTCGGCTACACCCAAACCCACTCGGCTAGACCCAAACCCACTCGGCTACACCCAAACCCACTCGGCTACACGCAAACCCACTCGGCTAGACCTAAAAACCCGCTCGGCTAAACCCAACCCCACTCGGCTAGACCCAAACCCACTCGGCTAGACCCAAACCCACTTGGCTAGACGCAAACCGACTCGGCTACACCCAAACCCACTCTGCTAGACCCTAACCCACTCGGCTAGACCCAAACCCACTTGGCTAGACCCAAACCCACTCGGATAGACCCAAACCCACTCGGCTAGACCCAAACCCACTCCGCTAGACCCAAACCCACTCGGCTGGACCCAAACCCACTCGGCTAGACCCAAACCCACTCGGATAGACCCAAACCCACTCACTAGACCCAAACCCTCTCGGCTAGACCCAAACCCACTCGGCTAGACCCAATCCCACTCGGCTGGACCCAACCCACTCGGCTAGACCCAAACCCACTCGGCTGCACGCAAATCCACTCGGCTAGACCCAAACCCGCTCGGCTAGACCCAAGCCCACTCGGCTAGACCCAAACCCACTCGACTAGACCCAAACCCACTCGGCTAGACCCAAACCCACTCGGCTAGACCCAAACCCACTCGGCTAGACCCAAACCGACTCGGCTAGACCCAAACCCACTCGGCTAGACCCTAACCCATTCGGCTACACTCAAACCCACTTGGCGATACCCAAACCCACTCGGCTAGACCCAAACCCACTCGGCTAGACCCAAACCCACTCGGCTAGACCCAAACGCACTCGGCTAGACCCAAACCCACTCCGCTAGACCCAAACCCACTCGGCTAGACCCAAACCCACTCGGTGGACGCAAACCCACTCGGCTAGACCCAAACCCACTCGGCTAGACCCAAACCCACTCGGCTAGACCCAAACCCACTCCGCTAGACCCATACCAACTCCGCTAGACCCAAACCCACTCGGCTAAACCCAAACCCACTCGGCTACACCCAAACCCACTTGGCTAGACCCAAACCCACTCGGCTAGACCCAAACTCACTCGGCTAGACCCAAACCCACTCGGCTCGACCCAAACCCACTCGGCTAGACCCAAACCCACTCGGCTAGACGCAAACCGACTCGGCTACACCCAAACCCACTCGGCTAGACCCTAACCCACTCGGCTAGACCCAAACCCACTTGGCTAGACCCAAACCCACTCGGATAGACCCAAACCCACTCGGCTAGACCCAAACCCACTCCGCTAGACCCAAACCCACTCGGCTGGACCCAAACCCACTCGGCTAGACCCAAACCCACTCGGCTAGACCCAAACCCACTCGGCTAGACCCAAACCCTCTCGGCTAGACCCAAACCCACTCGGCTAGACCCAAACCCACTCGGCTCGACCCAAACCCACTCGGCTAGACCCAAACCCACTCGGCTAGACCAAAACCCACTCGGCTAGACACAAACCCACTCGGCTAGACCCAAACCCACTCGGCTCGACCCAATCCCACTCGGCTTTACCCAAACCCACTCGGCTACACCCAAACCCACTCGGCTAGATCCAAAACCAATCGGCTAGACCCAAACCCACTCGGCTAAACCCAAACCCACTCGGCTAGACCCAAACCCACTCCGCTAGACCCATACCAACTCCGCTAGACCCAAACCCACTCGGCTAAACCCAAACCCACTCGGCTACACCCAAACCCACTCGGCTAGACCCAAACCCACTCGGCTAGACCCAAACCCACTCGGCTACACGCAAACCCACTCGGCTAGACCCAAACCCGCTCGGCTAAACCCAACCCCACTCGGCTAGACCCAAACCCACTCGGCTAGACCCAAACCCACTCGGCTAGACGCAAACCGACTCGGCTACACCCAAACCCACTCGGCTAGACCCTAACCCACTCGGCTAGACCCAAACCCACACGGCTAGACCCAAACTCAATCAGCTAGATCCAAACCCACTTGGCTAGACCCAAACCCACTCGGATAGACCCAAACCCACTCGGCTAGACCCAAACCCACTCCGCTAGACCCAAACCCACTTGGCTGGACCCAAACCCACTCGGCTTGACCCAAACCCACTCGGCTAGACCCAAACCCACTCGGCTAGACCCAAACCCTCTCGGCTAGACCCAAAACCACTCGGCTAGACCCAATCCCACTCGGCTGGACCCAACCCACTCGGCTAGACCCAAACCCACTCGGCTGCACGCAAATCCACTCGGCTAGACCCAAACCCGCTCGGCCAGACCCAAGCCCACTCGGCTAGACCCAAACCCACTCGACTAGACCCAAACCCACTCGGCTAGACCCAAACCCACTCGGCTAGACCCAAACCCACTCGGCTAGACCCAAACCGACTTGGCTAGACCCAAACCCACTCGGCTAGACCCTAACCCATTCGGCTACACTCAAACCCACTCGGCGATACCCAAACCCACTCGGCTAGACCCAAACACACTCGGCTAGACCCAAACCCACTCGGCTAGACCCAAACGCACCCGGCTAGACCCAAACCCACTCCGCTAGACCCAAACCCACTCGGCTAGACCCAAACCCACTCGGTGGACGCAAACCCACTCGGCTAGACCCAAACCCACTCGGCTAGACCCAAACCCACTCGGCTAGACCCAAACCCACTCCGCTAGACCCATACCAACTCCGCTAGACCCAAACCCACTCGGCTAAACCCAAACCCTCTCGGCTACACCCAAACCCACTCGGCTACACCCAAACCCACTCGGCTAGACCCAAACCCACTCGGCTACACGCAAACCCACTCGGCTAGACCCAAACCCGCTCGGCTAAACCCAACCCCACTCGGCTAGACCCAAACCCACTCGGCTAGACCCAAACCCACTCGGCTAGACGCAAACTGACTCGGCTACACCCAAACCCACTCGGCCAGACCCTAACCCACTCGGCTAGACCCAAACTCACTTGGCTAGACCGAAACCCACTCGGATAGACCCAAACCCACTCGGCTAGACCCAAACCCACTCCGCTAGACCCAAACTCACTCGGCTGGACCCAAACCCACTCGGCTAGACGCAAACCCACTCGGCTAGACCCAAACCCACTCGGCTAGACCCAAACCCTCTCGGCTAGACCCAAACCCACTCGGCTAGACCCAATCCCACTCGGCTGGACCCAAACCCACTCGGCTAGACCCAAACCCACTCGGCTGCACGCAAACCCACTCGGCTAGATCCAAACCCGCTCGGCTAGACCCAAGCCCACTCGGCTAGACCCAAACGCACCCGGCTAGACCCAAACCCACTCCGCTAGACCCAAACCCACTCGGCTAAACCCAAACCCACTCGGCTAGACCCAAACCCACTCGGCTAGACCCAAACCCACTCGGCTAGACCCAAACCCACTCCGCTAGACCCATACCAACTCCGCTAGACCCAAACCCACTCGGCTAAACCCAAACCCTCTCGGCTACACCCAAACCCACTCGGCTACACCCAAACCCACTCGGCTAGACCCAAACCCACTCGGCTACACGCAAACCCACTCGGCTAGACCCAAACCCGCTCGGCTAAACCCAACCCCACTCGGCTAGACCCAAACCCACTCGGCTAGACCCAAACCCACTCGGCTAGACGCAAACTGACTCGGCTACACCCAAACCCACTCGGCCAGACCCTAACCCACTCGGCTAGACCCAAACTCACTTGGCTAGACCGAAACCCACTCGGATAGACCCAAACCCACTCGGCTAGACCCAAACCCACTCCGCTAGACCCAAACTCACTCGGCTGGACCCAAACCCACTCGGCTAGACGCAAACCCACTCGGCTAGACCCAAACCCACTCGGCTAGACCCAAACCCTCTCGGCTAGACCCAAACCCACTCGGCTAGACCCAATCCCACTCGGCTGGACCCAAACCCACTCGGCTAGACCCAAACCCACTCGGCTGCACGCAAACCCACTCGGCTAGATCCAAACCCGCTCGGCTAGACCCAAGCCCACTCGGCTAGACCCAAACCCACTCGACTAGACCCAAACCCACTCGGCTGCACGCAAACCCAATCGGCTAGACCCAAACCCGCTCGGCTAGACCCAAGCCCACTCGGCTAGACCCAAACCCACTCGACTGGACCCAAACCCACTCGGCTAGACCCAAACCGACTCGGCTAGACCCAAACCCACTCGGCTAGACCCTAACCCATTCGGCTACACTCAAACCCACTCGGCGATACCCAAACCCACTCGGCTAGACCCAAACCCACTCGGCTAGACCCAAACCCACTCGGCGAGACCCAAACGCACTCGGCTAGACCCAAACCCACTCCGCTAGACCCAAACCCACTCGGGTAGACCCAAACCCACTCGGTGGACCCAAACCCACTCGGCTAGACCCAAACCCACTCGGCTAGACCCAAACCCACTCCGCTAGACGAAAACCCTCTCAGCTAGACCTAAACCCACTCGGCTAGACCCAAACCCACTCGGCTAGACCCAAACCCACTCGTCTAGACCCAAACCCACTCGGCTAGACCCAATCCCACTCGGCTGGACCCAAACCCACTCGGCTAGACCCAAACCCAATCGGCTACACCCAAACCCATTCGGCTAGACCCAAACCCGCTCGGCTAGACACAAGCCCACTCTGCTAGACCCAAACCCACTCGGCTGGACCCAAACCCACTCAGCTAGACCCAAACCCACACGGCTAGACCCAAACCCACTCGGCTAGACCCAAACCCACTCGGCTACACCCAAACCCACTCGGCTAGACCCAAACCCACTCGGCTAGACCCAAACCCACTCGGCTGGACCCAAACCCACTCGGCTAGACCCAAACCCACTCGGCTAGACCCAAACCCACTCGGCTAGACCCAAACGCACTCGGCTAGACCCAAACCCGCTCGGCTAGACCCAAACCGCTCGGCCAGACCAAAACCCACTCGGCTAGACCCAAACCCACTCGGCTAGACCCAAACCCACTCGGCTAGACCCAAACCCACTCGGCTAGACCCAAACCCACTCGGCTAGACACAAACCCACTCGGCTAGACGCAAACCGACTCGGCTAGACCCAAACCCACTCGGCTAGACCCTAACCCACTCGGCTACACCCAAACCCACTCGGCGAGACCCAAACCCACTCGGCGAGACCCAAACCCACTCGGCTAGACCCAAACCCACTCGGCTAGACCCAAACCCACTCGGCTAGACCCAAACCCACTCGGCTAGACCCAAACCAACTTGGCTAGACCCAAACCCCCTCGGCTAGACCCAAACCCACTCGGCTAGACCCAAACCCACTCGGCTAGACCCAAACCCACTCGGCTCGACCCAATCCCACTCGGCTTGACCCAAACCCACTCGGCTACACCCAAACCCACTCGGCTAGATCCAAACCCAATCGGCTAGACCCAAACCCACTCGGCTAGACCCAAACCCACTCGGCTAGACCCAAACCCAGTCCGCTAGACCCATACCAACTCCGCTAGACCGAAACCCACTCGGCTAAACCCAAACCCACTCGGCTACACCCAAACCCACTCGGCTAGACCCAAACCCACTCGGCTAGACCCAAACCCACTCGGCTACACGCAAACCCACTCGGCTAGACCCAAACCCGCTCGGCTAAACCCAACCCCATTCGGCTAGACCCAAAACCACTCGGCTAGACCCAAACCCACTCGGCTAGACGCAAACCGACTCGGCTACACCCAAACCCACTTGGCTAGACCCTAACCCACTCGGCTAGACCCAAACCCACTTGGCTAGACCCAAACCCACTCGGATAGACCCAAACCCACTCGGCTAGACCCAAACCCACTCCGCTAGACCCAAACCCACTCGGCTGGACCCAAACCCACTCGGCTAGACCCAAACCCACTCGGCTGGACCCAAACCCACTCGGCTAGACCCAAACCCTCTCGGCTAGACCCAAACCCACTCGGCTAGACCCAATCCCACTCGGCTGGACCCAAACCCACTCGGCTAGACCCAAACCCACTCGGCTAGACCAAAACCCACTCGGCTAGACACAAACCCACTCGGCTAGACCCAAACCCACTCGGCTCGACCCAATCCCACTCGGCTTCACCCAAACCCACTCGGCTACAGCCAAACCCACTCGGCTAGATCCAAACCCAATCGGCTAGACCCAAACCCACTCGGCTAAACCCAAACCCACTCGGCTACACCCAAACCCACTCGGCTAGACCCAAACCCACTCGGCTAGACCCAAACCCACTCGGCTACACGCAAACCCACTCGGCTAGACCCAAACCCGCTCGGCTAAACCCAACCCCACTCGGCTAGACCCAAACCCACTCGGCTAGACCCAAACCCACTCGGCTAGACGCAAACCGACTCGGCTACACCCAAACCCACTCGGCTAGACCCTAACCCACTCGGCTAGACCCAAACCCACTTGGCTAGACCCAAACCCACTCGGATAGACCCAAACCCACTCGGCTAGACCCAAACCCACTCCGCTAGACCCAAACCCACTCGGCTGGACCCAAACCCACTCGGCTAGACCCAAACCCACTCGGCTAGACCCAAACCCTCTCGGCCAGACCCAAACCCACTCGGCTAGACCCAATCCCACTCGGCTGGACCCAACCCACTCGGCTAGACCCAAACCCACTCGGCTGCACGCAAATCCACTCGGCTAGACCCAAACCCGCTCGGCTAGACCCAAGCCCACTCGGCTAGACCCAAACCCACTCGACTAGACCCAAACCCACTCGGCTAGACCCAAACCCACTCGGCTAGACCCAAACCCACTCGGCTAGACCCAAACCGACTCGGCTAGACCCAAACCCACTCGGCTAGACCCTAACCCATTCGGCTACACTCAAACCCACTCGGCGATACCCAAACCCACTCGGCTAGACCCAAACCCACTCGGCTAGACCCAAACCCACTCGGCTAGACCCAAACGCACTCGGCTAGACCCAAACCCACTCCGCTAGACCCAAACCCACTCGGCTAGACCCAAACCCACTCGGTGGACGCAAACCCACTCGGCTAGACCCAAACCCACTCGGTAGACCCAAACCCACTCGGCTAGACCCAAACCCACTCCGCTAGACCCATACCAACTCCGCTAGACCCAAACCCACTCGGCTAAACCCAAACCCACTCGGCTACACCGAAACCCACTCGGCTACACCCAAACCCACTCGTCTAGACCCAAACCCACTCGGCTACACGCAAACCCACTCGGCTAGACCCAAACCCGCTCGGCTAAACCCAACCCCACTCGGCTAGACCCAAACCCACTCGGCTAGACCCAAACTCAGTTGGCTAGACCCAAACCCACTCGGATAGACCCAAACCCACTCGGCTAGACCCAAACCCACTCCGCTAGACCCAAACCCACTCGGCTGGTCCCAAACCCACTCAGCTAGACGCAAACCCACTCGGCCAGACCCAAACCCACTCGGCGAGACCCAAACCCTCTCGGCTAGACCCAAACCCACTCGGCTAGACCCAATCCCACTCGGCTGGACCCAAACCCACTCGGCTAGACCCAAACCCACTCGGCTGCACGCAAATCCACTCGGCTAGACCCAAACCCGCTCGGCTAGACCGAAGCCCACTCGGCTAGACCCAAACCCACTCGGCTAGACCCAAACCGACTCGGCTAGACCCAAACCCACTCGGCTAGACCCTAACCCATTCGGCTACACTCAAACCCACTCGGCGATACGCAAACCGACTCGGCTAGACCCAAACCCACTCGGCTAGACCCAAACCCACTCGGCTAGACCCAAACGCACTCGGCTAGACCCAAACCCACTCGGCTAGACCCAAACCCACTCGGCTAGACCCAAACCCACTCGGCTAGACCCAAACCCACTCGGCTAGACCCAAACCCACTCGGCTAGACCCAAACCCACTCGGCTAGACCCAAACCCCCTCGGCTAGACCCAAACCCACTCGGCTAGACCCAAACCCACTCGGCTAGACCCAAACCCACTCGGCTCGACCCAATCCCACTCGGCTTGACCCAAACCCACTCGGCTACACCCAAACCCACTCGGCTAGATCCAAACCCAATCGGCTAGACCCAAACCCACTCGGCTAGACCCAAACCCACTCGGCTAGACCCAAACCCACTCCGCTAGACCCATACCAACTCCGCTAGACCCAAACCCACTCGGCTAAACCCATACCCACTCGGCTACACCCAAACCCACTCGGCTAGACCTAAACCCACTCAGCTAGACACAAACCCACTCGGCTACACGCAAACCCACTCGGCTAGACCCAAACCCGCTCGGCTAAACCCAACCCCACTCGGCTAGACCCAAACCCACTCGGCTAGACCCAAACCCACTCGGCTAGACGCAAACTGACTCGGCTACACCCAAACCCACTCGGCTAGACCCTAACCCACTCGGCTAGACCCAAACCCACTTGGCTAGACCCAAACCCACTCGGATAGACCCAAACCCACTCGGCTAGACCCAAACCCACTCCGCTAGACCCAAACCCACTCGGCTGGACCCAAACCCACTCGGCTAGACCCAAACCCACTCGGCTAGACCCAAACCCACTCGGCTAGACCCAAACCCACTCGGCTAGACCCAAACCCACTCGGCTAGACCCAAACCCACTCGGCTAGACCCAAACGCACTCGGCTAGACCCAAACCCGCTCGGCTAGACCCAAACCCGCTCGGCCAGACCAAAACCCACTCGGCTAGACCCAAACCCACTCGGCTAGACCCAAACCCACTCGGCTAGACCCAAACCCACTCGGCTAGACCCAAACCCACTCGGCTAGACACAAACCCACTCGGCTAGACGCAAACCGACTCGGCTAGACCCAAACCCACTCGGCTAGACCCTAACCCACTCGGCTACACCCAAACCCACTCGGCGAGACCCAAACCCACTCGGCGAGACCCAAACCCACTCGGCTAGACCCAAACCCACTCGGCTAGACCCAAACCCACTCGGCTAGACCCAAACCCACTCGGCTAGACCCAAACCAACTTGGCTAGACCCAAACCCCCTCGGCTAGACCCAAACCCACTCGGCTAGACCCAAACCCACTCGGCTAGACCCAAACCCACTCGGCTCGACCCAATCCCACTCGGCTTGACCCAAACCCACTCGGCTAGATCCAAACCCAATCGGCTAGACCCAAACCCACTCGGCTAGACCCAAACCCACTCGCCTAGACCCAAACCCAGTCCGCTAGACCCATACCAACTCCGCTACACCCAAACCCACTCGGCTAAACCCAAACCCACTCGGCTACACCCAAACCCACTCGGCTAGACCCAAACCCACTCGGCTAGACCCAAACCCACTCGGCTACACGCAAACCCACTCGGCTAGACCCAAACCCGCTCGGCTAAACCCAACCCCATTCGGCTAGACCCAAACCCACTCGGCTAGACCCAAACCCACTCGGCTAGACGCAAACCGACTCGGCTACACCCAAACCCACTTGGCTAGACCCTAACCCACTCGGCTAGACCCAAACCCACTTGGCTAGACCCAAACCCACTCGGATAGACCCAAACCCACTCGGCTAGACCCAAACCCACTCCGCTAGACCCAAACCCACTCGGCTGGACCCAAACCCACTCGGCTAGACCCAAACCCACTCGGCTGGACCCAAACCCACTCGGCTAGACCCAAACCCTCTCGGCTAGACCCAAACCCACTCGGCTAGACCCAATCCCACTCGGCTGGACCCAAACCCACTCGGCTAGACCCAAACCCACTCGGCTAGACCAAAACCCACTCGGCTAGACACAAACCCACTCGGCTAGACCCAAACCCACTCGGCTCGACCCAATCCCACTCGGCTTCACCCAAACCCACTCGGCTACACCCAAACCCACTCGGCTAGATCCAAACCCAATCGGCTAGACCCAAACCCACTCGGCTAGACCCTAACCCACTCGGCTAGACCCAAACCCACTTGGCTAGACCCAAACCCACTTGGCTAGACCCAAACCCACTCGGATAGACCCAAACCCACTCGGCTAGACCCAAACCCACTCCGCTAGACCCAAACCCACTCGGCTGGACCCAAACCCACTCGGCTAGACCCAAACCCACTCGGCTAGACCCAAACCCTCTCGGCTAGACCCAAACCCACTCGGCTAGACCCAATCCCACTCGGCTGCACCCAACCCACTCGGCTAGACCCAAACCCACTCGGCTGCATGCAAATCCACTCGGCTAGACCCAAACCCGCTCGGCTAGACCCAAGCCCACTCGGCTAGACCCAAACCCACTCGACTAGACCCAAACCCACTCGGCTAGACCCAAACCCACTCGGCTAGACCCAAACCGACTCGGCTAGACCCAAACCCACTCGGCTAGACCCTAACCCATTCGGCTACACTCAAACCCACTCGGCGATACCCAAACCCACTCGGCTAGACCCAAACCCACTCGGCTAGACCCAAACCCACTCGGCTAGACCCAAACGCACTCGGCTAGACCCAAACCCACTCCGCTAGACCCAAACCCACTCGGCTAGACCCAAACCCACTCGGTGGACGCAAACCCACTCGGCTAGACCCAAACCCATTCGGTAGACCCAAACCCACTCGGCTAGACCCAAACCCACTCCGCTAGACCCATACCAACTCCGCTAGACCCAAACCCACTCGGCTAAACCCAAACCCACTCGGCTACACCGAAACCCACTCGGCTAGACCCAAACCCACTCGTCTAGACCCAAACCCACTCGGCTACACGCAAACCCACTCGGCTAGACCCAAACCCGCTCGGCTAAACCCAACCCCACTCGGCTAGACCCAAACCCACTCGGCTAGACCCAAACTCAGTTGGCTAGACCCAAACCCACTCGGATAGACCCAAACCCACTCGGCTAGACCCAAACCCACTCCGCTAGACCCAAACCCACTCGGCTGGTCCCAAACCCACTCAGCTAGACGCAAACCCACTCGGCTAGACCCAAACCCACTCGGCTAGACCCAAACCCTCTCGGCTAGACCCAAACCCACTCGGCTAGACCCAATCCCACTCGGCTGGACCCAAACCCACTCGGCTAGACCCAAACCCACTCGGCTGCACGCAAATCCACTCGGCTAGACCCAAACCCGCTCGGCTAGACCGAAGCCCACTCGGCTAGACCCAAACCCACTCGGCTAGACCCAAACCGACTCGGCTAGACCCAAACCCACTCGGCTAGACCCTAACCCATTCGGCTACACTCAAACCCACTCGGCGATACGCAAACCGACTCGGCTAGACCCAAACCCACTCGGCTAGACCCAAACCCACTCGGCTAGACCCAAACGCACTCGGCTAGACCCAAACCCACTCGGCTAGACCCAAACCCACTCGGCTAGACCCAAACCCACTCGGCTAGACCCAAACCCACTCGGCTAGACCCAAACCCACTCGGCTAGACCCAAACCCACTCGGCTAGACCCAAACCCCCTCGGCTAGACCCAAACCCACTCGGCTAGACCCAAACCCACTCGGCTAGACCCAAACCCACTCGGCTCGACACAATCCCACTCGGCTTGACCCAAACCCACTCGGCTACACCCAAACCCACTCCGCTAGATCCAAACCCAATCGGCTAGACCCAAACCCACTCGGCTAGACCCAAACCCACTCGGCTAGACCCAAACCCACTCCGCTAGACCCATACCAACTCCGCTAGACCCAAACCCACTCGGCTAAACCCATACCCACTCGGCTACACCCAAACCCACTCGGCTAGACCTAAACCCACTCAGCTAGACCCAAACCCACTCGGCTACACGCAAACCCACTCGGCTAGACCCAAACCCGCTCGGCTAAACCCAACCCCACTCGGCTAGACCCAAACCCACTCGGCTAGACCCAAACCCACTCGGCTAGACGCAAACTGACTCGGCTACACCCAAACCCACTCGGCTAGACCCTAACCCACTCGGCTAGACCCAAACCCACTTGGCTAGACCCAAACCCACTCGGATAGACCCAAACCCACTCGGCTAGACCCAAACCCACTCCGCTAGACCCAAACCCACTCGGCTGGACCCAAACCCACTCGGCTAGACCTAAACCCACTCGGCTAGACCCAAACCCACTCGGCTAGACCCAAACCCTCTCGGCTAGACCCAAACCCACTCGGCTAGACCCAATCCCACTCGGCTGGACCCAGACCCACTCGGCTAGACCCAAACCCACTCGGCTGCACGCAAACCCACTCGGCTAGATCCAAACCCGCTCGGCTAGACCCAAGCCCACTCGGCTAGACCCAAACCCACTCGACTAGACCCAAACCCACTAGGCTGCACGCAAACCCACTCGGCTAGACCCAAACCCGCTCGGATAGACCCAAGCCCACTCGGCTAGACCCAAACCCACTCGACTAGACCCAAACCCACTCGGCTAGACCCAAACCCACTCGGCTAGACCCAAACCCACTCGGCTAGACCCAAACCGACTCGGCTAGACCCAAACCCACTCGGCTAGACCCTAACCCATTCGGCTACACTCAAACCCACTCGGCGATACCCAAACCCACTCGGCTAGACCCAAACCCACTCGGCTAGACCCAAACCCACTCGGCTAGACCCAAACGCACTCGGCTAGACCCAAACCCACTCCGCTAGACCCAAACCCACTCGGCTAGACCCAAACCCACTCGGCTAGACCCAAACCCACTCGTCTAGACCCAAACCCACTCGGCTAGACCCAATCCCACTCGGCTGGACCCAAACCCACTCGGCTAAACCCAAACCCACTCGGCTACACCCAAACCCACTCGGCTAGACCCAAACCCGCTCGGCTAGACACAAGCCCACTCAGCTAGACCCAAACCCACTCGGCTGGACCCAAACCCACTCAGCTAGACCCAAACCCACACGGCTAGACCCAAACCCACTCGGCTAGACCCAAACCTACTCGGCTACACCCAAACCCACTCGGCTAGACCCAAACCCACTCGGCTAGACCCAAACCCACTCGGCTAGACCCAAACCCACTCGGCTAGACCCAAACCCACTCGGCTAGACCCAAACCCACTCGGCTAGACCCAAACGCACTCGGCTAGACCCAAACCCGCTCGGCTAGACCCAAACCCGCTCGGCTAGACCAAAAGCCACTCGGCTAGACCCAAACCCACTCGGCTAGACCCAAACCCACTCAGCTAGACCCAAACCCACTCGGCTAGACCCAAACCCACTAGGCTAGACACAAACCCACTCGGCTAGACGCAAACCGACTCGGCTAGACCCAAACCCACTCGGCTAGACCCTAACACACTCGCCTACACCCAAACCCACTCGGCGAGACCGAAACCCACTCGGCTAGACCCAAACCCACTCGGCTAGACCCAAACCCACTCGGCTAGACCCAAACCCACTCGGCTAGACCCAAACCCACTCGGCTAGACCCAAACCCACTTGGCTAGACCCAAACCCCCTCGGCTAGACCCAAACCCACTCGGCTAGACCCAAACCCACTCGGCTAGACCCAAACCCACTCGGCTCGATCCAATCCCACTCGGCTTCACCCAAACCCACTCGGCTACACCCAAACCCACTCGGCTAGATCCAAACCCAATCGGCTAGACCCAAACCCACTCGGCTAGACCCAAACCCACTCGGCTAGACCCAAACCCACTCCGCTACACCCATACCAACTCCGCTAGACCCAAACCCACTCGGCTAAACCCAAACCCACTCGGCTACACCCAAACCCACTCGGCTAGACCCAAACCCACTCGGCTACACCCAAACCCAATCGGCTACACGCAAACCCACTCGGCTAGACCCAAACCCGCTCGGCTAAACCCAACCCCACTCGGCTAGACCCAAACCCACTCGGCTAGACCCAAACCCACTTGGCTAGACGCAAACCGACTCGGCTACACCCAAACCCACTCGGCTAGACCCTAACCCACTCGGCTAGACCCAAACCCACTTGGCTAGACCCAAACCCACTCGGATAGACCCAAACCCACTCGGCTAGACCCAAACCCACTCCGCTAGACCCAAACCCACTCGGCTAGACCCAAACCCTCTCGGCTAGACCCAAACCCACTCGGCTAGACCCAAACCCACTCGGCTAGACCCAAACCCTCTCGGCTAGACCCAAACCCACTCGGCTAGACCCAATCCCACTCGGCTGGACCCAACCCACTCGGCTAGACCCAAACCCACTCGGCTGCACGCAAATCCACTCGGCTAGACCCAAACCCGCTCGGCTAGACCCAAGCCCACTCGGCTAGACCCAAACCCACTCGACTAGACCCAAACCCACTCGGCTAGACCCAAACCCACTCGGCTAGACCCAAACCCACTCGGCTAGACCCAAACCGACTCGGCTAGACCCAAACCCACTCGGCTAGACCCTAACCCATTCGGCTACACTCAAACCCTCTTTGCGATACCCAAACCCACTCGGCTAGACCCAAACCCACTCGGCTAGACCCAAACCCACTCGGCTAGACCCAAACGCACTCGGCTAGACCCAAACCCACTCCGCTAGACCCAAACCCACTCGGCTAGACCCAAACCCACTCGGTGGACGCAAACCCACTCGGCTAGACCCAAACCCACTCGGCTAGACCCAAACCCACTCGGCTAGACCCAAACCCACTCCGCTAGACCCATACCAACTCCGCTAGACCCAAACCCACTCGGCTAAACCCAAACCCACTCGGCTACACCCAAACCCACTCGGCTAGACCCAAACCCACTCGGCTAGACCCAAACCCACTCGGCTAGACCCAAACCCACTCGGCTCGACCCAAACCCACTCGGCTAGACCCAAACCCACTCGGCTAGACCAAAACCCACTCGGCTAGACACAAACCCACTCGGCTAGACCCAAACCCACTCGGCTCGACCCAATCCCACTCGGCTTCACCCAAACCCACTCGGCTACACCCAAACCCACTCGGCTAGATCCAAAACCAATCGGCTAGACCCAAACCCACTCGGCTAGACCCAAACCCACTCGGCTAGACCCAAACCCACTCCGCTAGACCCATACCAACTCCGCTAGACCCAAACCCACTCGGCTAAACCCAAACCCACTCGGCTACACCCAAACCCACTCGGCTAGACCCAAACCCACTCGGCTAGACCCAAACCCACTCGGCTACACGCAAACCCACTCGGCTAGACCCAAACCCGCTCGGCTAAACCCAACCCCACTCGGCTAGACCCAAACCCACTCGGCTAGACCCAAACCCACTCGGCTAGACGCAAACCGACTCGGCTACACCCAAACCCACTCGGCTAGACCCTAACCCACTCGGCTAGACCCAAACCCACTTGGCTAGACCCAAACCCACTCGGATAGACCCAAACCCACTCGGCTAGACCCAAACCCACTCCGCTAGACCCAAACCCACTCGGCTAGACCCAAACCCACTCGGCTAGACCCAAACCCACTCGGCTAGACCCAAACCCACTCGGCTAGACCCAAACCCTCTCGGCTAGACCCAAACCCACTCGGCTAGACCCAATCCCACTCGGCTGGACCCAACCCACTCGGCTAGACCCAAACCCACTCGGCTGCACGCAAATCCACTCGGCTAGACCCAAACCCGCTCGGCCAGACCCAAGCCCACTCGGCTAGACCCAAACCCACTCGACTAGACCCAAACCCACTCGGCTAGACCCAAACCCACTCGGCTAGACCCAAACCCACTCGGCTAGACCCAAACCGACTCGGCTAGACCCAAACCCACTCGGCTAGACCCTAACCCATTCGGCTACACTCAAACCCACTCGGCGATACCCAAACCCACTCGGCTAGACACAAACCCACTCGGCTAGACCCAAACCCACTCGGCTAGACCCAAACGCACCCGGCTAGACCCAAACCCACTCCGCTAGACCGAAACCCACTCGGCTAGACCCAAACCCACTCGGTGGACGCAAACCCACTCGGCTAAACCCAAACCCACTCGGCTACACCCAAACCCACTCGGCTAGACCCAAACCCACTCGGCTAGACCCAAACCCACTCGGCTAGACCCAAACCCACTCCGCTAGACCCAAACCCACTCGGCTGGACCCAAACCCACTCGGCTAGACCCAAACCCACTCGGCTAGACCCAAACCCACTCGGCTAGACCCAAACCCTCTCGGCTAGACCCAAACCCACTCGGCTAGACCCAATCCCACTCGGCTGGACCCAACCCACTCGGCTAGACCCAAACCCACTCGGCTGCACGCAAATCCACTCGGCTAGACCCAAACACGCTCGGCCAGACCCAAGCCCACTCGGCTAGACCCAAACCCACTCGACTAGACCCAAACCCACTCGGCTAGACCCAAACCCACTCGGCTAGACCCAAACCCACTCGGCTAGACCCAAACCGACTCGGCTAGACCCAAACCCACTCGGCTAGACCCTAACCCATTCGGCTACACTCAAACCCACTCGGCGATACCCAAACCCACTCGGCTAGACCCAAACCCACTCGGCTAGACCCAAACCCACTCGGCTAGACCCAAACGCACCCGGCTAGACCCAAACCCACTCCGCTAGACCGAAACCCACTCGGCTAGACCCAAACCCACTCGGTGGACGCAAACCCACTCGGCTAGACCCAAACCTACTCGGCTAGACCCAAACCCACTCGGCTAGACCCAAACCCACTCCGCTAGACCCATACCAACTCCGCTAGACCCAAACCCACTCGGCTAAACCCAAACCCACTCGGCTACACCCAAACCCACTCGGCTAGACCCAAACCCACTCGGCTAGACCCAAACCCACTCGGCTACACGCAAACCCACTCGGCTAGACCCAAACCCGCTCGGCTAAACCCAACCCCACTCGGCTAGACCCAAACCCACTCGGCTAGACCCAAACCCACTCGGCTAGACGCAAACTGACTCGGCTACACCCAAACCCACTCGGCTAGACCCTAACCCACTCGGCTAGACCCAAACTCACTTGGCTAGACCGAAACCCACTCGGATAGACCCAAACCCACTCGGCTAGACCCAAACCCACTCCGATAGAGCCAAACTCACTCGGCTGGACCCAAACCCACTCGGCTAGACGCAAACCCACTCGGCTAGACCCAAACCCACTCGGCTAGACCCAAACCCTCTCGGCTAGACCCAAACCCACTCGGCTAGACCCAATCCCACTCGGCTGGACCCAAACCCACTCGGCTAGACCCAAACCCACTCGGCTGCACGCAAACCCACTCGGCTAGATCCAAACCCGCTCGGCTAGACCCAAGCCCACTCGGCTAGACCCAAACCCACTCGACTAGACCCAAACCCACTCGGCTGCACACAAACCCAATCGGCTAGACCCAAACCCGCTCGGCTAGACCCAAACCCACTCCGCTAGACCCATACCAACTCCGCTAGACCCATACCAACTCCGCTAGACCCAAACCCACTCGGCTAAACCCAAACCCACTCGGCTACACCCAAACCCACTCGGCTAGACCCAAACCCACTCGGCTAGACCCAAACCCACTCGGCTACACGCAAACCCACTCGGCTAGACCCAAACCCGCTCGGCTAAACCCAACCCCACTCGGCTAGACCCAAACCCACTCGGCTAGACCCAAACCCACTCGGCTAGACGCAAACTGACTCGGCTACACCCAAACCCACTCGGCTAGACCCTAACCCACTCGGCTAGACCCAAACTCACTTGGCTAGACCGAAACCCACTCGGATAGACCCAAACCCACTCGGCTAGACCCAAACCCACTCCGATAGAGCCAAACTCACTCGGCTGGACCCAAACCCACTCGGCTAGACGCAAACCCACTCGGCTAGACCCAAACCCACTCGGCTAGACCCAAACCCTCTCGGCTAGACCCAAACCCACTCGGCTAGACCCAATCCCACTCGGCTGGACCCAAACCCACTCGGCTAGACCCAAACCCACTCGGCTGCACGCAAACCCACTCGGCTAGATCCAAACCCGCTCGGCTAGACCCAAGCCCACTCGGCTAGACCCAAACCCACTCGACTAGACCCAAACCCACTCGGCTGCACACAAACCCAATCGGCTAGACCCAAACCCGCTCGGCTAGACCCAAGCCCACTCGGCTAGACCCAAACCCACTCGACTAGACCCAAACCCACTCGGCTAGACCCAAACCGACTCGGCTAGACCCAAACCCACTCGGCTAGACCCTAACCCATTCGGCTACACTCAAACCCACTCGGCGATACCCAAACCCACTCGGCTAGACCCAAACCCACTCGGCTAGACCCAAACCCACTCGGCTAGACCCAAACGCACTCGGCTCGACCCAAACCCACTCCGCTAGACCCAAACCCACTCGGGTAGACCCAAACCCACTCGGTGGACCCAAACCCACTCGGCTAGACCCAAACCCACTCGGATAGACCCAAACCCACTCCGCTAGACGAAAACCCTCTCAGCTAGACCTAAACCCACTCGGCTAGACCCAAACCCACTCGGCTAGACCCAAACCCACTCGTCTACACCCAAACCCACTCGGCTAGACCCAATCCCACTCGGCTGGACCCAAACCCACTCGGCTAGACCCAAACCCAATCGGCTACACCCAAACCCACTCGGCTAGACCCAAACCCGCTCGGCTAGACACAAGCCCACTCTGCTAGACCCAAACCCACTCGGCTGGACCCAAACCCACTCAGCTAGACCCAAACCCACACGGCTAGACGCAAACCCACTCGGCTAGACCCAAACCCACTCGGCTACACCCAAAGCCACTCGGCTAGACCCAAACCCACTCGGCTAGACCCAAACCCACTCGGCTAGACCCGAACCCACTCGGCTACACCCAAACCCACTCGCCGAGACCCAAACCCACTCGGCGAGACCCAAACCCACTCGGCTAGACCCAAACCCACTCGGATAGACCCAAACCCACTCGGCTAGACCCAAACCCACTCCGCTGGACCCAAACCCACTCGGCTGGACCCAAACCCACTCGGCTAGACCCAAACCCACTCGGCTGGACCCAAACCCACTCGGCTAGACCCAAACCCTCTCGGCTAGACCCAAACCCACTCGGCTAGACCCAATCCCACTCGGCTGGACCCAAACCCACTCGGCTAGACCCAAACCCACTCGGCTAGACCAAAACCCACTCGGCCAGACACAAACCCACTCGGCTAGACCCAAACCCACTCGGCTCGACCCAATCCCACTCGGCTTCACCCAAACCCACTCGGCTACACCCAAACCCACTCGGCAAGATCCAAACCCAATCGGCTAGACCCAAACCCACTCGGCTAGACCCAAACCCACTCGGCTAGACCCAAACCCACTCGGCTAGACCCAAACCCACTCCGCTAGACCCATACCAACTCCGCTTGACCCAAACCCACTCGGCTAAACCCAAACCCACTCGGCTACACCCAAACCCACTCGGCTAGACCCAAACCCACTCGGCTAGACCCAAACCCACTCGGCTACACGCAAACCCACTCGGCTAGACCCAAACCCGCTCGGCTAAACCCAACCCCACTCGGCTAGACCCAAACCCACTCGGCTAGACCCAAACCCGCTCGGCTAAACCCAACCCCACTCGGCTAGACCCAAACCCACTCGGCTAGACCCAAACCCACTCGGCTAGACGCAAACCGACTCGGCTGCACCCAAACCCACTCGGCTAGACCCTAACCCACTCGGCTAGACCCAAACCCACTTGGCTAGACCCAAACCCACTCGGATAGACCCAAACCCACTCGGCTAGACCCAAACCCACTCCGCTAGACCCAAACCCACTCGGCTGGACCCAAACCCACTCGGCTAGACCCAAACCCACTCGGCTAGACCCAAACCCACTCGGCTAGACCCAAACCCTCTCGGCTAGACCCAAACCCACTCGGCTAGACCCAATCCCACTCGGCTGGACCCAACCCACTCGGCTAGACCCAAACCCACTCGGCTGCACGCAAATCCACTCGGCTAGACCCAAACCCGCTCGGCTAGACCCAAGCCCACTCGGCTAGACCCAAACCCACTCGACTAGACCCAAACCCACTCGGCTAGGCCCAAACCCACTCGGCTAGACCCAAACCCACTCGGCTAGACCCAAACCGACTCGGCTAGACCCAAACCCACTCGGCTAGACCCTAACCCATTCGGCTACACTCAAACCCACTCGGCGATACCCAAACCCACTCGGCTAGACCCAAACCCACTCGGCTAGACCCACACCCACTCGGCTAGACCCAAACGCACTCGGCTAGACCCAAACCCACTCCGCTAGTCCCAAACCCACTCGGCTAGACCCAAACCCACTCGGTGGACGCAAACCCACTCGGCTAGACCCAAACCCACTCGGCTAGACCCAAACCCACTCGGCTAGACCCAAACCCACTCCGCTAGACCCATACCAACTCCGCTAGACCCAAACCCACTCGGCTAAACCCAAACCCACTCGGCTACACCCAAACCCACTCGGCTAGACCCAAACCCACTCGTCTAGACCCAAACCCACTCGGCTACACGCAAACCCACTCGGCTAGACCCAAACCCGCTCGGCTAAACCCAACCCCACTCGGCTAGACCCAAACCCACTCGGCTAGACCCAAACTCACTTGGCTAGACCCAAACCCACTCGGATAGACCCAAACCCACTCGGCTAGACCCAAACCCACTCCGCTAGACCCAAACCCACTCGGCTGGTCCCAAACCCACTCGGCTAGACGCAAACCCACTCGGCTAGACCCAAACCCACTCGGCTAGACCCAAACCCTCTCGGCTAGACCCAAACCCACTCGGCTAGACCCAATCCCACTCGGCTGGACCCAAACCCACTCGGCTAGACCCAAACCCACTCGGCTGCACGCAAACCCACTCGGCTAGATCCAAACCCGCTCGGCTAGACCCAAGCCCACTCGGCTAGACCCAAACCCACTCGACTAGACCCAAACCCACTCGGCTGCACGAAAACCCACTCGGCTAGACCCAAACCCGCTCGGCTAGACCCAAGCCCACTCGGGTAGACCCAAACCCACTCGACTAGACCCAAACCCACTCGGCTAGACCCAAACCGACTCGGCTAGACCCAAACCCACTCGGCTAGACCCAAACCCACTCGGCTAGACCCAAACGCACTCGGCTAGACCCAAACCCACAGCGCTAGACCCAAACCCACTCGGGTAGACCGAAACCCAGTCGGTGGACCCAAACCCACTCGGCTAGACCCAAACCCACTCGGCTAGACCCAAACCCACTCGGCTAGACCCAAACCCACTCGTCTAGACCCAAACCCACTCGGCTAGACCCAATCCCACTCGGCTGGACCCAAACCCACTCGGCTAGACCCAAACCCACTCGGCTACACCCAAACCCACTCGGCTAGACCCAAACCCGCTCGGCTAGACACAAGCACACTCAGCTAGACCCAAACCCACTCGGCTAGACCCAAACCCACTCGGCTAGACACAAACCCACTCGGCTAGACGCAAACCGACTCGGCTAGACCCAAACCCACTCGGCTAGACCCTAACCCACTCGGCTACACCCAAACCCACTCGGCGAGACCGAAACCCACTCGGCGAGACCCAAACCCACTCGGCTAGACCCAAACCCACTCGGCTAGACCCAAACCCACTCGGCTAGACCCAAACCCACTCGGCTAGACCCAAACCCACTTGGCTAGACCCAAACCCCCTCGGCTAGACCCAAACCCACTCGGCTAGACCCAAACCCACTCGGCTAGACCCAAACCCACTCGGCTCGACCCAATCCCACTCGGCTTGACCCAAACCCACTCGGCTACACCCAAACCCACTCGGCTAGATCCAAACCCAATCGGCTAGACCCAAACCCACTCGGCTAGACCCAAACCCACTCGGCTAGACCCAATCCCAGTCCGCTAGACCCATACCAACTCCGCTAGACCCAAACCCACTCGGCTAAACCCAAACCCACTCGGCTACACCCAAACCCACTCGGCTAGACCCAAACCCACTCGGCTAGACCCAAACCCACTCGGCTACACGCAAACCCACTCGGCTAGACCCAAACCCGCTCAGCTAAACCCAACCCCATTCGGCTAGACCCAAACCCACTCGGCTAGACCCAAACCCACTCGGCTAGACGCAAACCGACTCGGCTACACCCAAACCCACTCGGCTAGACCCTAACCCACTCGGCTAGACCCAAACCCACTTGGCTAGACCCAAACCCACTCGGATAGACCCAAACCCACTCGGCTAGACCCAAACCCACTCCGCTAGACCCAAACCCACTCGGCTGGACCCAAACCCACTCGGCTAGACCCAAACCCACTCGGCTAGACCCAAACCCACTCGGCTAGACCCAAACCCTCTCGGCTAGACCCAAACCCACTCGGCTAGACCCAATCCCACTCGGCTGGACCCAAACCCACTCGGCTAGACCCAAACCCACTCGGCTGCACGCAAACCCACTCGGCTAGACCCAAACCCGCTCGGCTAGACCCAAGCCCACTCGGCAAGACCCAAACCCACTCGACTAGACCCAAACCCACTCGGCTAGACCCAAACCCACTCGGCTAGACCCAAACCCACTCGGCTAGACCCAAACCGACTCGGCTAGACCCAATCCCACTCGGCTAGACCCTAACCCATTCGGCTACACTCAAACCCACTCGGCGATACCCAAACCCACTCGGCTAGACCCAAACCCACTCGGCTAGACCCAAACCCACTCGGCTAGACCCAAACGCACTCGGCTAGACCCAAACCCACTCCGCTAGACCCAAACCCACTCGGCTAGACACAAACCCACTCGGTGGACCCAAACCCACTCGGCTAGACCCAAACCCACTCGGCTAGACCCAAACCCACTCCGCTAAATGAAAACCCACTCAGCTAGACCTAAACCCACTCGGCTAGACCCAAACCCACTCGGCTAGACCCAAACCCACTCGTCTAGACCCAAACCCACTCGGCTAGACCCAATCCCACTCGGCTGGACCCAAACCCACTCGGCTGGACCCAAACCCACTCGGCTACACCCAAACCCACTCGGCTAGACCCAAACCCACTCGGCGAGATACAAACCCACTCGGCAAGACCCAAACCCACTCGGCTAGACCCAAACCCAATCGGCTAGACCCAAGCTCACTCGGCTAGACCCAAACCCACTCGGCTAGACCCACACCCACTCGGCTAGACCCAAACCTACTCGGGTAGACCCAAACCCACTCGGCTAGACACAAACCCACTCGGCGAGACCCAAACCCACTCGGCTAGACCCAAACCCACTCGGCTAGACCCAAACCCACTCGGCTAGACCCAATCCCACTCGGCTAGACCCAAACCCATTCGGCTAGACCCAAACCCACTCCGCTAGACGAAAACCCACTCAGCTAGACCCAAACCCACTCGGCTAGACCCAAACCCACTCGGCTAGACCCAAACCCACTCGGCTAGACCCACACCCACTCGGCTAGACCCAAACCTACTCGGGTAGACCCAAACCCACTCGGCTAGACCCAAACCCACTCGGCTACACCCAAACCCACTCGGCTAGACCCAAACCCACTCGGCTAGACCCAAACCCACTCGGCTAGACCCAAACCCACTCGGCGAGACCCAAACCCACTCGGCTAGACCCAAACCCACTCGGCTAGACCCAAACCCAATCGGCTAGACCCAAGCCCACTCGGCTAGACCCAAACCCACTCGGCTAGACCCAAACCCACTCGGCAAGACCCAAACCCACTCGGCTAGACCCAAACCCACTCGGCTGGACACAAACCCACTCGGCTAGACCCAAACCGACTCGGCTAGACCCAAACCCACTCGGCTAGACCCTAACCCACTCGGCTACACCCAAACCCACTCGGCGAGACCAAAACCCACTCGGCTAGACCCAAACACACTCGGCTAGACCCAAACACACTCGGCTAGACCCAAACCCACTCGGCTAGACCCAAACCCACTCGACTAGACACAAACCCCCTAGGCTAGACCCAAACCCACTCGGCTACACCCAAACCCACTCGGCTAGACCGAAACCCACTCGGCTAGACCCAAACCCACTCGG
This sequence comes from Raja brachyura, assembly GCA_963514005.1. The sequence continues at coordinate 908,638 of CAUPSL010000968.1, forward strand.
CTAGACCCAAACCCACTCGGCGAGACCCAAACCCACTCGGCTAGACCCAAACCCACTCGGCTAGACCCAAACCCAATCGGCTAGACCCAAGCCCACTAGGCTAGACCCAAACCCACTCGGCTAGACCCACACCCACTCGGCTAGACCCAAACCTACTCGGGTAGACCCAAACCCACTCGGCTAGACACAAACCCACTCGGCTAGACCCAAACCCAATCCGCTAGACCCACACCCACTCAGCTAGACCCAAACCAACTCGGCTAGACCCAAACCCACTCGGCTAGACCCAAACCCACTCGGCTAGACCCAAACCCACTCGGCTAGACCCAAACCCACTCGGCTAGACCCAAACCCACTCGGCTGGACCCAATCCCACTCGGCTGGACCCAAACCCACTCGGCTAGACCCAAACCCACTCGGCTAGACCCAAACCCACTCGGCTAGACCCAAACCCACTCGGCTAGACCCAAACCCACTCGGCTAGACCCAAACCCACTCGGCTAGACCCAAACCCACACGGCTCGACCCAAACCCACTCGGCTAGACCCAAACCCACTCGGCTAGTTCAAAACCCACTCGGCTAGACCCAAACCCACTCGGCTTGACCCAAACCCACTCGGCGAGACACAAACCCACTCGGCAAGACCCAAACCCACTCGGCTTGACCCAAACCCTATCGGCTAGACCCAAGCTCACTCGGCTAGACCCAAACCCACTCGGCTAGACCCACACCCACTCGGCTAGACCCAAACCTACTCGGGTAGACCCAAACCCACTCGGCTAGACACAAACCCACTCGGCGAGACCCAAACCCACTCGGCTAGACCCAAACCCACTCGGCTAGACCCAAACCCACTCGGCTAGACCCAATCCCACTCGGCTAGACCCAAACCCACTCGGCTAGACCCAAACCCACTCCGCTAGACGAAAACCCACTCAGCTAGACCCAAACCCACTCGGCTAGACCCAACCCCACTCGGCTAGACCCAAACCCACTCGGCTAGACCCACACCCACTCGGCGAGACCCAAACCCACTCGGCTAGACCCAAACCCACTCGGCTAGACCCAAACCCAATCGGCTAGACCCAAGCCCACTCGGCTAGACCCAAACCCACTCGGCTAGACCCAAACCCACTCGGCAAGACCCAAACCCACTCGGCTAGACCCAAACCCACTCGGCTGGACACAAACCCACTCGGCTAGACCCAAACCGACTCGGCTAGACCCAAACCCACTCGGCTAGACCCTAACCCACTCGGCTACACCCAAACCCACTCGGCGAGACCAAAACCCACTCGGCTAGACCCAAACACACTCGGCTAGACCCAAACACACTCGGCTAGACCCAAACCCACTCGGCTAGACCCAAACCCACTCGACTAGACACAAACCCCCTAGGCTAGACCCAAACCCACTCGGCTACACCCAAACCCACTCGGCTAGACCGAAACCCACTCGGCTAGACCCAAACCCACTCGGCTAGACCCAAACCCACTCGGCGAGACCCAAACCCACTCGGCTAGACCCAAACCCACTCGGCTAGACCCAAACCCAATCGGCTAGACCCAAGCCCACTAGGCTAGACCCAAACCCACTCGGCTAGACCCACACCCACTCGGCTAGACCCAAACCTACTCGGGTAGACCCAAACCCACTCGGCTAGACACAAACCCACTCGGCTAGACCCAAACCCAATCCGCTAGACCCACACCCACTCAGCTAGACCCAAACCAACTCGGCTAGACCCAAACCCACTCGGCTAGACCCAAACCCACTCGGCTAGACCCAAACCCACTCGGCTAGACCCAAACCCACTCGGCTAGACCCAAACCCACTCGGCTGGACCCAATCCCACTCGGCTGGACCCAAACCCACTCGGCTAGACCCAAACCCACTCGGCTAGACCCAAACCCACTCGGCTAGACCCAAACCCACTCGGCTAGACCCAAACCCACTCGGCTAGACCCAAACCCACTCGGCTAGACCCAAACCCACACGGCTCGACCCAAACCCACTCGGCTAGACCCAAACCCACTCGGCTAGTTCAAAACCCACTCGGCTAGACCCAAACCCACTCGGCTTGACCCAAACCCACTCGGCGAGACACAAACCCACTCGGCAAGACCCAAACCCACTCGGCTAGACCCAAACCCTATCGGCTAGACCCAAGCTCACTCGGCTAGACCCAAACCCACTCGGCTAGACCCACACCCACTCGGCTAGACCCAAACCTACTCGGGTAGACCCAAACCCACTCGGCTAGACACAAACCCACTCGGCGAGACCCAAACCCACTCGGCTAGACCCAAACCCACTCGGCTAGACCCAAACCCACTCGCCTAGACCCAATCCCACTCGGCTAGACCCAAACCCACTCGGCTAGACCCAAACCCACTCCGCTAGACGAAAACCCACTCAGCTAGACCCAAACCCACTCGGCTAGACCCAACCCCACTCGGCTAGACCCAAACCCACTCGGCTAGACCCACACCCACTCGGCTAGACCCAAACCTACTCGGGTAGACCCAAACCCACTCGGCTAGACCCAAACCCACTCGGCTACACCCAAACCCACTCGGCTAGACCGAAACCCACTCGGCTAGACCCAAACCCACTCGGCTAGACCCAAACCCACTCGGCGAGACCCAAACCCACTCGGCTAGACCCAAACCCACTCGGCTAGACCCAAACCCAATCGGCTAGACCCAAGCCCACTCGGCTAGACCCAAACCCACTCGGCTAGACCCACACCCACTCGGCTAGACCCAAACCTACTCGGGTAGACCCAAACCCACTCGGCTAGACACAAACCCACTCGGCTAGACCCAAACCCAATCCGCTAGACCCACACCCACTCAGCTAGACCCAAACCCACTCGGCTAGACCCAAACCCACTCGGCTAGACCCAAACCCACTCGGCTAGACCCAAACCCACTCGGCTAGACCCAAACCCACTCGGCTAGACCCAAACCCACTCGGCTAGACCCAATCCCACTCGGCTGGACCCAAACCCACTCGGCTAGACCCAAACCCACTCGGCTGCATGCAAACCCACTCCGCTAGACCCAAACCAGCTCGGCTAGACCCAAGCCCACTCGGCTAGACCCAAACCCACTCGGCTAGACCCAAACCCACTCGGCTAGACCCAAACCCACTCGGCTGGACACAAACCCACTCGGCTAGACCCAAACCCACTCGGCTAGACCCAAACCCACTCGGCTAGACCCAAACCCACACGGCTCGACCCAAACCCACTCGGCTAGACCCAAACCCACTCGGCTAGTTCAAAACCCACTCGGCTAGACCCAAACCCACTCGGCTTGACCCAAACCCACTCGGCGAGACACAAACCCACTCGGCAAGACCCAAACCCACTCGGCTAGACCCAAACCCAATCGGCTAGACCCAAGCTCACTCGGCTAGACCCAAACCCACTCGGCTAGACCCACACCCACTCGGCTAGACCCAAACCTACTCGGGTAGACCCAAACCCACTCGGCTAGACACAAACCCACTCGGCGAGACCCAAACCCACTCGGCTAGACCCAAACCCACTCGGCTAGACCCAAACCCACTCGGCTAGACCCAATCCCACTCGGCTAGACCCAAACCCACTCGGCTAGACCCAAACCCACTCCGCTAGACGAAAACCCACTCAGCTAGACCCAAACCCACTCGGCTAGACCCAACCCCACTCGGCTAGACCCAAACCCACTCGGCTAGACCCACACCCACTCGGCTAGACCCAAACCTACTCGGGTAGACCCAAACCCACTCGGCTAGACCCAAACCCACTCGGCTACACCCAAACCCACTCGGCTAGACCGAAACCCACTCGGCTAGACCCAAACCCACTCGGCTAGACCCAAACCCACTCGGCGAGACCCAAACCCACTCGGCTAGACCCAAACCCACTCGGCTAGACCCAAACCCAATCGGCTAGACCCAAGCCCACTCGGCTAGACCCAAACCCACTCGGCTAGACCCACACCCACTCGGCTAGACCCAAACCTACTCGGGTAGACCCAAACCCACTCGGCTAGACACAAACCCACTCGGCTAGACCCAAACCCAATCCGCTAGACCCACACCCACTCAGCTAGACCCAAACCCACTCGGCTAGACCCAAACCCACTCGGCTAGACCCAAACCCACTCGGCTAGACCCAAACCCACTCGGCTAGACCCAAACCCACTCGGCTAGACCCAATCCCACTCGGCTGGACCCAAACCCACTCGGCTAGACCCAAACCCACTCGGCTGCATGCAAACCCACTCCGCTAGACCCAAACCAGCTCGGCTAGACCCAAGCCCACTCGGCTAGACCCAAACCCACTCGGCTAGACCCAAACCCACTCGGCTAGACCCAAACCCACTCGGCTGGACACAAACCCACTCGGCTAGACCCAAACCCACCCGGCTAGACCCAAACCCACTCGGCTAGACCCTAACCCACTCGGCTACACCCAAACCCACTCGGCGAGACCCAAACCCACTCGGCTAGACCCAAACCCACTCGGCTAGACCCAAACCCACTCGGCTAGACCCAAACCCACTCGACTAGACACAAACCCCCTTGGCTAGACCCAAACCCACTCGGCTACACCCAAACCCACTCGGCTAGACCGAAACCCACTCGGCTAGACCCAAACCCACTCGGCTAGACCCAAACCCACTCGGCGAGACCCAAACCCACTCGGCTAGACCCAAACCCACTCGGCTAGACCCAAACCCAATCGGCTAGACCCAAGCCCACTCGGCTAGACCCAAACCCACTCGGCTAGACCCACACCCACTCGGCTAGACCCAAACCTACTCGGGTAGACCCAAACCCACTCGGCTAGACACAAACCCACTCGGCTAGACCCAAACCCAATCCGCTAGACCCACACCCACTCAGCTAGACCCAAACCCACTCCGCTAGACCCAAACCCACTCGGCTAGACCCAAACCCACTCGGCTAGACCCAAACCCACTCGGCTAGACCCAAACCCACTCGGCTGGACCCAATCCCACTCGGCTGGACCCAAACCCACTCGGCTAGACCCAAACCCACTCGGCTGCATGCAAACCCACTCCGCTAGACCCAAACCCGCTCGGCGAGACCCAAGCCCACTCGGCTAGACCCAAACCCACTCGGCTAGACCCAAACCCACTCGGCTAGACCCAAACCCACTCGGCTAGACCCAAACCCACTCGGCTAGACACAAACCCACTCGGCTAGACCCAAACCGACTCGGCTAGACCCAAACCCACGCGGCTAGACCCAAACCCACTCGGCTAGACCCAAACCCACTCGACAAGACACAAACCCCCTCGGCTAGACCCAAACCCACTCGGCTACACCCAAACCCACTCGGCTAGACCCAAACCCACTCGGCTCGACCCAATCCCACTCGGCTAGACCCAAACCCACACGGCTACACCCAAACCCACTCGGCTACACTCAAACCCACTCGGCGAAACCCAAACCCACTCGGCTACACCCAAACCCACTCGGCTCGACCCAAACCCACTCGGCTAGACCCAAACGCACTCGGCTACACCCAAACCCACTCTGCTAGACCCAAACCCACTCGGCTAGACCCAAACCCACTCGGTGGACCCAAACCCATTCGGCTAGACCCAAACCCACTCGGCTAGACCCAAACCCACTCCGCCAGACCAAAACCCACTCAGCTGGACCCAAACCTACTCGGCTAGACCCAAACCCACTCGGCTAGACCCAAACCCACTCGTCTAGACCCAAACCCTCTCGGCTAGACCCAATCCCACTCGGCTGGACTCAAACCCACTCGGCTAGACCCAAACCCACTCGGCTGGACCCAAACCCACTCGGCTAGACCAAAACCCACTCGGCTAGACCCAAACCCACTCGGCTAGACCCAAACCCACTCGGCTACACCCAAACCCACTCGGCTAGACCCAAACCCACTCGGCTAGACCCAAACCCACTGGGCTAGACCCAAACCCACTAGGCTAGACCCAAACCCACTCGGCTAGACCCAAACCCACTCGGCTAGACGCAAACCCACTCGGCTCGACCCAAACCCACTCGGCTAGACCCAAACCCACTCGGCTAGACCCAAACCCACTCGGCTAGACCCAAACCTACTCGGCTAGACCCAAACCCACTCGGCTAGACCCAAACCCACTCGGCTAGACCCAAACCCACTCAGCTAGACCCAAACCCAATCGGCAAGACCCAAACCCACTCGGCTAGACCCAAACCCACTCAGCTAGATCCACACCCACTCGGCTAGACCCAAACCTACTCGGGTAGACCCAAACCCACTCGGCTAGACACAAACCCACTCGGCTAGACCCAAACCCAATCCGCTAGACCCAAACCCGCTCGGCTAGACCCAAACCCACTCGGCTAGATCCAAACCCAATCCGCTAGACCCAAACCCGCTCGGCTAGACCCAAACCCACTCGGCTAGATCCAAACCCACTCGGCTAGACACAAACCCACTCGGCTAGACCCAAACCCTCTCGGCTAGACCCAAACCCACTCGGCTAGACCCAATCCCACTCGGCTGGACCCAAACCCACTCGGCTAGACCCAAACCCACTCGGCTGCACGCAAATCCACTCGGCTAGACCCAAACCCGCTCGGCTAGACCCAAGCCCACTCGGCAAGACCCAAACCCACTCGACTAGACCCAAACCCACTCGGCTAGACCCAAACCCACTCGGCTAGACCCAAACCGACTCGGCTAGACCCAAACCCACTCGGCTAGACCCTAACCCATTCGGCTACACTCAAACCCACTCGGCGATACCCAAACCCACTCGGCTAGACCCAAACCCACTCGGCTAGACCCAAACCCACTCGGCTACACCCAAACCCACTCCGCTAGACCCAAACCCACTCGGCTAGACACAAACCCACTCGGTGGACCCAAACCCACTCGGCTAGACCCAAACCCACTCGGCTAGACCCAAACCCACTCCGCTAGATGAAAACCCACTCCGCTAGATGAAAACCCACTCAGCTAGACCTAAACCCACTCGGCTAGACCCAAACCCACTCGGCTAGACCCAAACCCACTCGTCTAGACCCAAACCCACACGGCTAGACCCAATCCCACTCGGCTGGACCCAAACCCACTCGGCTAGACCCAAACCCACTCGGCTACACCCAAACCCACTCGGCTAGACCCAAACCCGCTCAGCTAGACACAAGCCCACTCGGCTAGACCCAAACCCACTCGGCTGGACCCAAACCCACTCGGCTAGACCCAAACCCACTCGGCTAGACCCAAACCCACTCGGCTAGACCCAAACCCACTCGGCTAGACCCAAAACCACTCGGCTAGACCCAAACACACTCGGCTAGACCCAAACCCACTCGGCTAGACCCAAACCCACTCGGCTAGACCCAAACCCACTCGGCTGGACCCAAACCCACTCGGCTCGACCCAAACCCACTCGGCTAGACCCAAACATAGAAACATAGAAACATAGAAAATAGGTGCAGGAGTAGGCCATTCGGCCCTTCGAGCCTGCACCGCCATTCAATGTGATCATGGCTGATCTTCCAACTCAGTATCCCGTACCTGCCTTCTCTCCATACCCCCTGATCCCTTTAGCCACAAGTGCCACATCTAACGCCCTCTTAAATATAGCCAATGAACTGGCCTCAACTACCTTCTGTGGCAGAGAATTCCAGAGACTCACCACTCTCTGTGTAAAGAATGTTTTCCTCATTTCGGTCCTAAAGGAATCCCCCCTTATCCTTAGACTGTGACCCCTTGTTCTGGACTCCCCCAACATCGGGAACAATCTTCCAGCATCTAGCTTGTCCAACCCCTTAAGAATTTTGTAGGTTTCTATAAGATCCCCCCTCAATCTTCTAAATTCCATCGAGTACAAACCGAGTCTATCCAATCTTTCCTCATATGAAAGTCCTGACATCCCAGGAATCAGTCTGGTGAATCTTCTCTGTACCCCCTCTATGGCAAGGATGTCTTTCCTCAGATTTGGAGACCAAAACTGTACGCAGTACTCCAGGTGTGGCCTCACCAAAACCCTGTACAACTGCAGTAGAACCTCCCTGCTCCTATACTCAAATCCTTTCGCTATGAATGCTAACATACCATTTGCTTTCTTCACTGCCTGCTGCACCTGCATGCCTACTTTCAATGACTGGTGTACCATGACACCCAGGTCTCGTTGCATCTCCCCCTTACCTAATCTGCCACCATTCAGATAATAGTCTACCCTCATGTTTTTGCCACCAAAGTGGATAACCTCACATTTATCCACATTGTACTGCATCTGCCATGCATCTGCCCATTCACTCAGCCTATCCAAATCACCCTGCAGCCTCCAAGCATCCTCCTCACACCTAACTATACCCCCCAGCTTGGTATCATCTGCAAATTTGGAGATGTTGCATTGAATTCCCTCGTCCAAATCATTAATATATATTGTAAATAGCTGGGGTCCCAGCACTGAGCCTTGCGGCACCCCACTAGTCACTGCCTGCCATTCTGAAAAGGACCCGTTTACTCCTACCCTTTGCCTCCTGTCTGCTAGCCAGTTCTCTATCCACATCAGTACTGAACCCCCAATACCGTGTGCTTTAAGTTTAAGCAAACCCACTCGGCTAGTTCAAAACCCACTCGGCTGGACCCAAACCCACTCGGCTAGACCCAAACCCACTCGGCGAGACACAAACCCACTCGGCAAGACCCAAACCCACTCGGCTAGACCCAAACCCAATCGGCTAGACCCAAGCTCACTCGGCTAGACCCAAACCCACTCGGCTAGACCCACACCCACTCGGCTAGACCCAAACCTACTCGGGTAGACCCAAACCCACTCGGCTAGACACAAACCCACTCGGCTAGACCCAAACCCAATCCGCTAGACCCAAACCCACTCGGCTAGACCCAAACCCACTCGGCTAGACCCAAACCCACTCGGCTAGACCCAAACCCACTCGGCTAGACCCAAACCCACTCCGCTAGACGAAAACCCACTCAGCTAGACCCAAACCCACTCGGCTAGACCCAAACCCACTCGGCTAGACCCAAACCCACTCGGCTAGACCCAAACCCACTCGGCTAGACCCAATCCCACTCGGCTGGACACAAACCCACTCGGCTAGACCCAAACCCACTCGGCTGCATGCAAACCCACTCGGCTAGACCCAAACCCGCTCGGCTAGACCCAAGCCCACTCGGCTAGACCCAAACCCACTCGGCTAGACCCAAACCCACTCGGCTAGACCCAAACCCACTCGGCTAGACCCAAACCCACTCGGCTAGACCCAAACCCACTCGGCTAGACCCTAACCCACTCGGCTACACCCAAACCCACTCGGCGAGACCCAAACCCACTCGGCTAGACCCAAACACACTCGGCTGGACCCAAACCCACTCGGCTAGACCCAAACACACTCGGCTAGACCCAAACCCACTCGACTAGACACAAACCCCCTTGGCTAGACCCAAACCCACTCGGCTACACCCAAACCCACTCGGCTAGACCGAAACCCACTCGGCTAGACCCAAACCCACTCGGCTAGACCCAAACCCACTCGGCGAGACCCAAACCCACTCGGCTAGACCCAAACCCACTCGGCTAGACCCAAACCCAATCGGCTAGACCCAAGCCCACTCGGCTAGACCCAAACCCACTCGGCTAGACCCACACCCACTCGGCTAGACCCAAACCCACTCGGCTAGACCCAATCCCACTCGGCTGGACCAAACCCAATCGGCTAGACCCAAACCCACTCGGCTGCATGCAAACCCACTCCGCTAGACCCAAACCCGCTCGGCTAGACCCAAGCCCACTCGGCTAGACCCAAACCCACTCGGCTAGACCCAAACCCACTCGGCTAGACCCAAACCCACTCGGCTAGACCCAAACCCACTCGGCTAGACACAAACCCACTCGGCTAGACCCAAACCGACTCGGCTAGACCCAAACCCACTCGGCTAGACCCTAACCCACTCGGCTACACCCAAACCCACTCGGCGAGACCCAAACCCACTCGGCTAGACCCAAACCCACTCGGCTAGACCCAAACACACTCGGCTAGACCCAAACCCACTCGGCTAGACCCAAACCCACTCGGCTAGACCCAAACCCACTCGACTAGACTCAAACCCCCTCGGCTAGACCCAAACCCACTCGGCTACACCCAAACCCACTCGCCCAGACCCAAACCCACTCGGCTCAACCCAATCCCACTCGGCTAGACCCAAACCCACACGGCTACACCCAAACCCACTCGGCTACACTCAAACCCACTCGGCGAGACCCAAACCCACTCGGCTAGACCCAAACCCACTCGGCTCGACCCAAACCCACTCGGCTAGACCCAAACGCACTCGGCTACACCCAAACCCACTCTGCTAGACCCAAACCCACTCGGCTAGACCCAAACCCACTCGGTGGACCCAAACCCATTCGGCTAGACCCAAACCCACTCGGCTAGACCCAAACCCACTCGTCTAGACCCAAACCCTCTCGGCTAGACCCAATCCCACTCGGCTGGACTCAAACCCACTCGGCTAGACCCAAACCCACTCGGCTGGACCCAAACCCACTCGGCTAGACCAAACCCCACTCGGCTAGACCCAAACCCACTCGGCTAGATCCAAACCCACTCGGCTACACCCAAACCCACTCGGCTAGACCCAAACCCACTCGTCTAGACCCAAACCCACTGGGCTAGACCCAAACCCACTAGGCTAGACCCAAACCCACTCGGCTAGACCCAAACCCACTCGGCTAGACGCAAACCCACTCGGCTCGACCCAAACCCACTCGGCTAGACCCAAACCCACTCGGCTAGACCCAAACCCACTTGGCTAGACCCAAACCCACTGGTCTAGACCCAAACCCACTCGGCTAGACCCAAACCCACTCGGCTAGACCCAAACCCACTCAGCTAGACCCAAACCCAATCTGCAAGACCCAAACCCACTCGGCTAGACCCAAACCCACTCAGCTAGATCCACACCCACTCGGCTAGACCCAAACCTACTCGGGTAGACCCAAACCCACTCGGCTAGACACAAACCCACTCGGCTAGACCCAAACCCAATCCGCTAGACCCAAACCCACTCGGCTAGACCCAAACCCACTCGGCTAGACCCAAACCCACTCGGCTAGACACAAACCCACTCGGCTAGACCCAAACCGACTCGGCTAGACACAAACCCACTCGGCTAGACGCTAACCCACTCGGCTACACCCAAACCCACTCGGCGAGACCCAAACCCACTCGGCTAGACCCAAACTCACTAGGCTAGACCCAAACCCACTCGGCTAGACCCAAACCCACTCGGCTAGACCCAAACCCACTCGGCTAGACCCAAACCCACTCGGCTAGACCCAAACCCCCTCGGCTAGACCCAAACCCACTCGGCTACACCCAAACCCACTCGGCTAGACCCAAACCCACTCGGCTCGACCCAATCCCACTCGGCTAGACCCACACCCACTCGGCTAGACCCAAACCTACTCGGGTAGACCCAAACCCACTCGGCTAGACACAAACCCACTCGGCTAGACCCAAACCCAATCCGCTAGACCCAAACCCACTCGGCTAGACCCAAACCCACTCGGCTAGACCCAAACCCACTCGGCTAGACCCAAACCCACTCGGCTAGACCCAAACCCACTCCGCTAGACCCAAACCCACTCGGCTAGACCCAAACCCACTCGGCTAGACCCAAACCCACTCGGCTAGACCCAAACCCACTCGGCTAGACCCAATCCCACTCGGCTGGACACAAACCCACTCGGCTAGACCCAAACCCACTCGGCTGCATGCAAACCCACTCGGCTAGACCCAAACCCGCTCGGCTAGACCCAAGCCCACTCGGCTAGACCCAAACCCACTCGGCTAGACCCAAACCCACTCGGCTAGACCCAAACCCACTCGGCTAGACCCAAACCCACTCGGCTAGACCCAAACCCACTCGGCTAGACCCTAACCCACTCGGCTACACCCAAACCCACTCGGCGAGACCCAAACCCACTCGGCTAGACCCAAACACACTCGGCTGGACCCAAACCCACTCGGCTAGACCCAAACACACTCGGCTAGACCCAAACCCACTCGACTAGACACAAACCCCCTTGGCTAGACCCAAACCCACTCGGCTACACCCAAACCCACTCGGCTAGACCGAAACCCACTCGGCTAGACCCAAACCCACTCGGCTAGACCCAAACCCACTCGGCGAGACCCAAACCCACTCGGCTAGACCCAAACCCACTCGGCTAGACCCAAACCCAATCGGCTAGACCCAAGCCCACTCGGCTAGACCCAAACCCACTCGGCTAGACCCACACCCACTCGGCTAGACCCAAACCCACTCGGCTAGACCCAATCCCACTCGGCTGGACCAAACCCAATCGGCTAGACCCAAACCCACTCGGCTGCATGCAAACCCACTCCGCTAGACCCAAACCCGCTCGGCTAGACCCAAGCCCACTCGGCTAGACCCAAACCCACTCGGCTAGACCCAAACCCACTCGGCTAGACCCAAACCCACTCGGCTAGACCCAAACCCACTCGGCTAGACACAAACCCACTCGGCTAGACCCAAACCGACTCGGCTAGACCCAAACCCACTCGGCTAGACCCTAACCCACTCGGCTACACCCAAACCCACTCGGCGAGACCCAAACCCACTCGGCTAGACCCAAACCCACTCGGCTAGACCCAAACACACTCGGCTAGACCCAAACCCACTCGGCTAGACCCAAACCCACTCGGCTAGACCCAAACCCACTCGACTAGACTCAAACCCCCTCGGCTAGACCCAAACCCACTCGGCTACACCCAAACCCACTCGCCCAGACCCAAACCCACTCGGCTCAACCCAATCCCACTCGGCTAGACCCAAACCCACACGGCTACACCCAAACCCACTCGGCTACACTCAAACCCACTCGGCGAGACCCAAACCCACTCGGCTAGACCCAAACCCACTCGGCTCGACCCAAACCCACTCGGCTAGACCCAAACGCACTCGGCTACACCCAAACCCACTCTGCTAGACCCAAACCCACTCGGCTAGACCCAAACCCACTCGGTGGACCCAAACCCATTCGGCTAGACCCAAACCCACTCGGCTAGACCCAAACCCACTCGTCTAGACCCAAACCCTCTCGGCTAGACCCAATCCCACTCGGCTGGACTCAAACCCACTCGGCTAGACCCAAACCCACTCGGCTGGACCCAAACCCACTCGGCTAGACCAAACCCCACTCGGCTAGACCCAAACCCACTCGGCTAGATCCAAACCCACTCGGCTACACCCAAACCCACTCGGCTAGACCCAAACCCACTCGTCTAGACCCAAACCCACTGGGCTAGACCCAAACCCACTAGGCTAGACCCAAACCCACTCGGCTAGACCCAAACCCACTCGGCTAGACGCAAACCCACTCGGCTCGACCCAAACCCACTCGGCTAGACCCAAACCCACTCGGCTAGACCCAAACCCACTTGGCTAGACCCAAACCCACTGGTCTAGACCCAAACCCACTCGGCTAGACCCAAACCCACTCGGCTAGACCCAAACCCACTCAGCTAGACCCAAACCCAATCTGCAAGACCCAAACCCACTCGGCTAGACCCAAACCCACTCAGCTAGATCCACACCCACTCGGCTAGACCCAAACCTACTCGGGTAGACCCAAACCCACTCGGCTAGACACAAACCCACTCGGCTAGACCCAAACCCAATCCGCTAGACCCAAACCCACTCGGCTAGACCCAAACCCACTCGGCTAGACCCAAACCCACTCGGCTAGACACAAACCCACTCGGCTAGACCCAAACCGACTCGGCTAGACACAAACCCACTCGGCTAGACGCTAACCCACTCGGCTACACCCAAACCCACTCGGCGAGACCCAAACCCACTCGGCTAGACCCAAACTCACTAGGCTAGACCCAAACCCACTCGGCTAGACCCAAACCCACTCGGCTAGACCCAAACCCACTCGGCTAGACCCAAACCCACTCGGCTAGACCCAAACCCCCTCGGCTAGACCCAAACCCACTCGGCTACACCCAAACCCACTCGGCTAGACCCAAACCCACTCGGCTCGACCCAATCCCACTCGGCTAGACCCAAACCCACTCGGCTAGACCCAAACCCACTCGGTGGACCCAAACCCACTCGGCTAGACCCAAACCCACTCGGCTAGACCCAAACCCCCTCCACCAGACCAAAACCCACACAGCTAGACCCAAACCTACTCGGCTAAACCCAAACCCACTCGGTTTGGCCCAAACCCACTCGTCTAGACCCAAACCCTCTCGGCTAGACCCAATCCCACTCGGCTGGACCCAAACCCACTCGGCTAGACCCAAACCCACTCGGCTAGACCCAAACACACTCGGCTAGACCCAAACCCACTCAGCTAGACCCAAACCCAATCGGCAAGACCCAAACCCACTCGGCTAGACCCAAACCCACTCAGCTAGATCCACACCCACTCGGCTAGACCCAAACCTACTCGGGTAGACCCAAACCCAATCCGCTAGACCCAAACCCACTCGGCTAGACCCAAACCCACTCGGCTAGACCCAAACCCACTCGGCTAGACACAAACCCACTCGGCTAGACCCAAACCGACTCGGCTAGACACAAACCCACTCGGCTAGACGCTAACCCACTCGGCTACACCCAAACCCACTCGGCGAGACCCAAACCCACTCGGCTAGACCCAAACTCACTCGGCTAGACCCAAACCCACTCGGCTAGACCCAAACCCACTCGGCTAGACCCAAACCCACTCGGCTAGACCCAAACCCACTCGGCTAGACCCAAACCCCCTCGGCTAGACCCAAACCCACTCGGCTACACCCAAACCCACTCGGCTAGACCCAAACCCACTCGGCTCGACCCAATCCCTCTCGGCTAGACCCAAACCCACTCGGCTAGACCCAAACCCACTCGGTGGACCCAAACCCACTCGGCTAGACCCAAACCCACTCGGCTAGACCCAAACCCACTCCACCAGACCAAAACCCACACAGCTGGACCCAAACCTACTCGGCTAGACCCAAACCCACTCGGCTAGGCCCAAACCCACTCGTCTAGACCCAAACCCTCTCGGCTAGACCCAATCCCACTCGGCTGGACCCAAACCCACTTGGCTAGACCCAAACCCACTCGGGTGGACCCAAACCCACTCGGCTGGACCCAAACCCACTCGGCTAGACCCAAACCCACTCGGCTAGACCCAAACCCACTCGGCTACACCCAAACCCACTCGGCTAGACCCAAACCCACTCGGCTAGACACAAACCCACTCGGCTAGACCCAAACCCACTCGGCTAGACCCAAACCCACTCGGCTAGACCCAAACCCACTCGGCTAGACCCAAACCCACTCGGCTCAACCCAAACCCACTCGGCTAGACCCAAACCCACTCGGCCAGACCCAAACCCACTCGGCTAGACCCAAACCCACTCGGCTAGACCCAAACCCACTCGGCTAGACCCAAACCCACTCGGCTAGACGCAAACCCACTCGGCTAGACCCAAACCCAATCGGCTAGACCCAAACCCACTCGGCTCGACCCAAACCCACTCGGCTGGACCCACACCCACTCGGCTAGACCCAAGCCTACTCGGGTAGACCCAAACCCACTCGGCGAAACAGAAACCCACTCGGCTAGACCCAAACCAAATCCGCTAGACTCAAACCCACTCGGCTAGACCCAAACCCACTCGGCTAGACCCAAACCCACTCGGCTAGACACAAACCCAATCGGCTAGACCCAAACCGACTCGGCTAGACCCAAACCCACTCGGCTAGACCCTAACCCACTCGGCTACACCCAAACCCACTCGGCGAGACCCAAACCATCTCGGCTAGACCCAAACCCACTCGGCTAGACCCAAACCCACTCGGCTAGACCCAAACCCACTCGGCTAGACCCAAACCCACTCGGCTAGACCCAAACCCACTCGGCTAGACCCAAACCCCCTCGGCTAGACCCAAACCCACTCGGCTACACCCAAACCCACTCGGCTAGACCCAAACGCACTCGGCTACACCAAAACCCACTCCGCTAGACCCAAACCCACTAGGCTAGACCCAAACCCACTCGGTGGAACCAAACCCACTCGGCTAGACCCAAACCCACTCGGTTAGACCCAAACCCACTCCGCCAGACCAAAACCCACTCAGCTAGACCCAAACCTACTCGGCTAGACCCAAACCCACTCTGCTAGACCCAAACCCACTCGTCTAGACCCAAACCCTCTCGGCTAGACCCAATCCCACTCGGCTGGACCCAAACCCACTCGGCTATACCCAAACCCACTCGGCTGGACCCAAACCCACTCGGCTAGACCCAAACCCACTCGGCTAGACCCAAACCCACTCGGCTAGACCCAAACCCACTCGGCTACACCCAAACCCACTCGGATAGACCCAAACCCACTAGGCTAGACCCAAACCCACTCGGCTAGACCCAAACCCACACGGCTAGACCCAAACCCACTCGGCTCGACCCAAACCCACTCGGCTAGACCCAAACCCACTCGGCTAGACCCAAACCCACTCGGCTGGACCCAAACCGACTCGGCTGGACCCAAACCCACTCGGCTGGACCCAAACCCACTCGGCTAGACCCAAACCCAATCGGCTAGACCCAAACCCACTCGGTTAGACGCAAACCCACTTGGCTAGACCCAAACCCACTCGGCTAGACCCAAACCTACTCGGGTACACCCAAACCCACTCGGCTAGACACAAACCCACTCGGCTAGACCCAAACCCAATCCGCTAGACCCAAACCCACTCGGCTAGACCCAAACCTACTCGGGTACACCCAAACCCACTCGGCTAGACACAAACCCACTCGGCTAGACCCAAACCCAATCCGCTAGACCCAAACCCACTCGGCTAGACCCAAACCCACTCGGCTAGACCCAAACCCACTCGGCTAGACCCAAACCCACTCGGCTAGACCCAAACCCACTCCGCTAGACCAAAACCCACTCAGCTAGACCCAAACACACTCGGCTAGACCCAAACCCACTAGGCTAGACCCAAACCCACTCGGCTAGACCCAAACCCGCTCGGCTAGACCCAAGCCCCCTCGGCTAGACTCAAACCCACTCGGCTAGACCCAAACCCACTCGGCTACACCCAAACCCACTCGGCTAGACCCAAACCCACACGGCTAGACACAAACCCACTCGGCTAGACCCAAACCGACTCGGCTAGACCCAAACCCACTCGGCTAGACCCTAACCCACTCGGCTACACCCAAACCCACTCGGCGAGACCCAAACCCACTCGGCTAGACCCAAACCCACTCGGCTAGACCCAAACCCACTCGGCTAGACCCAAACCCACTCGGCTAGACCCAAACCCACTCGGCTAGACCCAAACCCACACCCCTAGACCCAAGCCCCTCGGCTAGACACAAAACCACTCGGCTAGACCCAAACCCACTCGGCTAGACCCAAACCCACTCGGCTCGACCCAATCCCACTCGGCCAGACCCAAACCCACTCGGCTAGACCCAAACCCACTCGGCTAGACCCAAACCCACTCGGCTAGACCCAAACCCACACGGCTAGACACAAACCCACTCGGCTAGACCCAAATCGACTCGGCTAGACCCAAACCCACTCGGCTAGACCCTAACCCACTCGGCTACACCCAAACCCACTCGGCGAGACCCAAACCCACTCGGCTACGCCCAAACCCACTCGGGTAGACCCAAACCCACTCGGCTCGACCCAATCCCACTCGGCTGGACCCAAACCCACTCGGCTACACCCAAACCCACTCGGCTACACTCAAACCCACTCGGCGAGACCCAAACCCACTCGGCTAGACCCAAACCCACTCGGCTAGACCCAAACCCACTCGGCTAGACCCAAACCCACTCGGCTAGACCCAAACCCACTCGGCTAGACCCAAACCCGCTCGGCTAGACCCAAGCCCCCTCGGCTAGACCCAAACCCACTCGGCTAGACCCAAACCCACGCGGCTAGGCCCAAACCCACACGGCTAGACAGAAACCCACTCGGCTAGACCCAAACCAACTCGGCTAGACCCAAACCCACTCGGCTAGACCCTAACCCACTCGGCTACACCCAAACCCACTCGGCGAGACCCAAACCCACTCGGCTAGACCCAAACCCACTCGGCTAGACCCAAACCCACTCGGCTGGACCCAAACCGACTCGGCTGGACCCAAACCCACTCGGCTGGACCCAAACCCACTCGGCTAGACCCAAACCCAATCGGCTAGACCCAAACCCACTCGGTTAGACGCAAACCCACTTGGCTAGACCCAAACCCACTCGGCTAGACCCAAACCTACTCGGGTACACCCAAACCCACTCGGCTAGACACAAACCCACTCGGCTAGACCCAAACCCAATCCGCTAGACCCAAACCCACTCGGCTAGACCCAAACCTACTCGGGTACACCCAAACCCACTCGGCTAGACACAAACCCACTCGGCTAGACCCAAACCCAATCCGCTAGACCCAAACCCACTCGGCTAGACCCAAACCCACTCGGCTAGACCCAAACCCACTCGGCTAGACCCAAACCCACTCGGCTAGACCCAAACCCACTCCGCTAGACCAAAACCCACTCAGCTAGACCCAAACACACTCGGCTAGACCCAAACCCACTAGGCTAGACCCAAACCCACTCGGCTAGACCCAAACCCGCTCGGCTAGACCCAAGCCCCCTCGGCTAGACTCAAACCCACTCGGCTAGACCCAAACCCACTCGGCTACACCCAAACCCACTCGGCTAGACCCAAACCCACACGGCTAGACACAAACCCACTCGGCTAGACCCAAACCGACTCGGCTAGACCCAAACCCACTCGGCTAGACCCTAACCCACTCGGCTACACCCAAACCCACTCGGCGAGACCCAAACCCACTCGGCTAGACCCAAACCCACTCGGCTAGACCCAAACCCACTCGGCTAGACCCAAACCCACTCGGCTAGACCCAAACCCACTCGGCTAGACCCAAACCCACACCCCTAGACCCAAGCCCCTCGGCTAGACACAAAACCACTCGGCTAGACCCAAACCCACTCGGCTAGACCCAAACCCACTCGGCTCGACCCAATCCCACTCGGCCAGACCCAAACCCACTCGGCTAGACCCAAACCCACTCGGCTAGACCCAAACCCACTCGGCTAGACCCAAACCCACACGGCTAGACACAAACCCACTCGGCTAGACCCAAATCGACTCGGCTAGACCCAAACCCACTCGGCTAGACCCTAACCCACTCGGCTACACCCAAACCCACTCGGCGAGACCCAAACCCACTCGGCTACGCCCAAACCCACTCGGGTAGACCCAAACCCACTCGGCTCGACCCAATCCCACTCGGCTGGACCCAAACCCACTCGGCTACACCCAAACCCACTCGGCTACACTCAAACCCACTCGGCGAGACCCAAACCCACTCGGCTAGACCCAAACCCACTCGGCTAGACCCAAACCCACTCGGCTAGACCCAAACCCACTCGGCTAGACCCAAACCCACTCGGCTAGACCCAAACCCGCTCGGCTAGACCCAAGCCCCCTCGGCTAGACCCAAACCCACTCGGCTAGACCCAAACCCACGCGGCTAGGCCCAAACCCACACGGCTAGACAGAAACCCACTCGGCTAGACCCAAACCAACTCGGCTAGACCCAAACCCACTCGGCTAGACCCTAACCCACTCGGCTACACCCAAACCCACTCGGCGAGACCCAAACCCACTCGGCTAGACCCAAACCCACTCGGCTAGACCCAAACCCATTCGGCTAGACCCAAACCCACTCGGCTAGACCCAAACCCACTCGGCTAGACCCAAACCCACACGGCTAGACCCAAGCCCCTCGGCTAGACACAAAACCACTCGGCTAGACCCAAACCCACTCGGCTAGACCCAAACCCACTCGGCTCGACCCAATCCCACTCGGCCAGACCCAAACCCACTCGGCTAGACCCAAACCCACTCGGCTAGACCCAAACCCACTCGGCTAGACCCAAACCCACACAGATAGACACAAACCCACTCGGCTAGACCCAAATCGACTCGGCTAGACCCAAACCCACTCGGCTAGACCCTAACCCACTCGGCTACACCCAAACCCACTCGGCGAGACCCAAACCCACTCGGCTACACCCAAACCCACTCGGCTAGACCCAAACCCACTCGGCTCGACCCAATCCCACTCGGCTGGACCCAAACCCACTCGCCTACACCCAAACCCACTCGGCTACACTCAAACCCACTCGGCGAGACCCAAACCCACTCGGCTAGACCCAAACCCACTCGGCTCGACCCAAACCCACTCGGCTAGACCCAAACGCACTCGGCTACACCCAAACCCACTCCGCTAGACCCAAACCCACTCGGCTAGACCCAAACCCACTCGGTGGACCCAAACCCACTCGGCTAGACCCAAACCCACTCGGCTAGACCCAAACCCACTCCGCCAGACCAAAACCCACTCAGCTAGACCCAAACCTACTCGGCTGGACCCAAACCCACTCGGCTAGACCCAAACCCAATCGGCTAGACCCAAACCCACTCGGCTAGACCCAAACCCACTCGGCTACACCCAAACTTACTCGGCTAGGCCCAAACCCACTCGGCTAGACCCAAACCCACTCGGATAGACCCAAACCCACTAGGCTAGACCCAAACCCACACGGCTAGACCCAAACCCACACGGCTAGACCCAAACCCACACGGCTAGACCCAAACCCACTCGGCTCGACCCAAACCCACTCGGCTAGACCCAAACCCACTCGGCTAGACCCAAACCCACTCAGCTAGACCCAAACCCACTCGGCTCGACCCAATCCCACTCGGCCAGACCCAAACCCACTCGGCTAGACCCAAACCCACTCGGCTAGACCCAAACCCACTCGGCTAGACCCAAACCCACACGGCTAGACACAAACCCACTCGGCTAGACCCAAATCGACTCGGCTAGACCCAAACCCACTCGGCTAGACCCTAACCCACTCGGCTACACCCAAACCCACTCGGCGAGACCCAAACCCACTCGGCTACGCCCAAACCCACTCGGGTAGACCCAAACCCACTCGGCTCGACCCAATCCCACTCGGCTGGACCCAAACCCACTCGGCTACACCCAAACCCACTCGGCTACACTAAAACCCACTCGGCGAGACCCAAACCCACTCGGCTAGACCCAAACCCACTCGGCTAGACCCAAACCCACTCGGCTAGACCCAAACCCACTCGGCTAGACCCAAACCCACTCGGCTAGACCCAAACCCGCTCGGCTAGACCCAAGCCCCCTCGGCTAGACCCAAACCCACTCGGCTAGACCCAAACCCACGCGGCTAGACCCAAACCCACACGGCTAGACAGAAACCCACTCGGCTAGACACAAACCAACTCGGCTAGACCCAAACCCACTCGGCTAGACCCTAACCCACTCGGCTACACCCAAACCCACTCGGCGAGACCCAAACCCACTCGGCTAGACCCAAACCCACTCGGCTAGACCCAAACCCATTCGGCTAGACCCAAACCCACTCGCCTACACCCAAACCCACTCGGCTACACTCAAACCCACTCGGCGAGACCCAAACCCACTCGGCTAGACCCAAACCCACTCGGCTCGACCCAAACCCACTCGGCTAGACCCAAACGCACTCGGCTACACCCAAACCCACTCCGCTAGACCCAAACCCACTCGGCTAGACCCAAACCCACTCGGTGGACCCAAACCCACTCGGCTAGACCCAAACCCACTCGGCTAGACCCAAACCCACTCCGCCAGACCAAAACCCACTCAGCTAGACCCAAACCTACTCGGCTGGACCCAAACCCACTCGGCAAGACCCAAACCCAATCGGCTAGACCCAAACCCACTCGGCTAGACCCAAACCCACTCGGCTACACCCAAACTTACTCGGCTAGGCCCAAACCCACTCGGCTAGACCCAAACCCACTCGGATAGACCCAAACCCACTAGGCTAGACCCAAACCCACACGGCTAGACCCAAACCCACACGGCTAGACCCAAACCCACTCGGCTCGACCCAAACCCACTCGGCTAGACCCAAACCCACTCGGCTAGACCCAAACCCACTCGGCTAGACCCAAACCCACTCGGCTAGACCCAAACCCACTCGGCTAGACCCAAACCCACTCGGCTAGACCCAAACCCACTCGGCTAGACCCAAACCCACTCGGCTAGACCCAAACCCACTCGGCTAGACCCAAACCCACTCGGCAAGACCCAAACCTACTCGGGTACACCCAAACCCACTCGGCTAGACACAAACCCACTCGGCTAGACCCAAACCCAATCCGCTAGACCCAAACCCACTCGGCTAGACCCAAACCCACTCGGCTAGACTCAAACCCACTCGGCTAGACCCAAACCCACTCGGCTAGACCCAAACCCACTCCGCTAGACCAAAACCCACTCAGCTAGACCCAAACACACTCGGCTAGACCCAAACCCACTCGGCTAGACCCAAACCCACTCGGCTAGACCCAAACCCGCTCGGCTAGACCCAAGCCCCCTCGGCTAGACTCAAACCCACTCGGCTAGACCCAAACCCACTCGGCTACACCCAAACCCACTCGGCTAGACCCAAACCCACACGGCTAGACACAAACCCACTCGGCTAGACCCAAACCGACTCGGCTAGACCCAAACCCACTCGGCTAGACCCTAACCCACTCAGCTACACCCAAACCCACTGGGCGAGACCCAAACCCACTCGGCTAGACCCAAACCCACTCGGCTCGACCCAATCCCACTCGGCTGGACCCAAACCCACTTGCCTACACCCAAACCCACTCGGCTACACTCAAACCCAGTCGGCGAGACCCAAACCCACTCGGCTAGACCCAAACCCACTCGGCTCGACCCAAACCCACTCGGCTAGACCCAAACGCACTCGGCTACACCCAAACCCACTCCGCTAGACCCAAACCCACTCGGCTAGACCCAAACCCACTCGGTGGACCCAAACCCACTCGGCTAGACCCAAACCCACTCGGCTAGACCCAAACCCACTCTGCCAGACCAAAACCCACTCAGCTAGACCCAAACCTACTCGGCTGGACCCAAACCCACTCGGCTAGACCCAAACCCACTCGGCTAGACCCAAACCCACTCGGCTGGACCCAAACCCGCTCGGCTAGACCCAAGCCCCCTCGGCTAGACTCAAACCCACTCGGCTAGACCCAAACCCACTCGGCTACACCCAAACCCACTCGGCTAGACCCAAACCCACACGGCTAGATACAAACCCACTCGGCTAGACCCAAACCGACTCGGCTAGACCCAAACCCACTCGGCTAGACCCTGACCCACTCGGCTACACCCAAACCCACTCGGCGAGACCCAAACCCACTCGGCTAGACCCAAACACACTCGGCTAGACCCAAACCCACTCGGCTAGACTCAAACCCTCTCGGCTAGACCCAATCCCATTCGGCTGGACCCAAACCCACTCGGCTAGACCCAAACCCACTCGGCTGGACCCAAACCCACTCGGCTAGACACAAACCCACTCGGCTAGACCCAAACCCACTCGGCTGGACCCAAACCCACTCGGCTGCACCCAAACCCACTCGGCTAGACCCAAACCCACTCGGCTAGACCCAAACCCACTCGGATAGACCCAAACCCACTCGGCTAGACCCAAACCCACTCGGCTAGACCCAAACCCACTCGGCTAGACCCAAACCCACTCTGCTAGACCCAAACCCACACGGCTAGAGCCAAGCCCCTCGGCTAGACACAAAACCACTCGGCTAGACCCAAACCCACTCGGCTAGACCCAAACCCACTCGGCTCGACCCAATCCCACTCGGACACACCCAAACCCACTCGGCTAGACCCAAACCCACTCGGCTGGACCCAAACCCACTCGGCTAGACCCAAACCCACACAGATAGACACAAACCCACTCGGCTAGACCCAAATCGACTCGGCTAGACCCAAACCCACTCGGCTAGACCCTAACCCACTCGGCTACACCCAAACCCACTCGGCTAGACCCAAACCCACTCGGCTACACCCAAACCCACTCGGTGGACCCAAACCCACTCGGCTAGACCCAAACCCACTCGGCTAGACCCAAACCCACTCTGCCAGACCAAAACCCACTCAGCTAGACCCAAACCTACTCGGCTGGACCCAAACCCACTCGGCTAGACCCAAACCCACTCGGCTAGACCCAAACCCACTCGGCTAGACCCAAACCCACTCGGCTACACCCAAACCCACTCGGCTAGACCCAAACCCACTCGGCTAGACCCAAACCCACTCGGATAGACCCAAACCCACTAGGCTAGACCCAAACCCACACGGCTAGACCCAAACCCACACGGCTAGACCCAAACCCACTCGGCTCGACCCAAACCAACTCGGCTAGACCCAAACCCACTCGGCTAGACCCAAACCCACTCGGCTAGACCCAAACCCACTCGGCTAGACCCAAACCCACTCGGCTAGACCCAAACCCACTCGGCTAGACCCAAACCCACTCGGCTAGACCCAAACCCACTCGGCTAGACCCAAACCCACTCGGCTAGACCCAAACCCACTCGGCTAGACCCAAACCTACTCGGGTACACCCAAACCCACTCGGCTAAACACAAACCCACTCGGCTAGACCCAAACCCAATCCGCTAGACCCAAACCCACTCGGCTAGACCCAAACCCACTCGGCTAGACCCAAACCCACTCGGCTAGACCCAAACCCACTCGGCTAGACCCAAACCCACTCCGCTAGACCAAAACCCACTCAGCTAGACCCAAACACACTCTGCTAGACCCAAACCCACTCGGCTAGACCCAAACCCACTCGGCTGGACCCAAACCCGCTCGGCTAGACCCAAGCCACCTCGGCTAGACTCAAACCCACTCGGCTAGACCCAAACCCACTCGGCTACACCCAAACCCACTCGGCTAGACCCAAACCCACACGGCTAGATACAAACCCACTCGGCTAGACCCAAACCGACTCGGCTAGACCCAAACCCACTCGGCTAGACCCTAACCCACTCGGCTACACCCAAACCCACTCGGCGAGACCCAAACCCACTCGGCTAGACCCAAACACACTCGGCTAGACCCAAACCCACTCGGCTAGACCCAAACCCTCTCGGCTAGACCCAATCCCATTCGGCTGGACCCAAACCCACTCGGCTAGACCCAAACCCACTCGGCTGGACCCAAACCCACTCGGCTAGACACAAACCCACTCGGCCAGACCCAAACCCACTCGGCTAGACCCAAACCCACTCGGCTACACCCAAACCCACTCGGCTAGACCCAGACCCACTCGGCTAGACCCAAACCCACTCGGATAGACCCAAACCCACTCGGCTAGACCCAAACCCACGCGGCTAGACCCAAACCCACTCGGCTAGACCCAAACCCACTTGGTTAGACCCAAACCCACACGGCTAGAGCCAAGCCCCTCGGCTAGACACAAAACCACTCGGCTAGACCCAAACCCACTCGGCTAGACCCAAACCCACTCGGCTCGACCCAATCCCACTCGGACAGACCCAAACCCACTCGGCTAGACCCAAACCCACTCGGCTAGACCCAAACCCACTCGGCTAGACCTAAACCCACACAGATAGACACAAACCCACTCGGCTAGACCCAAATCGACTCGGCTAGACCCAAACCCACTCGGCTAGACCCTAACCCACTCGGCTACACCCAAACCCACTCGGAGAGACCCAAACCCAGTCGGCTACACCCAAACCCACTCGGCTAGACCCAAACCCACTCGGCTCGACCCAATCCCACTCGGCTGGACCCAAACCCACTCGGCTACACCCAAACCCACTCGGCTACACTCAAACCCACTCGGCGAGACCCAAACCCACTCGGCTAGACCCAAACCCACTCGGCTCGACCCAAACCCACTCGGCTAGACCCAAACGCACTCGGCTACACCCAAACCCACTCCGCTATACCCAAACCCACTCGGCTAGACCCAAACCCACTCGGTGGACCCAAACCCACTCGGCTGGACCCAAACCCACTCGGCTAGACCCAAACCCACTCCGCCAGACCAAAACCCACTCAGCTAGACCCAAACCTACTCGGCTGGACCCAAACCCACTCGGCTAGACCCAAACCCACTCGGCTAGACCCAAACCCACTCGGCTAGACCCAAACCCACTCGGCTACACCCAAACCCACTCGGCTAGACCCAAACCCACTCGGCTAGACACAAACCCACTCGGATAGACCCAAACCCACTAGGCTAGACCCAAACCCACACGGCTAGACCCAAACCCACACGGCTAGACCCAAACCCACTCGGCTCGACCCAAACCCACTCGGCTAGACCCAAACCCACTCGGCTAGACCCAAACCCACTCGGCTAGACCCTAACCCACTCGGCTACACCCAAACCCACTCGGCGAGACCCAAACCCACTCGGCTAGACCCAAACCCACTCGGCTGGACCCAAACCCACTCGGCTAGACCCAAACCCACTCGGCTAGACCCAAACCCACTCGGCTAGACCCAAACCCACACGGCTAGACCCAAGCCCCTCGGCTAGACACAAAACCACTCGGCTAGACCCAAACCCACTCGGCTAGACCCAAACCCACTCGGCTCGACCCAATCCCACTCGGCCAGACCCAAACCCACTCGGCTAGACCCAAACCCACTCGGCTAGACCCAAACCCACTCGGCTGGACCCAAACCCACACAGATAGACACAAACCCACTCGGCTAGACCCAAATCGACGCGGCTAGACCCAAACCCACTCGGATAGACCCTAACCCACTCGGCTACACCCAAACCCACTCGGCGAGACCCAAACCCACTCGGCTACACCCAAACCCACTCGGCTAGACCCAAACCCACTCGGCTCGACCCAATCCCACTCGGCTCGACCCAAACCCACTCGGCTACACCCAAACCCACTCGGCTACACTCAAACCCACTCGGCGAGACCCAAACCCACTCGGCTACACCCAAACCCACTCGGCTCGACCCAAACCCACTCGGCTAGACCCAAACGCACTCGGCTACACCCAAACCCACTCCGCTAGACCCAAACCCACTCGGCTAGACCCAAACCCACTCGGTGGACCCAAACCCACTCGGCTAGACCCAAACCCACTCGGCTAGACCCAAACCCACTCCGCCAGACCAAAACCCACTCAGCTAGACCCAAACCTACTCGGCTGGACCCAAACCCACTCGGCTAGACCCAAACCCACTCGGCTAGACCCAAACCCACTCGGCTAGACCCAAACCCACTCGGCTACACCCAAACCCGCTCGGCTAGACCCAAACCCACTCGGCTAGACCCAAACCCACTCGGATAGACCCAAACCCACTAGGCTAGACCCAAACCCACACGGCTAGACGCAAACCCACACGGCTAGACCCAAACCCACTCGGCTCGACCCAAACCCACTCGGCTAGACCCAAACCCACTCGGCTAGACCCAAACCCACTCGGCTATACCCAAACCCACTCGGCTAGACCCAAACCCACTCGGCTAGACCCAAACCCAATCCGCTAGACCCAAACCCACTCGGCTAGACCCAAACCCACTCGGCTAGACCCAAACCCACTCGGCTAGACCCAAACCCACTCGGCTAGACCCAAACCCACTCCGCTAGACCAAAACCCACTCAGCTAGACCCAAACACACTCGGCTAGGCCCAAACCCACTCGGCTAGACCCAAACCCACTCGGCTAGACCCAAACCCGCTCGGCTAGACTCAAGCCCCCTCGGCTAGACTCAAACCCACTCGGCTAGACCCAAACCCACTCGGCTACACCCAAACCCACTCGGCTAGACCCAAACCCACTGGGCAAGACCCAAACCCACTCGGCTAGACCCAAACACACTCGGCTTGACCCAAACCCACTCAGCTAGACCCAAACCCAATCGGCAAGACCCAAACCCACTCGGCTAGACCCAAACCCACTCAGCTAGATCCACATCCACTCGGCTAGACCCAAACCTACTCGGGTAGACCCAAACCCAATCCGCTAGACCCAAACCCACTCGGCTAGACCCAAACCCACTCGGCTAGACCCAAACCCACTCGGCTAGACACAAACCCACTCGGCTAGACCCAAACCCACTCGGCTAGACACAAACCCACTCGGCTAGACGCTAACCCACTCGGCTACACCCAAACCCACTCGGCGAGACCCAAACCCACTCGGCTAGACCCAAACTCACTCGGCTAGACCCAAACCCACTCGGCTAGACCCAAACCCACTCGGCTAGACCCAAACCCACTCGGCTAGACCCAAACCCACTCGGCTAGACCCAAACCCCCTCGGCTAGACCCAAACCCACTCGGCTACACCCAAACCCACTCGGCTAGACCCAAACCCACTCGGCTCGACCCAATCCCTCTCGGCTAGACCCAAACCCACTCGGCTAGACCCAAACCCACTCGGTGGACCCAAACCCACTCGGCTAGACCCAAACCCACTCGGCTAGACCCAAACCCACTCCACCAGACCAAAACCCACACAGCTGGACCCAAACCTACTCGGCTGGACCCAAACCCACACGGCTATGCCCAAACCCACTCGTCTAGACCCAAACCCTCTCGGCTAGACCCAATCCCACTCGGCTGGACCCAAACCCACTTGGCTAGACCCAAACCCACTCGGCTGGACCCAAACCCACTCGGTTGGACCCAAACCCACTCGGCTAGACCCAAACCCACTCGGCTAGACCCAAACCCACTCGGCTACACCCAAACCCACTCGGCTACACCCAAACCCACACGGCTAGACCCAAACCCACTCGGATAGACCCAAACCCACTCGGCTAGACCCAAACCCACTCGGCTAGACCCAAACCCACTAGGCTAGACCCAAACCCACTCGGCTAGACCCAAACCCACTCGGCTAGACCCAAACCCACTCGGCTCAACCCAAACCCACTCGGCTAGACCCAAACCCACTCGGCCAGACCCAAACCCACTCGGCTAGACCCAAACCCACTCGGCTAGACCCAAACCCACTCGGCTAGACCCAAACCCACTCGGCTAGACGCAAACCCACTCGGCTAGACCCAAACCCAATCGGCTAGACCCAAACCCACTCGGCTCGACCCAAACCCACTCGGCTGGACCCACACCCACTCGGCTAGACCCAAGCCTACTCGGGTAGACCCAAACCCACTCGGCGAAACACAAACCCACTCGGCTAGACCCAAACCAAATCCGCTAGACCCAAACCCACTCGGCTAGACCCAAACCCACTCGGCTAGACCCAAACCCACTCGGCTAGACACAAACCCACTCGGCTAGACCCAAACCGACTCGGCTAGACCCAAACCCACTCGGCTAGACCCTAACCCACTCGGCTACACCCAAACCCACTCGGCGAGACCCAAACCATCTCGGCTAGACCCAAACCCACTCGGCTAGACCCAAACCCACTCGGCTAGACCCAAACCCACTCGGCTAGACCCAAACCCACTCGGCTAGACCCAAACCCACTCGGCTAGACCCAAACCCCCTCGGCTAGACCCAAACCCACTCGGCTACACCCAAACCCACTCGGCTAGACCCAAACCCACTCGGCTCGACCCAATCCCACTCGGCTGGACCCAAACCCACTCGGCTACACCCAAACCCACTCGGCTACACTCAAACCCACTCGGCGAGACCCAAACCCACTCGGATAGACCCAAACCCACTCGGCTCGACCCAAACCCACTCGGCTAGATCCAAACGCACTCGGCTACACCCAAACCCACTCCGCTAGACCCAAACCCACTAGGCTAGACCCAAACCCACTCGGTGGAACCAAACCCACTCGGCTAGACCCGAACCCACTCGGTTAGACCCAAACCCACTCCGCCAGACCAAAACCCACTCAGCTAGACCCAAACCTACTCGGCTAGACCCAAACCCACTCTGCTAGACCCAAACCCACTCGTCTAGACCCAAACCCTCTCGGCTAGACCCAATCCCACTCGGCTGGACCCAAACCCACTCGGCTAGACCCAAACCCACTCGGCTGGACCCAAACCCACTCGGCTAGACCCAAACCCACTCGGCTAGACCCAAACCCACTCGGCTAGACCCAAACCCACTCGGCTACACCCAAACCCACACGGCTAGACCCAAACCCACTCGGATAGACCCAAACCCACTAGGCTAGACCCAAACCCACTCGGCTAGACCCAAACCCACATGGCTAGACCCAAACCCACTCGGCTCGACCCAAACCCACTCGGCTAGACCCAAACCCACTCGGCTAGACCCAAACCCACTCGGCTAGACCCAAACCCACTCGGCTAGACACAAACCCACTCGGCTAGACCCAAACCCACTCGGCTAGACCCAAACCCAATCGGCTAGACCCAAACCCACTCGGCTAGACCCAAACCCACTTGGCTAGACCCAAACCCACTCGGCTAGACCCAAACCTACTCGGGTACACCCAAACCCACTCGGCTAGACACAAACCCACTCGGCTAGACCCAAACCCAATCCGCTAGACCCAAACCCACTCGGCTAGACCCAAACCCACTCGGCTAGACCCAAACCCACTCGGCTAGACCCAAACCCACTCGGCTAGACCCAAACCCACTCCGCTAGACCAAAACCCACTCAGCTAGACCGAAACACACTCGGCTAGACCCAAACCCACTCGGCTAGACCCAAACCCACTCGGCTAGACCCAAACCCACTCGGCTAGACCCAAACCCGCTCGGCTAGACCCAAGCCCCCTCGGCTAGACTCAAACCCACTCGGCTAGACCCAAACCCACTCGGCTACACCCAAACCCACTCGGCTAGACCCAAACCCACACGGCTAGACACAAACCCACTCGGCTAGACCCAAACCGACTCGGCTAGACCCAAACCCACTCGGCTAGACCCTAACCCACTCGGCTACACCCAAACCCACTCGGCGAGACCCAAACCCACTCGGCTAGACCCAAACCCACTCGGCTAGACCCAAACCCACTCGGCTAGACCCAAACCCACTCGGCTAGACCCAAACCCACTCGGCTAGACCCAAACCCACACCCCTAGACCCAAGCCCCTCGGCTAGACACAAAACCACTCGGCTAGACCCAAACCCACTCGGCTAGACCCAAACCCACTCCGCCAGACCAAAACCCACTCAGCTAGACCCAAACCTACTCGGCTGGACCCAAACCCACTCGGCTAGACCCAAACCCACTCGGCTAGACCCAAACCCACTCGGCTAGACCCAAACCCGCTCGGCTAGACTCAAGCCCCCTCGGCTAGACTCAAACCCACTCGGCTAGACCCAAACCCACTCGGCTACACCCAAACCCACTCGGCTAGACCCAAACCCACTGGGCAAGACCCAAACCCACTCGGCTAGACCCAAACACACTCGGCTAGACCCAAACCCACTCAGCTAGACCCAAACCCAATCGGCAAGACCCAAACCCACTCGGCTAGACCCAAACCCACTCAGCTAGATCCACATCCACTCGGCTAGACCCAAACCTACTCGGGTAGACCCAAACCCAATCCGCTAGACCCAAACCCACTCGGCTAGACCCAAACCCACTCGGCTAGACCCAAACCCACTCGGCTAGACACAAACCCACTCGGCTAGACCCAAACCCACTCGGCTAGACACAAACCCACTCGGCTAGACGCTAACCCACTCGGCTACACCCAAACCCACTCGGCGAGACCCAAACCCACTCGGCTAGACCCAAACTCACTCGGCTAGACCCAAACCCACTCGGCTAGACCCAAACCCACTCGGCTAGACCCAAACCCACTCGGCTAGACCCAAACCCACTCGGCTAGACCCAAACCCCCTCGGCTAGACCCAAACCCACTCGGCTACACCCAAACCCACTCGGCTAGACCCAAACCCACTCGGCTCGACCCAATCCCTCTCGGCTAGACCCAAACCCACTCGGCTAGACCCAAACCCACTCGGTGGACCCAAACCCACTCGGCTAGACCCAAACCCACTCGGCTAGACCCAAACCCACTCCACCAGACCAAAACCCACACAGCTGGACCCAAACCTACTCGGCTGGACCCAAACCCACTCGGCTATGCCCAAACCCACTCGTCTAGACCCAAACCCTCTCGGCTAGACCCAATCCCACTCGGCTGGACCCAAACCCACTTGGCTAGACCCAAACCCACTCGGCTGGACCCAAACCCACTCGGTTGGACCCAAACCCACTCGGCTAGACCCAAACCCACTCGGCTAGACCCAAACCCACTCGGCTACACCCAAACCCACTCGGCTACACCCAAACCCACACGGCTAGACCCAAACCCACTCGGATAGACCCAAACCCACTCGGCTAGACCCAAACCCACTCGGCTAGACCCAAACCCACTAGGCTAGACCCAAACCCACTCGGCTAGACCCAAACCCACTCGGCTAGACCCAAACCCACTCGGCTCAACCCAAACCCACTCGGCTAGACCCAAACCCACTCGGCCAGACCCAAACCCACTCGGCTAGACCCAAACCCACTCGGCTAGACCCAAACCCACTCGGCTAGACCCAAACCCACTCGGCTAGACGCAAACCCACTCGGCTAGACCCAAACCCAATCGGCTAGACCCAAACCCACTCGGCTCGACCCAAACCCACTCGGCTGGACCCACACCCACTCGGCTAGACCCAAGCCTACTCGGGTAGACCCAAACCCACTCGGCGAAACACAAACCCACTCGGCTAGACCCAAACCAAATCCGCTAGACCCAAACCCACTCGGCTAGACCCAAACCCACTCGGCTAGACCCAAACCCACTCGGCTAGACACAAACCCACTCGGCTAGACCCAAACCGACTCGGCTAGACCCAAACCCACTCGGCTAGACCCTAACCCACTCGGCTACACCCAAACCCACTCGGCGAGACCCAAACCATCTCGGCTAGACCCAAACCCACTCGGCTAGACCCAAACCCACTCGGCTAGACCCAAACCCACTCGGCTAGACCCAAACCCACTCGGCTAGACCCAAACCCACTCGGCTAGACCCAAACCCCCTCGGCTAGACCCAAACCCACTCGGCTACACCCAAACCCACTCGGCTAGACCCAAACCCACTCGGCTCGACCCAATCCCACTCGGCTGGACCCAAACCCACTCGGCTACACCCAAACCCACTCGGCTACACTCAAACCCACTCGGCGAGACCCAAACCCACTCGGATAGACCCAAACCCACTCGGCTCGACCCAAACCCACTCGGCTAGATCCAAACGCACTCGGCTACACCCAAACCCACTCCGCTAGACCCAAACCCACTAGGCTAGACCCAAACCCACTCGGTGGAACCAAACCCACTCGGCTAGACCCGAACCCACTCGGTTAGACCCAAACCCACTCCGCCAGACCAAAACCCACTCAGCTAGACCCAAACCTACTCGGCTAGACCCAAACCCACTCTGCTAGACCCAAACCCACTCGTCTAGACCCAAACCCTCTCGGCTAGACCCAATCCCACTCGGCTGGACCCAAACCCACTCGGCTAGACCCAAACCCACTCGGCTGGACCCAAACCCACTCGGCTAGACCCAAACCCACTCGGCTAGACCCAAACCCACTCGGCTAGACCCAAACCCACTCGGCTACACCCAAACCCACACGGCTAGACCCAAACCCACTCGGATAGACCCAAACCCACTAGGCTAGACCCAAACCCACTCGGCTAGACCCAAACCCACATGGCTAGACCCAAACCCACTCGGCTCGACCCAAACCCACTCGGCTAGACCCAAACCCACTCGGCTAGACCCAAACCCACTCGGCTAGACCCAAACCCACTCGGCTAGACACAAACCCACTCGGCTAGACCCAAACCCACTCGGCTAGACCCAAACCCAATCGGCTAGACCCAAACCCACTGGGCTAGACCCAAACCCACTTGGCTAGACCCAAACCCACTCGGCTAGACCCAAACCTACTCGGGTACACCCAAACCCACTCGGCTAGACACAAACCCACTCGGCTAGACCCAAACCCAATCCGCTAGACCCAAACCCACTCGGCTAGACCCAAACCCACTCGGCTAGACCCAAACCCACTCGGCTAGACCCAAACCCACTCGGCTAGACCCAAACCCACTCCGCTAGACCAAAACCCACTCAGCTAGACCGAAACACACTCGGCTAGACCCAAACCCACTCGGCTAGACCCAAACCCACTCGGCTAGACCCAAACCCACTCGGCTAGACCCAAACCCACTCGGCTAGACCCAAACCCACACCCCTAGACCCAAGCCCCTCGGCTAGACACAAAACCACTCGGCTAGACCCAAACCCACTCGGCTAGACCCAAACCGACTCGGCTAGACCCAAACCCACTCGGCTAGACCCTAACCCACTCGGCTACACCCAAACCCACTCGGCGAGACCCAAACCCACTCGGCTAGACCCAAACCCACTCGGCTAGACCCAAACCCACTCGGCTAGACCCAAACCCACTCGGCTAGACCCAAACCCACTCGGCTAGACCCAAACCCACACCCCTAGACCCAAGCCCCTCGGCTAGACACAAAACCACTCGGCTAGACCCAAACCCACTCGGCTAGACCCAAACCCACTCAGCTCGACCCAATCCCACTCGGCCAGACCCAAACCCACTCGGCTAGACCCAAACCCACTCGGCTAGACCCAAACCCACTCGGCTAGACCCAAACCCACACGGCTAGACACAAACCCACTCGGCTAGACCCAAATCGACTCGGCTAGACCCAAACCCACTCGGCTAGACCCTAACCCACTCGGCTACACCCAAACCCACTCGGCGAGACCCAAACCCACTCGGCTACGCCCAAACCCACTCGGGTAGACCCAAACCCACTCGGCTCGACCCAATCCCACTCGGCTGGACCCAAACCCACTCGGCTACACCCAAACCCACTCGGCTACACTCAAACCCACTCGGCGAGACCCAAACCCACTCGGCTAGACCCAAACCCACTCGGCTAGACCCAAAGCCACTCGGGTAGACCCAAACCCACTCGGCTAGACCCAAACCCACTCGGCTAGACCCAAACCGGCTCGGCTAGACCCAAGCCCCCTCGGCTAGACCGAAACCCACTCGGCTAGACCCAAACCCACGCGGCTAGACCCAAACCCACACGGCTAGACAGAAACCCACTCGGCTAGACCCAAACCAACTCGGCTAGACCCAAACCCACTCGGCTAGACCCTAACCCACTCGGCTACACCCAAACCCACTCGGCGAGACCCAAACCCACTCGGCTAGACCCAAACCCACTTGGCTAGACCCAAACCCATTCGGCTAGACCCAAACCCACTCGGCTAGACCCAAACCCACTCGGCTAGACCCAAACCCACACGGCTAGACCCAAGCCCCTCGGCTAGACACAAAACCACTCGGCTAGACCCAAACCCACTCGGCTAGACCCAAACCCACTCGGCTAGACCCAAACCCACTCGGCTCGACCCAATCCCACTCGGCCAGACCCAAACCCACTCGGCTAGACCCAAACCCACTCGGCTAGACCCAAACCCACTCGGCTAGACCCAAACCCACACAGATAGACACAAACCCACTCGGCTAGACCCAAATCGACTCGGCTAGACCCAAACCCACTCGGCTAGACCCTAACCCACTCGGCTACACCCAAACCCACTCGGCGAGACCCAAACCCACTCGGCTACACCCAAACCCACTCGGCTAGACCCAAACCCACTCGGCTCGACCCAATCCCACTCGGCTGGACCCAAACCCACTCGCCTACACCCAAACCCACTCGGCTACACTCAAACCCACTCGGCGAGACCCAAACCCACTCGGCTAGACCCAAACCCACTCGGCTCGACCCAAACCCACTCGGCTAGACCCAAACGCACTCGGCTACACCCAAACCCACTCCGCTAGACCCAAACCCACTCGGCTAGACCCAAACCCACTCGGTGGACCCAAACCCACTCGGCTAGACCCAAACCCACTCGGCTAGACCCAAACCCACTCCGCCAGACCAAAACCCACTAAGCTAGACCCAAACCTATTCGGCTGGACCCAAACCCACTCGGCTAGACCCAAACCCAATCGGCTAGACCCAAACCCACTCGGCTAGACCCAAACCCACTCGGCTACACCCAAACTTACTCGGCTAGGCCCAAACCCACTCGGCTAGACCCAAACCCACTCGGATAGACCCAAACCCACTCGGCTATACCCAAACCCACTCGGCTAGACCCAAACCCACTCGGCTAGACCCAAACCCACTCGGCTAGACCCAAACCCACTCGGCTAGACCCAAACCCACTCGGCTAGACCCAAACCCACTCGGCTAGACCCAAACCCACTCGGCTAGACCCAAACCCACTCGGCTAGACCCAAACCCACTCGGCTAGACCCAAACCCACACGGCTACACCCAAACCCACACGGCTAGACCCAAACCCACTCGGCTAGACCCAAACCCACTCGGCTAGACCCAAACCTACTCGGGTACACCCAAACCCAATCGGCTAGACACAAACCCACTCGGCTAGACCCAAACCCAATCCGCTAGACCCAAACCCACTCGGCTAGACCCAAACCCACTCGGCTAGACCCAAACCCACTCGGCTAGACCCAAACCCACTCGGCTAGACCCAAACCCACTCCGCTAGACCAAAACCCACTCAGCTAGACCCAAACACACTCGGCTAGACCCAAACCCACTCGGCTAGACCCAAACCCACTCGGCTACACCCAAACCCACTCGGCTAGACCCAAACCCCCTCGGCTAGACCCAAACCCACTCGGCTACACCCAAACCCACTCCGCTAGACCCAAACCCACTCGGCTAGACCCAAACCCACTCGGTGGACCCAAACCCACTCGGCTAGACCCAAACCCACTCGGCTAGACCCAAACCCACTCCGCCAGACCAAAACCCACTCAGCTACACCCAAACTTACTCGGCTAGGCCCAAACCCACTCGGCTAGACCCAAACCCACTCGGATAGACCCAAACCCACTAGGCTAGACCCAAACCCACACGGCTAGACCCAAACCCACACGGCTAGACCCAAACCCACTCGGCTCGACCCAAACCCACTCGGCTAGACCCAAACCCACTCGGCTAGACCCAAACCCACTCGGCTAGACCCAAACCCACTCGGCTAGACCCAAAGCCACTCGGCTAGACCCAAACCCACTCGGCTAGACCCAAACCCACTCGGCTAGACCCAAACCCACACGGCTAGACCCAAACCCACTTGGCTAGACCCAAACCCACTCGGCTAGACCCAAACCTACTCGGGTACACCCAAACCCACTCGGCTAGACACAAACCCACTCGGCTAGACCCAAACCCAATCCGCTAGACCCAAACCCACTCGGCTAGACCCAAACCCACTCGGCTAGACCCAAACCCACTCGGCTAGACCCAAACCCACTCGGCTAGACCCAAACCCACTCCGCTAGACCAAAACCCACTCAGCTAGACCGAAACACACTCGGCTAGACCCAAACCCACTCGGCTAGACCCAAACCCACTCGGCTAGACCCAAACCCACTCGGCTAGACCCAAACCCACTCGGCTAGACCCAAACCCACACCCCTAGACCCAAGCCCCTCGGCTAGACACAAAACCACTCGGCTAGACCCAAACCCACTCGGCTAGACCCAAACCGACTCGGCTAGACCCAAACCCACTCGGCTAGACCCTAACCCACTCGGCTACACCCAAACCCACTCGGCGAGACCCAAACCCACTCGGCTAGACCCAAACCCACTCGGCTAGACCCAAACCCACTCGGCTAGACCCAAACCCACTCGGCTAGACCCAAACCCACTCGGCTAGACCCAAACCCACACCCCTAGACCCAAGCCCCTCGGCTAGACACAAAACCACTCGGCTAGACCCAAACCCACTCGGCTAGACCCAAACCCACTCAGCTCGACCCAATCCCACTCGGCCAGACCCAAACCCACTCGGCTAGACCCAAACCCACTCGGCTAGACCCAAACCCACTCGGCTAGACCCAAACCCACACGGCTAGACACAAACCCACTCGGCTAGACCCAAATCGACTCGGCTAGACCCAAACCCACTCGGCTAGACCCTAACCCACTCGGCTACACCCAAACCCACTCGGCGAGACCCAAACCCACTCGGCTACGCCCAAACCCACTCGGGTAGACCCAAACCCACTCGGCTCGACCCAATCCCACTCGGCTGGACCCAAACCCACTCGGCTACACCCAAACCCACTCGGCTACACTCAAACCCACTCGGCGAGACCCAAACCCACTCGGCTAGACCCAAACCCACTCGGCTAGACCCAAAGCCACTCGGGTAGACCCAAACCCACTCGGCTAGACCCAAACCCACTCGGCTAGACCCAAACCGGCTCGGCTAGACCCAAGCCCCCTCGGCTAGACCGAAACCCACTCGGCTAGACCCAAACCCACGCGGCTAGACCCAAACCCACACGGCTAGACAGAAACCCACTCGGCTAGACCCAAACCAACTCGGCTAGACCCAAACCCACTCGGCTAGACCCTAACCCACTCGGCTACACCCAAACCCACTCGGCGAGACCCAAACCCACTCGGCTAGACCCAAACCCACTTGGCTAGACCCAAACCCATTCGGCTAGACCCAAACCCACTCGGCTAGACCCAAACCCACTCGGCTAGACCCAAACCCACACGGCTAGACCCAAGCCCCTCGGCTAGACACAAAACCACTCGGCTAGACCCAAACCCACTCGGCTAGACCCAAACCCACTCGGCTAGACCCAAACACACTCGGCTCGACCCAATCCCACTCGGCCAGACCCAAACCCACTCGGCTAGACCCAAACCCACTCGGCTAGACCCAAACCCACTCGGCTAGACCCAAACCCACACAGATAGACACAAACCCACTCGGCTAGACCCAAATCGACTCGGCTAGACCCAAACCCACTCGGCTAGACCCTAACCCACTCGGCTACACCCAAACCCACTCGGCGAGACCCAAACCCACTCGGCTACACCCAAACCCACTCGGCTAGACCCAAACCCACTCGGCTCGACCCAATCCCACTCGGCTGGACCCAAACCCACTCGCCTACACCCAAACCCACTCGGCTACACTCAAACCCACTCGGCGAGACCCAAACCCACTCGGCTAGACCCAAACCCACTCGGCTCGACCCAAACCCACTCGGCTAGACCCAAACGCACTCGGCTACACCCAAACCCACTCCGCTAGACCCAAACCCACTCGGCTAGACCCAAACCCACTCGGTGGACCCAAACCCACTCGGCTAGACCCAAACCCACTCGGCTAGACCCAAACCCACTCCGCCAGACCAAAACCCACTAAGCTAGACCCAAACCTATTCGGCTGGACCCAAACCCACTCGGCTAGACCCAAACCCAATCGGCTAGACCCAAACCCACTCGGCTAGACCCAAACCCACTCGGCTACACCCAAACTTACTCGGCTAGGCCCAAACCCACTCGGCTAGACCCAAACCCACTCGGATAGACCCAAACCCACTCGGCTATACCCAAACCCACTCGGCTAGACCCAAACCCACTCGGCTAGACCCAAACCCACTCGGCTAGACCCAAACCCACTCGGCTAGACCCAAACCCACTCGGCTAGACCCAAACCCACTCGGCTAGACCCAAACCCACTCGGCTAGACCCAAACCCACTCGGCTAGACCCAAACCCACTCGGCTAGACCCAAACCCACACGGCTACACCCAAACCCACACGGCTAGACCCAAACCCACTCGGCTAGACCCAAACCCACTCGGCTAGACCCAAACCTACTCGGGTACACCCAAACCCAATCGGCTAGACACAAACCCACTCGGCTAGACCCAAACCCAATCCGCTAGACCCAAACCCACTCGGCTAGACCCAAACCCACTCGGCTAGACCCAAACCCACTCGGCTAGACCCAAACCCACTCGGCTAGACCCAAACCCACTCCGCTAGACCAAAACCCACTCAGCTAGACCCAAACACACTCGGCTAGACCCAAACCCACTCGGCTAGACCCAAACCCACTCGGCTACACCCAAACCCACTCGGCTAGACCCAAACCCCCTCGGCTAGACCCAAACCCACTCGGCTACACCCAAACCCACTCCGCTAGACCCAAACCCACTCGGCTAGACCCAAACCCACTCGGTGGACCCAAACCCACTCGGCTAGACCCAAACCCACTCGGCTAGACCCAAACCCACTCCGCCAGACCAAAACCCACTCAGCTACACCCAAACTTACTCGGCTAGGCCCAAACCCACTCGGCTAGACCCAAACCCACTCGGATAGACCCAAACCCACTAGGCTAGACCCAAACCCACACGGCTAGACCCAAACCCACACGGCTAGACCCAAACCCACTCGGCTCGACCCAAACCCACTCGGCTAGACCCAAACCCACTCGGCTAGACCCAAACCCACTCGGCTAGACCCAAACCCACTCGGCTAGACCCAAAGCCACTCGGCTAGACCCAAACCCACTCGGCTAGACCCAAACCCACTCGGCTAGACCCAAACCCACACGGCTAGACCCAAACCCGCTCGGCTAGACCCAAACCCACTCGGCTAGACCCAAACCTACTCGGGTACACCCAAACCCACTAGGCTAGACACAAACCCACTCGGCTAGACCCAAACCCAATCCGCTAGACCCAAACCCACTCGGCTAGACCCAAACCCACTCGGCTAGACCCAAACCCACTCGGCTAGACCCAAACCCACTCGGCTAGACCCAAACCCACTCCGCTAGACCAAAACCCACTCGGCTAGACCCAAACGCACTCGGCTACACCCAAACCCACTCCGCTAGACCCAAACCCACTCGGCTAGACCCAAACCCACTCGGTGGACCCAAACCCACTCGGCTAGACCCAAACCCACTCGGCTAGACCCAAACCCACTCCGCCAGACCAAAACCCACTCAGCTAGACCCAAACCTACTCGGCTGGACCCAAACCCACTCGGCTAGACCCAAACCCAATCGGCTAGACCCAAACCCACTCGGCTAGACCCAAACCCACTCGGCTACACCCAAACTTACTCGGCTAGGCCCAAACCCACTCGGCTAGACCCAAACCCACTCGGATAGACCCAAACCCACTAGGCTAGACCCAAACCCACACGGCTAGACCCAAATCCACTCGGCTCGACCCAAACCCACTCGGCTAGACCCAAACCCAGTCGGCTAGACCCAAACCCACTCGGCTAGACCCAAACCCACTCGGCTAGACCCAAACCCACTCGGCTAGACCCAAACCCACTCGGCTAGACCCAAACCCACTCGGCTAGACCCAAACCCACTCGGCTAGACCCAAACCCACTCGGCTAGACCCAAACCCACTCGGCTAGACCCAAACCTACTCGGGTACACCCAAACCCACTCGGCTAGACACAAACCCACTCGGCTAGACCCAAACCCAATCCGCTAGACCCAAACCCACTCGGCTAGACCCAAACCCACTCGGCTAGACCCAAACCCACTCGGCTAGACCCAAACCCACTCGGCTAGACCCAAACCTACTCGGGTACACCCAAACCCACTCGGCTAGACACAAACCCACTCGGCTAGACCCAAACCCAATCCGCTAGACCCAAACCCACTCGGCTAGACCCAAACCCACTCGGCTAGACCCAAACCCACTCGGCTAGACCCAAACCCACTCGGCTAGACCCAAACCCACTCCGCTAGACCAAAACCCACTCAGCTAGACCCAAACACACTCGGCTAGACCCAAACCCACTCGGCTAGACCCAAACCCACTCGGCTAGACCCAAACCCGCTCGGCTAGACCCAAGCCCCCTCGGCTAGACTCAAACCCACTCGGCTAGACCCAAACCCACTCGGCTACACCCAAACCCACTCGGCTAGACCCAAACCCACACGGCTAGACACAAACCCACTCGGCTAGACCCAAACCCACTCGGCTAGACCCAAACCCACTCGGCTCGACCCAATCCCACTCGGCCAGACCCAAACCCACTCGGCTAGACCCAAACCCACTCGGCTAGACCCAAACCCACTCGGCTAGACCCAAACCCACACAGATAGACACAAACCCACTCGGCTAGACCCAAATCGACTCGGCTAGACCCAAACCCACTCGGATAGACCCTAACCCACTCGGCTACACCCAAACCCACTCGGCGAGACCCAAACCCACTCGGCTACACCCAAACCCACTCGGCTAGACCCAAACCCACTCGGCTCGACCCAATCCCACTCGGCTGGACCCAAACCCACTCGCCTACACCCAAACCCACTCGGCTACACTCAAACCCACTCGGCGAGACCCAAACCCACTCGGCTAGACCCAAACCCACTCGGCTCGACCCAAACCCACTCGGCTAGACCCAAACGCACTCGGCTACACCCAAACCCACTCCGCTAGACCCAAACCCACTCGGCTAGACCGAAACCCACTCGTTGGACCCAAACCCACTCGGCTAGACCCAAACCCACTCGGCTAGACCCAAACCCACTCCGCCAGACCAAAACCCACTCAGCTAGACCCAAACCTACTCGGCTGGACCCAAACCCACTCGGCTAGACCCAAACCCAATCGGCTAGACCCAAACCCACTCGGCTAGACCCAAACCCACTCGGCTACACCCAAACTTACTCGGCTAGGCCCAAACCCACTCGGCTAGACCCGAACCCACTCGGATAGACCCAAACCCACTAGGCTAGACCCAAACCCACACGGCTAGACCCAAACCCACAGGGCTAGACCCAAACCCACTCGGCTCGACCCAAACCCACTCGGCTAGACCCAAACCCACTCGGCTAGACCCAAACCCACTCGGCTAGACCCAAACCCACTCGGCTAGACCCAAACCCACTCGGCTAGACCCAAACCCACTCGGCTAGACCCAAACCCACTCGGCTAGACCCAAACCCACACGGCTAGACCCAAACCCACTCGGCTAGACCCAAACCCACTCGGCTAGACCCAAACCTACTCGGGTACACCCAAACCCACTCGGCTAGACACAAACCCACTCGGCTAGACCCAAACCCAATCCGCTAGACCCAAACCCACTCGGCTAGACCCAAACCCACTCGGCTAGACCCAAACCCACTCGGCTAGACCCAAACCCACTCGGCTAGACCCAAACCCACTCCGCTAGACCAAAACCCACTCAGCTAGACCCAAACACACTCGGCTAGACCCAAACCCACTCGGCTAGACCCAAACCCACTCGGCTAGACCCAAACCCGCTCGGCTAGACCCAAGCCCCCTCGGCTAGACTCAAACCCACTCGGCTAGACCCAAACCCACTCGGCTACACCCAAACCCACTCGGCTAGACCCAAACCCACACGGCTAGACACAAACCCACTCGGCTAGACCCAAACCGACTCGGCTAGACCCAAACCCACTCGGCTAGACCCTAACCCACTCGGCTACACCCAAACCCACTGGGCGAGACCCAAACCCACTCGGCTAGACCCAAACCCACTCGGCTCGACCCAATCCCACTCGGCTGGACCCAAACCCACTCGCCTACACCCAAACCCACTCGGCTACACTCAAACCCACTCGGCGAGACCCAAACCCACTCGGCTAGACCCAAACCCACTCGGCTCGACCCAAACCCACTCGGCTAGACCCAAACGCACTCGGCTACACCCAAACCCACTCCGCTAGACCCAAACCCACTCGGCTAGACCCAAACCCACTCGGTGGACCCAAACCCACTCGGCTAGATACAAACCCACTCGGCTAGACCCAAACCGACTCGGCTAGACCCAAACCCACTCGGCTAGACCCTGACACACTCGGCTACACCCAAACCCACTCGGCGAGACCCAAACCCACTCGGCTAGACCCAAACACACTCGGCTAGACCCAAACCCACTCGGCTAGACCCAAACCCTCTCGGCTAGACCCAATCCCATTCGGCTGGACCCAAACCCACTCGGCTAGACCCAAACCCACTCGGCTGGACCCAAACCCACTCGGCTAGACACAAACCCACTCGGCTAGACCCAAACCCACTCGGCTAGACCCAAACCCACTCGGCTGCACCCAAACCCACTCGGCTAGACCCAAACCCACTCGGCTAGACCCAAACCCACTCGGATAGACCCAAACCCACTCGGCTAGACCCAAACCCACTCGGCTAGACCCAAACCCACTCGGCTAGACCCAAACCCACTCTGCTAGACCCAAACCCACACGGCTAGAGCCAAGCCCCTCGGCTAGACACAAAACCACTCGGCTAGACCCAAACCC
Source organism: Raja brachyura (assembly GCA_963514005.1). The sequence goes on from CAUPSL010000968.1 coordinate 952,868, forward strand.
ACTCGGCTAGACCCAAACCCACTCGGCTCGACCCAATCCCACTCGGACAGACCCAAACCCACTCGGCTAGACCCAAACCCACTCGGCTAGACCCAAACCCACTCGGCTAGACCCTAACCCACTCGGCTACACCCAAACCCACTCGGCTAGACCCAAACCCACTCGGCTACACCCAAACCCACTCGGTGGACCCAAACCCACTCGGCTAGACCCAAACCCACTCGGCTAGACCCAAACCCACTCTGCCAGACCAAAACCCACTCAGCTAGACCCAAACCTACTCGGCTGGACCCAAACCCACTCGGCTAGACCCAAACCCACTCGGCTAGACCCAAACCCACTAGGCTAGACCCAAACCCACTCGGCTACACCCAAACCCACTCGGCTAGACCCAAACCCACTCGGCTAGACCCAAACCCACTCGGATAGATCCAAACCCACTAGGCTAGACCCAAACCCACACGGCTAGACCCAAACCCACACGGCTAGACCCAAACCCACTCGGCTCGACCCAAACCAACTCGGCTAGACCCAAACCCACTCGGCTAGACCCAAACCCACTCGGCTAGACCCAAACCCACTCGGCTAGACCCAAACCCACTCGGCTAGACTCAAACCCACTCGGCTAGACCCAAACCCACTCGGCTAGACCCAAACCCACTCGGCTAGACCCAAACCCACTCGGCTAGACCCAAACCCACTCGGCTAGACCCAAACCCACTCGGCCAGACCCAAACCTACTCGGGTACACCCAAACCCACTCGGCTAGACACAAACCCACTCGGCTAGACCCAAACCCAATCCGCTAGACCCAAACCCACTCGGCTAGACCCAAACCCACTCGGCTAGACCCAAACCCACTCGGCTAGACCCAAACCCACTCGGCTAGACCCAAACCCACTCCGCTAGACCAAAACCCACTCAGCTAGACCCAAACACACTCGGCTAGACCCAAACCCACTCGGCTAGACCCAAACCCACTCGGCTGGACCCAAACCCGCTCGGCTAGACCCAAGCCCCCTCGGCTAGACTCAAACCCACTCGGCTAGACCCAAACCCACTCGGCTACACCCAAACCCACTCGGCTAGACCCAAACCCACACGGCTAGATACAAACCCACTCGGCTAGACCCAAACCGACTCGGCTAGACCCAAACCCACTCGGCTAGACCCTAACCCACTCGGCTACACCCAAACCCACTCGGCGAGACCCAAACCCACTCGGCTAGACCCAAACACACTCGGCTAGACCCAAACCCACTCGGCTAGACCCAAACCCTCTCGGCTAGACCCAATCCCATTCGGCTGGACCCAAACCCACTCGGCTAGACCCAAACCCACTCGGCTGGACCCAAACCCACTCGGCTAGACCCAAACCCACTCGGCTAGACCCAAACCCACACGGCTAGAGCCAAGCCCCTCGGCTAGACACAAAACCACACGGCTAGACCCAAACCCACTCGGCTAGACCCAAACCCACTCGGCTCGACCCAATCCCACTCGGACAGACCCAAACCCACTCGGCTAGACCCAAACCCACTCGGCTAGACCCAAACCCACTCGGCTAGACCCAAACCCACACAGATAGACACAAACCCACTCGGCTAGACCCAAATCGACTCGGCTAGACCCAAACCCACTCGGCTAGACCCTAACCCACTCGGCTACACCCAAACCCACTCGGCGAGACCCAAACCCAGTCGGCTACACCCAAACCCACTCGGCTAGACCCAAACCCACTCGGCTCGACCCAATCCCACTCGGCTGGACCCAAACCCACTCGGCTACACCCAAACCCACTCGGCTACACTCAAACCCACTCGGCGAGACCCAAACCCACTCGGCTAGACCCAAACCCACTCGGCTCAACCCAAACCCACTCGGCTAGACCCAAACGCACTCGGCTACACCCAAACCCACTCCGCTATACCCAAACCCACTCGGCTAGACCCAAACCCACTCGGTGGACCCAAACCCACTCGGCTGGACCCAAACCCACTCGGCTAGACCCAAACCCACTCCGCCAGACCAAAACCCACTCAGCTAGACCCAAACCTACTCGGCTGGACCCAAACCCACTCGGCTAGACCCAAACCCACTCGGCTAGACCCAAACCCACTCGGCTAGACCCAAACCCACTCGGCTACACCCAAACCCACTCGGCTAGACCCAAACCCACTCGGCTAGACACAAACCCACTCGGATAGACCCAAACCCACTAGGCTAGACCCAAACCCACACGGCTAGACCCAAACCCACACGGCTAGACCCAAACCCACTCGGCTCGACCCAAACCCACTCGGCTAGACCCAAACCCACTCGGCTAGACCCAAACCCACTCGGCTAGACCCCAACCCACTCGGCTACACCCAAACCCACTCGGCGAGACGCAAACCCACTCGGCTAGACCCAAACCCACTCGGCTAGACCCAAACCCACTCGGCTAGACCCAAACCCACTCGGCTAGACCCAAACCCACTCGGCTAGACCCAAACCCACACGGCTAGACCCAAGCCCCTCGGCTAGACACAAAACCACTCGGCTAGACACAAACCCACTCGGCTAGACCTAAACCCACTCGGCTCGACCCAATCCCACTCGGCCAGACCCAAACCCACTCGGCTAGACCCAAACCCACTCGGCTAGACCCAAACCCACTCGGCTAGACCCAAACCCACACAGATAGACACAAACCCACTCGGCTAGACCCAAATCGACTCGGCTAGACCCAAACCCACTCGGCTAGACCCTAACCCACTCGGCTACACCCAAACCCACTCGGCGAGACCCAAACCCAGTCGGCTACACCCAAACCCACTCGGCTAGACCCAAACCCACTCGGCTCGACCCAATCCCACTCGGCTGGACCCAAACCCACTCGGCTACACCCAAACCCACTCGGCTACACTCAAACCCACTCGGCGAGACCCAAACCCACTCGGCTAGACCCAAACCCACTCGGCTCAACCCAAACCCACTCGGCTAGACCCAAACGCACTCGGCTACACCCAAACCCACTCCGCTATACCCAAACCCACTCGGCTAGACCCAAACCCACTCGGTGGACCCAAACCCACTCGGCTGGACCCAAACCCACTCGGCTAGACCCAAACCCACTCCGCCAGACCAAAACCCACTCAGCTAGACCCAAACCTACTCGGCTGGACCCAAACCCACTCGGCTAGACCCAAACCCACTCGGCTAGACCCAAACCCACTCGGCTAGACCCAAACCCACTCGGCTACACCCAAACCCACTCGGCTAGACCCAAACCCACTCGGCTAGACACAAACCCACTCGGATAGACCCAAACCCACTAGGCTAGACCCAAACCCACACGGCTAGACCCAAACCCACACGGCTAGACCCAAACCCACTCGGCTCGACCCAAACCCACTCGGCTAGACCCAAACCCACTCGGCTAGACCCAAACCCACTCGGCTAGACCCCAACCCACTCGGCTACACCCAAACCCACTCGGCGAGACGCAAACCCACTCGGCTAGACCCAAACCCACTCGGCTAGACCCAAACCCACTCGGCTAGACCCAAACCCACTCGGCTAGACCCAAACCCACTCGGCTAGACCCAAACCCACACGGCTAGACCCAAGCCCCTCGGCTAGACACAAAACCACTCGGCTAGACACAAACCCACTCGGCTAGACCTAAACCCACTCGGCTCGACCCAATCCCACTCGGCCAGACCCAAACCCACTCGGCTAGACCCAAACCCACTCGGCTAGACCCAAACCCACTCGGCTAGACCCAAACCCACACAGATAGACACAAACCCACTCGGCTAGACCCAAATCGACTCGGCTAGACCCAAACCCACTCGGCTAGACCCTAACCCACTCGGCTACACCCAAACCCACTCGGCGAGACCCAAACCCACTCGGCTACACCCAAACCCACTCGGCTAGACCCAAACCCACTCGGCTCGACCCAATCCCACTCGGCTCGACCCAAACCCACTCGGCTACACCCAAACCCACTCGGCTGCACTCAAACCCACTCGGCGAGACCCAAACCCACTCGGCTACACCCAAACCCACTCGGCTCGACCCAAACCCACTCGGCTAGACCCAAACGCACTCGGCTAGACCCAAACCCACTCGGCTACACCCAAACCCACTCGGCTAGACTCAAACCCACACGGCTAGACACAAACCCACTCGGCTAGACCCAAACCGACTCGGCTAGACCCAAACCCACTCGGCTAGACCCTAACCCACTCGGCTACACCCAAACCCACTCGGCGAGACCCAAACCCACTGGGCTAGACCCAAACCCACTCGGCTAGACCCAAACCCACTCGGCTAGACCCAAACCCTCTCGGCTAGACCCAATCCCATTCGGCTAGACCCAAACCCACTCGGCTAGACACAAACCCACTCGGCTAGACCCAAACCCACTCGGCTAGACCCAAACCCACTCGGCTACACACAAACCCACTCGGCTAGATCCAAACCCACTCGGCTAGACCCAAACCCACTCGGCTAGACCCAAACCCACTCGGCTAGACCCAAACCCACACGGCTAGACCCAAGCCCCTCGGCTAGACACAAAACCACTCGGCTAGACCCAAACCCACTCGGCTAGACCCAAACCCACTCGGCGCGACCCAATCCCACTCGGCCAGATCCAAACCCACTCGGCTAGACCCAAACCCACTCGGATAGACCCAAACCCACTAGGCTAGACCCAAACCCACACGGCTAGACCCAAACCCACACGGCTAGACCCAAACCCACTCGGCTCGACCCAAACCCACTCGGCTAGACCCAAACCCACTCGGCTAGACCCAAACCCACTCGGCTAGACCCAAACCCACTCGGCTAGACCCAAACCCACTCGGCTAGACCCAAACCCACTCGGCTAGACCCAAACCCACTCGGCTAGACCCAAACCCACTCGGCTAGACCCAAACCCACTCGGCTAGACCCAAACCCACTCGGCTAGACCCAAACCTACTCGGGTACACCCAAACCCACTCGGCTAGACACAAACCCACTTGGCTAGACCCAAACCCAATCCGCTAGACCCAAACCCACTCCGCCAGACCCAAGCCCCCTCGGCTAGACTCAAACCCACTCGGCTAGACCCAAACCCACTCGGCTACACCCAAACCCACTCGGCTAGACCCAAACCCACACGGCTAGACACAAACCCACTCGGCTAGACCCAAACCGACTCGGCTAGACCCAAACCCACTCGGCTAGACCCTAACCCACTCGGCTACACCCAAACCCACTCGGCGAGACCCAAACCCACTGGGCTAGACCCAAACCCACTCGGCTAGACCCAAACCCACTCGGCTAGACCCAAACCCTCTCGGCTAGACCCAATCCCATTCGGCTGGACCCAAACCCACTCGGCTAGACCCAAACCCACTCGGCTGGACCCAAACCCACTCGGCTAGACACAAACCCACTCGGCTAGACCCAAACCCACTCGGCTAGACCCAAACCCACTCGGCTACACACAAACCCACTCGGCTAGATCCAAACCCACTCGGCTAGACCCAAACCCACTCGGATAGACCCAAACCCACTCGGCTGGACCCAAACCCACTCGGCTAGACCCAAACCCACTCGGCTAGACCCAAACCCACACGGCTAGACCCAAGCCCCTCGGCTAGACACAAAACCACTCGGCTAGACCCAAACCCACTCGGCTAGACCCAAACCCACTCGGCGCGACCCAATCCCACTCGGCCAGATCCAAACCCACTCGGCTAGACCCAAACCCACTCGGATAGACCCAAACCCACTAGGCTAGACCCAAACCCACTCGGCTAGACCCAAACCCACACGGCTAGACCCAAACCCACTCGGCTAGACCCAAACCCACTCGGCTAGACCCAAACCCACTCGGCTAGACCCAAACCCACTCGGCTAGACCTAAACCCACTCGGCTAGACCCAAACCCACTCGGCCAGACCCAAACACACTCGGCTAGACCCAAACCCACTCGGCTAGACCCAAACCCACTCCGCTAGACACAAACCCACTCCGCTAGACCCAAACCCACTCCGCTAGACTCAAACCCACTCCGCTAGACCCAAACCCACTAGGCTAGACCGAAACCCACTCGGCTAGACCCAAACCCACTCCGCTAGACCCAAACCCACTCGGCTAGACCCAAACCCACTCGACTAGACCCAAGCCCACTCGGCTAGACCCAAACCCACTCGGCTAGACCCAAACCCACTCCACTAGACCCAAACCCACTCGGCTAGACCCAAACGCACTCGGCTAGACCCAAACCCACTCGGCTAGACCCAAACCCACTCGGCTAGACCCAAACCCACTCGGCTAGACCCAAACCCACTCGGCTGGACCCAAACCCACTCGGCTAGACCCACACCCACTCGGCTAGACCCAAACCCACTCGGCTAGACCCAAACCCACTCGGCTAGACCCAAACCCACTCGGCTAGACCCAAACCCACTCGGCTAGACACAAACCCACTCGGCTAGACCCAAACCCACTCGGCTAGACCCAAACCCACTCGGCTGCACCCAAACCCACTCGGCTAGACCCAAACCCACTCGGCTAGACCCAAACCCACTCGGATAGACCCAAACCCACTCGGCTAGACCCAAACCCACTCGGCTAGACCCAAACCCACTCGGCTAGACCCAAACCCACTCTGCTAGACACAAACCCACACGGCTAGAGCCAAGCCCCTCGGCTAGACACAAAACCACTCGGCTAGACCCAAACCCACTCGGCTAGACCCAAACCCACTCGGCTCGACCCAATCCCACTCGGACAGACCCAAACCCACTCGGCTAGACCCAAACCCACTCGGCTGGACCCAAACCCACTCGGCTAGACCCTAACCCACTCGGCTACACCCAAACCCACTCGGCTAGACCCAAACCCACTCGGCTACACCCAAACCCACTCGATGGACCCAAACCCACTCGGCTAGACCCAAACCCACTCGGCTAGACCCAAACCCACTCTGCCAGACCAAAACCCACTCAGCTAGACCCAAACCCACTCGGCTGGACCCAAACCCACTCGGCTAGACCCAAACCCACTCGGCTAGACCCAAACCCACTCGGCTAGACCCAAACCCACTCGGCTACACCCAAACCCACTCGGCTAGACCCAAACCCACTCGGCTAGACCCAAACCCACTCGGATAGATCCAAACCCACTAGGCTAGACCCAAACCCACACGGCTAGACCCAAACCCACACGGCTAGACCCAAACCCACTCGGTTCGACCCAAACCAACTCGGCTAGACCCAAACCCACTCGGCTAGACCCAAACCCACTCGGCTAGACCCAAACCCACTCGGCTAGACCCAAACCCACTCGGCTAGACCCAAACCCACTCGGCTAGACCCAAACCCACTCGGCTAGACCCAAACCCACTCGGCTAGACCCAAACCCACTCGGCTAGACCCAAACCCACTCGGCTAGACCCAAACCTACTCGGGTACACCCAAACCCACTCGGCTAGACACAAACCCACTCGGCTAGACCCAAACCCAATCCGCTAGACCCAAACCCACTCGGCTGGACCCAAACCCACTCGGCTAGACCCAAACCCACTCGGCTAGACCCAAACCCACTCGGCTAGACCCAAACCCACTCCGCTAGACCAAAACCCACTCAGCTAGACCCAAACACACTCGGCTAGACCCAAACCCACTCGGCTGGACCCAAACCCGCTCGGCTAGACCCAAGCCCCCTCGGCTAGACTCAAACCCACTCGGCTAGACCCAAACCCACTCGGCTACACCCAAACCCACTCGGCTAGACCCAAACCCACACGGCTAGATACAAACCCACTCGGCTAGACCCAAACCGACTCGGCTAGACCCAAACCCACTCGGCTAGACCCTAACCCACTCGGCTACACCCAAACCCACTCGGCGAGACCCAAACCCACTCGGCTAGACCCAAACACACTCGGCTAGACCCAAACCCACTCAGCTAGACCCAAACCCTCTCGGCTAGACCCAATCCCATTCGGCTGGACAAAAACCCACTCGGCTAGACCCAAACCCACTCGGCTGGACCCAAACCCACTCGGCTAGACCCAAACCCACTCGGCTAGACCCAAACCCACACGGCTAGAGCCAAGCCCCTCGGCTAGACACAAAACCACACGGCTAGACCCAAACCCACTCGGCTAGACCCAAACCCACTCGGCTCGACCCAATCCCACTCGGACAGACCCAAACCCACTCGGCTAGACCCAAACCCACTCGGCTAGACCCAAACCCACTCGGCTAGACCCAAACCCACACAGATAGACACAAACCCACTCGGCTGGACCCAAATCGACTCGGCTAGACCCAAACCCACTCGGCTAGACCCTAACCCACTCGGCTACACCCAAACCCACTCGGCGAGACCCAAACCCAGTCGGCTACACCCAAACCCACTCGGCTAGACCCAAACCCACTCGGCTCGACCCAATCCCACTCGGCTGGACCCAAACCCACTCGGCTACACCCAAACCCACTCGGCTACACTCAAACCCACTCGGCGAGACCCAAACCCACTCGGCTAGACCCAAACCCACTCGGCTCGACCCAAACCCACTCGGCTAGACCCAAACGCACTCGGCTACACCCAAACCCACTCCGCTATACCCAAACCCACTCGGCTAGACCCAAACCCACTCGGTGGACCCAAACCCACTCGGCTGGACCCAAACCCACTCGGCTAGACCCAAACCCACTCCGCCAGACCAAAACCCACTCAGCTAGACCCAAACCTACTCGGCTGGACCCAAACCCACTCGGCTAGACCCAAACCCACTCGGCTAGACCCAAACCCACTCGGCTAGACCCAAACCCACTCGGCTACACCCAAACCCACTCGGCTAGACCCAAACCCACTCGGCTAGACACAAACCCACTCGGATAGACCCAAACCCACTAGGCTAGACCCAAACCCACACGGCTAGACCCAAACCCACACGGCTAGACCCAAACCCACCCGGCTCGACCCAAACCCACTCGGCTAGACCCAAACCCACTCGGCTAGACCCAAACCCACTCGGCTAGACCCTAACCCACTCGGCTACACCGAAACCCACTCGGCGAGACCCAAACCCACTCGGCTAGACCCAAACCCACTCGGCTAGACCCAAACCCACTCGGCTAGACCCAAACCCACTCGGCTAGACCCAAACCCACTCGGCTAGACCCAAACCCACACGGCTAGACCCAAGCCCCTCGGCTAGACACAAAACCACTCGGCTAGACACAAACCCACTCGGCTAGACCCAAACCCACTCGGCTCGACCCAATCCCACTCGGCCAGACCCAAACCCACTCGGCTAGACCCAAACCCACTCGGCTAGACCCAAACCCACTCGGCTAGACCCAAACCCACACAGATAGACACAAACCCACTCGGCTAGACCCAAATCGACTCGGCTAGACCCAAACCCACTCGGCTAGACCCTAACCCACTCGGCTACACCCAAACCCACTCGGCGAGACCCAAACCCACTCGGCTACACCCAAACCCACTCGGCTAGACCCAAACCCACTCGGCTCGACCCAATCCCACTCGGCTCGACCCAAACCCACTCGGCTACACCCAAACCCACTCGGCTACACTCAAACCCACTCGGCGAGACCCAAACCCACTCGGCTACACCCAAACCCACTCGGCTCGACCCAAACCCACTCGGCTAGACCCAAACGCACTCGGCTAGACCCAAACCCACTCGGCTACACCCAAACCCACTCGGCTAGACTCAAACCCACACGGCTAGACACAAACCCACTCGGCTAGACCCAAACCGACTCGGCTAGACCCAAACCCACTCGGCTAGACCCTAACCCACTCGGCTACACCCAAACCCACTCGGCGAGACCCAAACCCACTGGGCTAGACCCAAACCCACTCGGCTAGACCCAAACCCACTCGGCTAGACCCAAACCCTCTCGGCTAGACCCAATCCCATTCGGCTAGACCCAAACCCACTCGGCTAGACACAAACCCACTCGGCTAGACCCAAACCCACTCGGCTAGACCCAAACCCACTCGGCTACACACAAACCCACTCGGCTAGATCCAAACCCACTCGGCTAGACCCAAACCCACTCGGATAGACCCAAACCCACTCGGCTAGACCCAAACCCACTCGGCTAGACCCAAACCCACTCGGCTAGACCCAAACCCACTCGGCTAGACCCAAACCCACACGGCTAGACCCAAGCCCCTCGGCTAGACACAAAACCACTCGGCTAGACCCAAACCCACTCGGCTAGACCCAAACCCACTCGGCGCGACCCAATCCCACTCGGCCAGATCCAAACCCACTCGGCTAGACCCAAACCCACTCGGATAGACCCAAACCCACTAGGCTAGACCCAAACCCACACGGCTAGACCCAAACCCACACGGCTAGACCCAAACCCACTCGGCTCGACCCAAACCCACTCGGCTAGACCCAAACCCACTCGGCTAGACCCAAACCCACTCGGCTAGACCCAAACCCACTCGGCTAGACCCAAACCCACTCGGCTAGACCCAAACCCACTCGGCTAGACCCAAACCCACTCGGCTAGACCCAAACCCACTCGGCTAGACCCAAACCCACTCGGCTAGACCCAAACCCACTCGGCTAGACCCAAACCTACTCGGGTACACCCAAACCCACTCGGCTAGACACAAACCCACTTGGCTAGACCCAAACCCACTCCGCTAGACCCAAACCCACTCGGCTAGACCCAAACCCACTCGGCTAGACCCAAACCCACTCGGCTAGACCCAAACCCACTAGGCTAGACCAAAACCCACTCAGCTAGACCAAAACCCACTCAGCTAGACCCAAACACACTCGGCTATGCCCAAACCCACTCGGCTAGACCCAAACCCACTCGGCTAGACCCAAACCCGCTCGGCTAGACCCAAGCCCCCTCGGCTAGACCCAAGCCCCCTCGGCTAGACCCAAACCCACTCGGCTACACCCAAACCCACTCGGCTAGACCCAAACCCACACGGCTAGACACAAACCCACTCGGCTAGACCCAAACCGACTCGGCTAGACCCAAACCCACTCGGCTAGACCCTAACCCACTCGGCTACACCCAAACCCACTCGGCGAGACCCAAACCCACTGGGCTAGACCCAAACCCACTCGGCTAGACCCAAACCCACTCGGCTAGACCCAAACCCTCTCGGCTAGACCCAATCCCATTCGGCTGGACCCAAACCCACTCGGCTAGACCCAAACCCACTCGGCTGGACCCAAACCCACTCGGCTAGACACAAACCCACTCGGCTAGACCCAAACCCACTCGGCTAGACCCAAACCCACTCGGCTACACACAAACCCACTCGGCTAGATCCAAACCCACTCGGCTAGACCCAAACCCACTCGGATAGACCCAAACCCACTCGGCTAGACCCAAACCCACTCGGCTAGACCCAAACCCACTCGGCTAGACCCAAACCCACTCGGCTAGACCCAAACCCACACGGCTAGACCCAAGCCCCTCGGCTAGACACAAAACCACTCGGCTAGACCCAAACCCACTCGGCTAGACCCAAACCCACTCGGCTCGACCCAATCCCACTCGGCCAGACCCAAACCCACTCGGCTAGACCCAAACCCACTTTGGCTAGACCCAAACCCACTCGGCTAGACGCAAACCCACACAGATAGACACATACCCACTCGGCTAGACCCAAATCGACTCGGCTAGACCCAAACCCACTCGGCTAGACCCTAACCCACTCGGCTACACCCAAACCCACTCGGCGAGACCCAAACCCACTCGGCTACACCCAAACCCACTCGGCTAGACCCAAACCCACTCGGCTCGACCCAATCCCACTCGGCTGGACCCAAACCCACTCGGCTACACCCAAACCCACTCGGCTACACTCAAACCCACTCGGCGAGACCCAAACCCACTCGGCTAGACCCAAACCCACTCGGCTCGACCCAAACCCACTTGGCTAGACCCAAACGCACTCGGCTACACCCAAACCCACTCCGCTAGACCCAAGCCCACTCGGCTAGACCCAAACCCACTCGGTGGACCCAAACCCACTCGGCTAGACCCAAACCCACTCGGCTAGACCCAAACCCACTCCGCCAGACCAAAACCCACTCAGCTAGACCCAAACCTACTCGGCTGGACCCAAACCCACTCGGCTAGACCCAAACCCACTCGGCTAGACCCAAACCCACTCGGCTAGACCCAAACCCACTCGGCTACACCCAAACCCACTCGGCTAGACCCAAACCCACTCGGCTAGACACAAACCCACTCGGATAGACCCAAACCCACTAGGCTAGCCTCAAACCCACACGGCTAGACCCAAACCCACACGGCTAGACCCAAACGCACTCGGCTCGACCCAAACCCACTCGGCTAGACCCAAACCCACTCGGCTAGACCCAAACCCACTCGGCTAGACCCAAACCCACTCGGCTAGACCCAAACCCACTCGGCTAGACCCAAACCCACTCGGCTAGACCCAAACCCACTCGGCTAGACCCAAACCCACTCGGCTAGACCCAAACCCACTCGGCTAGACCCAAACCCACTCGGCTAGACCCAAACCTACTCGGGTACACCCAAACCCACTCGGCTAGACACAAACCCACTCGGCTAGACCCAAACCCAATCCGCTAGACCCAAACCCACTCGGCTAGACCCAAACCCACTCGGCTAGACCCAAACCCACTCGGCTAGACCCAAACCCACTCGGCTAGACCCAAACCCACTCCGCTAGACCAAAACCCACTCAGCTAGACCCAAACCCACTCGGCTAGACCCAAACCCACTCGGCTAGACCCAAACCCACTCGGCTAGACCCAAACCCACTCGGCTAGACCCAAACCTACTCGGGTACACCCAAACCCACTCGGCTAGACACAAACCCACTCGGCTAGACCCAAACCCAATCCGCTAGACCCAAACCCACTCGGCTAGACCCAAACCCACTCGGCTAGACACAAACCCACTCGGCTAGACCCAAACCCAATCCGCTAGACCCAAACCCACTCGGCTAGACCCAAACCCACTCGGCTAAACTCAAACACACTCGGCTAGACCCAAACCCACTCGGCTACACCCAAACCCACTCGGCTAGACCCAAACCCACTCGGCTAGACCCAAACCCACTCGGCTAGACCCAAACCCACTCGGCTAGACCCAAACCCACTCGGCTAGACCCAAACCCACTCGGCTAGACCCAAACCTACTCGGGTACACCCAAACCCACTCGGCTAGACACAAACCCACTCGGCTAGACCCAAACCCAATCCGCTAGACCCAAACCCACTCGGCTAGACCCAAACCCACTCGGCTAGACCCAAACCCACTCGGCTAGACCCAAACCCACTCGGCTAGACCCAAACCCACTCGGCTAGACCCAAACCCACTCGGCTAGACCCAAACCCTCTCGGTTAGACCCAAACCCACTCGGCTAGACCCAAACCCACTCGGCTAGACCCAAACCCACTCGGCTAGACCCAAACCCACTCGGCTAGACCCAAACCCACTCGGCTAGACCCAAACCCACTCGGCTAGACCCAAACCCACTCGGCTAGACCCAAACCCTCTCGGCTAGACACAAACCCACTCGGCTAGACCCAAACCCAATCCGCTAGACCCAAACCCACTCAGCTGGACCCAAACCCACTCGGCTAGACACAAACCCACTCGGCTAGACCCAAACCCACTCGGCTAGACCCAAACCCACTCGGCTACACACAAACCCACTCGGCTAGATCCAAACCCACTCGGCTAGACCCAAACCCACTCGGATAGACCCAAACCCACTCGGCTAGACCCAAACCCACTCGGCTAGACCCAAACCCACTCGGCTAGACCCAAACCCACTCGGCTAGACCCAAACCCACACGGCTAGACCCAAGCCCCTCGGCTAGACACAAACCCACTCGGCTCGACCCAATCCCACTCGGCCAGACCCAAACCCACTCGGCTAGACCCAAACCCACTCGGCTAGACCCAAACCCACTCGGCTAGACGCAAACCCACACAGATAGACACATACCCACTCGGCTAGACCCAAATCGACTCGGCTAGACCCAAACCCACTCGGCTAGACCCTAACCCACTCGGCTACACCCAAACCCACTCGGCGAGACCCAAACCCACTCGGCTACACCCAAACCCACTCGGCTAGACCCAAACCCACTCGGCTCGACCCAATCCCACTCGGCTGGACCCAAACCCACTCGGCTACACCCAAACCCACTCGGCTACACTCAAACCCACTCGGCGAGACCCAAACCCACTCGGCTAGACCCAAACCCACTCGGCTCGACCCAAACCCACTTGGCTAGACCCAAACGCACTCGGCTACACCCAAACCCACTCCGCTAGACCCAAGCCCACTCGGCTAGACCCAAACCCACTCGGTGGACCCAAACCCACTCGGCTAGACCCAAACCCACTCGGCTAGACCCAAACCCACTCCGCCAGACCAAAACCCACTCAGCTAGACCCAAACCTACTCGGCTGGACCCAAACCCACTCGGCTAGACCCAAACCCACTCGGCTAGACCCAAACCCACTCGGCTAGACCCAAACCCACTCGGCTACACCCAAACCCACTCGGCTAGACCCAAACCCACTCGGCTAGACACAAACCCACTCGGATATACCCAAACCCACTAGGCTAGACTCAAACCCACACGGCTAGACCCAAACCCACACGGCTAGACCCAAACGCACTCGGCTCGACCCAAACCCACTCGGCTAGACCCAAACCCACTCGGCTAGACCCAAACCCACTCGGCTAGACCCAAACCCACTCGGCTAGACCCAAACCCACTCGGCTAGACCCAAACCCACTCGGCTAGACCCAAACCCACTCGGCTAGACCCAAACCCACTCGGCTAGACCCAAACCCACTCGGCTAGACCCAAATCCACTCGGCTAGACCCAAACCTACTCGGGTACACCCAAACCCACTCGGCTAGACACAAACCCACTCGGCTAGACCCAAACCCAATCCGCTAGACCCAAACCCACTCGGCTAGACCCAAACCCACTCGGCTAGACCCAAACCCACTCGGCTAGACCCAAACCCACTCGGCTAGACCCAAACCCACTCCGCTAGACCAAAACCCACTCAGCTAGACCCAAACCCACTCGGCTAGACCCAAACCCACTCGGCTAGACCCAAACCCACTCGGCTAGACCCAAACCCACTCGGCTAGACCCAAACCTACTCGGGTACACCCAAACCCACTCGGCTAGACACAAACCCACTCGGCTAGACCCAAACCCAATCCGCTAGACCCAAACCCACTCGGCTAGACCCAAACCCACTCGGCTAGACACAAACCCACTCGGCTAGACCCAAACCCAATCCGCTAGACCCAAACCCACTCGGCTAGACCCAAACCCACTCGGCTAGACTCAAACACACTCGGCTAGACCCAAACCCACTCGGCTACACCCAAACCCACTCGGCTAGACCCAAACCCACTCGGCTAGACCCAAACCCACTCGGCTAGACCCAAACCCACTCGGCTAGACCCAAACCCACTCGGCTAGACCCAAACCCACTCGGCTAGACCCAAACCTACTCGGGTACACCCAAACCCACTCGGCTAGACACAAACCCACTCGGCTAGACCCAAACCCAATCCGCTAGACCCAAACCCACTCGGCTAGACCCAAACCCACTCGGCTAGACCCAAACCCACTCGGCTAGACCCAAACCCACTCGGCTAGACCCAAACCCACTCGGCTAGACCCAAACCCACTCGGCTAGACCCAAACCCTCTCGGTTAGACCCAAACCCACTCGGCTAGACCCAAACCCACTCGGCTAGACCCAAACCCACTCGGCTAGACCCAAACCCACTCGGCTAGACCCAAACCCACTCGGTTAGACCCAAACCCACTCGGCTAGACCCAAACCTACTCGGGTACACCCAAACCCACTCGGCTAGACACAAACCCACTCGGCTAGACCCAAACCCAATCCGCTAGGCCCAAACCCATTCAGCTAGGCCCAAACACACTCGGCTAGACCCAAACCCACTCGGCTAGACCCTAACCCACTCGGCTACACCCAAACCCACTCGGCGAGACCCAAACCCACTCGGCTAGACCCAAACCCACTCGGCTAGACCCAAACCCACTCGGCTAGACCCAAACCCTCTCGGCTAGACCCAATCCCATTCGGCTGGACCCAAACCCACTCGGCTAGACCCAAACCCACTCGGCTGGACCCAAACCCACTCGGCTAGACACAAACCCACTCGGCTAGACCCAAACCCACTCGGCTAGACCCAAACCCACTCGGCTAGACCCAAACCCACTCGGCTAGACCCAAACCCACTCGGCTAGACCCAAACCCACTCGGATAGACCCAAACCCACTAGGCTAGACCCAAACCCACTCGGCTAGACCCAAACGCACACGGCTAGACCCAAACCCACTCGGCTCGACCCAAACCCACTCGGCTAGACCCAAACCCACTCGGCTAGACCCAAACCCACTCGGCTAGACCCAAACCCACTCAGCTAGACCCAAACCCACTCGGGTAGACCCAAACCCACTCGGCTAGACCCAAACCCACTCGGCTAGACCCAAACCCAATCGGCTAGACCCAAACCCACTCGGCTAGACCCAAACCCACTCGGCTAGACCCAAACCCACTCGGCTAGACCCAAACCTACTCGGGTACACCCAAACCCACTCGGCTAGACACAAACCCACTCGGCTAGACCCAAACCCAATCCGCTAGACCCAAACCCACTCGGCTAGACCCAAACCCACTCGGCTAGACCCAAACCCACTCGGCTAGACCCAAACCCACACGGCAAAACCCAAACCCACTCGGCTCGACCCAAACCCACTCGGCTAGACCCAAACCCACTCGGCTAGACCCAAACCCGCTCGGCTAGACCCAAGCCCCCTCGGCTAGACTCAAACCCACTCGGCTAGACCCAAACCCACTCGGCTACACCCAAACCCACTCGGCTAGACCCAAACCCACACGGCTAGACACAAACCCACTCGGCTAGACCCAAACCAACTCGGCTAGACCCAAACCCACTCGGCTAGACCCTAACCCACTCGGCTACACCCAAACCCACTCGGCGAGACCCAAACCCACTCGGCTAGACCCAAACCCACTCGGCTAGACCCAAACCCACTCGGCTAGACCCAAACCCACTCGGCTAGACCCAAACCCACTCGGCTAGACCCAAACCCACTCGGCTAGACCCAAATCCACTCGGCCAGACCCAAACCGACTCGACTAGACCCAAACCCACTCGGCTAGACCCTAACCCACTCGGCTACACCCAAACCCACTCGGCTAGACCCAAACCCACTCGGCTAGACCCAAACCCACTCGGCTACACCTAAACCCACTCGGCTAGACCCAAACCCACTCGGCCAGACCCAAACCCACTCGGCTAGACCCAAACCCACTCGGCTAGACCCAAACCCACTCGGCTAGACCCAAACCCACTCAGCTAGACCCAAACCCACTCGGCTCGACCCAAACCCACTCGGCTAGACCCAAACCCACTCGGCTAGACCCAAACCCACTCGGCTAGACCCAAACCCACTCGGCTAGACCCAAACCCACTCGGCCAGATCCAAACCCACTCGGCTAGATCCAAACCCACTCGTCTAGACCCAAACCCAATCGGCTAGACCCAAACCCACTCGGCTAGACCCAAACCCACTCGGCTAGACCCAAACCCACTCGGCTAGACCCAAACCCACTCGGCTAGACCCAAACCCACTCAGCTAGACCCAAACCCACTCCGCTAGACCAAAACCCACTCAGCTAGACCCAAACCCACTCGGCTAGACCCAAACCCACTCGGCTAGACCCAAACCCACTCGGCTAGACCCAAACCCACTCGGCTAGACCCAATCCCACTCGGCTGGACCCAAACCCACTCGACTAGACCCAAACCCACTCGGCTGCACGCAAACCCACTCGGCTAGACCCAAACCCGCTCGGCTAGACCCAAGCCCACTCGGCTAGACCCAAACCCACTCGGCTAGACCCAAACCCACTCGGCTAGACCCAAACCCACTCGGCTAGACCCAAACCCACTCGGCTAGACACAAACCCACTCGGCTAGACCCAAACCGACTCGACTAGACCCAAACCCACTCGGCAAGACCCTAACCCACTCTGCTACACCCTAACCCACTCGGCGAGACCCAAACCCACTCGGCTAGACCCAAACCCACTCGGCTAGACCCAAACCCACTCGTCTAGACCCAAACCCACTCGGCTAGACCCAAACCCACTCGGCTAGACCCAAACCCACACGGCTAGACACAAACCCCTCGGCTAGACCCAAAACCACTCGGCTAGACCCAAACCCACTCGGCTAGACCCAAACCCACTCGGCTCGACCCAATCCCACTCGGCCAGACCCAAACCCACTCGGCTAGACCCAAACCCACTCGGCTAGACCCAAACCCACTCGGCTAGACCCAAACCCACACGGCTAGACACAAACCCACTCGGCTAGACCCAAATCGACTCGGCTAGACCCAAACCCACTCGGCTAGACCCTAACCCACAAGGCTACACCCAAACCCACTCGGCGAGACCCAAACCCACTCGGCTAGACCCAATCCCACTCGGCTAGACCCAAACCCACTCGGCTACACCCAAACCCACTCGGCTACACTCAAACCCACTCGGCGAGACCCAAACCCACTCGGCTAAACCCAAACCCACTCGGCAGGACCCAAACCCACTTGGCTAGACCCAAACGCACTCGGCTAGACCCAAACCCACTCCGCTAGACCCAATCCCACTCGGCTGGACCCATACCCTCTCAGCTAGACCCCAACCCACTCGGCTACACCCAAACCCACTCGGCTAGACCCAAACCCGCTCGGCTAGACACAAGCCCACTCGGCTAGACCCAAACCCACTCGGCTGGACCCAAGCCCACTCGGCAAGACCCAAACCCACTCGGCTAGACCCAAACCCACTCGGCTAGACCCAAACCCACTCGGCTACACCTAAACCCACTCGGCTAGACCCAAACCCACTCGGCTAGACCCAAACCCACTCGGCTAGACCCAAACCCACTCGGCTAGACCCAAACCCACTCGGCTAGACCCAAACCCACTCGGCTAGACCCAAACCCACTCGGCTCGACCCAAACCCACTCGGCTAGACCCAAACCCACTCGGCTAGACCCAAACCCACTCGGCTCGACCCAAACCCACTCGGCTAGACCCAAACCCACTCGGCTAGACCCAAACCCACTCGGCTAGACCCAAACCCACTCGGCTAGACCCAAACCCACTCGGCCAGATCCAAACCCACTCGGCTAGATCCAAACCCACTCGGCTAGACCCAAACCCAATCGGCTAGACCCAAACCCACTCGGCTAGACCCAAACCCACTCGGCTAGACCCAAACCCACTCGGCTAGACCCACACCCACTCGGCTAGACCCAAACCTACTCGGGTAGACCCAAACCAACTCCGCTAGACCCAATCCCACTCGGCTGGACCCATACCCTCTCAGCTAGACCCCAACCCACTCGGCTACACCCAAACCCACTCGGCTAGACCCAAACCCGCTCGGCTAGACACAAGCCCACTCGGCTAGACCCAAACCCACTCGGCTGGACCCAAGCCCACTCGGCTAGACCCAAACCCACTCGGCTAGACCCAAACCCACTCGGCTAGACCCAAACCCACTCGGCTACACCTAAACCCACTCGGCTAGACCCAAACCCAATCGGCTAGACCCAAACCCACTCGGCTAGACCCAAACCCACTCGGCTAGACCCAAACCCACTCGGCTAGACCCAAACCCACTCGGCTAGACCCAAACCCGCTCGGCTCGACCCAAACCCACTCGGCTGGACCCAAACCCACTCGGCTAGACCCAAACCCACTCGGCTAGACCCAAACCCACTCGGCTCGACCCAAACCCACTCGGCTAGACCCAAACCCACTCGGCTAGACCCAAACCCACTCGGCTAGACCCAAACCCACTCGGCCAGATCCAAACCCACTCGGCTAGATCCAAACCCACTCGGCTAGACCCAAACCCAATCGGCTAGACCCAAACCCACTCGGCTAGACCCAAACCCACTCGGCTAGACCCACACCCACTCGGCTAGACCCAAACCTACTCGGGTAGACCCAAACCAACTCGGCTAGACACAAACCCACTCGGCTAGACCCAAACCCAATCCGCTAGACCCAAACCCACTCGGCTAGACCCAAACCCACTCGGCTAGACCCAAACCCACTCGGCTAGACCCAAACCCACTCCGCTAGACCCAAACCCACTCCGCTAGACCAAAACCCACTCAGCTAGACCCAAACCCACTCGGCTAGACCCAAACCCACTCGGCTAGACCCAAACCCACTCGGCTAGACCCAAACCCACTCGGCTAGACCCAATCCCACTCGGCTGGACCCAAACCCACTCGACTAGACCCAAACCCACTCGGCTGCACGCAAACCCACTCGGCTAGACCCAAACCCGCTCGGCTAGCCCCAAGCCCACTCGGCTAGACCCAAACCCACTCGGCAAGACCCAAACCCACACGGCCAGACACAAACCCCTCGGCTAGACCCAAAACCACTCGGCTAGACCGAAACCCACTCGGCTAGACCCAAACCCACTCGGCTCGACCCAATCCCACTCGGCGAGACCCAAACCCACTCGGCTAGACCCAATCCCACTAGGCTAGACCCAAACCCACTCGGCTAAACCCAAACCCACTCGGCAGGACCCAAACCCACTTGGCTAGACCCAAACGCACTCGGCTAGACCCAAACCCACTCCGCTAGACCCAATCCCACTCGGCTGAACCCAAACCCTCTCAGCTAGACCCCAACCCACTCGGCTACACCCAAACCCACTCGGCTAGACCCAAACCCGCTCGGCTAGACACAAGCCCACTCGGCTAGACCCAAACCCACTCGGCTGGACCCAAGCCCACTCGGCTAGACCCAAACCCACTCGGCTAGACCCAAACCCACTCGGCTAGACCCAAACCCACTCGGCTACACCTAAACCCACTCGGCTAGACCCAAACCCACTCGGCTAGTCCCAAACCCACTCGGCTAGACCCAAACCCACTCGGCTAGACCCAAACCCACTCGGCTAGACCCAAACCCACTCGGCTAGACCCAAACCCACTCGGCTCGACCCAAACCCACTCGGCTAGACCCAAACCCACTCGGCTAGACGCAAACCCACTCGGCTCGACCCAAACCCACTCGGCTAGACCCAAACCCACTCGGCTAGACCCAAACCCACTCGGCTAGACCCAAACCCACTCGGCTAGACCCAAACCCACTCGGCCAGATCCAAACCCACTCGGCTAGATCCAAACCCACTCGGCTAGACCCAAACCCAATCGGCTAGACCCCAACCCACTCGGCTACACCCAAACCCACCCGGCTAGACCCAAACCCACTCGGCTAGACCCAAACCCACTCGGCTCGACCCAAACCCACTCGGCTAGACCCAAACCCACTCGGCTAGACCCAAACCCACTCGGCTCGACCCAAACCCACTCGGCTAGACCCAAACCCACTCGGCTAGACCCAAACCCACTCGGCTAGACCCAAACCCACTCGGCTAGACCCAAACCCACTCGGCCAGATCCAAACCCACTCGGCTAGATCCAAACCCACTCGGCTAGACCCAAACCCAATCGGCTAGACCCAAACCCACTCGGCTAGACCCAAACCCACTCGGCTAGACCCAAACCCACTCAGCTAGACCCACACCCACTCGGCTAGACCCAAACCTACTCGGGTAGACCCAAACCAACTCCGCTAGACCCAATCCCACTCGGCTGGACCCATACCCTCTCAGCTAGACCCCAACCCACTCGGCTACACCCAAACCCACTCGGCTAGACCCAAACCCGCTCGGCTAGACACAAGCCCACTCGGCTAGACCCAAACCTACTCGGCTGGACCCAAGCCCACTCGGCTAGACCCAAACCCACTCGGCTAGACCCAAACCCACTCGGCTAGACCCAAACCCACTCGGCTACACCTAAACCTACTCGGCTAGACCCAAACCCACTCGGCTAGTCCCAAACCCACTCGGCTAGACCCAAACCCACTCGGCTAGACCCAAACCCACTCGGCTAGACCCAAACCCACTCGGCTAGACCCAAACCCACTCGGCTCGACCCAAACCCACTCGGCTAGACCCAAACCCACTCTGCTAGACCCAAACCCACTCGGCTCGACCCAAACCCACTCAGCTAGACCCAAACCCACTCGGGTAGACCCAAACCCACTCGGCTAGACCCAAACCCACTCGGCTAGACCCAAACCCAATCGGCTAGACCCAAACCCACTCGGCTAGACCCAAACCCACTCGGCTAGACCCAAACCCACTCGGCTAGACCCAAACCTACTCGGGTACACCCAAACCCACTCGGCTAGACACAAACCCACTCGGCTAGACCCAAACCCAATCCGCTAGACCCAAACCCACTCGGCTAGACCCAAACCCACTCGGCTAGACCCAAACCCACTCGGCTAGACCCAAACCCACACGGCAAAACCCAAACCCACTCGGCTCGACCCAAACCCACTCGGCTAGACCCAAACCCACTCGGCTAGACCCAAACCCGCTCGGCTAGACCCAAGCCCCCTCGGCTAGACTCAAACCCACTCGGCTAGACCCAAACCCACTCGGCTACACCCAAACCCACTCGGCTAGACCCAAACCCACACGGCTAGACACAAACCCACTCGGCTAGACCCAAACCAACTCGGCTAGACCCAAACCCACTTGGCTAGACCCTAACCCACTCGGCTACACCCAAACCCACTCGGCGAGACCCAAACCCACTCGGCTAGACCCAAACCCACTCGGCTAGACCCAAACCCACTCGGCTAGACCCAAACCCACTCGGCTAGACCCAAACCCACTCGGCTAGACCCAAACCCACTCGGCTAGACCCAAATCCACTCGGCCAGACCCAAACCGACTCGACTAGACCCAAACCCACTCGGCTAGACCCTAACCCACTCGGCTACACCCAAACCCACTCGGCTAGACCCAAACCCACTCGGCTAGACCCAAACCCACTCGGCTACACCTAAACCCACTCGGCTAGACCCAAACCCACTCGGCCAGACCCAAACCCACTCGGCTAGACCCAAACCCACTCGGCTAGACCCAAACCCACTCGGCTAGACCCAAACCCACTCAGCTAGACCCAAACCCACTCGGCTCGACCCAAACCCACTCGGCTAGACCCAAACCCACTCGGCTAGACCCAAACCCACTCGGCTAGACCCAAACCCACTCGGCTAGACCCAAACCCACTCGGCCAGATCCAAACCCACTCGGCTAGATCCAAACCCACTCGTCTAGACCCAAACCCAATCGGCTAGACCCAAACCCACTCGGCTAGACCCAAACCCACTCGGCTAGACCCAAACCCACTCGGCTAGACCCAAACCCACTCGGCTAGACCCAAACCCACTCAGCTAGACCCAAACCCACTCCGCTAGACCAAAACCCACTCAGCTAGACCCAAACCCACTCAGCTAGACCCAAACCCACTCGGCTAGACCCAAACCCACTCGGCTAGACCCAAACCCACTCGGCTAGACCCAATCCCACTCGGCTGGACCCAAACCCACTCGACTAGACCCAAACCCACTCGGCTGCACGCAAACCCACTCGGCTAGACCCAAACCCGCTCGGCTAGACCCAAGCCCACTCGGCTAGACCCAAACCCACTCGGCTAGACCCAAACCCACTCGGCTAGACCCAAACCCACTCGGCTAGACCCAAACCCACTCGGCTAGACACAAACCCACTCGGCTAGACCCAAACCGACTCGACTAGACCCAAACCCACTCGGCAAGACCCTAACCCACTCTGCTACACCCTAACCCACTCGGCGAGACCCAAACCCACTCGGCTAGACCCAAACCCACTCGGCTAGACCCAAACCCACTCGTCTAGACCCAAACCCACTCGGCTAGACCCAAACCCACTCGGCTAGACCCAAACCCACACGGCTAGACACAAACCCCTCGGCTAGACCCAAAACCACTCGGCTAGACCCAAACCCACTCGGCTAGACCCAAACCCACTCGGCTCGACCCAATCCCACTCGGCCAGACCCAAACCCACTCGGCTAGACCCAAACCCACTCGGCTAGACCCAAACCCACTCGGCTAGACCCAAACCCACACGGCTAGACACAAACCCACTCGGCTAGACCCAAATCGACTCGGCTAGACCCAAACCCACTCGGCTAGACCCTAACCCACAAGGCTACACCCAAACCCACTCGGCGAGACCCAAACCCACTCGGCTAGACCCAATCCCACTCGGCTAGACCCAAACCCACTCGGCTACACCCAAACCCACTCGGCTACACTCAAACCCACTCGGCGAGACCCAAACCCACTCGGCTAAACCCAAACCCACTCGGCAGGACCCAAACCCACTTGGCTAGACCCAAACGCACTCGGCTAGACCCAAACCCACTCCGCTAGACCCAATCCCACTCGGCTGGACCCATACCCTCTCAGCTAGACCCCAACCCACTCGGCTACACCCAAACCCACTCGGCTAGACCCAAACCCGCTCGGCTAGACACAAGCCCACTCGGCTAGACCCAAACCCACTCGGCTGGACCCAAGCCCACTCGGCAAGACCCAAACCCACTCGGCTAGACCCAAACCCACTCGGCTAGACCCAAACCCACTCGGCTACACCTAAACCCACTCGGCTAGACCCAAACCCACTCGGCTAGACCCAAACCCACTCGGCTAGACCCAAACCCACTCGGCTAGACCCAAACCCACTCGGCTAGACCCAAACCCACTCGGCTAGACCCAAACCCACTCGGCTCGACCCAAACCCACTCGGCTAGACCCAAACCCACTCGGCTAGACCCAAACCCACTCGGCTCGACCCAAACCCACTCGGCTAGACCCAAACCCACTCGGCTAGACCCAAACCCACTCGGCTAGACCCAAACCCACTCGGCTAGACCCAAACCCACTCGGCCAGATCCAAACCCACTCGGCTAGATCCAAACCCACTCGGCTAGACCCAAACCCAATCGGCTAGACCCAAACCCACTCGGCTAGACCCAAACCCACTCGGCTAGACCCAAACCCACTCGGCTAGACCCACACCCACTCGGCTAGACCCAAACCTACTCGGGTAGACCCAAACCAACTCCGCTAGACCCAATCCCACTCGGCTGGACCCATACCCTCTCAGCTAGACCCCAACCCACTCGGCTACACCCAAACCCACTCGGCTAGACCCAAACCCGCTCGGCTAGACACAAGCCCACTCGGCTAGACCCAAACCCACTCGGCTGGACCCAAGCCCACTCGGCTAGACCCAAACCCACTCGGCTAGACCCAAACCCACTCGGCTAGACCCAAACCCACTCGGCTACACCTAAACCCACTCGGCTAGACCCAAACCCAATCGGCTAGACCCAAACCCACTCGGCTAGACCCAAACCCACTCGGCTAGACCCAAACCCACTCGGCTAGACCCAAACCCACTCGGCTAGACCCAAACCCGCTCGGCTCGACCCAAACCCACTCGGCTGGACCCAAACCCACTCGGCTAGACCCAAACCCACTCGGCTCGACCCAAACCCACTCGGCTCGACCCAAACCCACTCGGCTAGACCCAAACCCACTCGGCTAGACCCAAACCCACTCGGCTAGACCCAAACCCACTCGGCCAGATCCAAACCCACTCGGCTAGATCCAAACCCACTCGGCTAGACCCAAACCCAATCGGCTAGACCCAAACCCACTCGGCTAGACCCAAACCCACTCGGCTAGACCCACACCCACTCGGCTAGACCCAAACCTACTCGGGTAGACCCAAACCAACTCGGCTAGACACAAACCCACTCGGCTAGACCCAAACCCAATCCGCTAGACCCAAACCCACTCGGCTAGACCCAAACCCACTCGGCTAGACCCAAACCCACTCGGCTAGACCCAAACCCACTCCGCTAGACCCAAACCCACTCCGCTAGACCAAAACCCACTCAGCTAGACCCAAACCCACTCGGCTAGACCCAAACCCACTCGGCTAGACCCAAACCCACTCGGCTAGACCCAAACCCACTCGGCTAGACCCAATCCCACTCGGCTGGACCCAAACCCACTCGACTAGACCTAAACCCACTCGGCTGCACGCAAACCCACTCGGCTAGACCCAAACCCGCTCGGCTAGCCCCAAGCCCACTCGGCTAGACCCAAACCCACTCGGCAAGACCCAAACCCACACGGCCAGACACAAACCCCTCGGCTAGACCCAAAACCACTCGGCTAGACCCAAACCCACTCGGCTAGACCCAAACCCACTCGGCTCGACCCAATCCCACTCGGCGAGACCCAAACCCACTCGGCTAGACCCAATCCCACTAGGCTAGACGCAAACCCACTCGGCTAAACCCAAACCCACTCGGCAGGACCCAAACCCACTTGGCTAGACCCAAACGCACTCGGCTAGACCCAAACCCACTCCGCTAGACCCAATCCCACTCGGCTGAACCCAAACCCTCTCAGCTAGACCCCAACCCACTCGGCTACACCCAAACCCACTCGGCTAGACCCAAACCCGCTCGGCTAGACACAAGCCCACTCGGCTAGACCCAAACCCACTCGGCTGGACCCAAGCCCACTCGGCTAGACCCAAACCCACTCGGCTAGACCCAAACCCACTCGGCTAGACCCAAACCCACTCGGCTACACCTAAACCCACTCGGCTAGACCCAAACCCACTCGGCTAGTCCCAAACCCACTCGGCTAGACCCAAACCCACTCGGCTAGACCCAAACCCACTCGGCTAGACCCAAACCCACTCGGCTAGACCCAAACCCACTCGGCTCGACCCAAACCCACTCGGCTAGACCCAAACCCACTCGGCTAGACCCAAACCCACTCGGCTCGACCCAAACCCACTCGGCTAGACCCAAACCCACTCGGCTAGACCCAAACCCACTCGGCTAGACCCAAACCCACTCGGCTAGACCCAAACCCACTCGGCCAGATCCAAACCCACTCGGCTAGATCCAAACCCACTCGGCTAGACCCAAACCCAATCGGCTAGACCCCAACCCACTCGGCTACACCCAAACCCACCCGGCTAGACCCAAACCCACTCGGCTAGACCCAAACCCACTCGGCTCGACCCAAACCCACTCGGCTAGACCCAAACCCACTCGGCTAGACCCAAACCCACTCGGCTCGACCCAAACCCACTCGGCTAGACCCAAACCCACTCGGCTAGACCCAAACCCACTCGGCTAGACCCAAACCCACTCGGCTAGACCCAAACCCACTCGGCCAGATCCAAACCCACTCGGCTAGATCCAAACCCACTCGGCTAGACCCAAACCCAATCGGCTGGACCCAAACCCAATAGGCTAGACCCAAACCCACTCGGCTAGACCCAAACCCACTCAGCTAGACCCACACCCACTCGGCTAGACCCAAACCTACTCGGGTAGACCCAAACCAACTCCGCTAGACCCAATCCCACTCGGCTGGACCCATACCCTCTCAGCTAGACCCCAACCCACTCGGCTACACCCAAACCCACTCGGCTAGACCCAAACCCGCTCGGCTAGACACAAGCCCACTCGGCTAGACCCAAACCTACTCGGCTGGACCCAAGCCCACTCGGCTAGACCCAAACCCACTCGGCTAGACCCAAACCCACTCGGCTAGACCCAAACCCACTCGGCTACACCTAAACCTACTCGGCTAGACCCAAACCCACTCGGCTAGTCCCAAACCCACTCGGCTAGACCCAAACCCACTCGGCTAGACCCAAACCCACTCGGCTAGACCCAAACCCACTCGGCTAGACCCAAACCCACTCGGCTCGACCCAAACCCACTCGGCTAGACCCAAACCCACTCTGCTAGACCCAAACCCACTCGGCTCGACCCAAACCCACTCGGCTAGACCCAAACCCACTCGGCTAGACCCAAACCCACTCGGCTAGACCCAAACCCACTCGGCTAGACCCAAACCCACTCGGCCAGATCCAAACCCACTCGGCAAGATCCAAACCCACTCGGCTAGACCCAAACCCAATCGGCTAGACCCAAACCCACTCGGCTAGACCCAAACCCACTCGGCTAGACCCACACCCACTCGGCTAGACCCAAACCTACTCGGGTAGACCCAAACCAACTCGGCTAGACACAAACCCACTCGGCTAGACCCAAAGCCAATCCGCTAGACCCAAACCCACTCGGCTAGACCCAAACCCACTCGGCTAGACCCAAACCCACTCGGCTAGACCCAAACCCACTCGGCTAGACCCAAACCCACTCCGCTAGACCAAAACCCACTCAGCTAGACCCAAACCCACTCGGCTAGACCCAAACCCACTCGGCTAGACACAAACCCACACGGCTAGACCTAAACCCACTCGGCTAGACCCAATCCCACTCGGCTGGACCCAAACCCACTCGACTAGACCCAAACCCACTCGGCTGCACGCAAACCCACTCGGCTAGACCCAAACCCGCTCGGCTAGCCCCAAGCCCACTCGGCTAGACCCAAACCCACTCGGCTAGACCCAAACCCACTCGGCTAGACCCAAACCCACTCGGCTAGACACAAACCCACTCGGCTAGACCCAAACCGACTCGACTAGACCCAAACCCACTCGGCTAGACCCAAAACCACTCGGCTAGACCCAAACCCACTCGGCTAGACCCAAACCCACTCGGCTCGACCCAATCCCACTCGGCAAGACCCAAACCCACTCGGCTAGACCCAAAACCACTCGGCTAGACCCAAACCCACTCGGCTAGACCCAAACCCACTCGGCTCGACCCAATCCCACTCGGCCAGACCCACACCCACTCGGCTAGACCCAAACATACTCGGGTAGACCCAAACCAACTCGGCTAGACACAAACCTACTCGGCTAGACCCAAACACAGTCCGCTAGACCCAAACCCACTCGGCTAGACCCAAACCCACTCGGCTAGACCCAAACCCACTCGGCTAGACCCAAACCCACTCGGCTAGACCCAAACCCACTCGGCTAGACCCAATCCCACTCAGCTGGACCCAAACCCACTCGACTAGACCCAAACCCACTCGGTTGCACGCAAACCCACTCGGCTAGACCCAAACCCGCTCGGCTAGACCCAAGCCCACTCGGCTAGACCCAAACCCACTCGGCTAGACGCAAACCCACTCGGCTAGACCCAAACCCACTCGGCTAGACCCAAACCCACTCGGCTAGACACAAACCCACTCGGCTAGACACAAACCGACTCGACTAGACCCAAACCCACTCGGCTAGACCCTAACCCACTCGGCTACACCCAAACCCACTCGGCGAGACCCAAACCCACTCGGCTAGACCCAAACCCACTCGGCTAGACCCAAACCCACTCGGCTAAACCCAAACCCACTCGGCAGGACCCAAACCCACTTGGCTAGACCCAAACGCACTCGGCTAGACCCAAACCCACTCCGCTAGACCCAAACCCGCTCGGCTAGACCCAAACCCACTCGGCTAGACCCAAACCCACTCGGCTAGACCCAAACCCACTCGGCTAGACCCAAACCCACTCGGCTGGACCCAAGCCCACTCGGCTAGACCCAAACCCACTCGGCTAGACCCAAACCCACTCGGCTAGACCCAAACCCACTCGGCTACACCTAAACCCACTCGGCTAGACCCAAACCCACTCGGCTAGTCCCAAACCCACTCGGCTAGACCCAAACCCACTCGGCTAGACCCAAACCCACTCGGCTAGACCCAAACCCACTCGGCTAGACCCAAACCCACTCGGCTCGACCCAAACCCACTCGGCTAGACCCAAACCCACTCGGCTAGACCCAAACCCACTCGGCTCGACCCAAACCCACTCGGCTAGACCCAAACCCACTCGGCTAGACCCAAACCCACTCGGCTAGACCCAAACCCACTCGGCTAGACCCAAACCCACTCGGCCAGATCCAAACCCACTCGGCTAGATCCAAACCCACTCGGCTAGACCCAAACCCAATCGGCTAGACCCCAACCCAATCGGCTAGACCCCAACCCACTCGGCTACACCCAAACCCACCCGGCTAGACCCAAACCCACTCGGCTAGACCCAAACCCACTCGGCTCGACCCAAACCCACTCGGCTAGACCCAAACCCACTCGGCTCGACCCAAACCCACTCGGCTAGACCCAAACCCACTCGGCTAGACCCAAACCCACTCGGCTAGACCCAAACCCACTCGGCTAGACCCAAACCCACTCGGCCAGATCCAAACCCACTCGGCTAGATCCAAACCCACTCGGCTAGACCCAAACCCAATCGGCTAGACCCAAACCCACTCGGCTAGACCCAAACCCACTCGGCTAGACCCAAACCCACTCGGCTAGACCCACACCCACTCGGCTAGACCCAAACCTACTCGGGTAGACCCAAACCAACTCCGCTAGACCCAATCCCACTCGGCTGGACCCATACCCTCTCAGCTAGACCCCAACCCACTCGGCTACACCCAAACCCACTCGGCTAGACCCAAACCCGCTCGGCTAGACACAAGCCCACTCGGCTAGACCCAAACCTACTCGGCTGGACCCAAGCCCACTCGGCTAGACCCAAACCCACTCGGCTAGACCCAAACCCACTCGGCTAGACCCAAACCCACTCGGCTACACCTAAACCTACTCGGCTAGACCCAAACCCACTCGGCTAGTCCCAAACCCACTCGGCTAGACCCAAACCCACTCGGCTAGACCCAAACCCACTCGGCTAGACCCAAACCCACTCGGCTAGACCCAAACCCACTCGGCTCGACCCAAACCCACTCGGCTAGACCCAAACCCACTCTGCTAGACCCAAACCCACTCGGCTCGACCCAAACCCACTCGGCTAGACCCAAACCCACTCGGCTAGACCCAAACCCACTCGGCTAGACCCAAACCCACTCGGCTAGACCCAAACCCACTCGGCCAGATCCAAACCCACTCGGCTAGATCCAAACCCACTCGGCTAGACCCAAACCCAATCGGCTAGACCCAAACCCACTCGGCTAGACCCAAACCCACTCGGCTAGACCCACACCCACTCGGCTAGACCCAAACCTACTCGGGTAGACCCAAACCAACTCGGCTAGACACAAACCCACTCGGCTAGACCCAAACCCAATCCGCTAGACCCAAACCCACTCGGCTAGACCCAAACCCACTCGGCTAGACCCAAACCCACTCGGCTAGACCCAAACCCACTCGGCTAGACCCAAACCCACTCCGCTAGACCAAAACCCACTCAGCTAGACCCAAACCCACTCGGCTAGACCCAAACCCACTCGGCTAGACCCAAACCCACTCGGCTAGACCTAAACCCACTCGGCTAGACCCAATCCCACTCGGCTGGACCCAAACCCACTCGACTAGACCCAAACCCACTCGGCTGCACGCAAACCCACTCGGCTAGACCCAAACCCGCTCGGCTAGCCCCAAGCCCACTCGGCTAGACCCAAACCCACTCGGCTAGACCCAAACCCACTCGGCTAGACCCAAACCCACTCGGCTAGACACAAACCCAGTCGGCTAGACCCAAACCGACTCGACTAGACCCAAACCCACTCGGCTAGACCCAAAACCACTCGGCTAGACCCAAACCCACTCGGCTAGACCCAAACCCACTCGGCTCGACCCAATCCCACTCGGCCAGACCCAAACCCACTCGGCTAGACCCAAAACCACTCGGCTAGACCCAAACCCACTCGGCTAGACCCAAACCCACTCGGCTCGACCCAATCCCACTCGGCCAGACCCACACCCACTCGGCTAGACCCAAACATACTCGGGTAGACCCCAACCAACTCGGCTAGACACAAACCTACTCGGCTAGACCCAAACACAGTCCGCTAGACCCAAACCCACTCGGCTAGACCCAAACCCACTCGGCTAGACCCAAACCCACTCGGCTAGACCCAAACCCACTCGGCTAGACCCAAACCCACTCGGCTAGACCCAATCCCACTCAGCTGGACCCAAACCCACTCGACTAGACCCAAACCCACTCGGTTGCACGCAAACCCACTCGGCTAGACCCAAACCCGCTCGGCTAGACCCAAGCCCACTCGGCTAGACCCAAACCCACTCGGCTAGACGCAAACCCACTCGGCTAGACCCAAACCCACTCGGCTAGACCCAAACCCACTCGGCTAGACCCAAACCCACTCGGCTAGACCCAAACCCACTCAGCTAGACCCAAACCCTCTCGGCTAGACCCAAACCCCCTCGGCTAGACCCAAACCCACTCGGCGAGACCCAAACCCACTCGGCTAGACCCAAACCCACTCGGCTCGACCCAATCCCACTCGGCTAGACCCAAACCCACTCGGCTACACCAAAACCCACTTGGCTAGACCCAAACCCAATCGGCTAGACCCAAACCCACTTGGCTAGACCCAAACCCACTCGGCTAGACCCAAACCCACTCGGCTAGACCCACACCCACTCGGCTAGACCCAAACCCACTCGGCCAGACCCAAACCTACTCGGGTGGACCCAAACCCACTCGGCTAGACTCAAACGCACTCGGCTACACCCAAACCCACTCCGCTAGACCCAAACCCACTCCGCTAGACCCATACCAACTCCGCTAGACCCAAACCCACTCGGCTAAACCCAAACCCACTCGGCTACACCCAAACCCACTCGGCTAGACCCAAACCCACTCGGCTAGACCCAAACCCACTCGGCTACACGCAAACCCACTCGGCTAGACCCAAACCCGCTCGGCTAGACCCAACCCCACTCGGCTAGAGCCAAACCCACTCGGCTAGACCCAAACCCACTCGGCTAGACGCAAACCCACTCGTCTACACCCAAACCCACTCGGCTAGACCCTAACCCACTTGGCTAGACCCAACCCCACTCGGCTAGACCCAAACCCACTCGGATAGACCCAAACCCACTCCGCTAGACCCAAACCCACTCGGCGAGACCCAAACCCACTCGGCTAGACCCAAACCCACTCGGTAGACCCAAACCCACTCGGCTAGACCCAAACACCCTCGGCTAGACCCAAACCCACTCGGCTAGACCCAATCCAACTCGGCTAGACCCAAACCCACTCGGCTCGACCCAATCCCACTCGGCTAGACCCAAACCCAATCGGCTAGACACAAACCCACTCGGCTAGACCCAAACCCACTCGGCGAGACCCAAACCCACTCGGCTAGACCCAAACCCACTCGGCTAGACCCAAACCCACTCGGATAGACCCAAACCCACTCCGCTAGACCCAAACCCACTCGGCTAGACCCAAACCCACTCGGCTAGACCCAAACCCACTCGGCTGGACCCAAACCCACTCGGCTAGACCCAAACCCACTCGGCTACACCCAAACCCGCTTGGCTCGACCCAATCCCGCTCGGCTAGACCCAAACCCACTCGGCTAGACCCAAACACACTCGGCTAGACCCAAACACACTCGGCTCGACCCAAACCCAATCGGCTAGACACAAACCCCCTCGGCTAGACCCAAACCCACTCGGCTAGACCCAAACCCAATCGGCTAGACCCAAGCCCACTCGGCTCGACCCAAACCCACACGGCTAGACCCAAACCCACTCCGCAAGACACAAACCCACTCCGCTAGACCCAAACCCACTCCGCTAGACTCAAACCCACTCCGCTAGACCCAAACCCACTCGGCTAGACCGAAACCCACTCGGCTAGACCCAAAAGCACTCGGCTAGACCCAAACCCACTCGGCTAGACTCAAACCCACTCCGCTAGACCCAAACCCACTCGGCTAGACCCAAACCCACTCAGCTAGACCCAAACCCACTCGGCTACACCCAAACCCACTCGGCTAGACCCAAACCCACTCGGCTAGACCCAAACCCACTCGGCTAGACCCAAACCCACTCGGCTAGACCTAAACCCACTCGGCTAGACCCAAACCCACTCGGCCAGACCCAAACACACTCGGCTAGACCCAAACCCACTCGGCTAGACCCAAACCCACTCCGCTAGACACAAACCCACACCGCTAGACCCAAACCCACTCCGCTAGACTCAAACCCACTCCGCTAGACCCAAACCCACTAGGCTAGACCGAAACCCACTCGGCTAGACCCAAACCCACTCCGCTAGACCCAAACCCACTCGGCTAGACCCAAACCCACTCGACTAGACCCAAGCCCACTCGGCTAGACCCAAACCCACTCGGCTAGACCCAAACCCACTCGGCTAGACCCACACCCACTCGGCTAGACCCAAACCCACTCGGCTAGACCCAAACCCACTCGGCTAGACCCACACCCACTCGGCTAGACCCAAACCCACTCGGCCAGACCCAAACCTACTCGGGTGGACCCAAACCCACTCGGCTAGACTCAAACCCACTCGGCTACACCCAAACCCACTCCGCTAGACCCAAACCCACTCCGCTAGACCCATACCAACTCCGCTAGACCCAAACCCACTCGGCTAAACCCAAACCCACTCGGCTACACCCAAACCCACTCGGCTGGACCCAAACCCACTCGGCTAGACCCAAACCCACTCGGCTACACGCAAACCCACTCGGCTAGACCCAAACCCGCTCGGCTAGACCCAACCCCACTCGGCTAGAGCCAAACCCACTCGGCTAGACCCAAACCCACTCGGCTAGACGCAAACCCACTCGTCTACACCCAAACCCACTCGGCTAGACCCTAACCCACTCGGCTAGACCCAACCCCACTCTGCTAGACCCAAACCCACTCGGATAGACCCAAACCCACTCCGCTAGACCCAAACCCACTCGGCGAGACCCAAACCCACTCGGCTAGACCCAAACCCACTCGGTAGACCCAAACCCACTCGGCTAGACCCAAACACCCTCGGCTAGACCCAAACCCACTCGGCTAGACCCAATCCAACTCGGCTAGACCCAAACCCACTCGGCTCGACCCAATCCCACTCGGCTAGACCCAAACCCACTCGGCTACACCCAAACCCACTCGGCGAGACCCAAACCCAATCGGCTAGACCCAAACCCACTCGGCTAGACCAAACCCACTCGGCTAGACCCAAACCCACTCGGCTAGACCCAAACCCAATCGGCTAGACACAAACCCACTCGGCTAGACCCAAACCCACTCGGCGAGACCCAAACCCACTCGGCTAGACCCAAACCCACTCGGCTAGACCCAAACCCACTCGGATAGACCCAAACCCACTCCGCTAGACCCAAACCCACTCGGCTAGACCCAAACCCACTCGGCTGGACCCAAACCCACTCGGCTAGACCCAAACCCACTCGGCTAGACCCAAACCCACTCGGCTACACCCAAACCCGCTTGGCTCGACCCAATCCCACTCGGCTAGACCCAAACCCACTCGGCTAGACCCAAACCCACTCGGCTAGACCCAAACACACTCGGCTCGACCCAAACCCAATCGGCTAGACCCAAACCCAGTCGGCTAGACCCAAACCCACTCGGCTAGACCCAAACACACTCGGCTAGACCCAAACACACTCGGCTAGACCAAAACCCACTCGGCTAGACCCAAACCCACTCGGCTAGACCCAAACCCAATCGGCTACACCCAAAGCCACTCGGCTAGACCCAAACCCACTCGGCTAGACACAAACCCCCTCGGCTAGACCCAAACCCACTCGGCTAGACCCAAACCCAATCGGCTAGACCCAAGCCCACTCGGCTCGACCCAAACCCACTCGGCTAGACCCAAACCCACTCCGCAAGACACAAACCCACTCCGCTAGACCCAAACCCACTCCGCTAGACTCAAACCCACTCCGCTAGACCCAAACCCACTCGGCTAGACCGAAACTCACTCGGCTAGACCCAAAAGCACTCGGCTAGACCCAAACCCACTCGGCTAGACTCAAACCCACTCCGCTAGACCCAAACCCACTCGGCTAGACCCAAACCCACTCAGCTAGACCCAAACCCACTCGGCTACACCCAAACCCACTCGGCTAGACCCAAACCCACTCGGCTAGACCCAAACCCACTCGGCTAGACCCAAACCCACTCGGCTAGACCTAAACCCACTCGGCTAGACCCAAACCCACTCGGCCAGACCCAAACACACTCGGCTAGACCCAAACCCACTCGGCTAGACCCAAACCCACTCCGCTAGACACAAACCCACTCCGATAGACCCAAACCCACTCCGCTAGACTCAAACCCACTCCGCTAGACCCAAACCCACTAGGCTAGACCGAAACCCACTCGGCTAGACCCAAACCCACTCCGCTAGACCCAAACCCACTCGGCTAGACCCAAACCCACTCGACTAGACCCAAGCCCACTCGGCTAGACCCAAACCCACTCGGCTAGACCCAAACCCACTCCACTAGACCCAAACCCACTCGGCTAGACCCAAACGCACTCGGCTAGACCCAAACCCACTCGGCTAGACCCAAACCCACTCGGCTAGACCCAAACCCACTCGGCTAGACCCAAACCCACTCGGCTAGACCCAAACCCACTCGGCTAGACCCACACCCACTCGGCTAGACCCAAACCCACTCGGCTAGACCCAAACCCACTCGGCTAGACCCAAACCCACTCGGCTAGACTCAAACCCACTCGGCTACACCCAAACCCACTCGGCTAGACCCAAACCCACTCGGCTAGACCCAAATCCACTCTGCTAGACCCAAACCCACTCCGCTAGACCCAAACCAATTCGGCTAGACCCAAACCCACTCGGATAGACCCAAACCCACTCCGCTAGACCCAAACCCACTCGGCGAGACCCAAACCCACTCGGCTAGACCCAAACCCACTCGGTAGACCCAAACCCACTCGGCTAGACCCAAACACCCTCGGCTAGACCCAAACCCACTCGGCTAGACCCAATCCAACTCGGCTAGACCCAAACCCACTCGGCTCGACCCAATCCCACTCGGCTAGACCCAAACCCACTCGGCTACACCCAAACCCACTCGGCGAGACCCAAACCCAATCGGCTAGACCCAAACCCACTCGGCTAGACCAAACCCACTCGGCTAGACCCAAACCCACTCGGCTAGACCCAAACCCAATCGGCTAGACACAAACCCACTCGGCTAGACCCAAACCCACTCGGCGAGACCCAAACCCACTCGGCTAGACCCAAACCCACTCGGCTAGACCCAAACCCACTCGGATAGACCCAAACCCACTCCGCTAGACCCAAACCCACTCGGCTAGACCCAAACCCACTCGGCTGGACCCAAACCCACTCGGCTAGACCCAAACCCACTCGGCTACACCCAAACCCACTCGGCTGGACCCAAACCCACTCGGCTAGACCGAAACCCACTCGGCTAGACCCAAAAGCACTCGGCTAGACCCAAACCCACTCGGCTAGACTCAAACCCACTCCGCTAGACCCAAACCCACTCGGCTAGACCCAAACCCACTCAGCTAGACCCAAACCCACTCGGCTACACCCAAACCCACTCGGCTAGACCCAAACCCACTCGGCTAGACCCAAACCCACTCGGCTAGACCCAAACCCACTCGGCTAGACCTAAACCCACTCGGCTAGACCCAAACCCACTCGGCCAGACCCAAACACACTCGGCTAGACCCAAACCCACTCGGCTAGACCCAAACCCACTCCGCTAGACACAAACCCACTCCGCTAGACCCAAACCCACTCCGCTAGACTCAAACCCACTCCGCTAGACCCAAACCCACTAGGCTAGACCGAAACCCACTCGGCTAGACCCAAACCCACTCCGCTAGACCCAAACCCACTCGGCTAGACCCAAACCCACTCGACTAGACCCAAGCCCACTCGGCTAGACCCAAACCCACTCGGCTAGACCCAAACCCACTCCACTAGACCCAAACCCACTCGGCTAGACCCAAACGCACTCGGCTAGACCCAAACCAACTCGGCTAGACCCAAACCCACTCGGCTAGACCCAAACCCACTCGGCTAGACCCAAACCCACTCGGCTGGACCCAAACCCACTCGGCTAGACCCACACCCACTCGGCTAGACCCAAACCCACTCGGCTAGACCCAAACCCACTCGGCTAGACCCAAACCCACTCGGCTAGACTCAAACCCACTCGGCTACACCCAAACCCACTCGGCTAGACCCAAACCCACTCGGCTAGACCCAAATCCACTCCGCTAGACCCAAACCCACTCGGCTAGACCCAAACCAATTCGGCTAGACCCAAACCCACTCCGCTAGACCCAAACCCACTCCCCTAGACCCAAACCCACTCCGCTAGACTCAAACCCACTCGGCTAGATCCAAACCCACTCGGCTAGACCCAAACCCACTCCGCTAGACCCAAACCCACTCGGCTAGACCCAAACCCACTCGACTAGACCCAAACTCACTTGGCTAGACCCAAACCCACTCGGCTGGACCCAAACCCACTCGGCCAGACCCAAACCCACTCGGCTACACCCAAACCCACTCGGCTAGACCCAAACCCACTCGGCTAGACCCAAACCCACTCGGCTAGACCCAAACACACTCGGCTAGACCCAAACCCAATCGGCTAGACCCAAACCCAGTCGGCTAGACCCAAACCCACTCGGCTAGTCCCAAACACACTCGGCTAGACCCAAAACACACTCGGCTAGACCCAAACCCACTCGGCTAGACCCAAACCCACTCGGCTAGACCCAAACCCAATCGGCTACACCCAAAGCCACTCGGCTAGACCCAAACCCACTCGGCTAGACACAAACCCCCTCGGCTAGACCCAAACCCACTCGGCTAGACCCAAACCCAATCGGCTAGACCCAAGCCCACTCGGCTCGACCCAAACCCACTCGGCTAGACCCAAACCCACTCCGCTAGACACAAACCCACTCCGCTAGACCCAAACCCACTCCGCTAGACTCAAACCCACTCCGCTAGACCCAAACCCACTCGGCTAGACCGAAACCCACTCGGCTAGACCCAAAAGCACTCGGCTAGACCCAAACCCACTCGGCTAGACTCAAACCCAATCCGCTAGACCCAAACCAACTCGGCTAGTCCCAAACCCACTCCGCCAGACCCAAACCCACTCGGCTAGACCCAAACCCACTCGGCTAGACCCAAACCCACTCGGCTAGACACAAACCCACTCGGCTAGACCCAAACCCACTCCGCCAGACCCAAACCCTCTCGGCTAGACCCAAACGCACTCGGCTAGACCCAAACCCACTTGGCTAGACTCAAACCCACTCGGCAAGACCCAAACCCACTCGGCTAGACCCAAACCCACTCGGGTAGACCCAAACCCACTCCGCTAGACCCAAACCCACTCGGCTAGACCCAAACCCACTCCGCTAGACCCAAACCCACTCGGCTAGACGGAAACCCACTCGGCTGGACACAAACCCACTCGGCTAGACCCAAACCCACTCGGCTAGGCCCAAACCCACTGGGCTACACCCAAACCCACTCCACTAGACCCAAACCGACTCGGCTAGACCCAAACCCATTCGGCTAGACCCAAACCCGCTCCGCTAGACCCAAACCCACTCGGCTAGACCGAAACCCACTCGGCTAGACCCAAAAGCACTCGGCCAGACCCAAACCCGCTCGGGTACACTCAAACCCACTCGGCTAGACCCAAACCCACTCGGCTAGACCCAAACCCACTCGGCTAGACCCAAACCCACTCCGCTAGACACAAACCCACTCGGCTAGACCCAAACCCACTCGGCCAGACCCAAACCAACTTGGCTAGACCCAAACCCACTCGGCTAGACCCAAACCCACTCTGCTAGACCCAAACCCACTCAGCTAGACCCAAACCCACTCGGCTAGACCCAAACCCACTCGGCTAGACCCAAACCCACTCGGCTAGACCCAAACCCACTCGGCTACACCCAAACCCACTCCGCTAGCCCCAAACCCACTCGGCTAGACCGAAACCCACTCGGCTAGACCCAAACGCACTCGGCTAGACCCAAACCCACTCGGCTAGACCCAAACCCACTTGGCTACACCCAAACCCACTCCACTAGACCCAAACCCACTCCGCTAGACCCAAACCCCACTCCGCTAGACCCAAACCCACTCGGCTAGACCGAAACCCACTCGGCTAGACCCAAACGCACTCGGCTAGACCCATCCCACTCGGCTAGACTCAAACCCACTCGGCTAGACCCAAACCCACTCGGCTAGACCCAAACCCACTCGCTAGACCCAAACCCACTTGGCTAGACCCAAACCAACTCGGCTCGACCCAAACCCACTCGGCTAGACTGAAACCCACTCAGCTAGACCCAAACCCACTCGGCTAGACCCAAACCCACTCGGCTAGACCCATCCCACTCGGCTAGACTCAAACCCACTCGGCTAGACCCAAACCCACTCGGCTAGACCCAAACCCACTCGCTGGACCCAAACCCACTCGGCTAGACCCAAACCCACTCGGCTAGACCCAAACCCACTCGGCTAGACCCAAACCCACTCGGCTAGACCCAAACCCACTCGGCTAGACCCAAACCCACTCGCTAGACCCAAACCCACTCGGCTAGACCGAAACCCACTCGGCTAGACCCAAAAGCACTCGGCTAGACCCAAACCCACTCGGCTAGACTCAAACCCACTCGGCTAGACCCAAACCCACTCGGCTAGACCCAAACCCACTCAGCTAGACCCAAACCCACTCCGCTAGACCCAAACCCACTCGGCTAGACCCAAACCCACTCGGCTGGACCCAAACCCACTCGGCTAGACCCAAACCCACTCGGCTAGACCCAAACCCACTTGGCTAGACTCAAACCCACTCGGCAAGACCCAAACCCACTCGGCTAGACCCAAACCCACTCGGGTAGACCCAAACCCACTCCGCTAGACCCAAACCCACTCGGCAAGACCCAAACCCACTCGGCTAGACACAAACCCACTCGGGTAGACCCAAACCCACTCCGCTAGACCCAAACCCACTCGGCTAGACCCAAACCCACTCGGCTAGACCCAAACCCACTCGGCTAGACCCACACCCACTCGGCTAGACCCAAACCCACTCGGCTAGACCCAAACCCACTCGGCTAGACACAAACCCACTCGGCTAGACTCAAACCCACTCGGCTACACCCAAACCCACTCGGCTAGACCCAAACCCACTCGGCTTGACCCAAATCCACTCCGCTAGACCCAAACCCACTCGGCTAGACCCAAACCAATTCGGCTAGACCCAAACCCACTCCGCTAGACCCAAACCCACTCCCCTAGACCCAAACCCACTCCGCTAGACTCAAACCCACTCGGCTAGATCCAAACCCACTCGGCTAGACCCAAACCCACTCCGCTAGACCCAAACCCACTCGGCTAGACCCAAACCCACTCGACTAGACCCAAACTCACTTGGCTAGACCCAAACCCACTCGGCTGGACCC
Source organism: Raja brachyura (assembly GCA_963514005.1). The sequence goes on from CAUPSL010000968.1 coordinate 994,213, forward strand.
AAACCCACTCGGCCATACCCAAACCCACTCGGCTACACCCAAACCCACTCGGCTGGACCCAAACCCACTCGGCTAGACCCAAACCCACTCGGCTACACCCAAACCCGCTTGGCTAGACCCAAACCCACTCGGCTAGACCCAAACCCACTCGGCTAGACCCAAACCCACTCGGCTAGACCCAAACACTCTCGGCTAGACCCAAACCCAATCGGCTAGACCCAAACCCAGTCGGCTAGACCCAAACCCACTCGGCTAGTCCCAAACACACTCGGCTAGACCCAAACACACTCGGCTAGACCCAAACCCACTCGGCTAGACCCAAACCCACTCGGCTAGACCCAAACCCAATCGGCTACACCCAAAGCCACTCGGCTAGACCCAAACCCACTCGGCTAGACACAAACCCCCTCGGCTAGACCCAAACCCACTCGGCTAGACCCAAACCCAATCGGCTAGACCCAAGCCCACTCGGCTCGACCCAAACCCACTCGGCTAGACCCAAACCCACTCCGCTAGACACAAACCCACTCCGCTAGACCCAAACCCACTCCGCTAGACTCAAACCCACTCCGCTAGACCCAAACCCACTCGGCTAGACCGAAACTCACTCGGCTAGACCCAAAAGCACTCGGCTAGACCCAAACCCACTCGGCTAGACTCAAACCCAATCCGCTAGACCCAAACCCACTCGGCTAGACCCAAACCCACTCAGCTAGACCAAAACCCACTCCGCCAGACCCAAACCCACTCGGCTAGACCCAAACCCACTCGGCTAGACCCAAACCCACTCGGCTAGACACAAACCCACTCGGCTAGACCCAAACCCACTCCGCCAGACCCAAACCCTCTCGGCTAGACCCAAACGCACTCGGCTAGACCCAAACCCACTTGGCTAGACTCAAACCCACTCGGCAAGACCCAAACCCACTCGGCTAGACCCAAACCCACTCGGGTAGACCCAAACCCACTCCGCTAGACCCAAACCCACTCGGCTAGACCCAAACCCACTCCGCTAGACCCAAACCCACTCGGCTAGACGGAAACCCACTCGGCTGGACACAAACCCACTCGGCTAGACCCAAACCCACTCGGCTAGGCCCAAACCCACTGGGCTACACCCAAACCCACTCCACTAGACCCAAACCGACTCGGCTAGACCCAAACCCATTCGGCTAGACCCAAACCCGCTCCGCTAGACCCAAACCCACTCGGCTAGACCGAAACCCACTCAGCTAGACCCAAAAGCACTCGGCCAGACCCAAACCCGCTCGGGTACACTCAAACCCACTCGGCTAGACCCAAACCCACTCGGCTAGACCCAAACCCACTCGGCTAGACCCAAACCCACTCCGCTAGACTCAAACCCACTCGGCTAGACCCAAACCCACTCGGCTACACCCAAACCCACTCCGCTAGCACCAAACCCACTCGGCTAGACCGAAACCCACTCGGCTAGACCCAAACGCACTCGGCTAGACCCAAACCCACTCGGCTAGACCCAAACCCACTTGGCTAGACCCAAACCCACTCGGCTAGACCCAAACCCACTCGGCTAGACCCAAACCCACTTGGCTAGACTCAAACCCACTCGGCAAGACACAAACCCACTCGGCTAGACCCAAACCCACTCGGGTAGACCCAAACCCACTCCGCTAGACCCAAACCCACTCGGCAAGACCCAAACCCACTCGGCTAGACACAAACCCACTCGGGTAGACCCAAACCCACTCCGCTAGACCCAAACCCACTCGGCTAGACCCAAACCCACTCCGCTAGACCCAAACCCACTCGGCTAGATGGAAACCCACTCGGCTGGACACAAACCCACTCGGCTAGACCCAAACCCACTCGGCTAGACCCAAACCCACTCTGCTAGACCCAAACCCACTCCGCTAGACCCAAACCCACTCGGCTAGACCCAAACCCACTCAGCTAGACGCAAACCCACTCTGCTAGACCCAAACCCACTCGGCTAGACCCAAACCCACTCGGCTAGACCGAAACCCACTCGGCTAGACCCAAAAGCACTCGGCTAGACCCAAACCCATTCGGCTAGACCCAAACCCGCTCCGCTAGACCCAAACCCACTCGGCTAGACCGAAACCCACTCGGCTAGACCCAAAAGCACTCGGCCAGACCCAAACCCGCTCGGGTACACTCAAACCCACTCGGCTAGACCCAAACCCACTCGGCTAGACCCAAACCCACTCGGCTAGACCCAAACCCACTCCGCTAGACACAAACCCACTCGGCTAGACCCAAACCCACTCGGCCAGACCCAAACCCACTTGGCTAGACCCAAACCCACTCGGCTAGACCCAAACCCACTCTGCTAGACCCAAACCCACTCAGCTAGACCCAAACCCACTCGGCTAGACCCAAACCCACTCGGCTAGACTCAAACCCACTCGGCTAGACCCAAACCCACTCGGCTACACCCAAACCCACTCCGCTAGCCCCAAACCCACTCGGCTAGACCGAAACCCACTCGGCTAGACCCAAACGCACTCGGCTAGACCCAAACCCACTCGGCTAGACCCAAACCCACTTGGCTACACCCAAACCCACTCCACTAGACCCAAACCCACTCCGCTAGACCCAAACCCCACTCCGCTAGACCCAAACCCACTCGGCTAGACCGAAACCCACTCGGCTAGACCCAAACGCACTCGGCTAGACCCATCCCACTCGGCTAGACTCAAACCCACTCGGCTAGACCCAAACCCACTCGGCTAGACCCAAACCCACTCGCTAGACCCAAACCCACTTGGCTAGACCCAAACCAACTCGGCTCGACCCAAACCCACTCGGCTATACTGAAACCCACTCAGCTAGACCCAAACCCACTCGGCTAGACCCAAACCCACTCGGCTAGACCCATCCCACTCGGCTAGACTCAAACCCACTCGGCTAGACCCAAACCCACTCGGCTAGACCCAAACCCACTCGCTGGACCCAAACCCACTCGGCTAGACCCAAACCCACTCGGCTAGACCCAAACCCACTCGGCTAGACCCAAACCCACTCGGCTAGACCCAAACCCACTCGGCTAGACCCAAACCCACTCGGCTAGACCCAAACCCACTCGGCTAGACCGAAACCCACTCGGCTAGACCCAAAAGCACTCGGCTAGACCCAAACCCACTCGGCTAGACTCAAACCCACTTGGCTAGACCCAAACCCACTCGGCTAGACCCAAACCCACTCAGCTAGACCAAACCCACTCCGCTAGACCCAAACCCACTCGGCTAGACCCAAACCCACTCGGCTAGACCCAAACCCACTCGGCTAGACCCAAACCCACTCGGCTAGACCCAAACCCACTTGGCTAGACTCAAACCCACTCGGCAAGACCCAAACCCACTCGGCTAGACCCAAACCCACTCGGGTAGACCCAAACCCACTCCGCTAGACCCAAACCCACTCGGCAAGACCCAAACCCACTCGGCTAGACACAAACCCACTCGGGTAGACCCAAACCCACTCCGCTAGACCCAAACCCACTCGGCTAGACCCAAACCCACTCCGCTAGACCCAAACCCACTCGGCTAGATGGAAACCCACTCGGCTGGACACAAACCCACTCGGCTAGACCCAAACCCACTCGGCTAGACCCAAACCCACTCTGCTAGACCCAAACCCACTCCGCTAGACCCAAACCCACTCGGCTAGACCCAAACCCACTCAGCTAGACGCAAACCCACTCTGCTAGACCCAAACCCACTCGGCTAGACCCAAACCCACTCGGCTAGACCCAAACCCACTCGGCTAGACCCAAACCCACTCGGCTAGACCCAAACCCACTCGGCTAGACCCAAACCCACTCGGCTAGACCCAAAAGCACTCCGCCAGACCCAAACCCGCTCGGGTACACTCAAACCCACTCGGCTAGACCCTAACCCACTCGGCTAGACCCAATCCCACTCGGCTAGACCCAAACCCACTCAGCTAGACACAAACCCACTCGGCTAGACCCAAACCCACTCGGCCAGACCCAAACCCACTTGGCTAGACCCAAACCCACTCGGCTAGACCAAAACCCACTCTGCTAGACCCAAACCCACTCAGCTAGACCGAAACCCACTCGGCTAGACCCAAACCCACTCGGCTAGACTCAAACCCACTCGGCTAGACCCAAACGCACTCGGCTACACCCAAACCCACTCCGCTAGCCCCAAACCCACTCGGCTACACCCAAACCCGCTTGGCTAGACCCAAACCCACTCGGCTAGACCCAAACCCACTCGGCTAGACCCCAACCCACTCGGCTAGACCCAAACCCACTCGGCTAGACCCAAACCCACTCCGCCAGACCCAAACCCTCTCGGCTAGACCCAAACGCACTCGGCTAGACCCAAACCCACTCGGCTAGACTCAAACCCACTCGGCAAGACCCAAACCCACTCGGCTAGACCCAAACCCACTCGGGTACACCCAAACCCACTCCGCTAGACCGAAACCCACTCGGCTAGACCCAAAAGCACGCGGCCAGACCCAAACCCGCTCGGGTACACTCAAACCCACTCGGCTAGACCCAAACCCACTCGGCTAGACCCACACCCACTCGGCTAGACCCAAACCCACTCGGCTAGACACAAACCCACTCGGCTAGACCCACACACACTCGGCTAGACCCAAACCCAATCGGCTAGACCCAAACCCACTCGGCTAGTCCCAAACCCACTCGGCTAGACCCAAACCCACTCGGCTAGACCCAAACCCACTCGGCTAGACCCAAACCCACTCGGCTGGACCCAAACCCACTCGGCTAGACCCAAACCCACTCGGCTACACCCAAACCCGCTCGGCTAGACCCAAACCCACTCGGCTAGACCCAAACCCACTCGGCTACACCCAAACCCACTCGGCTAGACCCAAACCCACTCGGCTAGACCCAAACCCACTCAGCTAGACCCAAACCCACTCGGCTAGACCCAAACCCACTCGGCTAGATCTAAACCCACTCGGCTAGACTCAAACCCACTCGGCTACACCCAAACCCACTCGGCTAGACCCAAACCCACTCGGCTAGACCCAAATCCACTCCGCTAGACCCAAACCCACTCGGCTAGACCCAAACCCATTCGGCTAGACCCAAACCCACTCCGCTAGACCCAAACCCACTCCCCTAGTCCCAAACCCACTCCGCTAGACTCAAACCCACTCGGCTAGATCCAAACCCACTCGGCTAGACCCAAACCCACTCCGCTAGACCCAAACCCACTCGGCTAGACCCAAACCCACTCGACTAGACCCAAACTCACTTGGCTAGACCCAAACCCACTCGGCTGGACCCAAACCCACTCGGCTAGACCCAAACCCACTCGGCTACACCCAAACCCACTCGGCTGGACACAAACCCACTCGGCTAGACCCAAACCCACTCGGCTAGACCCAAACCCACTCGGCCAGACCCAAACCCACTCGGCTAGACCCAAACCCACTCGGCTAGACCCAAACCCAATCGGCTAGACCCAAACACACTCGGCTAGACCCAAACCCAATCGGCTAGACCCAAACCCAGTCGGCTAGACCCAAACCCACTCGGCTAGACCCAAACACACTCGGCTAGACCCAAACACACTCGGCTAGACCCAAACCCACTCGGCTAGACCCAAACCCACTCGGCTAGACCCAAACCCAATCGGCTACACCCAAAGCCACTCGGCTAGACGCAAACCCACTCGGCTAGACACAAACCCCCTCGGCTAGACCCAAGCCCACTCGGCTAGACCCAAACCCAATCGCCTAGACCCAAGCCCACTCGGCTCGACCCAAAACCACTCGGCTAGACCCAAACCCACTCCGCTAGACACAAACCCACTCCGCTAGACCCAAACCCACTCCGCTAGACTCAAACCCACTCCGCTAGACCCAAACCCACTCGGCTAGACCGAAACCCACTCGGCTAGACCCAAAAGCACTCGGCTAGACCCAAACCCACTCGGCTAGACTCAAACCCACTCCGCTAGACCCAAACCCACTCGGCTAGACCCAAACCCACTCAGCTAGACCCAAACCCACTCGGCTAGCCGCAAACACACTCGGCTAGACCCAAACCCACTCGGCTAGACCCAAACCCACTCCGCGAGACCCAAACCCTCTCGGCTAGACCCAAACGCACTCGGCTAGACCCAAACCCACTTGGCTAGACTCAAAACCACTCGGCAAGACCCAAACCCACTCGGCTAGACCCAAACCCACTCGGGTAGACCCAAACCCACTCGGCTAGACCCAAACCCACTCGGCCAGACCCAAACCCACTTGGCTAGACCCAAACCCACTCGGCTAGACCCAAACCCACTCTGCTAGACCCAAACCCACTCAGCTAGACCCAAACCCACTCGGCTAGACCCAAACACACTCGGCTAGACCCAAACCCACTCGGCTAGACCCAAACCCACTCGGCTACACCCAAACCCACTCCGCTAGCCCCAAACCCACTCGGCTAGACCGAAACCCACTCAGCTAGACCCAAACGCACTCGGCTAGACCCAAACCCACTCGGCTAGACCCAAACCCACTTGGCTACACCCAAACCCACTCCACTAGACCCAAACCCACTCCGCTAGACCCAAACCCCACTCCGCTAGACCCAAACCCCCTCGGCTAGACCGAAACCGACTCGGCCAGACCCAAACGCACTCGGCTAGACCGATCCCACTCGGCTAGACTCAAACCCACTCGGCTAGACCCAAACCCACTCGGCTAGACCCAAACCCACTCGCTAGACCCAAACCCACTCGGCTAGACCCAAACCAACTCGGCTCGTCCCAAACCCACTCGGCTAGACCGAAACCCACTCAGCTAGACCCAAACCCACTCCGCTAGCCCCAAACCCACTCGGCTAGACCGAAACCCACTCAGCTAGACCCAAACGCACTCGGCTAGACCCAAACCCACTCGGCTAGACCCAAACCCACTTGGCTACACCCAAACCCACTCCACTAGACCCAAACCCACTCCGCTAGACCCAAACCCCACTCCGCTAGACCCAAACCCCCTCGGCTAGACCGAAACCGACTCGGCCAGACCCAAACGCACTCGGCTAGACCGATCCCACTCGGCTAGACTCAAACCCACTCGGCTAGACCCAAACCCACTCGGCTAGACCCAAACCCACTCGCTAGACCCAAACCCACTCGGCTAGACCCAAACCAACTCGGCTCGTCCCAAACCCACTCGGCTAGACCGAAACCCACTCAGCTAGACCCAAACCCACTCGGCTAGACCCAAACCCACTCGGCTAGACCCACACCCACTCGGCTAGACCCAAACCCACTCGGCTAGTCACAAACCCACTCGGCTAGACCCACACACACTCGGCTAGACCCAAACCCAATCGGCTAGACCCAAACCCACTCGGCTAGTCCCAAACCCACTCGGCTAGACCCAAACCCACTCGGCTAGACCCATACCCACTCGGCTAGACCCAAACCCACTCGGCTGGACCCAAACCCACTCGGCTAGACCCAAACCCACTCGGCTACACCCAAACCCGCTCGGCTAGACCCAAACCCACTCGGCTAGACCCAAACCCACTCGGCTACACCCAAAGCCACTCGGCTAGACCCAAACCCACTCGGCTAGACCCAAACCCACTCGGCTAGACCCAAACCCACTCGGCTAGACCCAAACCCACTCGGCTAGATCTAAACCCACTCGGCTAGACTCAAACCCACTCGGCTACACCCAAACCCACTCGGCTAGACCCAAACCCACTCGGCTAGACCCAAATCCACTCCGCTAGACCCAAACCCACTCGGCTAGACCCAAACCCATTCGGCTAGACCCAAACCCACTCCGCTAGACCCAAACCCACTCCCCTAGACCCAAACCCACTCCGCTAGACTCAAACCCACTCGGCTAGATCCAAACCCACTCGGCTAGACCCAAACCCACTCGGCTAGACCCAAACCCACTCGACTAGACCCAAACTCACTCGGCTAGACCCAAACCCACTCGGCTGGACCCAAACCCACTCGGCTAGACCCAAACCCACTCGGCTACACCCAAACCCACTCGGCTGGACCCAAACCCACTCGGCTAGACCCAAACCCACTCGGCTACACCCAAACCCGCTAGGCTAGACCCAAACCCACTCGGCTAGACCCAAACCCACTCGGCTAGACCCAAACCCATTCGGCTAGACCCAAACCCACTCCGCTAGACCCAAACCCACTCCCCTAGACCCAAACCCACTCCGCTAGACTCAAACCCACTCGGCTAGATCCAAACCCACTCGGCTAGACCCAAACCCACTCGGCTAGACCCAAACCCACTCGACTAGACCCAAACTCACTTGGCTAGACCCAAACCCACTCGGCTGGACCCAAACCCACTCGGCTAGACCCAAACCCACTCGGCTACACCCAAACCCACTCGGCTGGACCCAAACCCACTCGGCTAGACCCAAACCCACTCGGCTACACCCAAACCCGCTAGGCTAGACCCAAACCCACTCGGCTAGACCCAAACCCACTCGGCTAGACCCAAACCCACTCGGCTAGACCCAAACCCACTCGGCTAGACCCAAACCCACTCGGCTAGACCCAAACCCACTCGGCTAGACCCAAACCCACTCAGCTAGACCCAAACCCACTCGGCTAGACCCAAACCCACTCGGCCAGACCCAAACCCACTCGGCTAGACCCAAACCCACTCGGCTAGACCCAAACCCCATCGGCTAGACCCAAACACACTCGGCTAGACCCAAACCCAATCGGCTAGACCCAAACCCAGTCGGCTAGACCCAAACCCACTCGGCTAGACCCAAACACACTCGGCTAGACCCAAACACACTCGGCTAGACCCAAACCCACTCGGCTAGACCCAAACCCACTCGGCTAGACCCAAACCCAATCGGCTACACCCAAAGCCACTCGGCTAGACGCAAACCCACTCGGCTAGACACAAACCCCCTCGGCTAGACCCAAACCCACTCGGCTAGACCCAAACCCAATCGCCTAGACCCAAGCCCACTCGGCTCGACCCAAAACCACTCGGCTAGACCCAAACCCACTCCGCTAGACACAAACCCACTCCGCTAGACCCAAACCCACTCCGCTAGACTCAAACCCACTCCGCTAGACCCAAACCCACTCGGCTAGACCGAAACCCACTCGGCTAGACCCAAAAGCACTCGGCTAGACCCAAACCCACTCGGCTAGACTCAAACCCACTCCGCTAGACCCAAACCCACTCGGCTAGACCCAAACCCACTCAGCTAGACCCAAACCCACTCCGCTAGACCCAAACCCACTCGGCTAGACCCAAACCCACTCGGCTAGCCCCAAACACACTCGGCTAGACCCAAACCCACTCGGCTAGACCGAAACCCACTCCGCGAGACCCAAACCCTCTCGGCTAGACCCAAACCCACTTGGCTAGACTCAAAACCACTCGGCAAGACCCAAACCCACTCGGCTAGACCCAAACCCACTCGGCCAGACCCAAACCCTCTTGGCTAGACCCAAACCCACTCGGCTAGACCCAAACCCACTCTGCTAGACCCAAACCCACTCAGCTAGACCCAAACCCACTCGGCTAGACCCAAACACACTCGGCTAGACCCAAACCCACTCGGCTAGACCCAAACCCACTCGGCTACACCCAAACCCACTCCGCTAGCCCCAAACCCACTCGGCTAGACCGAAACCCACTCAGCTAGACCCAAACGCACTCGGCTAGACCCAAACCCACTCGGCTAGACCCAAACCCACTTGGCTACACCCAAACCCACTCCACTAGACCCAAACCCACTCCGCTAGACCCAAACCCCACTCCGCTAGACCCAAACCCCCTCGGCTAGACCGAAACCGACTCGGCCAGACCCAAACGCACTCGGCTAGACCGATCCCACTCGGCTAGACTCAAACCCACTCGGCTAGACCCAAACCCACTCGGCTAGACCCAAACCCACTCGCTAGACCCAAACCCACTCGGCTAGACCCAAACCAACTCGGCTCGTCCCAAACCCACTCGGCTAGACCGAAACCCACTCAGCTAGACCCAAACCCACTCGGCTAGACCCAAACCCACTCGGCTAGACCCAAACCCACTCGCTGGACCCAAACCCACTCGGCTAGACCCAAACCCACTCGGCTAGACCCAAACCCACTCGGCTAGACCCAAACCCACTCGGCTAGACCCAAACCCACTCGGCTAGACCCAAACCCACTCGGCTAGACCCAAACCCACACGGCTAGACCGAAACCCACTCGGCTAGACCCAAAAGCACTCGGCTAGACCCAAACCCACTCGGCTAGACTCAAACCCACTCCGCTAGACCCAAACCCACTCGGCTAGACCCAAACCCACTCAGCTAGACGCAAACCCACTCTGCTAGACCCAAACCCACTCGGCTAGACCCAAACCCACTCGGCTAGACCCAAACCCACTCGGCTAGACCCAAACCCACTCCGCCAGACCCAAACCCTCTCGGCTAGACCCAAACGCACTCGGCTAGACCCAAACCCACTCGGCTAGACTCAAACCCACTCGGCAAGACCCAAACCCACTCGGCTAGACCCAAACCCACTCGGGTAGACCCAAACCCCTCCGCTAGACCCAAACCCACTCGGCTAGACCCAAACCCACTCCGCTATACCCAAACCCACTCGGCTAGATGGAAACCCACTCGGCTGGACACAAACCCACTCGGCTAGACCCAAACCCACTCGGCTAGGGCCAAACCCACTGGGCTACACCCAAACCCACTCCACTAGACCCAAACCGACTCGGCTAGACCCAAACCCATTCGGCTAGACCCAAACCCGCTCCGCTAGACCCAAACCCACTCGGCTAGACCGAAACCCACTCGGCTAGACCCAAAAGCACTCGGCCAGACCCAAACCCGCTCGGGTACACTCAAACCCACTCGGCTAGACCCAAACCCACTCGGCTAGACCCAAAGCCGCTCGGCTAGACCCAAACCCACTCCGCTAGACACAAACCCACTCGGCAAGACCCAAACCCACTCGGCCAGACCCAAACCCACTTGGCTAGACCCAAACCCACTCGGCTAGACCCAAACCCACTCTGCTAGACCCAAACCCACTCAGCTAGACCCAAACCCACTTCGGCTAGACCCAAACCCACTCGGCTAGACCCAATCGCACTCGGCTAGACCCAAACCCACTCGGCTACACCCAAACCCACTCCGCTAGCCCCAAACCCACTCGGCTACACCGAAACCTGCTTGGCTAGACCGAAACCCACTCGGCCAGACCCAAAAGCACGCGGCCAGACCCAAACCCGCTCGGGTACACTCAAACCCACTCGGCTAGACCCAAACCCACTCGGCTAGACCCAAACCCACTCGGCTAGACCCAAACCCACTCCGATAGACACAAACCCACTCGGCTAGACCCAAACCCACTCGGCCAGACCCAAACCCACTTGGCTAGACCCAAACCCACTCGGCTAGACCCAAACCCACTCTGCTAGGCCCAAACCCACTCAGCTAGACCCAAACCCACTCGGCTAGACCCAAACCCACTCGGCTAGACCCAAACCCACTCGGCTAGACCCAAACCCACTCGGCTACACCCAAACCCACTCCGCTAGCCCCAAACCCACTCGGCTAGACCGAAACCCACTCAGCTAGACCCAAACGCACTCGGCTAGACCCAAACCCACTCGGCTAGACCCAAACCCACTTGGCTACACCCAAACCCACTCCGCTAGACCCAAACCCACTCCGCTAGACCCAAACCCCACTCCGCTAGAACCAAACCCACTCGGCTAGACCGAAACCCACTCGGCTAGACCCAAACGCACTGGGCTAGACCCATCCCACTCGGCTAGACTCAAACCCACTCGGCTAGCCCCAAACCCACTCGGCTAGACCCAAACCCACTCGCTAGACCCAAACCCACTCGGCTAGACCCAAACCAACTCGGCTCGACCCAAACCCACTCGGCTAGACCGAAACCCACTCAGCTAGACCCAAACCCACTCGGCTAGACCCAAACCCACTCGGCTAGACCCATTCCACTCGGCTAGACTCAAACCCACTCGGCTAGACCCAAACCCACTCGGCTAGACCCAAACCCACTCGCTGGACCCAACCCCACTCGGCTAGACCCAAACCCACTCGGCTAGACCCAAACCCACTCGGCTAGACCCAAACCCACTCGGCTAGACCGAAACCCACTCAGCTAGACCCAAACCCACTCGGCTAGACCCAAACCCACTCGGCTAGACCCATCCCACTCGGCTAGTCTCAAACCCACTCGGCTAGACCCAAACCCACTCGGCTACACCCAAACCCACTCGCTAGACCCAAACCCACTCGGCTAGACCCAAACCCACTCGGCTAGCCCCAAACCCACTCGGCTAGAACCAAACCCACTCGGCTAGACCCAAACCCACTCGGCTAAACCCAAACCCACTCCACTAGACCAAAACCCACTCAGCTAGACCCAAACCCACTCGGCTAGACCCAAACCCACTCGGCTAGACCCAAACCCAATCGGCTAGACCCAAACCCACTCCGTTAGACACAAACCCACTCCGCTAGACCCAAACCCACTCCGCTAGACTCAAACCCACTCCGCTAGACCCAAACCCACTCGGCTAGACCCAAAAGCACTCGGCCAGACCCAAACCCGCTCGGGTACACTCAAACCCACTCGGCTAGACCCAAACCCACTCGGCTAGACCCAAACCCACTCCGCTAGACCCAAACCCCACTCCGCTAGACCCAAACCCACTCGGCTAGACCGAAACCCACTCGGCTAGACCCAAACGCACTCGGCTAGACCCATCCCACTCGGCTAGACTCAAACCCACTCGGCTAGCCCCAAACCCACTCGGCTAGACCCAAACCCACTCGCTAGACCCAAACCCACTCGGCTAGACCCAAACCAACTCGGCTCGACCCAAACCCACTCGGCTAGACCGAAACCCACTCAGCTAGACCCAAACCCACTCGGCTAGACCCAAACCCACTCGGCTAGACCCATTCCACTCGGCTAGACTCAAACCCACTCGGCTAGACCCAAACCCACTCGGCTAGACCCAAACCCACTCGCTGGACCCAACCCCACTCGGCTAGACCCAAACCCACTCGGCTAGACGCAAACCCACTCGGCTAGACCCAAAACCACTCGGCTAGACCGAAACCCACTCAGCTAGACCCAAACCCACTCGGCTAGACCCAAACCCACTCGGCTAGACCCATCCCACTCGGCTAGTCTCAAACCCACTCGGCTAGACCCAAACCCACTCGGCTACACCCAAACCCACTCGCTAGACCCAAACCCACTCGGCTAGAACCAAACCCACTCGGCTAGACCCAAACCCACTCGGCTAAACCCAAACCCACTCCACTAGACCAAAACCCACTCAGCTAGACCCAAACCCACTCGGCTAGACCCAAACCCACTCGGCTAGACCCAAACCCAATCGGCTGGACCCAAACCCACTCCGTTAGACACAAACCCACTCCGCTAGACCCAAACCCACTCCGCTAGACTCAAACCCACTCCGCTAGACCCAAACCCACTCGGCTAGACCCAAAAGCACTCGGCCAGACCCAAACCCGCTCGGGTACACTCAAACCCACTCGGCTAGACCCAAACCCACTCGGCTAGACCCAAACCCACTCGGCTAGACCCAAACCCACTCCGCTAGACACAAACCCACTCGGCTAGACCCAAACCCACTCGGCCAGACTCAAACCCACTTGGCTAGACCCAAACCCACTCGGCTGGACCCAAACCCACTCTGCTAGACCCAAACCCACTCAGCTAGACCCAAACCCACTCGGCTAGACCCAAACCCACTCGGCCAAACCCAAACCCACTCGGCTAGACCCAAACCCACTCGGCTACACCCAAACCCACTCCGCTAGCCCCAAACCCACTCGGCTAGACCGAAACCCACTCAGCTAGACCCAAACGCACTCGGCTAGACCCAAACCCACTCGGCTAGACCCAAACCCACTTGGCTACACCCAAACCCACTCCACTAGACCCAAACCCACTCCGCTAGACCCAAACCCCACTCCGCTAGACCCAAACGCACTCGGCTAGACCGAAACCCACTCGGCTAGACTCAAACCCACTCGGCTAGACCCAAACCCACTCGGCTAGACCCAAACCCACTCGCTAGACCCAAACCCACTCGGCTAGACCCAAACCAACTCGGCTCGACCCAAATCCACTCGGCTAGACCAAAACCCACTCAGCTAGACCATAACCCACTCGGCTAGACCAAAACCCTCTCGGCTAGACCCATCCCACTCGGCTAGACTCAAACCCACTCGGCTAGACCCAAACCCACTCGGCTAGATGCAAACCCACTCGCTGGACCCAAACCCACTCGGCTAGACCCAAACCCACTCGGCTAGACCCAAACCCACTCGGCTAGACCCAAACCCACTCGGCTAGACCGAAACCCACTCAGCTAGACCCAACCCACTCGGCTAGACCCAAACCCACTCGGCTAGACCCATCCCACTCGGCTAGACTCAAACCCACTCGGCTAGACCCAAACCCACTCGGCTAGACCCAAACCCACTCGCTAGACCCAAACCCACTCGGCTAGACCCAAACCCACTCGGCTAGCCCCAAACCCACTCGGCTAGACCCAAACCCACTCGGCTAGAGCCAAACCCACTCGGCTAAACCCAACCCCACTCCACCAGACCAAAACCCACTCAGCTAGACACAAACCCACTCGGCTAGACCCAAACCCACTCGGCTAGACCCAAACCCAATCGGCTAGACCCAAACCCACTCCGTTAGACACAAACCCACTCCGCTTGACCGAAACCCCTCTCGGCTAGACTCAAACCCACTCCGCTAGACCCAAACCCACTTGGCTAGACACAAACCCACTCGGCTAGACCCAAACCCACTCGGCTACACCCAAACCCACTCCGCTAGCCCCAAAACCACTCGGCTAGACCCAAACCCACTCGGCTACACCCAAACCCACTCGGCTGGACCCAAACCCACTCGGCTAGACCCAAACCCACTCGGCTACACCCAAACCCGCTTGGCTAGACCCAAACCCACTCGGCTAGACCCAAACCCACTCGGCTAGACCCAAACCCACTCGGCTAGACCCAAACCCACTAGGCTAGACCCAAACCCACTCGGCTAGACCCAAACCCACTCGGCTAGACCCAAACCCACTCGGCTAGACCCAAACCCACTCAGCCAGACCCAAACCCACTCGGCTAGAGCCAAACACACTCGGCTAGACCCAAACCCAATCGGCTAGACCCAAACCCAATCGGCTAGACCCAAACCCACTCGGCTAGACCCAAACACACTCGGCTAGACCCAAACCCACTCGGCTAGATCCAAACCCAATCGGCTACACCCAAAGCCACTCGGCTAGACCCAAACACACTCGGCTAGACAGAAACCCCCTCGGCTGGACCCAAACCCACTCGGCTAGACCCAAACCCAATCGGCTAGACCCAAGCCCACTCGGCTCGACCCAAACCCACTCGGCTAGACCCAAACCCACTCCGCTAGACACAAACCCACTCCGCTAGTCCCAAACCCACTCCGCTAGACTCAAACCCACTCCGCTAGACCCAAACCCACTCGGCTAGAGCGAAACCCACTCGGCTAGACGCAAAAGCACTCGGCTAGACCCAAACCCACTCGGCTAGACTCAAACCCACTCCGCTAGACCCAAACCCACTCGGCTAGACCCAAACCCACTCAGCTAGACCCAAACCCACTCCGCCAGACCCAAACCCACTCGGCTAGACCCAAACCCACTCGGCTAGACCCAAACCCACTAGGCTAGACCCAAACCCACTCGGCTAGACCCAAACCCACTCCGCCAGACCCAAACCCACTCGGCTAGACCCAAACGCACTCGGCTAGACCCAAACCCACTCGGCTAGACTCAAACCCACTCGGCAAGACCCAAACCCACTCGGCTAGACCCAAACCCACTCGGCTAGACCCAAACCCACTCGGCTAGACCCAAACCCACTCGGCTAGACCCAAACCCACTCGGCTAGACCCAAACCCACTCGGCCAGACCCAAACCCACTCGGCTAGACCCATCCCACTCGGCTAGACTCAAACCCACTCGGCCAGACCCAAACCCACTCGGCTAGACCCAAACCCACTCGCTGGACCCAAACCCACTAGGCTAGACCCAAACCCACTCGGCTAGACCCAAACCCACTCGGCTAGCCCCAAACCCACTCGGCTAGACCCAAACCCACTCGGCTAGAGCCAAACCCACTCGGCTAAACCCAAACCCACTCCACTAGACTAAAACCCACTCAGCTAGACGCAAACCCACTCGGCTAGACCCAAACCCACTCGGCTAGACCCAAACCCAATCGGCTAGACCCAAACCCACTCCGTTAGACACAAACCCACTCCGCTAGACCGAAACCCCTCTCGGCTAGACTCAAACCCACTCCGATAGACCCAAACCCACTCGGCTAGACGCAAACCCACTCGGCTAGACCCAAACCCACTCGGCTACACCCAAACCCACTCCGCTAGCCCCAAAACCACTCGGCTAGACCCAAACCCACTCGGCTACACCCAAACCCACTCGGCTGGACCCAAACCCACTCGGCTAGACCCAAACCCACTCGGCTACACCCTTAACCCGCTTGGCTAGACCCAAACCCACTCGGCTAGACCCAAACCCACGCGGCTAGACCCAAACCCACTCGGCTAGACCCAAACCCACTAGGCTAGACCCAAACCCACTCGGCTAGACCCAAACCCACTCGGCTAGACCCAAACCCACTCGGCTAGACCCAAACCCACTCAGCCAGACCCAAACCCACTCGGCTAGAGCCAAACACACTCGGCTAGACCCAAACCCAATCGGCTAGACCCAAACCCAATCGGCTAGACCCAAACCCACTCGGCTAGACCCAAACACACTCGGCTAGACCCAAACCCACTCGGCTAGACCCAAACCCACTCGGCTAGACCCAAACCCACTCGGCTAGACCCAAACCCAATCGGCTACACCCAAAGCCACTCGGCTAGACCCAAACACACTCGGCTAGACAGAAACCCCCTCGGCTAGACCCAAACCCACTCGGCTAGACCCAAACCCAATCGGCTAGACCCAAGCCCACTCGGCTCGACCCAAACCCACTCGGCTAGACCCAAACCCACTCCGCTAGACACAAACCCACTCCGCTAGTCCCAAACCCACTCCGCTAGACTCAAACCCACTCCGCTAGACCCAAACCCACTCGGCTAGAGCGAAACCCACTCGGTTAGACCCAAAAGCACTCGGCTAGACCCAAACCCACTCGGCTAGACTCAAACCCACTCCGCTAGACCCAAACCCACTCGGCTAGACCCAAACCCACTCAGTTAGACCCAAACCCACTCCGCTAGACCCAAACCCACTCGGCTAGACCCAAACCCACTCGGCTAGACCGAAACCCACTCGGCTAGACCCAAACCCACTCGGCTAGACCCAAACCCACTCGGCTAGACCCAAACCCACTCGGCTAGACCCAAACCACTCGGCTAGACCCAAACCCACTCGGCCAGACCCAAACCCACTCGGCTAGACACAAACCCACTCGGCTAGACTCAAACCCACTCGGCTAGAGCCAAACACACTCGGCTAGACCCAAACCCAATCGGCTAGACCCAAACCCAATCGGCTAGACCCAAACCCACTCGGCTAGACCCAAACACACTCGGCTAGACCCAAACCCACTCGGCTAGACCCAAACCCACTCGGCTAGACGCAAACCCACTCGGCTAGACACAAACCCAATCGGCTACACCCAAAGCCACTCGGCTAGACCCAAACACACTCGGCTAGACACAAACCCCCTCGGCTAGACCCAAACCCACTCGCTAGACCCAAACCCACTCGGCTAGACCCAAACCAACTCGGTTCGACCCAAACCCTCTCGGCTAGACCAAAACCCACCCAGCTAGACCCAAACCCACTCGGCTAGACCCAAACCCTCTCGGCTAGACCCATCCCACTCGGCTAGACTCAAACCCACTCGGCTAGACCCAAACCCACTCGGCTAGACCCAAACCCACTCGGCTAGACCCAAACCCACTCGGCTAGACCGAAACCCACTCAGCTAGACCCAAACCCACTCGGCTAGACCCAAACCCACTCGGCTAGACCCATCCCACTCGGCTAGACTCAAACCCACTCGGCTAGACCCAAACCCACTTGGCTAGACCCAAACCCACTCGCTAGACCCAAACGCACTCGGCTAGACCCAAACCCACTCGGCTAGCCCCAAACCCACTCGGCTAGACCCAAACCCACTCGGCTAGAGCCAAACCCACTCGGCTAAACCCAAACCCACTCCACTAGACCAAAACCCACTCAGCTAGACGCAAACCCACTCGGCTAGACCCAAACCCACTCGGCTAGACCCAAACCCAATCGGCTAGACCCAAACCCACTCCGTTAGACACAAACCCACTCCGCTAGACCGAAACCCCTCTCGGCTAGACTCAAACCCACTCCGCTAGACCCAAACCCACTCGGCTAGACACAAACCCACTCGGCTAGACCCAAACCCACTCGGCTACACCCAAACCCACTCCGCTAGCCCCAAAACCACTCGGCTACACCCAAACCCACTCGGCTACACCCAAACCCACTCGGCTGGACCCAAACCCACTCGGCTAGACCCAAACCCACTCGGCTAGACCCAAACCCCCTCGGCTAGAGCCAAACCCACTCGGCTAAACCCAAACCCACTCCACCAGACCAAAACCCACTCAGCTAGACGCAAACCCACTCGGCTAGACCCAAACCCACTCGGCTAGACCCAAACCCAATCGGCTAGACCCAAACCCACTCCGTTAGACACAAACCCACTCCGCTTGACCGAAACCCCTCTCGGCTAGACTCAAACCCACTCCGCTAGACCCAAACCCACTTGGCTAGACACAAACCCACTCGGCTAGACCCAAACCCACTCGGCTACACCCAAACCCACTCCGCTAGCCCCAAAACCACTCGGCTAGACCCAAACCCACTCGGCTACACCCAAACCCACTCGGCTGGACCCAAACCCACTCGGCTAGACCCAAACCCACTCGGCTACACCCAAACCCGCTTGGCTAGACCCAAACCCACTCGGCTAGACCCAAACCCACTCGGCTAGACCCAAACCCACTCGGCTAGACCCAAACCCACTAGGCTAGACCCAAACCCACTCGGCTAGACCCAAACCCACTCGGCTAGACCCAAACCCACTCGGCTAGACCCAAACCCACTCAGCCAGACCCAAACCCACTCGGCTAGAGCCAAACACACTCGGCTAGACCCAAACCCAATCGGCTAGACCCAAACCCAATCGGCTAGACCCAAACCCACTCGGCTAGACCCAAACCCACTCGGCTAGACCCAAACCACTCGGCTAGACCCAAACCCACTCGGCCAGACCCAAACCCACTCGGCTAGACCCAAACCCACTCGGCTAGACTCAAACCCACTCGGCTAGAGCCAAACACACTCGGCTAGACCCAAACCCAATCGGCTAGACCCAAACCCAATCGGCTAGACCCAAACCCACTCGGCTAGACCCAAACACACTCGGCTAGACCCAAACCCACTCGGCTAGACCCAAACCCACTCGGCTAGACGCAAACCCACTCGGCTAGACCCAAACCCAATCGGCTACACCCAAAGCCACTCGGCTAGACCCAAACACACTCGGCTAGACACAAACCCCCTCGGCTAGACCCAAACCCACTCGCTAGACCCAAACCCACTCGGCTAGACCCAAACCAACTCGGTTCGACCCAAACCCTCTCGGCTAGACCAAAACCCACCCAGCTAGACCCAAACCCACTCGGCTAGACCCAAACCCTCTCGTCTAGACCCATCCCACTCGGCTAGACTCAAACCCACTCGGCTAGACCCAAACCCACTCGGCTAGACGCAAACCCACTCGCTGGACCCAAACCCACTCGGCTAGACCCAAACCCACTCGGCTAGACCCAAACCCACTCGGCTAGACCCAAACCCACTCGGCTAGACCGAAACCCACTCAGCTAAACCCAAACCCACTCGGCTAGACCCAAACCCACTCGGCTAGACCCATCCCACTCGGCTAGACTCAAACCCACTCGGCTAGACCCAAACCCACTTGGCTAGACCCAAACCCACTCGCTAGGCCCAAACGCACTCGGCTAGACCCAAACCCACTCGGCTAGCCCCAAACCCACTCGGCTAGACCCAAACCCACTCGGCTAGAGCCAAACCCACTCGGCTAAACCCAAACCCACTCCACTAGACCAAAACCCACTCAGCTAGACGCAA
Organism: Raja brachyura; assembly: GCA_963514005.1. The sequence goes on from CAUPSL010000968.1 coordinate 1,014,484, forward strand.
ACCCACTCGGCTAGACCCAAACCCACTCGGCTAGACCCAAACCCAATCGGCTAGACCCAAACCCACTCCGTTAGACACAAACCCACTCCGCTAGACCGAAACCCCTCTCGGCTAGACTCAAACCCACTCCGCTAGACCCAAACCCACTCGGCTGGACACAAACCCACTCGGCTAGACCCAAACCCACTCGGCTACACCCAAACCCACTCCGCTAGCCCCAAAACCACTCGGCTAGACCCAAACCCACTCGGCTACACCCAAACCCACTCGGCTGGACCCAAACCCACTCGGCTAGACCCAAACCCACTCGGCTAGACCCAAACCCACTCGGCTAGAGCCAAACCCACTCGGCTAAACCCAAACCCACTCCACCAGACCAAAACCCACTCAGCTAGACGCAAACCCACTCGGCTAGACCCAAACCCACTCGGCTAGACCCAAACCCAATCGGCTAGACCCAAACCCACTCCGTTAGACACAAACCCACTCCGCTTGACCGAAACCCCTCTCGGCTAGACTCAAACCCACTCCGCTAGACCCAAACCCACTTGGCTAGACACAAACCCACTCGGCTAGACCCAAACCCACTCGGCTACACCCAAACCCACTCCGCTAGCCCCAAAACCACTCGGCTAGACCCAAACCCACTCGGCTACACCCAAACCCACTCGGCTGGACCCAAACCCACTCGGCTAGACCCAAACCCACTCGGCTACACCCAAACCCGCTTGGCTAGACCCAAACCCACTCGGCTAGACCCAAACCCACTCGGCTAGACCCAAACCCACTCGGCTAGACCCAAACCCACTAGGCTAGACCCAAACCCACTCGGCTAGACCCAAACCCACTCGGCTAGACCCAAACCCACTCGGCTAGACCCAAACCCACTCAGCCAGACCCAAACCCACTCGGCTAGAGCCAAACACACTCGGCTAGACCCAAACCCAATCGGCTAGACCCAAACCCAATCGGCTAGACCCAAACCCACTCGGCTAGACCCAAACACACTCGGCTAGACCCAAACCCACTCGGCTAGATCCAAACCCAATCGGCTACACCCAAAGCCACTCGGCTAGACCCAAACACACTCGGCTAGACAGAAACCCCCTCGGCTAGACCCAAACCCACTCGGCTAGACCCAAACCCAATCGGCTAGACCCAAGCCCACTCTGCTCGACCCAAACCCACTCGGCTAGACCCAAACCCACTCCGCTAGACACAAACCCACTCCGCTAGTCCCAAACCCACTCCGCTAGACTCAAACCCACTCCGCTAGACCCAAACCCACTCGGCTAGAGCGAAACCCACTCGGCTAGACCCAAAAGCACTCGGCTAGACCCAAACCCACTCGGCTAGACTCAAACCCACTCCGCTTGACCCAAACCCACTCGGCTAGACCCAAACCCACTCAGCTAGACCCAAACCCACTCCGCCAGACCCAAACCCACTCGGCTAGACCCAAACCCACTCCGCCAGACCCAAACCCACTCGGCTAGACCCAAACGCACTCGGCTAGACCCAAACCCACTCGGCTAGACTCAAACCCACTCGGCAAGACCCAAACCCACTCGGCTAGACCCAAACCCACTCGGCTAGACCCAAACCCACTCGGCTAGACCCAAACCCACTCGGCTAGACCCAAACCCACTCGGCTAGACCCAAACCCACTCGGCCAGACCCAAACCCACTCGGCTAGACCCATCCCACTCGGCTAGACTCAAACCCACTCGGCCAGACCCAAACCCACTCGGCTAGACCCAAACCCACTCGCTGGACCCAAACCCACTAGGCTAGACCCAAACCCACTCGGCTAGACCCAAACCCACTCGGCTAGCCCCAAACCCACTCGGCTAGACCCAAACCCACTCGGCTAGAGCCAAACCCACTCGGCTAAACCCAAACCCACTCCACTAGACTAAAACCCACTCAGCTAGACGCAAACCCACTCGGCTAGACCCAAACCCACTCGGCTAGACCCAAACCCAATCGGCTAGACCCAAACCCACTCCGTTAGACACAAACCCACTCTGCTAGACCGAAACCCCTCTCGGCTAGACTCAAACCCACTCCGCTAGACCCAAACCCACTCGGCTAGACGCAAACCCACTCGGCTAGACCCAAACCCACTCGGCTACACCCAAACCCACTCCGCTAGCCCCAAAACCACTCGGCTAGACCCAAACCCACTCGGCTACACCCAAACCCACTCGGCTGGACCCAAACCCACTCGGCTAGACCCAAACCCACTCGGCTACACCCAAACCCGCTTGGCTAGACCCAAACCCACTCGGCTAGACCCAAACCCACTCGGCTAGACCCAAACCCACTAGGCTAGACCCAAACCCACTCGGCTAGACCCAAACCCACTCGGCTAGACCCAAACCCACTCAGCCAGACCCAAACCCACTCGGCTAGAGCCAAACACACTCGGCTAGACCCAAACCCAATCGGCTAGACCCAAACCCAATCGGCTAGACCCAAACCCACTCGGCTAGACCCAAACACACTCGGCTAGACCCAAACCCACTCGGCTAGACCCAAACCCACTCGGCTGGACCCAAACCCACTCGGCTAGACCCAAACCCAATCGGCTACACCCAAAGCCACTCGGCTAGACCCAAACACACTCGGGTAGACAGAAACCCCCTCGGCTAGACCCAAACCCACTCGGCTAGACCCAAACCCAATCGGCTAGACCCAAGCCCACTCGGCTCGACCCAAACGCACTCGGCTAGACCCAAACCCACTCCGCTAGACACAAACCCACTCCGCTAGTCCCAAACCCACTCCGCTAGACTCAAACCCACTCCGCTAGACCCAAACCCACTCGGCTAGAGCGAAACCCACTCGGCTAGACCCAAAAGCACTCGGCTAGACCCAAACCCACTCGGCTAGACTCAAACCCACTCCGCTAGACCCAAACCCACTCGGCTAGACCCAAACCCACTCAGTTAGACCCAAACCCACTCCGCTAGACCCAAACCCACTCGGCTAGTCCCAAACCCACTCGGCTAGACCGAAACCCACTCGGCTAGACCCAAACACACTCGGCTAGACCCAAACCCACTCCGCCAGACCCAAACCCACTCGGCTAGACCCAAACGCACTCGGCTAGACCCAAACCCACTCGGCTAGACTCAAACCCACTCGGCAAGACCCAAACCCACTCGGCTACACCCAAACCCACTCGGCTGGACCCAAACCCACTCGGCTAGACCCAAACCCACTCGGCTACACCCAAACCCGCTTGGCTAGACCCAAACCCACTCGGCTAGACCCAAACCCATTCGGCTAGACCCAAACCCACTCGGCTAGACCCAAACCCACTAGGCTAGACCCAAACCCACTCGGCTGGACCCAAACCCACTCGGCTAGACCCAAACCCACTCGGCTAGACCCAAACCCACTCAGCCAGACCCAAACCCACTCGGCTAGAGCCAAACACACTCGGCTAGACCCAAACCCAATCGGCTAGACCCAAACCCAATCGGCTAGACCCAAACCCACTCGGCTAGACCCAAACACACTCGGCTAGACCCAAACCCACTCGGCTAGATCCAAACCCAATCGGCTACACCCAAAGCCACTCGGCTAGACCCAAACACACTCGGCTAGACAGAAACCCCCTCGGCTAGACCCAAACCCACTCGGCTAGACCCAAACCCAATCGGCTAGACCCAAGCCCACTCGGCTCGACCCAAACCCACTCGGCTAGACCCAAACCCACTCCGCTAGACACAAACCCACTCCGCTAGTCCCAAACCCACTCCGCTAGACTCAAACCCACTCCGCTAGACCCAAACCCACTCGGCCAGAGCGAAACCCACTCGGCTAGACCCAAAAGCACTCGGCTAGACCCAAACCCACTCGGCTAGACTCAAACCCACTCTGCTAGACCCAATCCCACTCGGCTAGACCCAAACCCACTCAGCTAGACCCAAACCCACTCCGCCAGACCCAAACCCACTCGGCTAGACCCAAACCCACTCGGCTAGACCCAAACCCACTGGGCTAGACCCAAACCCACTCGGCTAGACCCAAACCCACTCCGCCAGACCCAAACCCACTCGGCTAGACCCAAACGCACTCGGCTAGACCCAAACCCACTCGGCTAGACTCAAACCCACTCGGCAAGACCCAAACCCACTCGGCTAGACCCAAACCCACTCGGCTAGACCCAAACCCACTCGGCTAGACCCAAACCCACTCGGCTAGACCCAAACCCACTCGGCTAGACCCAAACCCACTCGGCCAGACCCAAACCCACTCGGCTAGACCCATCCCACTCGGCTAGACTCAAACCCACTCGGCCAGACCCAAACCCACTCGGCTAGACCCAAACCCACTCGCTGGACCCAAACCCACTAGGCTAGACCCAAACCCACTCGGCTAGACCCAAACCCACTCGGCTAGCCCCAAACCCACTCGGCTAGACCCAAACCCACTCGGCTAGAGCCAAACCCACTCGGCTAAACCCAAACCTACTCCACTAGACTAAAACCCACTCAGCTAGACGCAAACCCACTCGGCTAGACCCAAACCCACTCGGCTAGACCCAAACCCAATCGGCTAGACCCAAACCCACTCCGTTAGACACAAACCCACTCTGCTAGACCGAAACCCCTCTCGGCTAGACTCAAACCCACTCCGCTAGACCCAAACCCACTCGGCTAGACGCAAACCCACTCGGCTAGACCCAAACCCACTCGGCTACACCCAAACCCACTCCGCTAGCCCCAAAACCACTCGGCTAGACCCAAACCCACTCGGCTACACCCAAACCCACTCGGCTGGACCCAAACCCACTCGGCTAGACCCAAACCCACTCGGCTACACCCAAACCCGCTTGGCTAGACCCAAACCCACTCGGCTAGACCCAAACCCACGCGGCTAGACCCAAACCCACTCGGCTAGACCCAAACCCACTAGGCTAGACCCAAACCCACTCGGCTAGACCCAAACCCACTCGGCTAGACCCAAACCCACTCAGCCAGACCCAAACCCACTCGGCTAGAGCCAAACACACTCGGCTAGACCCAAACCCAATCGGCTGGACCCAAACCCAATCGGCTAGACCCAAACCCACTCGGCTAGACCCAAACACACTCGGCTAGACCCAAACCCACTCGGCTAGACCCAAACCCACTCGACTAGACCCAAACCCACTCGGCTAGACCCCAACCCAATCGGCTACACCCAAAGCCACTCGGCTAGACCCAAACACACTCGGCTAGACAGAAACCCCCTCGGCTAGACCCAAACCCACTCGGCTAGACCCAAACCCAATCGGCTAGACCCAAGCCCACTCGGCTCGACCCAAACCCACTCGGCTAGACCCAAACCCACTCCGCTAGACACAAACCCACTCCGCTAGTCCCAAACCCACTCCGCTAGACTCAAACCCACTCCGCTAGACCCAAACCCACTCGGCTAGAGCGAAACCCACTCGGCTAGACCCAAAAGCACTCGGCTAGACCCAAACCCACTCGGCTAGACTCAAACCCACTCCGCTAGTCCCAAACCCACTCGGCTAGACCCAAACCCACTCAGTTAGACCCAAACCCACTCCGCTAGACCCAAACCCACTCGGCTAGTCCCAAACCCACTCGGCTAGACCGAAACCCACTCGGCTAGACCCAAACCCACTCGGCTAGACCCAAACCCACTCCGCCAGACCCAAACCCACTCGGCTAGACCCAAACGCACTCGGCTAGACCCAAACCCACTCGGCTAGACTCAAACCCACTCGGCAAGACCCAAACCCACTCGGCTAGACCCAAACCCACTCGGCTAGACCCAAACCCACTCGGCTAGACCCAAACCCACTCGGCTAGACCCAAACCACTCGGCTAGACCCAAACCCACTCGGCCAGACCCAAACCCACTCGGCTAGACCCAAACCCACTCGGCTAGACTCAAACCCACTCGGCTAGAGCCAAACACACTCGGCTAGACCCAAACCCAATCGGCTAGACCCAAACCCAATCGGCTAGACCCAAACCCACTCGGCTAGACCCAAACACACTCGGCTAGACCCAAACCCACTCGGCTAGACCCAAACCCACTCGGCTAGACGCAAACCCACTCGGCTAGACCCAAACCCAATCGGCTACACCCAAAGCCACTCGGCTAGACCCAAACACACTCGGCTAGACACAAACCCCCTCGGCTAGACCCAAACCCACTCGCTAGACCCAAACCCACTCGGCTAGACCCAAACCAACTCGGTTCGACCCAAACCCTCTCGGCTAGACCAAAACCCACCCAGCTAGACCCAAACCCACTCGGCTAGACCCAAACCCACTCGGCTAGACCCATCCCACTCGGCTAGACTCAAACCCACTCGGCAAGACCCAAACCCACTTGGCTAGACCCAAACCCACTCGCTAGACCCAAACGCACTCGGCTAGACCCAAACCCACTCGGCTAGCCCCAAACCCACTCGGCTAGACCCAAACCCACTCGGCTAGAGCCAAACTCACTCGGCTAAACCCATACCCACTCCACTAGACCAAAACCCACTCAGCTAGACGCAAACCCACTCGGCTAGACCCAAACCCACTCGGCTAGACCCAAACCCAATCGGCTAGACCCAAACCCACTCCGTTAGACACAAACCCACTCCGCTAGACCGAAACCCCTCTCGGCTAGATTCAAACCCACTCCGCTAGACCCAAACCCACTCGGCTAGACACAAGCCCACTCGGCTAGACCCAAACCCACTCGGCTACACCCAAACCCACTCCGCTAGCCCCAAAACCACTCGGCTAGACCCAAACCCACTCGGCTACACCCAAACCCACTCGGCTGGACCCAAACCCACTCGGCTAGACCCAAACCCACTCGGCTACACCCAAACCCGCTTGGCTAGACCCATACCCACTCGGCTAGACCCAAACCCACTCGGCTAGACCCAAACCCACTCGGCTAGACCCATACCCACTAGGCTAGACCCAAACCCACTCGGCTAGACCCAAACCCACTCGGCTAGACCCAAACCCACTCGGCTAGACCCAAACCCACTCAGCCAGACCCAAACCCACTCGGCTAGAGCCAAACACACTCGGCTAGACCCAAACCCAATCGGCTAGACCCAAACCCAATCGGCTAGACCCAAACCCACTCGGCTAGACCCAAACACACTCGGCTAGACCCAAAGCCACTCGGCTAGACCCAAACACACTCGGCTAGACAGAAACCCCCTCGGCTAGACCCAAACCCACTCGGCTAGACCCAAACCCAATCGGCTAGACCCAAGCCCACTCGGCTCGACCCAAACCCACTCGGCTAGACCCAAACCCACTCCGCTAGACACAAACCCACTCCGCTAGTCCCAAACCCACTCCGCTAGACTCAAACCCACTCCGCTAGAACCAAACCCACTCGGCTAGAGCGAAACCCACTCGGCTAGACCCAAAAGCACTCGGCTAGACCCCAACCCACTCGGCTAGACTCAAACCCACTCCGCTAGACCCAAACCCACTCGGCTAGACCCAAACCCACTCAGCTAGACCCAAACCCACACCGCTAGACCCAAACCCACTCCGCCAGACCCAAACCCACTCGGCTAGACCCAAACGCACTCGGCTAGACCCAAACCCACTCGGCTAGACTCAAACCCACTCGGCAAGACCCAAACCCACTCGGCTAGACCCAAACCCACTCGGCTAGACCCAAACCCACTCGGCTAGACCCAAACCCACTCGGCTAGACCCAAACCCACTCGGCTAGACCCAAACCCACTCGGCCAGACCAAAACCCACTCGGCTAGACCCATCCCACTCGGCTAGACTCAAACCCACTCGGCCAGACCCAAACCCACTCGGCTAGACCCAAACCCACTCGCTGGACCCAAACCCACTAGGCTAGACCCAAACCCACTCGGCTAGACCCAAACCCACTCGGCTAGCCCCAAACCCACTCGGCTAGACCCAAACCCACTCGGCTAGAGCCAAACCCACTCGGCTAAACCCAAACCCACTCCACTAGACCAAAACCCACTCAGCTAGACGCAAACCCACTCGGCTAGACCCAAACCCACTCGGCTAGACCCAAACCCAATCGGCTAGACCCAAACCCACTCCGTTAGACACAAACCCACTCCGCTAGACCGAAACCCCTCTCGGCTAGACTCAAACCCACTCCGCTAGACCCAAACCCACTCGGCTAGACACAAACCCACTCGGCTAGACCCAAACCCACTCGGCTACACCCAAACCCACTCCACTAGCCCCAAAACCACTCGGCTAGACCCAAACCCACTCGGCTACACCCAAACCCACTCGGCTGGACCCAAACCCACTCGGCTAGACCCAAACCCACTCGGCTACATCCAAACCCGCTTGGCTAGACCCAAACCCACTCGGCTAGACCCAAACCCACTCGGCTAGACCCAAACCCACTCGGCTAGACCCAAACCCACTAGGCTAGACCCAAACCCACTCGGCTAGACCCAAATCCACTCGGCTAGACCCAAACCCACTCGGCTAGACCCAAACCCACTCAGCCAGACCCAAACCCACTCGGCTAGAGCCAAACACACTCGGCTAGACCCAAACCCAATCGGCTAGACCCAAACCCAATCGGCTAGACTCAAACCCACTCCGCTAGACCCAAACCCACTCGGCTAGAGCGAAACCCACTCGGCTAGACCCAAAAGCACTCGGCTAGACCCAAACCCACTCGGCTAGACTCAAACCCACTCCGCTAGACCCAAACCCACTCGGCTAGACCCAAACCCACTCAGCTAGACCCAAACCCACTCCGCTAGACCCAAACCCACTCGGCTAGACCCAAACCCACTCGGCTAGACCCAAACCCACTCGGCTAGACCCAAACCCACTCGGCTAGACCCAAACCCACTCCGCCAGACCCAAACCCACTCGGCTAGACCCAAACGCACTCGGCTAGACCCAAACCCACTCGGCTAGACCCAAACCCACTCGGCTAGACCCAAACCCACTCGGCTAGACCCAAACCCACTCGGCTAGACCCAAACCCACTCGGCCAGACCAAAACCCACTCGGCTAGACCCAAACCCACTCGGCTAGACTCAAACCCACTCGGCTAGAGCCAAACACACTCGGCTAGACCCAAACCCAATCGGCTAGACCCAAACCCAATCGGCTAGACCCAAACCCACTCGGCTAGACCCAAACACACTCGGCTAGACCCAAACCCACTCGGCTAGACCCAAACCCACTCGGCTAGACGCAAACCCACTCGGCTAGACCCAAACCCAATCGGCTACACCCAAAGCCACTCGGCTAGACCCAAACACACTCGGCTAGACACAAACCCCCTCGGCTAGACCCAAACGCACTCGGCTAGACCCAAACCCACTCGGCTAGACTCAAACCCACTCGGCAAGACCCAAACCCACTCGGCTAGACCCAAACCCACACGGGTAGACCCAAACCCACTCCCCTAGACCCAAACCCACTCGGCTAGACCCAAACCCACTCCGCTAGACCCAAACCCACTCGGCTAGATGGAAACCCACTCGGCTGGACACAAACCCACTCGGCTAGACCCAAACCCACTCGGCTAGGCCCAAACCCACTGGGCTACACCCAAACCTACTCCACTAGACCCAAACCCACTCGGCTAGACCCATCCCACTCGGGTAGACTCAAACCCACTCGGCTAGACCCAAACCCACTCGGCTAGACCCAATCCCACTCGCTAGACCCAAACCCACTCGGCTAGACCCAAACCAACTCGGCTCGACCCAAACCCACTCGGCTAGACCAAAACCCACTCAGCTAGACCCAAACCCACTCGGCTAGACCCAAAGCCACTTGGCTAGACCCAAACCCACTCGCTGGACCCAAACCCACTCGGCTAGACCCAAACCCACTCGGCTAGACCCAAACCCACTCGGCTAGACGCAAACCTACTCGGCTAGACCGAAACCCACTCAGCTAGACCCAAACCCACTCGGCTAGACCCAAACCCACTCGGCTAGACCCATCCCACTCGGCTAGACTCAAACCCACTCGGCTAGACCCAAACCCACTTGGCTAGACGCAAACCCACTCGCTAGACCCAAACCCACTCGGCTGGACCCAAACCCACTCGGCTAGCCCCAAACCCACTCGGCTAGACCCAAACCCACTCGGCTAGACCCAAACCCACTCGGCTAAACCCAAACCCACTCCACTAGACCAAAACCCACTCAGCTAGACCCAAACCCACTCGGCTAGACCCAAACCCATTCGGCTAGACCCAAACCCAATCGGCTAGACCCAAACCCACTCCGTTAGACACAAACCCACTCCGCTAGACCCAAACCCACTCCGCTAGACTCAAACCCACTCCGCTAGACCCAAACCCACTCGGCTAGACACAAACCCACTCGGCTACACCCAAACCCACTCGGCTACACCCAAACCCACTCCGCTAGCCCCAAACCCACTCGGCTAGACCGAAACCCACTCGGCTAGACCCAAACGCACTCGTCTAGACCCAAACGCACTCGGCTAGACCCAAACCCACTTGGCTAGACCGAAACCCACTCGGCTAGACCCAAACGCACTCGGCTAGACCCATCCCACTTGGCAAGACCCAAACCCACTCGGCTAGACCCAAACCCACTTTGCTAGACCCAAACCCACTCAGCTAGACCCAAACCGACTCGGGTAGACCCAAACCCACTCGGCTAGACCCAAACCCACTCGGCTAGACCCAAACCCACTCGGCTACACCCAAACCCACTCCGCTAGCCCCAAACCCACACGGCTAGACCGAAACCCACTCGGCTAGACCCAAACGCACTCAGCTAGACCCAAACCCACTCGGCTAGACCCAAACCCACTTGGCTAGACCCAAACCCACTCCACTAGACCCAAACCCACTCCGCTAGACCCAAACCCCACTCCGCTAGACCCAAACCCACTCGGCTAGTCCGAAACCCACTCGGCTAGACCCAAACGCACTCGGCTAGACCCATCCCACTCGGCTAGACTCAAACCCACTCGGCTAGACCCAAACCCACTCGGCTAGACCCAAACCCACTCGCTAGACCCAAACCCACTCGGCTAGACCCAAACCAACTCGGCTCGACCCAAACCCACTCGGCTAGACCAAAACCCACTCAGCTAGACCCAAACCCACTCGGCTAGACTCAAACCCACTTGGCTAGACCCATCCCACTCGGCTAGACTCAAACCCACTCGGCCAGACCCAAACCCACTCGGCTAGACCCAAACCCACTCGCTGGACCCAAACCCACTAGGCTAGACCCAAACCCACTCGGCTAGACCCAAACCCACTCGGCTAGACCCAAACCCACTCGGCTAGACCGAAACCCACTCAGCTAGACCCAAACCCACTCGGCTAGACCCAAACCCACTCGGCTAGACCCATCCCACTCGGCTAGACTCAAACCCACTCGGCTAGACCGAAACCCACTCGGCTAGACCCAAACCCACTCGCTAGACCCAAACCCACTCGGCTGGACCCAAACCCACTCGGCTAGCCCCAAACCCACTCGGCTAGACCCAAACCCACTCAGCTAGACCCAAACCCACTCGGCTAAACCCAAACCCACTCCACTAGACCAAAACCCACTCAGCTAGACCTTAACCCACTCGGCTAGACCCAAACCCATTCGGCTAGACCCAAACCCAATCGGCTAGACCCAAACCCACTCCGTTAGACACAAACCCACTCCGCTAGACCCAAACCCACTCCGCTAGACTCAAACCCACTCCCCTAGACCCAAACCCACTCGGCTTGACACAAACCCATTCGGCTAGACCCAAACCCACTCGGCTACACCCAAACCCACTCCGCTAGCCCCAAACCCACTCGGCTAGACCCAAACGCACTCGGTTAGACCCATCCCACTCGGCTAGACTCAAACCCACTCGGCTAGACCCAAACCCACTCGGCTAGACCCAAACCCACTCGGCTACACCCAAACCCACTCCGCTAGCCCCAAACCCACTCGGCTAGACCGAAACCCACTCAGCTAGACCCAAACGCACTCGGCTAGACCCAAACCCACTCGGCTAGACCCAAACCCACTTGGCTAAACCCAAACCCACTCCACTAGACCCAAAACCAATCCGCTAGACCCAAACCCCACTCGGCTAGACCGAAACCCACTCGGCTAGACCGAAACCCATCGGCTAGACCCAAACGCACTCGGCTAGACCCATCCCACTCGGCTAGATTCACACCCACTCGGATAGACCCAAACCCACTCGGCTAGACCCAAACCCACTCCGCTAGACCCAAACCCACTCGGCTAGATGGAAACCCACTCGGCTGGACACAAACCCACTCGGCTAGACCCAAACCCACTCGGCTAGGCCCAAACCCACTGGGCTACACCCAAACCTACTCCACTAGACCCAAACCGACTCGGCTAGACCCAAACCCATTCGGCTAGACCCAAACCCGCTCCGCTAACCCAAAAAACCACTCGGCTAGACCGAAACCCACTCGGCTAGACCCAAAAGCACTCGGCCAGACCCAAACCCGCTCGGCTACACTCAAACCCACTCGGCTAGACCCAAACCCACTCGGCTAGACCCAAACCCACTCGGCTAGACCCAAACCCACTCCGCTAGACACAAACCCACTCGGCTAGACCCAAACCCACTCGGCCAGACACAAACCCACTTGGCAAGACCCAAACCCAATCGGCTAGACCCAAACCCAGTCTGCTAGACCCAAACCCACTCAGCTAGACCCAAACCGACTCAGCTAGACCCAAACCCACTTGGCTAGACCCAAACCCACTCGGCTAGACCCAAACCCACTCGGCTACACCCAAACCCACTCCGCTAGCCCCAAACCCACTCGGCTAGACCGAAACCCACTCGGCTAGACCCAAACGCACTCGGCTAGACAAAAACCCGCTCGGCTAGACCCAAACCCACTTGGCTAGACCCAAACCCACTCCACTAGACCCAAACCCACTCCGCTAGACCCAAACCCCACTCCGCTAGACCCAAACCCACTCGGCTAGACCAAAACCCACTCGGCTAGACCAAAACCCACTCGGCTAGACCCAAATGCACTCGGCTAGACCCATCCCACTCGGGTAGACTCAAACCCACTCGGCTAGACCCAAACCCACTCGGCTAGACCCAATCCCACTCGCTAGACCCAAACCCACTCGGCTAGACCCAAACCAACTCGGCTCGACCCAAACCCACTCGGCTAGACCAAAACCCACTCAGCTAGACCCAAACCCACTCGGCTAGACCCAAAGCCACTTGGCTAGACCCATCCCACTCGGCTAGACTCAACCCCACTCGGCCAGACCCAAACCCACTCGGCTAGACCCAATCCCACTCGCTGGACCCAAACCCACTCGGCTAGACCCAAACCCACTCGGCTAGACCCAAACCCACTCGGCTAGACCCAAACCCACTCGGCTAGACCGAAACCCACTCAGCTAGACCCAAACCCACTCGGCTAGACCCAAACCCACTCGGCTAGACCCATCCCACTCGGCTAGACTCAAACCCACTCGGCTAGACCCAAACCCACTCGGCTAGACCCAAACCCACTCGCTAGACCCAAACCCACTCGGCTGGACCCAAACCCACTCGGCTAGCCCCAAACCCACTCGGCTAGACCCAAACCCACTCGGCTAGACCCAAACGCACTCGTCTAGACCCAAACGCACTCGGCTAGACCCAAACCCACTTGACTAGACCGAAACCCACTCGGCTAGACCCAAACGCACTCGGCTAGACCCATCCCACTTGGCAAGACCCAAACCCACTCGGCTAGACCCAAACCCACTCTGCTAGACCCAAACCCACTCAGCTAGACCCAAACCGACTCGGCTAGACCCAAACCCACTCGGCTAGACCCAAACCCACTCGGCTAGACCCAAACCCACTCGGCTACACCCAAACCCACTCCGCTAGCCCCAAACCCACACGGCTAGACCGAAACCCACTCGGCTAGACCCAAACGCACTCAGCTAGACCCAAACCCACTCGGCTAGACCCAAACCCACTTGGCTAGACCCAAACCCACTCCACTAGACCCAAACCCACTCCGCTAGACCCAAACCCCACTCCGCTAGACCCAAACCCACTCGGCTAGACCGAAACCCACTCGGCTAGACCCAAACGCACTCGGCTAGACCCATCCCACTCGGCTAGACTCAAACCCACTCGGCTAGACCCAAACCCACTCGGCTAGACCCAAACCCACTCGCTAGACCCAAACCCACTCGGCTAGACCCAAACCAACTCGGCTCGACCCAAACCCACTCGGCTAGACCAAAACCCACTCAGCTAGACCCAAACCCACTCGGCTAGACCCAAACCCACTTGGCTAGACCCATCCCACTCAGCTAGTCTCAAACCCACTCGGCCAGACCCAAACCCACTCGGCTAGACCCAAACCCACTCGCTGGACCCAAACCCACTAGGCTAGACCCAAACCCACTCGGCTAGACCCAAACCCACTCGGCTAGACCCAAACCCACTCGGCTAGACCGAAACCCACTCAGCTAGACCCAAACCCACTCGGCTAGACCCAAACCCACTCGGCTAGACCCATCCCACTCGGCTAGACTCAAACCCACTCGGCTAGACCGAAACCCACTCGGCTAGACCCAAACCCACTCGCTAGACCCAAACCCACTCGACTGGACCCAAACCCACTCGGCTAGCCCCAAACCCACTCGGCTAGACCCAAACCCACTCAGCTAGACCCAAACCCACTCGGCTAAACTCAAACCCACTCCACTAGACCAAAACCCACTCAGCTAGACCCTAACCCACTCGGCTAGACCCAAACCCATTCGGCTAGACCCAAACCCAATCGGCTAGACCCAAACCCACTCCGTTAGACACAAACCCACTCCGCTAGACCCAAACCCACTCCGCTAGACTCAAACCCACTCCGCTAGACCCAAACCCACTCGGCTAGACACAAACCCACTCGGCTAGACCCAAACCCACTCGGCTACACCCAAACCCACTCCGCTAGCCCCAAACCCACTCGGCTAGACCCAAACGCACTCGGCTAGACCCATCCCACTCGGCTAGACTCAAACCCACTCGGCTAGACCCAAACCCACTCGGCTAGACCCAAACCCACTCGGCTACACCCAAACCCACTCCGCTAGCCCCAAACCCACTCGGCTAGACCGAAACCCACTCAGCTAGACCCAAACGCACTCGGCTAGACCGAAACCCACTCGGCTAGACCCAAACCCACTTGGCTACACCCAAACCCACTCCACTAGACCCAAACCCACTCCGCTAGACCCAAACCCCACTCGGCTAGACCGAAACCCACTCGGCTAGACCGAAACCCATCGGCTAGACCCAAACGCACTCGGCTAGACCCATCCCACTCGGCTAGATTCACACCCACTCGGATAGACCCAAACCCACTCGGCTAGACCCAAACCCACTCGCTAGACCCAAACCCACTCGGCTAGACCCAAACCCACTCGGCCAGACCCAAACCCACTTGGCTAGACACAAACCCACTCGGCTAGACCCAAACCCACTAGGCTAAACCCAAACCCACTCCACTAGACCAAAACCCACTGAGCTAGACCCAAATCCACTCGGCTAGACCCAAACCAACTCGGCTCGACCCAAACCCACTCGGCTGGACCGAAACCCACGCAGCTAGACCCAAACCCACTCGGCTAGACCCAAACCCACTCGGCTAGACCCATCCCACTCGGCTAGACTCAAACCCACTCGGCTAGACCCAAACCCACTCGGCTAGACCCAAACCCACTCGCTAGACCCAAACCCACTCGGCTCGACCCAAACCCACTCGGCTAGCCCCAAACCCACTCGGCTAGACCCAAACCCACTCGGCTAGACCCAAACCCACTCAGCTAAACCCAAACCCAATCCACTAGACCAAAACCCACACAGCTAGACCCAAACCCACTCGGCTAGACCCAAACCCACTCGGCTAGACCCAAACCCAATCGGCTAGACCCAAACCCACTCCGCTAGACCCAAATCCACTCGGCTAGACCCAAACCAACTCGGCTCGACCCAAACCCACTCGGCTGGACCGAAACCCACGCAGCTAGACCCAAACCCACTCGGCTAGACCCAAACCCACTCGGCTAGACCCATCCCACTCGGCTAGACTCAAACCCACTCGGCTAGACCCAAACCCACTCGGCTAGACCCAAACCCACTCGCTAGACCCAAACCCACTCGGCTCGACCCAAACCCACTCGGCTAGCCCCAAACCCACTCGGCTAGACCCAAACCCACTCGGCTAGACCCAAACCCACTCAGCTAAACCCAAACCCAATCCACTAGACCAAAACCCACACAGCTGGACCCAAACCCACTCGGCTAGACCCAAACCCACTCGGCTAGACCCAAACCCAATCGGCTAGACCCAAACCCACTCCGCTAGACCCAAACCCACTCGGCTAGACCCAAACCCACTCGGCTAGACCCAAACCCCACTCCGCTAGACCCAAACCCACTCGGCTAGACCGAAACCCACTCGGCTAGACCCAAACGCACTCGGCTAGACCCATCCCATTCGGCTAGACTCAAACCCAGTCGGCTAGACCCAAACCCACTCGGCTAGACCCAAACCCACTCGCTAGACCCAAACCCCCTCGGCTAGACCCAAACCCACTCGGCTAGACCCAAACCCACTCGGCTAGACCCAAACCCACTCGGCTAGACCCATCCCACTCGGCTAGACTCAAACCCACTCGGCTAGACCCAAACCCACTCGGCTAGACCCATACCCACTCGCTAGACCCAAACCCACTCGGCTCGACCCAAACCCACTCGGCTAGCCCCAAACCCACTCGGCTAGACCCAAACCCACTCGGCTAGACCCAAACCCACTCAGCTAAACCCAAACCCAATCCACTAGACCAAAACCCACACAGCTAGACCCAAACCCACTCGGCTAGACCCAAACCCACTCGGCTAGACCCAAACCCAATCGGCTAGACCCAAACCCACTCCGCTAGACCCAAACCCACTCGGCTAGACCCAAACCCACTCGGCTAGACCCAAACCCCACTCCGCTAGACCCAAACCCACTCGGCTAGACCGAAACCCACTCGGCTAGACCCAAACGCACTCGGCTAGACCCATCCCATTCGGCTAGACTCAAACCCAGTCGGCTAGACCCAAACCCACTCGGCTAGACCCAAACCCACTCGCTAGACCCAAACCCCCTCGGCTAGACCCAAACCCACTCGGCTAGACCCAAACCCACTCGGCTAGACCCAAACCCACTCGGCTAGACCAAAACCCACTCGGCTAAACCCAAACCCACTCCACTAGACCAAAACCCACTGAGGTAGACCCAAACCCACTCGGCTAGACCCAAACCAACTCGGCTCGACCCAAACCCACTCGGCTAGACCGAAACCCACTCAGCTGGACCCAAACCCACTCGGCTAGACCCAAACCCACTCGGCTCGACCCAAACCCACTCGGCTAGACCGAAACCCACTCAGCTAGACCCAAACCCACTCGGCTAGACCCAAACCCACTCGGCTAGACCCAAACCCACTCGGCTAGACCCAAACCCGCTCGGCTAGACCCAAACCCACTCGGCTAGACCCAAACCCACTCGGCTAAACCCAAACCCACTCCACTAGACCAAAACCCACTCAGCTAGACCCAAACCCACTCGGCTAGACCCAAACCCACTCGGCTAGACCCAAACCCACTCGGCTAAACCCAAACCCACTCCACTAGACCAAAACCCACTCAGCTAGACCCAAACCCACTCGGCTAGACCCAAACCCACTCGGCTAGACCCAAACCCACTCGGCTAGACCCAAACCCACTCCGCTAGACACAAACCCACTCCGCTAGACCCAAACCCACTCCGCTAGACTCAAACCCACTCGGCTAGACCGAAACCCACTCGGCTAGACCGAAACCCACTCGGCTAGACCCAAAAGCACTCGGCTAGACCCAAACCCACTCGGCTAGCCCCAAACCCACTCGGCTAGACCGAAACCCACTCGGCTACTCCCAAACCCACTCCGCTAGCCCCAAACCCACTCGGCTAGACCAAAACCCACTCAGCTAGACCCAAACGCACTCGGCTAGACCCAAACCCACTCGGCTAGACCCAAACCCACTTGGCTACACCCAAACCCACTCCACTAGACCCAAACCAACTCGGCTCGACCCAAACCCACTCGGCTAGACCGAAACCCACTCAGATAGACCCAAACCCACTCGGCTAGACCCAAACCCACTCGGCTAGACCCATCCCACTCGGCTAGACTCAAACCCGCTCGGCTAGACCCAAACCCACTCGGCTAAACCCAAACCCACTCGCTAGACCCAAACCCACTCGGCTAGACCCAAACCCACTCGGCTAGCCCCAAACCCACTCGGCTAGACCCAAACCCACTCGGCTAGACCCAAACCCACTCGGCTAAACCCAAACCCAATCCACTAGACCAAAACCCACTCAGCTAGACCCAAACCCACTCGGCTAGACCCAAACCCACTCGGCTAGACCCAAACCCAATCGGCTAGACCCAAACCCACTCCGCTAGACCCAAACCCAATCGGCGAGACCCAAACCCACTCCGCTAGACCCAAACACACTCCGCCAGACCCAAACCCACTCGGCTAGACCCAAACCCACTCGGCTACACCCAAACCCACTCCGCTAGACCCAAACCCACTCGGCTAGACCGAAACCCACTCAGCTAGACCCAAACCCACTCGGCTAGACCCAAACCCACTCGGCTAGACCCAAACCCACTTGGCTACACCCAAACCCACTCCACTAGACCCAAACCCACTCCGCCAAACCCAAACCCCACTCCGCTAGATCCAAACCCACTCGGCTATACCGAAACCCACTCGGCTAGACCCAAACGCACTCGGCTAGACCCATCCCACTCGGCTAGACTCAAACCCACTCGGCTAGACCCAAACCCACTCGGCTAGACCCAAACCCACTCGCTAGACCCAAACCCACTCGGCTAGACCCAAACCCACTCGGCTAGACCCAAACCCACTCGGCTAGACCCAAACCCACTCGGCTAGACCCAAACACACTCGGCTAAACCCAAACCCACTCCACTAGACCAAAACCCACTGAGCTAGACCCAAACCCACTCGGCTAGACCCAAACCAACTCGGCTCGACCCAAACCCACTCGGCTAGACCGAAACCCACTCAGCTAGACCCAAACCCACTCGGCTAGACCCAAACCCACTCGGCTACACCCAAACCCACTCCGCTAGACCCAAACCCACTCGGCTAGACCGAAACCCACTCAGCTAGACCCAAACCCACTCGGCTAGACCCAAACCCATTCGGCTAGACCCAAACCCACTTGGCTACACCCAAACCCACTCCACTAGACCCAAACCCACTCCGCCAAACCCAAACCCCACTCCGCTAGATCCAAACCCACTCGGCTATACCGAAACCCACTCGGCTAGACCCAAACGCACTCGGCTATACCCATCCCACTCGGCTAGACTCAAACCCACTCGGCTAGACCCAAACCCACTCGGCTAGACCCAAACCCACTCGCTTGACCCAAACCCACTCGGCTAGACCCAAACCCACTCGGCTAGACCCAAACCCACTCGGCTAGACCCAAACCCACTCGGCTAGACCCAAACCCACCCGGGTAAACCCAAACCCACTCCACTAGAGCAAAACCCACTCAGCTAGACCCAAACCCACTCGGCTGGACCCAAACCCACTCGGCTAGACCCAAACCCACTCGGCTACACACAAACCCACTCGGCTAGACCCAAACCCACTCGGCTACACCCAAACCCACTCGGCTAGACCCAAACCCACTCGGCTAGACCCAAACCCACTCGGCTAGACCCAAACCCACTCGGCTAGACCCAAACCCACTCGGCTAGACTCAAACCCACTCGGCTAGACCCAAACCCACTCGGCTAGACCCAAACCCACTCGGCTAGACCAAAATCCACTCCGCTAGACCCAAACCCACTCGGCTAGACCCAAACCCATTCGGCTAGACCCAAACCCACTCCGCTAGACCCAAACCCACTCCGCTAGACCCAAACCCACTCCGCTAGACTCAAACCCACTCCGCTAGACCCAAACCCACTCGGCCAGACCCAAACCCACTTGGCAAGACCCAAACCCACTCGGCTAGACCCAAACCCACTCTGCTAGACCCAAACCCACTCAGCTAGACCCAAACCGACTCAGCTAGACCCAAACCCACTTGGCTAGACCCAAACCCACTCGGCTAGACCCAAACCCACTCGGCTACACCCAAACCCACTCCGCTAGCCCCAAACCCACTCGGCTAGACCGAAACCCACTCGGCTAGACCCAAACGCACTCGGCTAGACCCAAACGCACTCGGCTAGACCCAAACCCACTTGGCTAGACCCAAACCCACTCCACTAGACCCAAACCCACTCCGCTAGACCCAAACCCCACTCCGCTAGACCCAAACACACTCGGCTAGACCGAAACCCACTCGGCTAGACCCAAACGCACTCGGCTAGACCCATCCCACTCGGCTAGACTCAAACCCACTCGGCTAGACCCAAACCCACTTGGCTAGACCCAAACCCACTCGCTAGACCCAAACCCACTCGGCTAGACCCAAACCAACTCGGCTCGACCCAAACCCACTCAGCTAGACCAAAACCCACTCAGCTAGACCCAAACCCACTCGGCTAGACCCAAAGCCACTTGGCTAGACCCATCCCACTCGGCTAGACTCAAACCCACTCGGCCAGACCCAAACCCACTCGGCTAGACCCAAACCCACTCGCTGGACCCAAACCCACTCGGCTCGACCCAAACCCACTCGGCTAGACCGAAACCCACTCAGATAGACCCAAACCCACTCGGCTAGACCCAAACCCACTCGGCTAGACCCATCCCACTCGGCTAGACTCAAACCCGCTCGGCTAGACCCAAACCCACTCGGCTAAACCCAAACCCACTCGCTAGACCCAAACCCACTCGGCTAGACCCAAACCCACTCGGCTAGCCCCAAACCCACTCGGCTAGACCCAAACCCACTCGGCTAGACCCAAACCCACTCGGCTAAACCCAAACCCAATCCACTAGACCAAAACCCACTCAGCTAGACCCAAACCCACTCGGCTAGACCCAAACCCACTCGGCTAGACCCAAACCCAATCGGCTAGACCCAAACCCACTCCGCTAGACCCAAACCCAATCGGCGAGACCCAAACCCACTCCGCTAGACCCAAACACACTCCGCCAGACCCAAACCCACTCGGCTAGACCCAAACCCACTCGGCTACACCCAAACCCACTCCGCTAGACCCAAACCCACTCGGCTAGACCGAAACCCACTCAGCTAGACCCAAACCCACTCGGCTAGACCCAAACCCACTCGGCTAGACCCAAACCCACTTGGCTACACCCAAACCCACTCCACTAGACCCAAACCCACTCCGCCAAACCCAAACCCCACTCCGCTAGATCCAAACCCACTCGGCTATACCGAAACCCACTCGGCTAGACCCAAACGCACTCGGCTAGACCCATCCCACTCGGCTAGACTCAAACCCACTCGGCTAGACCCAAACCCACTCGGCTAGACCCAAACCCACTCGCTAGACCCAAACCCACTCGGCTAGACCCAAACCCACTCGGCTAGACCCAAACCCACTCGGCTAGACCCAAACCCACTCGGCTAGACCCAAACACACTCGGCTAAACCCAAACCCACTCCACTAGACCAAAACCCACTGAGCTAGACCCAAACCCACTCGGCTAGACCCAAACCAACTCGGCTCGACCCAAACCCACTCGGCTAGACCGAAACCCACTCAGCTAGACCCAAACCCACTCGGCTAGACCCAAACCCACTCGGCTACACCCAAACCCACTCCGCTAGACCCAAACCCACTCGGCTAGACCGAAACCCACTCAGCTAGACCCAAACCCACTCGGCTAGACCCAAACCCATTCGGCTAGACCCAAACCCACTTGGCTACACCCAAACCCACTCCACTAGACCCAAACCCACTCCGCCAAACCCAAACCCCACTCCGCTAGATCCAAACCCACTCGGCTATACCGAAACCCACTCGGCTAGACCCAAACGCACTCGGCTATACCCATCCCACTCGGCTAGACTCAAACCCACTCGGCTAGACCCAAACCCACTCGGCTAGACCCAAACCCACTCGCTTGACCCAAACCCACTCGGCTAGACCCAAACCCACTCGGCTAGACCCAAACCCACTCGGCTAGACCCAAACCCACTCGGCTAGACCCAAACCCACCCGGCTAAACCCAAACCCACTCCACTAGAGCAAAACCCACTCAGCTAGACCCAAACCCACTCGGCTGGACCCAAACCCACTCGGCTAGACCCAAACCCACTCGGCTACACACAAACCCACTCGGCTAGACCCAAACCCACTCGGCTACACCCAAACCCACTCGGCTAGACCCAAACCCACTCGGCTAGACCCAAACCCACTCGGCTAGACCCAAACCCACTCGGCTAGACCCAAACCCACTCGGCTAGACTCAAACCCACTCGGCTAGACCCAAACCCACTCGGCTAGACCCAAACCCACTCGGCTAGACCAAAATCCACTCCGCTAGACCCAAACCCACTCGGCTAGACCCAAACCCATTCGGCTAGACCCAAACCCACTCCGCTAGACCCAAACCCACTCCGCTAGACCCAAACCCACTCCGCTAGACTCAAACCCACTCCGCTAGACCCAAACCCACTCGGCCAGACCCAAACCCACTTGGCAAGACCCAAACCCACTCGGCTAGACCCAAACCCACTCTGCTAGACCCAAACCCACTCAGCTAGACCCAAACCGACTCAGCTAGACCCAAACCCACTTGGCTAGACCCAAACCCACTCGGCTAGACCCAAACCCACTCGGCTACACCCAAACCCACTCCGCTAGCCCCAAACCCACTCGGCTAGACCGAAACCCACTCGGCTAGACCCAAACGCACTCGGCTAGACCCAAACGCACTCGGCTAGACCCAAACCCACTTGGCTAGACCCAAACCCACTCCACTAGACCCAAACCCACTCCGCTAGACCCAAACCCCACTCCGCTAGACCCAAACACACTCGGCTAGACCGAAACCCACTCGGCTAGACCCAAACGCACTCGGCTAGACCCATCCCACTCGGCTAGACTCAAACCCACTCGGCTAGACCCAAACCCACTTGGCTAGACCCAAACCCACTCGCTAGACCCAAACCCACTCGGCTAGACCCAAACCAACTCGGCTCGACCCAAACCCACTCAGCTAGACCAAAACCCACTCAGCTAGACCCAAACCCACTCGGCTAGACCCAAAGCCACTTGGCTAGACCCATCCCACTCGGCTAGACTCAAACCCACTCGGCCAGACCCAAACCCACTCGGCTAGACCCAAACCCACTCGCTGGACCCAAACCCACTCGGCTCGACCCAAACCCACTCGGCTAGACCGAAACCCACTCAGCTAGACCCAAACCCACTCGGCTAGACCCAAACCCACTTGGCTAGACCCAAACCCACTCGCTAGACCCAAACCCACTCGGCTAGACCCAAACCAACTCGGCTCGACCCAAACCCACTCGGCTAGACCAAAACCCACTCAGCTAGACCCAAACCCACTCGGCTAGACCCAAAGCCACTTGGCTAGACCCATCCCACTCGGCTAGACTCAAACCCACTCGGCCAGACCCAAACCCACTCGGCTAGACCCAAACCCACTCGCTGGACCCAAACCCACTCGGCTCGACCCAAACCCACTCGGCTAGACCGAAACCCACTCAGCTAGACCCAAACCCACTCGGCTAGACCCAAACCCACTCGGCTAGCCCCAAACCCACTCGGCTAGACCCAAACCCACTCGGCTACACCCAAACCCGCTCGGCTAGACCCAAACCCACTCGGCTAGACCCAAACCCACTCGGCTAGCCCCAAACCCGCTCGGCTAGACCCAAACCCACTCGGCTAGACCCAAACCCACTCGGCTAAACCCAAACCCACTCCACTAGACCAAAACCCACTCAGCTAGACCCAAACCCACTCGGCTAGACCCAAACCCACTCGGCTAGACCCAAACCCACTCGGCTAGACCCAAACCCACTCCGCTAGACACAAACCCACTCCGCTAGACCCAAACCCACTCCGCTAGACGCAAACCCACTCGGCTAGACCGAAACCCACTCGGCTAGACCGAAACCCACTCGGCTAGACCCAAAAGCACTCGGCTAGACCCAAACCCACTCGGCTAGACCCAAACCCACTCGGCTAGACCGAAACCCACTCGGCTACTCCCAAACCCACTCCGCTAGCCCCAAACCCACTCGGCTAGACCAAAACCCACTCAGCTAGACCCAAACGCACTCGGCTAGACCCAAACCCACTCGGCTAGACCCAAACCCACTTGGCTACACCCAAACCCACTCCACTAGACCCAAACCCACTCCGCTAGACCCAAACCCCACTCGGCTAGACCGAAACCCACTCGGCTAGACCAAAACCCACTCGGATAGGCCCAAACGCACTCGGCTAGACCCATCCCACTCGGCTAGACTCAAACCCACTCGGCTAGACCCAAACCCACTCGGCTAGACCCAAACCCACTCGCTAGACCCAAACCCACTTGGCTAGACCCAAACCCACTCGGCTAGACCCAAACCCACTCGGCTAGACCCAAACCCACTCGGCTAGACCCAAACACACTCGGCTAAACCCAAACCCACTCCACTAGACCAAAACCCACTGAGCTAGACCCAAACCCACTCGGCTAGACCCAAACCAACTCGGCTCGACCCAAACCCACTCGGCTAGACCGAAACCCACTCAGCTAGACCCAAACCCACTCGGCTAGACCCAAACCCACTCGGCTAGACCCATCCCACTCGGCTAGACTCAAACCCGCTCGGCTAGACCCAAACCCACTCGGCTAGACCCAAACCCACTCGGCTAGACCCAAACCCACTCGGCTAGACTCAAACCCACTCGGCTAGACCCAAACCCACTCGGCTAGACCCAAACCCACTCGGCTAGACCAAAATCCACTCCGCTAGACCCAAACCCACTCGGCTAGACCCAAACCCATTCGGCTAGACCCAAACCCACTCCGCTAGACCCAAACCCACTCCGCTAGACCCAAACCCACTCCGCTAGACTCAAACCCACTCCGCTAGACCCAAACCCACTCGGCCAGACCCAAACCCACTTGGCAAGACCCAAACCCACTCGGCTAGACCCAAACCCACTCTGCTAGACCCAAACCCACTCAGCTAGACCCAAACCGACTCAGCTAGACCCAAACCCACTTGGCTAGACCCAAACCCACTCGGCTAGACCCAAACCCGCTCGGCTACACCCAAACCCACTCCGCTAGCCCCAAACCCACTCGGCTAGACCGAAACCCACTCGGCTAGACCCAAACGCACTCGGCTAGACCCAAACGCACTCGGCTAGACCCAAACCCACTTGGCTAGACCCAAACCCACTCCACTAGACCCAAACCCACTCCGCTAGACCCAAACCCCACTCCGCTAGACCCAAACACACTCGGCTAGACCGAAACCCACTCGGCTAGACCCAAACGCACTCGGCTAGACCCATCCCACTCGGCTAGACTCAAACCCACTCGGCTAGACCCAAACCCACTTGGCTAGACCCAAACCCACTCGCTAGACCCAAACCCACTCGGCTAGACCCAAACCAACTCGGCTCGACCCAAACCCACTCAGCTAGACCAAAACCCACTCAGCTAGACCCAAACCCACTCGGCTAGACCCAAAGCCACTTGGCTAGACCCATCCCACTCGGCTAGACTCAAACCCACTCGGCCAGACCCAAACCCACTCGGCTAGACCCAAACCCACTCGCTGGACCCAAACCCACTCGGCTCGACCCAAACCCACTCGGCTAGACCGAAACCCACTCAGCTAGACCCAAACCCACTCGGCTAGACCCAAACCCACTTGGCTAGACCCAAACCCACTCGCTAGACCCAAACCCACTCGGCTAGACCCAAACCAACTCGGCTCGACCCAAACCCACTCGGCTAGACCAAAACCCACTCAGCTAGACCCAAACCCACTCGGCTAGACCCAAAGCCACTTGGCTAGACCCATCCCACTCGGCTAGACTCAAACCCACTCGGCCAGACCCAAACCCACTCGGCTAGACCCAAACCCACTCGCTGGACCCAAACCCACTCGGCTCGACCCAAACCCACTCGGCTAGACCGAAACCCACTCAGCTAGACCCAAACCCACTCGGCTAGACCCAAACCCACTCGGCTAGCCCCAAACCCACTCGGCTAGACCCAAACCCACTCGGCTACACCCAAACCCGCTCGGCTAGACCCAAACCCACTCGGCTAGACCCAAACCCACTCGGCTAGCCCCAAACCCGCTCGGCTAGACCCAAACCCACTCGGCTAGACCCAAACCCACTCGGCTAAACCCAAACCCACTCCACTAGACCAAAACCCACTCAGCTAGACCCAAACCCACTCGGCTAGACCCAAACCCACTCGGCTAGACCCAAACCCACTCGGCTAGACCCAAACCCACTCCGCTAGACACAAACCCACTCCGCTAGACCCAAACCCACTCCGCTAGACGCAAACCCACTCGGCTAGACCGAAACCCACTCGGCTAGACCGAAACCCACTCGGCTAGACCCAAAAGCACTCGGCTAGACCCAAACCCACTCGGCTAGACCCAAACCCACTCGGCTAGACCGAAACCCACTCGGCTACTCCCAAACCCACTCCGCTAGCCCCAAACCCACTCGGCTAGACCAAAACCCACTCAGCTAGACCCAAACGCACTCGGCTAGACCCAAACCCACTCGGCTAGACCCAAACCCACTTGGCTACACCCAAACCCACTCCACTAGACCCAAACCCACTCCGCTAGACCCAAACCCCACTCGGCTAGACCGAAACCCACTCGGCTAGACCAAAACCCACTCGGATAGGCCCAAACGCACTCGGCTAGACCCATCCCACTCGGCTAGACTCAAACCCACTCGGCTAGACCCAAACCCACTCGGCTAGACCCAAACCCACTCGCTAGACCCAAACCCACTTGGCTAGACCCAAACCCACTCGGCTAGACCCAAACCCACTCGGCTAGACCCAAACCCACTCGGCTAGACCCAAACACACTCGGCTAAACCCAAACCCACTCCACTAGACCAAAACCCACTGAGCTAGACCCAAACCCACTCGGCTAGACCCAAACCAACTCGGCTCGACCCAAACCCACTCGGCTAGACCGAAACCCACTCAGCTAGACCCAAACCCACTCGGCTAGACCCAAACCCACTCGGCTAGACCCATCCCACTCGGCTAGACTCAAACCCGCTCGGCTAGACCCAAACCCACTCGGCTAGACCCAAACCCACTCGCTAGACCCAAACCCACTCGGCTAGACCCAAACCCACTCGGCTACACCCAAACCCGCTCGGCTAGACCCAAACCCACTCGGCTAGACCCAAACCCACTCGGCTAGCCCCAAACCCGCTCGGCTAGACCCAAACCCACTCGGCTAGACCCAAACCCACTCGACTAGACCCAAACCCACTCGGCTAGACCCAAACCCACTCCGCTAGACACAAACCCACTCCGCTAGACCCAAACCCACTCCGCTAGACGCAAACCCACTCGGCTAGACCGAAACCCACTCGGCTAGACCGAAACCCACTCGGCTAGACCCAAAAGCACTCGGCTAGACCCAAACCCACTCGGCTAGACCCAAACCCACTCGGCTAGACCGAAACCCACTCGGCTACTCCCAAACCCACTCCGCTAGCCCCAAACCCACTCGGCTAGACCAAAACCCACTCAGCTAGACCCAAACGCACTCGGCTAGACCCAAACCCACTCGGCTAGACCCAAACCCACTTGGCTACACCCAAACCCACTCCACCAGACCCAAACCCACTCCGCTAGACCCAAACCCCACTCGGCTAGACCGAAACCCACTCGGCTAGACCAAAACCCACTCGGATAGGCCCAAACGCACTCGGCTAGACCCATCCCACTCGGCTAGACTCAAACCCACTCGGCTAGACCCAAACCCACTCGGCTAGACCCAAACCCACTCGCTAGACCCAAACCCACTTGGCTAGACCCAAACCCACTCAGCTAGACCCAAACGCACTCGGCTAGACCCAAACCCACTCGGCTAGACCCAAACCCACTTGGCTACACCCAAACCCACTCCACTAGACCCAAACCCACTCCGCTAGACCCAAACCCCACTCGGCTAGACCGAAACCCACTCGGCTAGACCAAAACCCACTCGGATAGGCCCAAAAGCACTCGGCTAGACCCATCCCACTCGGCTAGACTCAAACCCACTCGGCTAGACCCAAACCCACTCGGCTAGACCCAAACCCACTCGCTAGACCCAAACCCACTTGGCTAGACCCAAACCCACTCGGCTAGACCCAAACCCACTCGGCTAGACCCAAACCCACTCGGCTAGACCCAAACACACTCGGCTAAACCCAAACCCACTCCACTAGACCAAAACCCACTGAGCTAGACCCAAACCCACTCGGCTAGACCCAAACCAACTCGGCTCGACCCAAACCCACTCGGCTAGACCGAAACCCACTCAGCTAGACCCAAACCCACTCGGCTAGACCCAAACCCACTCGGCTAGACCCATCCCACTCGGCTAGACTCAAACCCGCTCGGCTAGACCCAAACCCACTCGGCTAGACCCAAACCCACTCGCTAGACCCAAACCCACTCGGCTAGACCCAAACCCACTCGGCTACACCCAAACCCGCTCGGCTAGACCCAAACCCACTCGGCTAGACCCAAACCCACTCGGCTAGCCCCAAACCCGCTCGGCTAGACCCAAACCCACTCGGCTAGACCCAAACCCACTCGGCTAGACCCAAACCGACTCGGCTAGACCCAAACCCACTCCGCTAGACACAAACCCACTCCGCTAGACCCAAACCCACTCCGCTAGACGCAAACCCACTCGGCTAGACCGAAACCCACTCGGCTAGACCGAAACCCACTCGGCTAGACCCAAAAGTACTCGGCTAGACCCAAACCCACTCGGCTAGACCCAAACCCACTCGGCTAGACCGAAACCCACTCGGCTACTCCCAAACCCACTCCGCTAGCCCCAAACCCACTCGGCTAGACCAAAACCCACTCAGCTAGACCCAAACGCACTCGGCTAGACCCAAACCCACTCGGCTAGACCCAAACCCACTTGGCTACACCCAAACCCACTCCACTAGACCCAAACCCACTCCGCTAGACCCAAACCCCACTCGGCTAGACCGAAACCCACTCGGCTAGACCAAAACCCACTCGGATAGGCCCAAACGCACTCGGCTAGACCCATCCCACTCGGCTAGACTCAAACCCACTCGGCTAGACCCAAACCCACTCGGCTAGACCCAAACCCACTCGCTAGACCCAAACCCACTTGGCTAGACCCAAACCCACTCGGCTAGACCCAAACCCACTCGGCTAGACCCAAACCCACTCGGCTAGACCCAAACACACTCGGCTAAACCCAAACCCACTCCACTAGACCAAAACCCACTGAGCTAGACCCAAACCCACTCGGCTAGACCCAAACCAACTCGGCTCGACCCAAACCCACTCGGCTAGACCGAAACCCACTCAGCTAGACCCAAACCCACTCGGCTAGACCCAAACCCACTCGGCTAGACCCATCCCACTCGGCTAGACTCAAACCCGCTCGGCTAGACCCAAACCCACTCGGCTAGACCCAAACCCACTCGCTAGACCCAAACCCACTCGGCTAGACCCAAACCCACTCGGCTAGCCCCAAACCCACTCGGCTAGACCCAAACCCACTCGGCTAGACCCAAACCCACTCGGCTAAACCCAAACCCAATCCACTAGACCAAAACCCACTCAGCTAGACCCAAACCCACTCGGCTAGACCCAAACCCACTCGGCTAGACCCAAACCCAATCGGCTAGACCCAAACCCACTCCGCTAGACCCAAACCCAATCGGCGAGACCCAAACCCACTCCGCTAGACCCAAACACACTCCGCCAGACCCAAACCCACTCGGCTAGACCCAAACCCACTCGGCTACACCCAAACCCACTCCGCTAGACCCAAACCCACTCGGCTAGACCGAAACCCACTCAGCTAGACCCAAACCCACTCGGCTAGACTCAAACCCACTCGGCTAGACCCAAACCCACTTGGCTACACCCAAACCCACTCCACTAGACCCAAACCCACTCCGCCAAACCCAAACCCCACTCCGCTAGATCCAAACCTACTCGGCTATACCGAAACCCACTCGGCTAGACCCAAACGCACTCGGCTAGACCCATCCCACTCGGCTAGACTCAAACCCACTTGGCTAGACCCAAACCCACTCGGCTAGACCCAAACCCACTCGCTAGACCCAAACCCACTCGGCTAGACCCAAACCCACTCGGCTAGACCCAAACCCACTCGGCTAGACCCAAACCCACTCGGCTAGACCCAAACACACTCGGCTAAACCCAAACCCACTCCACTAGACCAAAACCCACTGAGCTAGACCCAAACCCACTCGGCTAGACCCAAACCAACTCGGCTCGACCCAAACCCACTCGGCTAGACCGAAACCCACTCAGCTAGACCCAAACCCACTCGGCTAGACCCAAACCCACTCGGCTAGACCCATCCCACTCGGCTAGACTCAAACCCACTCGGCTAGACCCAAACCCACTCGGCTAGACCCAAACCCACTCGGCTAGCCCCAAACCCACTCGGCTAGACCCAAACCCACTCGGCTAGACCCAAACCCACTCGGCTAAACCCAAACCCAATCCACTAGACCAAAACCCACTCAGCTAGACCCAAACCCACTCGGCTAGACCCAAACCCACTCGGCTAGACCCAAACCCAATCGGCTAGACCCAAACCCACTCCGCTAGACCCAAACCCAATCGGCGAGACCCAAACCCACTCCGCTAGACCCAAACACACTCCGCCAGACCCAAACCCACTCAGCTAGACCCAAACCCACTCGGCTACACCCAAACCCACTCCGCTAGACCCAAACCCACTCGGCTAGACCGAAACCCACTCAGCTAGACCCAAACCCACTCGGCTAGACCCAAACCCACTCGGCTAGACCCAAACCCACTTGGCTACACCCAAACCCACTCCACTAGACCCAAACCCACTCCGCCAAACCCAAACCCCACTCCGCTAGATCCAAACCCACTCGGCTATACCGAAACCCACTCGGCTAGACCCAAACGCACTCGGCTAGACCCATCCCACTCGGCTAGACTCAAACCCACTTGTCTAGACCCAAACCCACTCGGCTAGACCCAAACCCACTCGCTAGACCCAAACCCACTCGGCTAGACCCAAACCCACTCGGCTAGACCCAAACCCACTCGGCTAGACCCAAACCCACTCGGCTAGACCCAAACACACTCGGCTAAACCCAAACCCACTCCACTAGACCAAAACCCACTGAGCTAGACCCAAACCCACTCGGCTAGACCCAAACCAACTCGGCTCGACCCAAACCCACTCGGCTAGACCGAAACCCACTCAGCTAGACCCAAACCCACTCGGCTAGACCCAAACCCACTCGGCTAGACCCATCCCACTCGGCTAGACTCAAACCCACTCGGCTAGACCCAAACCCACTCGGCTAGACCCAAACCCACTCGCTAGACCCAAACCCACTCGGCTAGACCCAAACCCACTCGGCTAGCCCCAAACCCACTCGGCTAGACCCAAACCCACTCGGCTAGACCCAAACCCACTCGGCTAAACCCAAACCCAATCCACTAGACCAAAACCCACTCAGCTAGACCCAAACCCACTCGGCTAGACCCAAACCCACTCGGCTAGACCCAAACCCAATCGGCTAGACCCAAACCCACTCCGCTAGACCCAAACCCAATCGGCTAGACCCAAACCCACTCCGCTAGACCCAAACCCACTCCGCCAGACCCAAACCCACTCGGCTAGACCCAAACCCACTCGGCTACACCCAAACCCACTCCGCTAGACCCAAACCCACTCGGCTAGACCGAAACCCACTCAGCTAGACCCAAACCCACTCGGCTAGACCCAAACCCATTCGGCTAGACCCAAACCCACTTGGCTACACCCAAACCCACTCCACTAGACCCAAACCCACTCCGCCAAACCCAAACCCCACTCCGCTAGATCCAAACCCACTCGGCTATACCGAAACCCACTCGGCTAGACCCAAACGCACTCGGCTAGACCCATCCCACTCGGCTAGACTCAAACCCACTCGGCTAGACCCAAACCCACTCGGCTAGACCCAAACCCACTCGCTAGACCCAAACCCACTCGGCTAGACCCAAACCCACTCGGCTAGACCGAAACCCACTCGGCTAGACCCAAACCCACTCGGCTAGACCCAAACCCACCCGGCTAAACCCAAACCCACTCCACTAGAGCAAAACCCACTCAGCTAGACCCAAACCCACTCGGCTGGACCCAAACCCACTCGGCTAGACCCAAACCCACTCGGCTACACACAAACCCACTCGGCTAGACCCAAACCCACTCGGCTACACCCAAACCCACTCGGCTAGACCCAAACCCACTCGGCTAGACCCAAACCCACTCGGCTAGACCCAAACCCACTCGGCTAGACCCAAACCCACTCGGCTAGACTCAAACCCACTCGGCTAGACCCAAACCCACTCGGCTAGACCCAAACCCACTCGGCTAGACCAAAATCCACTCCGCTAGACCCAAACCCACTCGGCTAGACCCAAACCCATTCGGCTAGACCCAAACCCACTTGGCTAGACCCAAACCCACTCGGCTAGACCCAAACCCACTCGGCTACACCCAAACCCACTCCGCTAGCCCCAAACCCACTCGGCTAGACCGAAACCCACTCGGCTAGACCCAAACGCACTCGGCTAGACCCAAACGCACTCGGCTAGACCCAAACCCACTTGGCTAGACCCAAACCCACTCCACTAGACCCAAACCCACTCCGCTAGACCCAAACCCCACTCCGCTAGATCCAAACCCACTCAGCTAGACCGAAACCCACTCGGCTAGACCCAAACGCACTCGGCTAGACCCATCCCACTCGGCTAGACTCAAACCCACTCGGCTAGACCCAAACCCACTTGGCTAGACCCAAACCCACTCGCTAGACCCAAACCCACTCGGCTAGACCCAAACCAACTCGGCTCGACCCAAACCCACTCGGCTAGACCAAAACCCACTCAGCTAGACCCAAACCCACTCGGCTAGACCCAAAGCCACTTGGCTAGACCCATCCCACTCGGCTAGACTCAAACCCACTCGGCCAGACCCTAACCCACTCGGCTAGACCCAAACCCACTCGCTGGACCCAAACCCACTAGGCTAGACCCAAACCCACTCGGCTAGACCTAAACCCACTCGGCTAGACCCAAACCCACTCGGCTAGACCGAAACCCACTCAGCTAGACCCAAACCCACTCGGCTAGACCCAAACCCACTCGGCTAGACCCATCCCACTCGGCTAGACTCAAACCCACTCGGCTAGACCCAAACCCACTCGGCTAGACCCAAACCCACTCGCTAGACCCAAACCCACTCGGCTGGACCCAAACCCACTCGGCTAGCCCCAAACCCACTCGGCTAGATCCAAACCCACTCGGCTAGACCCAAACCCACTCGGCTAAACCCAAACCCACTCCACTAGAACAAAACCCACTCAGCTAGACCCAAACCCACTCGGCTAGACCGAAACCCATTCGGCTAGACCCAAACCCAATCGGCTAGACCCAAACCCACTCCGTTAGACACAAACCCACTCCGCTAGACCCAAACCCACTCCGCTAGACTCAAACCCACTCCGCTAGACCCAAACCCACTCGGCTAGACACAAACCCACTCGGCTAGACCCAAACCCACTCGGCTACACCCAAACCCACTCCGCTAGCCCCAAACCCACTCGGCTAGATCGAAACCCACTCGGCTAGACCCAAACGCACTCGTCTAGACCCAAACCCACTCGGCTAGACCCAAACCCACTTGGCTAGACCCAAACCCACTCGGCTAGACCCAAACGCACTCGGCTAGACCCATCCCACTTGGCAAGACCCAAACCCAATCGGCTAGACCCAAACCCACTCTGCTAGACCCAAACCCACTCAGCTAGACCCAAACCGACTCGGCTAGACCGAAACCCACTCGGCTAGACCCAAACCCACTCGGCTAGACCCAAACCCACTCGGCTACACCCAAACCCACTCCGCTAGCCCCAAACCCACACGGCTAGACCGAAACCCACTCGGCTAGACCCAAACGCACTCGGCTAGACCCAAACCCACTCGGCTAGACCCAAACCCACTTGGCTAGACCCAAACCCACTCCACTAGACCCAAACCCACTCCGCTAGACCCAAACCCCACTCCGCTAGACCCAAACCCACTCGGCTAGACCGAAACCCACTCGGCTAGACCCAAACGCACTCGGCTAGACCCATCCCACTCGGCTAGACTCAAACACACTCGGCTAGACCCAAACCCACTCGGCTAGACCCAAACCCACTCGCTAGACCCAAACCCACTCGGCTAGACCAAAACCCACTCAGCTAGACCCAAACCCATTCGGCCACACCCAAACCCACTTGGCTGGACCCATCCCACTCGGCTAGACTCAAACCCACTCGGCCAGACCCAAACCCACTCGGCTAGACCCAAACCCACTTGCTGGACCCAAACCCACTAGGCTAGACCCAAACCCACTCGGCTAGACCCAAACCCACTCGGCTAGACCCAAACCCACTCGGCTAGACCGAAACCCACTCAGCTAGACCCAAACCCACTCGGCTAGACCCAAACCCACTCGGCTAGA
Organism: Raja brachyura; assembly: GCA_963514005.1. The sequence goes on from CAUPSL010000968.1 coordinate 1,049,311, forward strand.
CCCATCCCACTCGGCTAGACTCAAACCCACTCGGCTAGACCGAAACCCACTCGGCTAGACCCAAACCCACTCGCTAGACCCAAACCCACTCGGCTGGACCCAAACCCACTCGGCTAGCCCCAAACCCACTCGGCTAGACCCAAACCCACTCGGCTAGACCCAAACCCACTCGGCTAAACCCAAACCCACTTCACTAGACCAAAACCCACTCAGCTAGACCCAAACCCACTCGGCTAGACCCAAACCCATTCGGCTAGACCCAAACCCAATCGGCTAGACCCAAACCCACTCCGTTAGACACAAACCCACTCCGCTAGACCCAAACCCACTCCGCTAGACTCAAACCCACTCCGCTAGACCCAAACCCACTCGGCTAGACACAAACCCACTCGGCTAGACCCAAACCCACTCGGCTACACCCAAACCCACTCCGCTAGCCCCAAACCCACTCGGCTAGATCGAAACCCACTCGGCTAGACCCAAACGCACTCGTCTAGACCCAAACCCACTCGGCTAGACCCAAACCCACTTGGCTAGACCGAAACCCACTCGGCTAGACCCAAACGCACTCGGCTAGACCCATCCCACTTGGCAAGACCCAAACCCACTCGGCTAGACCCAAACCCACTCTGCTAGACCCAAACCCACTCAGCTAGACCCAAACCGACTCGGCTAGACCGAAACCCACTCGGCTAGACCCAAACCCACTCGGCTAGACCCAAACCCACTCGGCTACACCCAAACCCACTCCGCTAGCCCCAAACCCACACGGCTAGACCGAAACCCACTCGGCTAGACCCAAACGCACTCGGCTAGACCCAAACCCACTCGGCTAGACCCAAACCCACTTGGCTAGACCCAAACCCACTCCACTAGACCCAAACCCACTCCGCTAGACCCAAACCCCACTCCGCTAGACCCAAACCCACTCGGCTAGACCGAAACCCACTCGGCTAGACCCAAACGCACTCGGCTAGACCCATCCCACTCGGCTAGACTCAAACACACTCGGCTAGACCCAAACCCACTCGGCTAGACCCAAACCCACTCGCTAGACCCAAACCCACTCGGCTAGACCCAAACCAACTCGGCTCGACCCAAACCCACTCGGCTAGACCAAAACCCACTCAGCTAGACCCAAACCCACTCGGCCACACCCAAACCCACTTGGCTGGACCCATCCCACTCGGCTAGACTCAAACCCACTCGGCCAGACCCAAACCCACTCGGCTAGACCCAAACCCACTTGCTGGACCCAAACCCACTAGGCTAGACCCAAACCCACTCGGCTAGACCCAAACCCACTCGGCTAGACCCAAACCCACTCGGCTAGACCGAAACCCACTCAGCTAGACCCAAACCCACTCGGCTAGACCCAAACCCACTCGGCTAGACCCATCCCACTCGGCTAGACTCAAACCCACTCGGCTAGACCGAAACCCACTCGGCTAGACCCAAACCCACTCGCTAGACCCAAACCCACTCGGCTGGACCCAAACCCACTCGGCTAGCCCCAAACCCACTCGGCTAGACCCAAACCCACTCGGCTAGACCCAAACCCACTCGGCTAAACCCAAACCCACTTCACTAGACCAAAACCCACTCAGCTAGACCCAAACCCACTCGGCTAGACCCAAACCCATTCGGCTAGACCCAAACCCAATCGGCTAGACCCAAACCCACTCCGTTAGACACAAACCCACTCCGCTAGACCCAAACCCACTCCGCTAGACTCAAACCCACTCCGCTAGACCCAAACCCACTCGGCTAGACACAAACCCACTCGGCTAGACCCAAACCCACTCGGCTACACCCAAACCCACTCCGCTACCCCCAAACCCACTCGGCTAGACCCAAACGCACTCGGCTAGACCCATCCCACTCGGCTAGACTCAAACACACTCGGCTAGACCCAAACCCACTCGGCTAGACCCAAACCCACTCGGCTACACCCAAACCCACTCCGCTAGCCCCAAACCCACTCGGCTAGACGGAAACCCACTCAGCTAGACCCAAACGCACTCGGCTAGACCCAAACCCACTCGGCTAGACCCAAACCCACTTGGCTACACCCAAACCCACTCCACTAGACCCAAACCCACTCCGCCAAACCCAAACCCCACTCCGCTAGATCCAAACCCACTCGGCTATACCGAAACCCACTCGGCTAGACCCAAACGCACTCGGCTAGACCCATCCCACTCGGCTAGACTCAAACCCACTCGGCTAGACCCAAACCCACTCGGCTAGACCCAAACCCACTCGCTAGACCCAAACCCACTCGGCTAGACCCAAACCCACTCGGCTAGACCCAAACCCACTCGGCTAGACCCAAACCCACTCGGCTAGACCCAAACCCACCCGGCTAAACCCAAACCCACTCCACTAGAGCAAAACCCACTCAGCTAGACCCAAACCCACTCGGCTGGACCCAAACCCACTCGGCTAGACCCAAACCCACTCGGCTACACACAAACCCACTCGGCTAGACCCAAACCCACTCGGCTACACCCAAACCCACTCGGCTAGACCCAAACCCACTCGGCTAGACCCAAACCCACTCGGCTAGACCCAAACCCACTCGGCTAGACCCAAACCCACTCGGCTAGACTCAAACCCACTCGGCTAGACCCAAACCCACTCGGCTAGACCCAAACCCACTCGGCTAGACCAAAATCCACTCCGCTAGACCCAAACCCACTCGGCTAGACCCAAACCCATTCGGCTAGACCCAAACCCACTTGGCTAGACCCAAACCCACTCGGCTAGACCCAAACCCACTCGGCTACACCCAAACCCACTCCGCTAGCCCCAAACCCACTCGGCTAGACCGAAACCCACTCGGCTAGACCCAAACGCACTCGGCTAGACCCAAACGCACTCGGCTAGACCCAAACCCACTTGGCTAGACCCAAACCCACTCCACTAGACCCAAACCCACTCCGCTAGACCCAAACCCCACTCCACTAGACCCAAACCCATTCGGCTAGACCCAAACCCACTCGGCTAGACCCAAACGCACTCGGCTAGACCCATCCCACTCGGCTAGACTCAAACCCACTCGGCTAGACCCAAACCCACTTGGCTAGACCCAAACCCACTCGCTAGACCCAAACCCACTCGGCTAGACCCAAACCAACTCGGCTCGACCCAAACCCACTCGGCTAGACCAAAACCCACTCAGCTAGACCCAAACCCACTCGGCCAGACCCAAAGCCACTTGGCTAGACCCATCCCACTCGGCTAGAATCAAACCCACTCGGCCAGACCCAAACCCACTCGGCTAGACCCAAACCCACTCGCTGGACCCAAACCCACTAGGCTAGACCCAAACCCACTCGGCTAGACCTAAACCCACTCGGCTAGACCCAAACCCACTCGGCTAGACCGAAACCCACTCAGCTAGACCCAAACCCACTCGGCTAGACCCAAACCCACTCGGCTAGACCCATCCCACTCGGCTAGACTCAAACCCACTCGGCTAGACCCAAACCCACTCGGCTAGACCCAAACCCACTCGCTAGACCCAAACCCACTCGGCTGGACCCAAACCCACTCGGCTAGCCCCAAACCCACTCGGCTAGATCCAAACCCACTCGGCTAGACCCAAACCCACTCGGCTAAACCCAAACCCACTCCACTAGACCAAAACCCACTCAGCTAGACCCAAACCCACTCGGCTAGACCCAAACCCATTCGGCTAGACCCAAACCCAATCGGCTAGACCCAAACCCACTCCGTTAGACACAAACCCACTCCGCTAGACCCAAACCCACTCCGCTAGACTCAAACCCACTCCGCTAGACCCAAACCCACTCGGCTAGACACAAACCCACTCGGCTAGACCCAAACCCACTCGGCTACACCCAAACCCACTCCGCTAGCCCCCAAACCCACTCGGCTAGATCGAAACCCACTCGGCTAGACCCAAACGCACTCGTCTAGACCCAAACCCACTCGGCTAGACCCAAACCCACTTGGCTAGACCGAAACCCACTCGGCTAGACCCAAACGCACTCGGCTAGACCCATCCCACTTGGCAAGACCCAAACCCACTCGGCTAGACCCAAACCCACTCTGCTAGACCCAAACCCACTCAGCTAGACCCAAACCGACTCGGCTAGACCGAAACCCACTCGGCTAGACCCAAACCCACTCGGCTAGACCCAAACACACTCGGCTAAACCCAAACCCACTCCGCTAGCCCCAAACCCACACGGCTAGACCGAAACCCACTCGGCTAGACCCAAACGCACTCGGCTAGACCCAAACCCACTCGGCTAGACCCAAACCCACTTGGCTAGACCCAAACCCACTCCACTAGACCCAAACCCACTCCGCTAGACCCAAACCCCACTCCGCTAGACCCAAACCCACTTGGCTAGACCGAAACCCACTCGGCTAGACCCAAACGCACTCGGCTAGACCCATCCCACTCGGCTAGACTCAAACACACTCGGCTAGACCCAAACCCACTCGGCTAGACCCAAACCCACTCGCTAGACCCAAACCCACTCGGCTAGACCCAAACCAACTCGGCTCGACCCAAACCCACTCGGCTAGACCAAAACCCACTCAGCTAGACCCAAACCCACTCGGCCACACCCAAACCCACTTGGCTGGACCCATCCCACTCGGCTAGACTCAAACCCACTCGGCCAGACCCAAACCCACTCGGCTAGACCCAAACCCACTTGCTGGACCCAAACCCACTAGGCTAGACCCAAACCCACTCGGCTAGACCCAAACCCACTCGGCTAGACCCAAACCCACTCGGCTAGACCGAAACCCACTCAGCTAGACCCAAACCCACTCGGCTAGACCCAAACCCACTCGGCTAGACCCATCCCACTCGGCTAGACTCAAACCCACTCGGCTAGACCGAAACCCACTCGGCTAGACCCAAACCCACTCGCTAGACCCAAACCCACTCGGCTGGACCCAAACCCACTCGGCTAGCCCCAAACCCACTCGGCTAGACCCAAACCCACTCGGCTAGACCCAAACCCACTCGGCTAAACCCAAACCCACTTCACTAGACCAAAACCCACTCAGCTAGACCCAAACCCACTCGGCTAGACCCAAACCCATTCGGCTAGACCCAAACCCAATCGGCTAGACCCAAACCCACTCCGTTAGACACAAACCCACTCCGCTAGACACAAACCCACTCCGCTAGACTCAAACCCACTCCGCTAGACCCAAACCCACTCGGCTAGACACAAACCCACTCGGCTAGACCCAAACCCACTCGGCTACACCCAAACCCACTCCGCTACCCCCAAACCCACTCGGCTAGACCCAAACGCACTCGGCTAGACCCATCCCACTCGGCTAGACTCAAACCCACTCGGCTAGACCCAAACCCACTCGGCTAGACCCAAACCCACTCGGCTACACCCAAACCCACTCCGCTAGCCCCAAACCCACTCGGCTAGACGGAAACCCACTCAGCTAGACCCAAACGCACTCGGCTAGACCCAAACCCACTCGGCTAGACCCAAACCCACTTGGCAACACCCAAACCCACTCCACTAGACCCAAACCCACTCCGCTAGACCCAAACCCCACTCGGCCAGACCGAAACCCACTCGGCTAGACCGAAACCCATCGGCTAGACCCAAACGCACTCGGCTAGACCCATCCCACTCGGCTAGACTCACACCCACTCGGCTAGACCCAAACCCACTCGGCTAGATCCAAACCCACTCGCTAGACCCAAACCCACTCGGCTAGACCCAAACCCACTCGGCTAGACCCAAACCCACTTGGCTAGACACAAACCCACTCGGCTAGACCGAAACCAACTCGGCTCGACCCAAACCCACTCGGCTAGACCGAAACCCACGCAGCTAGACCCAAACCCACTCGGCTAGACCCAAACCCACTCGGCTAGACCCATCCCACTCGGCTAGACTCAAACCCACTCGGCTAGACCCAAACCCACTCGGCTAGACCCAAACCCACTCGCTAGACCCAAACCCACTCGGCTCGACCCAAACCCACCCGGCTAGCCCCAAACCCACTCGGCTAGACCCAAACCCACTCGGCTAGACCCAAACCCACTCAGCTAAACCCAAACCCAATCCACTAGACCAAAACCCACACAGCTAGACCCAAACCCACTCGGCTAGACCCAAACCCACTCGGCTAGACCCAAACCCAATCGGCTAGACCCAAACCCACTCCGCTAGACCCAAACCCACTCGGCTAGACCCAAACCCACTCGGCTAGACCCAAACCCCACTCCGCTAGACCCAAACCCACTCGGCTAGACCGAAACCCACTCGGCTAGACCCAAACGCACTCGGCTAGACCCATCCCACTCGGCTAGACTCAAACCCACTCGGCTAGACCCAAACCCACTCGGCTAGACCCAAACCCACTCGCCAGACCCAAACCCCCTCGGCTAGACCCGAACCCACTCGGCTAGACCCAAACCCACTCGGCTAGACCCAAACCCACTCGGCTAGACCAAAACCCACTCGGCTAAACCCAAACCCACTCCACTAGACCAAAACCCACTGAGCTAGACCCAAACCCACTCGGCTAGACCCAAACCAACTCGGCTCGACCCAAACCCACTCGGCTAGACCGAAACCCACTCAGCTAGACCCAAACCCACTCGGCTAGACCCAAACCCACTCGGCTCGACCCAAACCCACTCGGCTAGACCGAAACCCACTCAGCTAGACCCAAACCCACTCGGCTAGACCCAAACCCACTCGGCTAGACCCAAACCCACTCGGCTACACCCAAACCCGCTCGGCTAGACCCAAACCCACTCGGCTAGACCCAAACCCACTCGGCTAGCCCCAAACCCGCTCGGCTAGACCCAAACCCACTCGGCTAGACCCAAACCCACTCGGCTAGACCCAAACCCACTCGGCTAGACCCAAACCCACTTGGCTAGACACAAACCCACTCGGCTAGACCCAAACCCACTCGGCTAAACCCAAACCCACTCCACTAGACCAAAACCCACTGTGCTAGACCCAAATCCACTCGGCTAGACCCAAACCAACTCGGCTCGACCCAAACCCACTCGGCTAGACCGAAACCAACGCAGCTAGACCCAAACCCACTCGGCTAGACCCAAACCCACTCGGCTAGACCCATCCCACTCGGCTGGACTCAAACCCACTCGGCTAGACCCAAACCCACTCGGCTAGACCCAAACCCACTCGCTAGACCCAAACCCACTCGGCTCGACCCAAACCCACTCGCTAGACCCAAACCCCCTCGGCTAGACCCAAACCCACTCGGCTAGACCCAAACCCACTCGGCTAGACCCAAACCCACTCGGCTAGACCAAAACCCACTCGGCTAAACCCAAACCCACTCCACTAGACCAAAACCCACTGAGCTAGACCCAAACCCACTCGGCTAGACCCAAACCAACTCGGCTCGACCCAAACCCACTCGGCTAGACCGAAACCCACTCAGCTAGACCCAAACCCACTCGGCTAGACCCAAACCCACTCGGCTTGACCCAAACCCACTCCGCTAGACCGAAACCCACTCAGCTAGACCCAAACCCACTCGGCTAGACCCAAACCCACTCCGCCAGACCCAAACCCACTCGGCTAGACCCAAACCCACTCGGCTACACCCAAACCCACTCCGCTAGACCCAAACCCACTCGGCTAGACCGAAACCCACTCAGCTAGACCCAAACCCACTCGGCTAGACCCAAACCCACTCGGCTAGACCCAAACCCACTTGGCTACACCCAAACCCACTCCACTAGACCCAACCCCACTCCGCCAAACCCAAACCCCACTCCGCTAGATCCAAACCCACTCGGCTATACCGAAACCCACTCGGCTAGACCCAAACGCACTCGGCTAGACCCATCCCACTCGGCTAGACTCAAACCCACTCGGCTAGACCCAAACCCACTCGGCTAGACACAAACCCACTCGCTAGACCCAAACCCACTCGGCTAGACCCAAACCCACTCGGCTAGACCCAAACCCACTCGGCTAGACCCAAACCCACTCGGCTAGACCCAAACCCACTCGGCTAAACCCAAACCCACTCCCCTAGAGCAAAACCCACTCAGCTAGACCCAAACCCACTCGGCTGGACCCAAACCCACTCGGCTAGACCCAAACCCACTCGTCTACACACAAACCCACTCGGCTAGACCCAAACCCACTCGGCTAGACCCAAACCCACTCGGCTAGACTCAAACGCACTCGGCTACACCCAAACTCACTCGGTTAGACCCAAACCCACTCGGCTAGACCCAAACCCACTCGGCTAGACCGAAACCCACGCAGCTAGACCCAAACCCACTCGGCTAGACCCAAACCCACTCGGCTAGACCCAAACCCAATCGGCTAGACCCAAACCCACTCCGCTAGACCCAAACCCACTCGGCTAGACCCAAACCCACTCGGCTAGACCCAAACCCCACTCCGCTAGACCCAAACCCACTCGGCTAGACCGAAACCCACTCGGCTAGACCCAAACGCACTCGGCTAGACCCATCCCACTCGGCTAGACTCAAACCCACTCGGCTAGACCCAAACCCACTCGGCTAGACCCAAACCCACTCGCCAGACCCAAACCCCCTCGGCTAGACCCGAACCCACTCGGCTAGACCCAAACCCACTCGGCTAGACCCAAACCCACTCGGCTAGACCAAAACCCACTCGGCTAAACCCAAACCCACTCCACTAGACCAAAACCCACTGAGCTAGACCCAAACCCACTCGACTAGACCCAAACCAACTCGGCTCGACCCAAACCCACTCGGCTAGACCGAAACCCACTCAGCTAGACCCAAACCCACTCGGCTAGACCCAAACCCACTCGGCTCGACCCAAACCCACTCGGCTAGACCGAAACCCACTCAGCTAGACCCAAACCCACTCGGCTAGACCCAAACCCAGTCGGCTAGACCCAAACCCACTCGGCTACCCCCAAACCCGCTCGGCTAGACCCAAACCCACTCGGCTAGACCCAAACCCACTCGGCTAGCCCCAAACCCGCTCGGCTAGACCCAAACCCACTCGGCTAGACCCAAACCCACTCGGCTAGACCCAAACCCACTCGGCTAGACCCAAACCCACTTGGCTAGACACAAACCCACTCGGCTAGACCCAAACCCACTCGGCTAAACCCAAACCCACTCCACTAGACCAAAACCCACTGTGCTAGACCCAAATCCACTCGGCTAGACCCAAACCAACTCGGCTCGACCCAAACCCACTCGGCTAGACCGAAACCAACGCAGCTAGACCCAAACCCACTCGGCTAGACCCAAACCCACTCGGCTAGACCCATCCCACTCGGCTGGACTCAAACCCACTCGGCTAGACCCAAACCCACTCGGCTAGACCCAAACCCACTCGCTAGACCCTAACCCACTCGGCTCGACCCAAACCCACTCGCTAGACCCAAACCCCCTCGGCTAGACCCAAACCCACTCGGCTAGACCCAAACCCACTCGGCTAGACCCAAACCCACTCGGCTAGACCAAAACCCACTCGGCTAAACCCAAACCCACTCCACTAGACCAAAACCCACTGAGCTAGACCCAAACCCACTCGGCTAGACCCAAACCAACTCGGCTCGACCCAAACCCACTCGGCTAGACCGAAACCCACTCAGCTAGACCCAAACCCACTCGGCTAGACCCAAACCCACTCGGCTTGACCCAAACCCACTCCGCTAGACCGAAACCCACTCAGCTAGACCCAAACCCACTCGGCTAGACCCAAACCCACTCCGCCAGACCCAAACCCACTCGGCTAGACCCAAACCCACTCGGCTACACCCAAACCCACTCCGCTAGACCCAAACCCACTCGGCTAGACCGAAACCCACTCAGCTAGACCCAAACCCACTCGGCTAGACCCAAACCCACTCGGCTAGACCCAAACCCACTTGGCTACACCCAAACCCACTCCACTAGACCCAAACCCACTCCGCCAAACCCAAACCCCACTCCGCTAGATCCAAACCCACTCGGCTATACCGAAACCCACTCGGCTAGACCCAAACGCACTCGGCTAGACCCATCCCACTCGGCTAGACTCAAACCCACTCGGCTAGACCCAAACCCACTCGGCTAGACACAAACCCACTCGCTAGACCCAAACCCACTCGGCTAGACCCAAACCCACTCCACTAGAGCAAAACCCACTCAGCTAGACCCAAACCCACTCGGCTGGACCCAAACCCACTCGGCTAGACCCAAACCCACTCGTCTACACACAAACCCACTCGGCTAGACCCAAACCCACTCGGCTAGACCCAAACCCACTCGGCTAGACTCAAACGCACTCGGCTACACCCAAACTCACTCGGTTAGACCCAAACCCACTCGGCTAGACCCAAACCCACTCGGCTAGACCGAAACCCACGCAGCTAGACCCAAACCCACTCGGCTAGACCCAAACCCACTCGGCTAGACCCATCCCACTCGGCTAGACTCAAACCCACTCGGCTAGACCCAAACCCACTCGGCTAGACCCAAACCCACTCGCTAGACCCAAACCCACTCGGCTCGACCCAAACCCACTCGGCTAGCCCCAAACCCACTCGGCTAGACCCAAACCCACTCGGCTAGACCCAAACCCACTCAGCTAAACCCAAACCCAATCCACTAGACCAAAACCCACACAGCTAGACCCAAACCCACTCGGCTAGACCCAAACCCACTCGGCTAGACCCAAACCCAATCGGCTAGACCCAAACCCACTCCGCTAGACCCAAACCCACTCGGCTAGACCCAAACCCACTCGGCTAGACCCAAACCCCAGTCCGCTAGACCCAAACCCACTCGGCTAGACCGAAACCCACTCGGCTAGACCCAAACGCACTCGGCTAGACCCATCCCACTCGGCTAGACTCAAACCCACTCGGCTAGACCCAAACCCACTCGGCTAGACCCAAACCCACTCGCTAGACCCAAACCCCCTCGGCTAGACCCAAACCCACTCGGCTAGACCCAAACCCACTCGACTAGACCCAAACCCACTCGGCTAGACCAAAACCCACTCGGCTAAACCCAAACCCACTCCACTAGACCAAAACCCACTGAGCTAGACCCAAACCCACTCGGCTAGACCCAAACCAACTCGGCTCGACCCAAACCCACTCGGCTAGACCGAAACCCACTCAGCTAGACCCAAACCCACTCGGCTAGACCCAAACCCACTCGGCTTGACCCAAACCCACTCCGCTAGACCGAAACCCACTCAGCTAGACCCAAACCCACTCGGCTAGACCCAAACCCACTCCGCCAGACCCAAACCCACTCGGCAAGACCCAAACCCACTCGGCTACACCCAAACCCACTCCGCTAGACCCAAACCCACTCGGCTAGACCGAAACCCACTCAGCTAGACCCAAACCCACTCGGCTAGACCCAAACCCACTCGGCTAGACCCAAACCCACTTGGCTACACCCAAACCCACTCCACTAGACCCAAACCCACTCCGCCAAACCCAAACCCCACTCCGCTAGATCCAAACCCACTCGGCTATACCGAAACCCACTCGGCTAGACCCAAACGCACTCAGCTAGACCCATCCCACTCGGCTGGACTTAAACCCACTCGGCTAGACCCAAACCCACTCGGCTAGACACAAACCCACTCGCTAGACCCAAACCCACTCGGCTAGACCCAAACCCACTCGGCTAGACCCAAACCCACTCGGCTAGACCCAAACCCACTCGGCTAGACCCAAACCCACTCGGCTAATCCCAAACCCACTCCACTAGAGCAAAACCCACTCAGCTAGACCCAAACCCACTCGGCTGGACCCAAACCCACTCGGCTAGACCCAAACCCACTCGGCTACACACAAACCCACTCGGCTAGACCCAAACCCACTCGGCTAGACCCAAACCCACTCGGCTAGACCCAAACGCACTCGGCTACACCCAAACTCACTCGGTTAGACCCAAACCCACTCGGCTAGACCCAAACCCACTCGGCTAGACCCAAACCCACTCGGCTAGACCCAAACCCACTCGGCTAGACTCAAACCCACTCGGCTAGACCCAAACCCACTCGGCTAGACCCAAACCCACTCGGCTAGACCAAAATCCACTCCGCTAGACCCAAACCCACTCGGCTAGACCCAAACCCATTCGGCTAGACCCAAACCCACTCCGCTAGACCCAAACCCACTACGGTAGACCCAAACCCACTCCGCTAGACTCAAACCCACTTCGCTAGACCCAAAGCCACTCGGCTAGACCCAAACCCACTCCGCTAGACCCAAAACCACTCGGCTAGACCCAAACCCACTCGGCTGGACCCAAACCCACTCGGCTAGACCCAAACCCACTCGGCTACACCCAAACCCACTCGGCTGGACCCAAACCCACTCGGCTAGACACAAACCCACTCGGCTACACCCAAACCCGCTGGGCTAGACCCAAACCCACTCGGCTAGACCCAAACCCACTCGGCTAGCCCCAAACCCGCTCGGCTAGACCCAAACCCACTCGGCTAGACCCAAACCCACTCGGCTAAACCCAAACCCACTCCACTAGACCAAAACCCACTCAGCTAGACCCAAACCCACTCGGCTAGACCCAAACCCACTCGGCTAGACCCAAACCCACTCGGCTAGACCCAAACCCACTCCACTAGACACAAACCCACTCCGCTAGACCCAAACCCACTCCGCTAGACTCAAACCCACTCCGCTAGACCCAAACCCACTCGGCTAGACCGAAACCCACTCGGCTAGACCCAAAAGCACTCGGCTAGACCCAAACCCACTCGGCTAGACCCAAACCCACTCGGCTAGACCCAAACCCACTCGGCTACACCCAAACCCACTCCGCTAGCCCGAAACCCACTCGGCTAGACCAAAACCCACTCAGCTAGACCCAAACGCACTCGGCTAGACCCAAACCCACTCGGCTAGACCCAAACCCACTTGGCTACACCCAAACCCACTCCACTAGACCCAAACCCACTCCGCTAGACCAAAACCCCACTCGGCTAGACCGAAACCCACTCGGCTAGACCGAAAACCACTCGGATAGACCCAAACGCACTCGGCTAGACCCATCCCACTCGGCTAGACTCAAACCCACTCGGCTAGACCCAAACCTACTCGGCTAGACCCAAACCCACTCGGCTAGACCCAAACCAACTCGGCTAGACACAAACCCACTCGGCTAGACCCAAACGCACTCGGCTAGACCCAAAAGCACTCGGCTAGACCCAAACCCACTCGGCTGGACCCAAACCCACTCGGCTAGACCCAAACCCACTCGGCTGCACGCAAACCCATGCGGCTAGACCCAAACCCGCTCGGCTAGACCCAAGTCCACTCGGCTAGACCCAAACCCACTCGGCTAGACCCAAACCAACTCGGCTAGACACAAACCCACTCGGCTAGACCCAAACCCACTCGGCTAGACACAAACCCACTCGGCTGGACGCAAACCCACTCGGCTAGACCCAAACCCACTCGGCTAGACACAAACCCACTCGGCTAGACACAATCCCACTCGGCTAGACCCAAACCGACTCGCCTAGACCCAAACCCACTCGGCTAGACCCTAACCCACTCGGCTACACCCAAACCCACTCGGCGAGACCCAAACCCACTCGGCTAGACCCAAACCCACTCGGCTAGACCCAAACCCACTCGACTAGACCCAAACCCACTCGGCTAGACCCAAACCCACTCGGCTAGACCCAAACCCACTCGGCTAGACCCAAACCCCCTCGGCTACACCCAAACCCACTCGGCTCGACCCAATCCCACTCGGCTAGACCCAAACCCACTCGGCTAGACCCAAACCCACTCAGTGGACCCAAACCGACTCGGCTAGACCCAAACCCACTCGGCTAGACCCTAATCCACTCGGCTACACCCAAACCCACTCGGCGAGACCCAAACCCACTCGGCTAGACCCAAACCCACTCGGCTAGACCCAAACCCACTCGGCTAGACCCAAACCCACTCGGCTACACCCAAACCCACTCGGCTAGACCCAAACCCAATCGGCTATACCCAAACCCACTCGGCTAGACCCAAACCCACTCGGCTAGACCCAAACCCACTCCGCCAGACCCATACCAACTCGGCTAGTCCCAAACCCACTCGGCTAATCCCAAACCCACTCGGATATACCCAAACCCACTCGGCTAGACCCAAACCCACTCGGCTAGACCCAAACCCACTCGGCTAGACCCAAACCCACTCGGCTAGACCCAAACCCACTCGGCTAGACCCAAACCCACTCGGCTAGACCCAAACCCTCTCGGCTAGACCCAAACCCACTCGGCTAGACCCAATCCCACTCGGCTGGACCCAAACCCACTCGGCTAGACCCAAACCCACTCGGCTGCACGCAAACCCACGCGGCTAGACCCAAACCCGCTCGGCTAGACCCAAGTCCACTCGGCTAGACCCAAACCCACTCGGCTAGACCCAAACCCACTCGGCTAGACGCAAACCCACTCGGCTAGACCCAAACCCCCTCGGCTAGACGCAAACCCACTCGGCTAGACCCAAACCCACTCGGCTAGACCCCAACCCACTCGGCTCGACCCAATCCCACTTGGCTTGACCCAAACCCACTCGGCTACACCCAAACCCACTCGGCTAGACCCAAACCCAATCGGCTAGACCCAAACCCACACGGCTAGACCCAAACCCACTCGGCTAGACCCAAACCCACTCCGCCAGACCCATACCAACTCGGCTAGTCCCAAACCCACTCGGCTAAACCCAAACCCACTCGGCTACACCCAAACCCACTCGGCTAGACCCAAACCCACTCGGCTAGACCCAAACCCACTCGGCTACACGCAAACCAACTCGGCTAGACCCAAACCCGCTCGGCTAGACCCAACGCCACTCGGCTAGACCCAAACCCACTCGGCTAGACCCAAACCCACTCGGCTAGACGCAAACCGACTCGGCTACAACCAAACCCACTAGGCTAGACCCAAACCCACTCGGCTAGACCCAAACCCACTCGGCTAGACCCAAACCCACTCGGATATACCCAAACCCACTCGTCTAGACCCAAACCCACTCGGCTAGACCCAAACCCACTCGGCTAGGCCCAAACCCACTCGGCTAGACCCAAACCCACTCGGCTAGACCCAAACCCACTTGGCTAGACCCAAACCCTCTCGGCTAGACCCAAACCCACTCGGCTAGACCCAATCCCAATCGGCTGGACCCAAACCCACTCGGCTTGACCCAAACCCACTCGGCTGCACGCAAACCGACGCGGCGAGACCCAAACGCGCTCGGCTAGGCCCAAGCCCACTCGGCTAGACCCAAACCCACTCGGCTAGACCCAAACCCACTCGGCTAGTCCCAAACCCCCTCAGCTAGACCCAAACCCACTCGGCTAGACCCAAACCCACTCGGCTAGACCCAAACCCACTCGGCTAGACCCAAACCCACTCGGCTAGACCCAAACCCACTCGGCTAGACCCAAACCCACTCGGCTAGACCCAAACCCACTCGGCTAGTCCCAAACCCCCTCAGCTAGACCCAAACCCACTCGGCTAGACCCAAACCCACTCGGCTAGACCCAAACCCACTCGGCTCGACCCAATCCCACTCGGCTTGACCCAAACCCACTCGGCTACACACAAACCCACTCGGCGAGATCCAAACCCAATCGGCTAGAACCAAACCCACTCGTCTAGACCCAAACCCACTCGGCTAGACCCAAACCCACTCCGCTAGACCCATACCAACTCCGCTAGACCCAAACCCACTCGGCTAAACCCAAACCCACTTGGCTACACCCAAACCCACTCGGCTATACCCAAACCCACTCGGCTAGACCCAAACCCACTCGGCTACACGCAAACCCACTCGGCTAGACCCAAACCCGCTCGGCTAAACCCAACCCCACTCGGCTAGACCCAAACCCACTCGGCTAGACCCAAACCCACTCGGCTAGACGCAAACCGACTCGGCTACACCCAAACCCACTCGGCTAGACCCTAACCCACTCGGCTAGACCCAAACCCACTTGGCTAGACCCAAACCCACTCGGATAGACCCAAACCCACTCGGCTAGACCCAAACCCGCTCCGCTAGACCCAAACCCACTCGGCTGGACCCGAACCCACTCGGCTAGACCCAAACCCACTCGGCTAGACCCAAACCCACTCGGCTAGACCCAAACCCTCTCGGCTAGACCCAAACCCACTCGGCTAGAACCAAACCGACTCGGCTAGACCCAAACCCACTCGGCTAAACCCAAACCCACTCGGCTGCATGCAAACCCAATCGGCTAGACCCAAACCCGCTCGGCTAGACCCAAGCCCACTCGGCTAGACCCAAACCCACTCGACTAGACCCAAACCCACTCCGCTAGACCCAAACCCACTCGGCTAGACCCAAACCCACTCGGTGGACCCAAACCCACTCGGCTAGACCCAAACGCACTCCGCTAGACCCAAACCCACTCCGCTAGACGAAAACCCACTCAGCTAGACCTAAACCCACTCGGCTAGACCCAAACCCTCTCGGCTAGACCCAAACCCACTCGGCTAGACCCAATCCCACTTGGCTGGACCCAAACCCACTCGGCTAGACCCAAACCCACTCGGCTGCACGCAAACCCACGCGGCTAGACCCAAACCCGCTCGGCTAGACCCAAGCCCACTCGGCTAGACCCAAACCCACTCGGCTAGACCCAAACCCACTCGGCTAGACCCAAACCCACTCCGCTAGACCCATACCAACTCCGCTAGACCCAAACCCACTCGGCTAAACCCAAACCCACTTGGCTACACCCAAACCCACTCGGCTATACCCAAACCCACTCGGCTAGACCCAAACCCACTCGGCTACACGCAAACCCACTCGGCTAGACCCAAACCCGCTCGGCTAAACCCAACCCCACTCGGCTAGACCCAAACCCACTCGGCTAGACCCAAACCCACTCGGCTAGACGCAAACCGACTCGGCTACACCCAAACCCACTCGGCTAGACCCTAACCCACTCGGCTAGACCCAAACCCACTTGGCTAGACCCAAACCCACTCGGATAGACCCAAACCCACTCGGCTAGACCCAAACCCGCTCCGCTAGACCCAAACCCACTCGGCTGGACCCAAACCCACTCGGCTAGACCCAAACCCACTCGGCTAGACACAAACCCACTCGGCTAGACCCAAACCCTCTCGGCTAGACCCAAACCCACTCGGCTAGAACCAAACCGACTCGGCTAGACCCAAACCCACTCGGCTAAACCCAAACCCACTCGGCTGCATGCAAACCCAATCGGCTAGACCCAAACCCGCTCGGCTAGACCCAAGCCCACTCGGCTAGACCCAAACCCACTCGACTAGACCCAAACCCACTCCGCTAGACCCAAACCCACTCGGCTAGACCCTACCCACTCGGTGGACCCAAACCCACTCGGCTAGACCCAAACGCACTCCGCTAGACCCAAACCCACTCCGCTAGACAAAAACCCACTCAGCTAGACCTAAAACCACTCGGCTAGACCCAAACCCTCTCGGCTAGACCCAAACCCACTCGGCTAGACCCAATCCCACTTGGCTGGACCCAAACCCACTCGGCTAGACCCAAACCCACTCGGCTGCACGCAAACCCACGCGGCTAGACCCAAACCCGCTCGGCTAGACCCAAGCCCACTCGGCTAGACCCAAACCCACTCGGCTAGACCCAAACCCACTTGGCTAGACACAAACCCACTCGGCTAGACCCAAACCCACTCGGCTAGACACAAACCCACTCGGCTAGACGCAAACCGACTCGGCTAGACCCAAACCCACTCGGCTAGACCCTAACCCACTCGGCTACACCCAAACCCACTCGGCGAGACCCAAACCCACTCGGCTAGACCCAAACCCACTCGGCTAGACCCAAACCCACTCGGCTAGACCCAAACCCACTAGGCTAGACCCAAACCCACTCGGCAAGACCCAAACCCACTCGGCTAGACCTAAACCCACTCGGCTATACCCAAACCCACTCGGCTAGACCCAAACCCCCTCGGCTAGACGCAAACCCACTCGGCTAGACCCAAACCCACTCGGCTAGACCCAAACCCACTCGGCTCGACCCAATCCCACTCGGCTTGACCCAAACCCACTCGGCTACACCCAAACCCACTCGGCTAGACCCAAACCCAATCGGCTAGACCCAAAGCCACTCGGCTAGACCCAAACCCACTCGGCTAGACCAAAAACCCACTCCGCTAGACCCATACCAACTCCGCTAGACCCAAACCCACTCGGCTAAACCCAAACCCACTTGGCTACACCCAAACCCACTCGGCTATACCCAAACCCACTCGGCTAGACCCAAACCCACTCGGCTACACGCAAACCCACTCGGCTAGACCCAAACCCAATCGGCTAGACCCAAACCCACTCGGCTGCATGCAAACCCAATCGGCTAGACCCAAACCCGCTCGGCTGGACCCAAGCCCACTCGGCTAGACCCAAACCCACTCGACTAGACCCAAACCCACTCCGCTAGACCCAAACCCACTCGGCTAGACCCAAACCCACTCGGTGGACCCAAACCCACTCGGCTAGACCCAAACGCACTCCGCTCGACCCAAACCCACTCCGCTAGACGAAAACCCACTCAGCTAGACCTAAACCCACTCGGCTAGACCCAAACCCTCTCGGCTAGACCCAAACCCACTCGGCTAGACCCAATCCCACTTGGCTGGACCCAAACCCACTCGGCTAGACCCAAACCCACTCGGCTGCACGCAAACCCACGCGGCTAGACCCAAACCCGCTCGGCTAGACCCAAGCCCACTCGGCTAGACCCAAACCCACTCGGCTAGACCCAAACCCACTTGGCTAGACACAAACCCACTCGGCTAGACCCAAACCCACTCGGCTAGACACAAACCCACTCGGCTAGACGCAAACCGACTCGGCTAGACCCAAACCCACTCGGCTAGACCCTAACCCACTCGGCTACACCCAAACCCTCTCGGCTAGACCCAAACCCACTCGGCTAGAACCAAACCGACTCGGCTAGACCCAAACCCACACGGCTAAACCCAAACCCACTCGGCTACATGCAAACCCACTCGGCTAGACCCAAACCCGCTCGGCTAGACCCAAGCCCACTCGGCTAGACCCAAACCCACTCGACTAGACCCAAACCCACTCCGCTAGACCCAAACCCACTCGGCTAGACCCAAACCCACTCGGCTAGACCCAAACCCACTCGGCTAGACCCAAACCCACTCGGCTAGACCCAAACCCCCTCGGCTAGACGCAAACCCACTCGGCTAGACCCAAACCCACTCGGCTAGACCCAAACCCACTCGGCTCGACCCAATCCAACTCGGCTTGACCCAAACCCACTCGGCTACACCCAAACCCACTCGGCTAGACCCAAACCCAATCGGCTAGACCCAAACCCACTCGGCTAGACCCAAACCCACTCGGCTGGACCCAAACCCACTCCGCCAGACCCATACCAACTCGGCTAGTCCCAAACCCACTCGGCTAAACCCAAACCCACTCGGCTACACCCAAACCCACTCGGCTAGACCCAAACCCACTCGGCTGCACGCAAACCAACTCGGCTAGACCCAAACCCGCTCGGCTAGACCCAACCCCACTCGGCTAGACCCAAACCCACTCGGCTAGACCCAAACCCACTCGGCTAGACGCAAACCGACTCGGCTACACCCAAACCCACTCGGCTAGACCCTAACCCACTCGGCTAGACCCAAACCCACTCGGCTAGACCCAAACACACTCGGATATACCCAAACCCACTCGGCTAGGCCCAAACCCACTCGGCTAGACCCAAACCCACTCGGCTAGACCCAAACCCACTCGGCTAGACCCAAACCCTCTCGGCTAGACCCAAACCCACTCGGCTAGACCCAATCCCACTCGGCTGGACCCAAACCCACTCGGCTAGTCCCAAACCCACTCGGCTGCACGCAAACCCCCGCGGCTAGACCCAAACCCGCTCGGCTAGACCCAAGCCCACTCGGCTAGACCCAAACCCACTCGGCTAGACCCAAACCCACTCGGCTAGACACAAACCCACTCGGCTAGACCCAAACCCACACGGCTGGACACAAACCAACTCGGCTAGACGCAAACCGACTCGGCTACACCCAAACCCACTCGGCTAGACCCTAACCCACTCGGCAACACCCAAACCCACTCGGCGAGACCGAAACCCACTCGGCTAGACCCAAACCCACTCGGCTAGACCCAAACCCACTCGGCTAGACCCAAACCCACTCGGCTAGACCCCAACCCACTCGGCTAGACCCAAACCCACTCGGCTAGACCCAAACCCCCTCGGCTAGACCCAAACCCACTCGGCTAGACCCAAACCCATTCGGCTAGACCCAAACCCACTCGGCTCGACCCAATCCCATTCGGCTTGACCCAAACCCACTCGGCTACACACAAACCCACTCGGCTAGATCCAAACCCAATCGGCTAGACCCAAACCCACTCGACTAGACCCAAACCCACTCGGCTAGACCCAAACCCACTCCGCTAGACTCAAACCCACTCGGCTAAACCCAAACCCACTCGGCTACACCCAAACCCACTCGGCTAGACCCAAACCCACTCGGCTAGACCCAAACCCACTCGGCTACACGCAAACCCACTCGGCTAGACCCAAACCCGCTCGGCTAAACCCAACCCCACTCGGCTAGACCCAAACCCACTCGGCTAGACCCAAACCCACTCGGCTCGACCCAATCCCACTCGGCTTGACCCAAACCCACTCGGCTACACCCAAACCCACTCGGCTAGACCCAAACCCAATCGGCTAGACCCAAAGCCACTCGGCTAGACCCAAACCCACTCGGCTAGACCAAAAACCCACTCCGCTAGACCCATACCAACTCCGCTAGACCCAAACCCACTCGGCTAAACCCAAACCCACTTGGCTACACCCAAACCCACTCGGCTATACCCAAACCCACTCGGCTAGACCCAAACCCACTCGGCTACACGCAAACCCACTCGGCTAGACCCAAACCCAATCGGCTAGACCCAAACCCACTCGGCTAGACCCAAACCCACTCCGCCAGACCCATACCAACTCGGCTAGTCCCAAACCCACTCGGCTAAACCCAAACCCACTCGGCTACACCAAAACCCACTCGGCTAGACCCAAACCCACTCGGCTGCACGCAAACCAACTCGGCTAGACCCAAACCCGCTCGGCTAGACCCAACCCCACTCGGCTAGACCCAAACCCACTCGGCTAGACCCAAACCCACTCGGCTACACGCAAACCCACTCGGCTAGACCCAAACCCGCTCGGCTAAACCCAACCCCACTCGGCTAGACCCAAACCCACTCGGCTAGACCCAAACCCACTCGGCTGGCGCAAACCGACTCGGCTACACCCAAACCCACTCGGCTAGACCCTAACCCACTCGGCTAGACCCAAACCCACTTGGCTAGACCCAAACCCACTCGGCTAGACCCAAACCCACTCCGCCAGACCCAAACCCACTCGGCTGGACCCAAACCCACTCGGCTAGACCCAAACCCACTCGGCTAGACCCAAACCCACTCGGCTAGACCCAAACCCTCTCGGCTAGACCCAAACCCACTCGGCTAGAACCAAACCTACTCGGCTAGACCCAAACCCACTCGGCTAAACCCAAACCCACTCGGCTGCATGCAAACCCAATCGGCTAGACCCAAACCCGCTCGGCTGGACCCAAGCCCACTCGGCTAGACCCAAACCCACTCGACTAGACCCAAACCCACTCCGCTAGACCCAAACCCACTCGGCTAGACCCAAACCCACTCGGTGGACCCAAACCCACTCGGCTAGACCCAAACGCACTCCGCTAGACCCAAACCCACTCCGCTAGACGAAAACCCACTCAGCTAGACCTAAACCCACTCGGCTAGACCCAAACCCTCTCGGCTAGACCCAAACCCACTCGGCTAGACCCAATCCCACTTGGCTGGACCCAAACCCACTCGGCTAGACCCAAACCCACTCGGCTGCACGCAAACCCACGCGGCTAGACCCAAACCCGCTCGGCTAGACCCAAGCCCACTCGGCTAGACCCAAACCCACTCGGCTAGACCCAAACCCACTTGGCTAGACACAAACCCACTCGGCTAGACCCAAACCCACTCGGCTAGACACAAACCCACTCGGCTAGACGCAAACCGACTCGGCTAGACCCAAACCCACTCGGCTAGACCCTAACCCACTCGGCTACACCCAAACCCACTCGGCGAGACCCAAACCCACTCGGCTAGACCCAAACCCACTCGGCTAGACCCAAACCCACTCGGCTAGACCCAAACCCACTCGGCTAGACCCAAACCCACTCGGCAAGACCCAAACCCACTCGGCTAGACCTAAACCCACTCGGCTAGACCCAAACCCACTCGGCTAGACCCAAACCCCCTCGGCTAGACGCAAACCCACTCGGCTAGACCCAAACCCACTCGGCTAGACCAAAAACCCACTCCGCTAGACCCATACCAACTCCGCTAGACCCAAACCCACTCGGCTAAACCCAAACCCACTTGGCTACACCCAAACCCACTCGGCTATACCCAAACCCACTCGGCTAGACCCAAACCCACTCGGCTACACGCAAACCCACTCGGCTAGACCCAAACCCGCTCGGCTAAACCCAACCCCACTCGGCTAGACCCAAACCCACTCGGCTAGACCCAAACCCACTCGGCTAGACGCAAACCGACTCGGCTACACCCAAACCCACTCGGCTAGACCCTAACCCACTCGGCTAGACCCAAACCCACTTGGCTAGACCCAAACCCACTCGGATAGACGCAAACCCACTCGGCTAGACCCAAACCCACTCCGCTAGACCCAAACCCACTCGGCTGGACCCAAACCCACTCGGCTAGACCCAAACCCACTCGGCTAGACCCAAACCCACTCGGCTAGACCCAAACCCTCTCGGCTAGACCCAAACCCACTCGGCTAGAACCAAACCGACTCGGCTAGACCCAAACCCACACGGCTAAACCCAAACCCACTCGGCTACATGCAAACCCACTCGGCTAGACCCAAACCCGCTCGGCTAGACCCAAGCCCACTCGGCTAGACCCAAACCCACTCGACTAGACCCAAACCCACTCCGCTAGACCCAAACCCACTCGGCTAGACCCAAACCCACTCGGCTAGACCCAAACCCACTCGGCTAGACCCAAACCCACTCGGCTAGACCCAAACCCCCTCGGCTAGACGCAAACCCACTCGGCTAGACCCAAACCCACTCGGCTAGACCCAAACCCACTCTGCTCGACCCAATCCAACTCGGCTTGACCCAAACCCACTCGGCTACACCCAAACCCACTCGGCTAGACCCAAACCCAATCGGCTAGACCCAAACCCACTCGGCTAGACCCAAACCCACTCGGCTAGACCCAAACCCACTCCGCCAGACCCATACCAACTCGGCTAGTCCCAAACCCACTCGGCTAAACCCAAACCCACTCGGCTACACCCAAACCCACTCGGCTAGACCCAAACCCACTCGGCTGCACGCAAACCAACTCGGCTAGACCCAAACCCGCTCGGCTAGACCCAACCCCACTCGGCTAGACCCAAACCCACTCGGCTAGACCCAAACCCACTCGGCTAGACGCAAACCGACTCGGCTACACCCAAACCCACTCGGCTAGACCCTAACCCACTCGGCTAGACCCAAACCCACTCGGCTAGACCCAAACCCACTCGGATATACCCAAACCCACTCGGCTAGGCCCAAACCCACTCGGCTAGACCCAAACCCACTCGGCTAGACCCAAACCCACTCGGCTAGACCCAAACCCTCTCGGCTAGACCCAAACCCACTCGGCTAGACCCAATCCCACTCGGCTGGACCCAAACCCACTCGGCTAGTCCCAAACCCACTCGGCTGCACGCAAACCCACGCGGCTAGACCCAAACCCGCTCGGCTAGACCCAAGCCCACTCGGCTAGACCCAAACCCACTCGGCTAGACCCAAACCCACTCGGCTAGACACAAACCCACTCGGCTAGACCCAAACCCACACGGCTAGACACAAACCAACTCGGCTAGACGCAAACCGACTCGGCTACACCCAAACCCACTCGGCTAGACCCTAACCCACTCGGCAACACCCAAACCCACTCGGCGAGACCGAAACCCACTCGGCTAGACCCAAACCCACTCGGCTAGACCCAAACCCACTCGGCTAGCCCCAAACCCACTCGGCTAGACCCCAACCCACTCGGCTAGACCCAAACCCACTCGGCTAGACCCAAACCCCCTCGGCTAGACCCAAACCCACTCGGCTAGACCCAAACCCATTCGGCTAGACCCAAACCCACTCGGCTCGACCCAATCCCACTCGGCTTGACCCAAACCCACTCGGCTACACACAAACCCACTCGGCTAGATCCAAACCCAATCGGCTAGACCCAAACCCACTCGACTAGACCCAAACCCACTCGGCTAGACCCAAACCCACTCCGCTAGACTCAAACCCACTCGGCTAAACCCAAACCCACTCGGCTACACCCAAACCCACTCGGCTAGACCCAAACCCACTCGGCTAGACCCAAACCCACTCGGCTACACGCAAACCCACTCGGCTAGACCCAAACCCGCTCGGCTAAACCCAACCCCACTCGGCTAGACCCAAACCCACTCGGCTAGACCCAAACCCACTCGGCTAGATGCAAACCGACTCGGCTACACCCAAACCCACTCGGCTAGACCCTAACCCACTCGGCTAGACCCAAACCCACTTGGCTAGACCCAAACCCACTCGGATAGACCCAAACCCACTCGGCTAGACCCAAACCCACTCCGCTAGACCCAAACCCACTCGGCTGGACCCAAACCCACTCGGCTAGACACAAACCCACTCGGCGAGACCCAAACCCACTCGGCTGGACCCAAACCCTCTCGGCTAGACCCAAACCCACTCGGCTAGACCCAAACCCACTCGGCTAGATGCAAACCGACTCGGCTACACCCAAACCCACTCGGCTAGACCCTAACCCACTCGGCTAGACCCAAACCCACTTGGCTAGACCCAAACCCACTCGGATAGACCCAAACCCACTCGGCTAGACCCAAACCCACTCCGCTAGACCCAAACCCACTCGGCTGGACCCAAACCCACTCGGCTAGACACAAACCCACTCGGCGAGACCCAAACCCACTCGGCTGGACCCAAACCCTCTCGGCTAGACCCAAACCCACTCGGCTAGAACCAAACCCACTCGGCTAGACCCAAACCCACTCGGCTAAACCCAAACCCACTCGGCTACACGCAAACCCACTCGGCTAGACCCAAACCCGCTCGGCTAGACCCAAGCCCACTCGGCTAGACCCAAACCCACTCGACTAGACCCAAACCCACTCCGCTAGACCCAAACCCACTCGGCTAGAACCCAAACCCACTCGGTGGACCCAAACCCACTCGGCTAGACCCAAACCCACTCGGTGGACCCAAACCCACTCGGCTAGACCCAAACCCACTCCGCTAGATGAAAACCCACTCAGCTAGACCCAAAGCCGCTCGGCTAGACCCAAGCCCACTCGGCTAGACCCAAACCCACTCGTCTAGACCCAAACCCACTCGGCTAGACCCAATCCCACTCGGCTGGACCCAAACCCACTCGGCTAGACCCAAACCCACTCGGCTACACCCAAACCCACTCGGCTAGACCCAAACCCGCTCGGCTGGAATCAAGCACACTCGGCTACACCCAAACCCACTCGGCTGGACCCAAACCCACTCGGCTAGATCCAAACCCACTCGGCTAGACCCAAACCCACTCGGCTAGACCCAAACCCACTCGGCTACACCCAAACCCACTCGGCTAGACCCAAACCCACTCGGCTGGACCCAAACCCACTCGGCTAGACCCAAACCCACTCGGCTAGACCCAAACCCACTCGGCTGGACCCAAACCCCCTCGGCTAGACCCAAACCCACTCGACTAGACCCAAACCCACTCGGCGAGACGCAAACCCACTCGGCTAGACCCAAACCCACTCGGCCAGACCCAAACCCACTCGATGGACCCAAACCCACTCGGCTAGACCCAAACCCACTCGGTGGACCCAAACCCACTCGTCTAGACCCAAACCCACTCCGCTAGACCAAAACCCACTCAGCTAGACCTAAACCTACTCGGCTAGACCCAAACCCACTCGGCTAGACCTAAACCCACTCGTCTAGACCCAAACCCACTAAGCTAGACCCAATCCCACTCGGCTGGACCCAAACCCACTCGGCTAGACCCAAACCCACTCGGCTACACCCAAACCCACTCGGCTAGACCCAAACCCGCTCGGCTAGAATCAAGCCCACTCGGCTAGACCCAAATCCACTCGGCTGGACCCAAACCCACTCGGCTAGATCCAAACCCACTCGGCTAGACCCAAACCCACTCGGCTAGACCCAAACCCACTCGGCTACACCCAAACCCACTCGGCTAGACCCAAACCCCTCGGCTGGACCCAAACCCACTCGGCTAGACCCAAACCCACTCGGCTAGACCTAAACCCACTCGTCTAGACCCAAACCCACTAAGCTAGACCCAATCCCACTCGGCTGGACCCAAACCCACTCGGCTAGACCCAAACCCACTCGGCTACACCCAAACCCACTCGGCTAGACCCAAACCCGCTCGGCTAGAATCAAGCCCACTCGGCTAGACCCAAATCCACTCGGCTGGACCCAAACCCACTCGGCTAGATCCAAACCCACTCGGCTAGACCCAAACCCACTCGGCTAGACCCAAACCCACTCGGCTACACCCAAACCCACTCGGCTAGACCCAAACCCCTCGGCTGGACCCAAACCCACTCGGCTAGACCCAAACCCACTCGGCTAGACCCAAACCCACTCGGCTGGACCCAAACCCTCTCGGCTAGACCCAAACCCACTCGGCTAGAACCAAACTGACTCGGCTAGACCCAAACCCACTCGGCTAAACCCAAACCCACTCGGCTACACGCAAACCCACTCGGCTAGACCCAAACACGCTCGTCTAGACCCAAGCCCACTCGGCTAGACCCAAACCCACTCGACTAGACCCAAACCCACTCCGCTAGACCCAAACCCACTCGGCTAGACCCAAACCCACTCGTCTAGACCCAAACCCACTCGGCTAGACCCAAACCCGCTCGGCTAGACACAAGCCCACTCGGCTAGACCCATACCCACTCGGCTGGACCCAAACCCACTCGGCTAGATCCAAACACACTCGGCTAGACCCAAACGCACTCGGCTAGACCCAAACCCACTCGGCTAGACCCAAACCCACTCGGCTAGACCCAAACCCACTCGGCCAGACCCAAACCCACTCGGCTAGACCCAAACCCACTCGGCTAGACCCAAACCCAATCGGCTAGACCCATACCCACTCGGCTAGACCCAAACCCACTCGGCTCGACCCAAACCCACTCGGCTAGACCCAAACCCACTCGGCTAGACCCAAACCCACTCGGCTAGCCCCACACCCACTCGGCTAGACCCAAACCTACTCGGGTAGACCCAAACCCACTAGGCTAGACACAAACCCACTCGGCTACACCCAAACCCAATCCGCTAGACCCAAACCCACTCGGCTAGACCCAAACCCACTCGGCTAGACCCAAACCCACTCGGCTAGACCCAAACCCACTCGGCTAGACCCAAACCCACTCGGCTAGACCCAAACCCACTCCGCTAGACGAAAACCCACTCAGCTAGACCCAAACCCACTCGGCTAGACCCAAACCCACTCGTCTAGACCCAAACCCACTCGGCTAAACCGAAACCCACTCGGCTAGACCCAATCCCACTCGGCTAGACCCAAACCCGCTCGGCTAGACCCAAGCCCACTCGGCTAGACCCAAACCCAATCGGCTAGACCCATACCCACTCGGCTAGACCCAAACCCACTCGGCTCGACCCAAACCCACTCGGCTAGACCCAAACCCACTCGGCTAGACCCAAACCCACTCGGCTAGCCCCACACCCACTCGGCTAGACCCAAACCTACTCGGGTAGACCCAAACCCACTAGGCTAGACACAAACCCACTCGGCTAGACCCAAACCCAATCCGCTAGACCCAAACCCACTCGGCTAGACCCAAACCCACTCGGCTAGACCCAAACCCACTCGGCTAGACCCAAACCCACTCGGCTAGACCCAAACCCACTCCGCTAGACGAAAACCCACTCAGCTAGACCCAAACCCACTCGGCTAGACCCAAACCCACTCGGCTAGACCCAAACCCACTCGGCTAAACCGAAACCCACTCGGCTAGACCCAATCCCACTCGGCTAGACCCAAACCCGCTCGGCTAGACCCAAGCCCACTCGGCTAGACCCAAACCCACTCGGCTAGACCCAAACCCACTCGGCTAGACCCAAACCCACTCGGCTAGACCCAAACCCACTCGGCTAGACACAAAGCCACTCGGCTAGACCCAAACCGACTCGGCTAGACCCAAACCCACTCGGCTAGACCCTAACCCACTCGGCTACACCCAAACCCACTCGGCAAGACCCAAACCCACTCGGCTAGACCCAAACCCACTCGGCTAGACCCAAACACACTCGGCTAGACCCAAACCCACGCGGCTAGACCCAAACCCACTCGGCTAGACGCACACCCACTCGGCTAGACCCAAACTCCCTCGGCTAGACCCAAACCCACTCGGCTACACCCAACCCACTCGGCTAGACCCAAACCCACTCGGCTCGACCCAATCCCACTCGGCTAGACCCAAACCCACTCAGCTACACCCAAACCCACTCGGCTACACTCAAACCCACTCGGCGAGACCCAAACCCACTCGGTTAGACCCAAACCCACGCGGCTCGACCCAAACCCACTCGGCTAGACCCAAACGCACTCGGCTACACCCAAACCCACTCTGCTAGACCCAAACCCACTCGGCTAGACCCAAACCCACTCGGTGGACCCAAACCCACTCGGCTAGACCCAAACCCACTCGGCTAGACCCAAACCCACTCCGCCAGACCAAAACCCACTCGGCTAGACCCAAACCCAATCGGCTAGACCCAAACCCACTCGGCTAGACCCAAACCCACTCGGCTAGACCCAAACCCACTCGGCTAGACCCAAACCCACTCGGCTCGACCCAAACCCACTCGGCTCGACGCAAACCCACTCCGCTAGACCCAAACCCACTCAGCTAGACCCAAACCCAATCCGCTAGACCCAAACCCACTCGGCTAGACCCAAACCCACTCGGCTAGACCCAAACCCACTCGGCTAGACACAAACCCACTCGGCTAGACCCAAACCGACTCAGCTAGACCCAAACCCACTCGGCTAGACCCTAACCCACTCGGCTACACCCAACCCCACTCGGCTAGACCCAAACCC
Source organism: Raja brachyura (assembly GCA_963514005.1). The sequence continues at coordinate 1,078,650 of CAUPSL010000968.1, forward strand.
ACTCGGCTAGACCCAAACCCACTCGGCTAGACCCAAACCCACTCGGCTAGACCCAAACCCACTCGGCTAGACCCAAACCCACTCGGCTGGACCCAAACCCACTCGGCTCGACCCCAACCCACTCGGCTAGACCCAAACCCCCTCGGCTAGACCCAAAGCCACTCGGCTAGACCCAAACCCACTCGGCTAGACCCAAACCCACTCGGCTAGACCCAATCCCACTCGGCTAGACCAAAACCCACTCGGCTAGACCCAAACCCAATCGGCTAGACCCAAACCCACTCGGCTAGACCCAAACCCACTCGGCTAGATCCACACCCACTCGGCTAGACCCAAACCTACTCGGGTAGACCCAACCCACTCGGCTAGACACAAACCCACTCGGCTAGACCCAAACCCAATCCGCTAGACCCAAACCCACTCGGCTAGACCCAAACCCACTCGGCTAGACCCAAACCCACTCGGCTAGACACAAACCCACTCGGCTAGACCCAAACCCACTCGGCTAGACCCAAACCCACTCGGCTAGACCCAAACCCACTCGGCTAGACCCAAACCCACTCGGCTAGACCCAAACCCACTCCGCTAGACGAAAACCCACTCAGCTAGACCCAAACCCACTCGGCTAGACCCAAACCCACTCGGCTAGACCCAAACCCACTCGGCTAAACCCAAACCCACTCAGCTAGACCCAATCCCACTCGGCTGGACCCAAACCCACTCGGCTAGACCCAAATCCTCTCGGCTGCATGCAAACCCACTCGGCTAGACCCAAACCCGCTCGGTTAGACCCAAGCCCACTCGGCTAGACCCAAACCCACTCGGCTAGACACAAACCCACTCGGCTAGACCCAAACCGACTCAGCTAGACCCAAACCCACTCGGCTAGACCCTAACCCACTCGGCTACACCCAACCCCACTCGGCTAGACCCAAACCCACTCGGCTAGACCCAAACCCACTCGGCTAGACCCAAACCCACTCGGCTAGACCCAAACCCACTCGGCTAGACCCAAACCCACTCGGCTGGACCCAAACCCACTCGGCTCGACCCCAACCCACTCGGCTAGACCCAAACCCCCTCGGCTAGACCCAAAGCCACTCGGCTAGACCCAAACCCACTCGGCTAGACCCAAACCCACTCGGCTAGACCCAATCCCACTCGGCTAGACCAAAACCCACTCGGCTAGACCCAAACCCAATCGGCTAGACCCAAACCCACTCGGCTAGACCCAAACCCACTCGGCTAGATCCACACCCACTCGGCTAGACCCAAACCTACTCGGGTAGACCCAACCCACTCGGCTAGACACAAACCCACTCGGCTAGACCCAAACCCAATCCGCTAGACCCAAACCCACTCGGCTAGACCCAAACCCACTCGGCTAGACCCAAACCCACTCGGCTAGACACAAACCCACTCGGCTAGACCCAAACCCACTCGGCTAGACCCAAACCCACTCGGCTAGACCCAAACCCACTCGGCTAGACCCAAACCCACTCGGCTAGACCCAAACCCACTCCGCTAGACGAAAACCCACTCAGCTAGACCCAAACCCACTCGGCTAGACCCAAACCCACTCGGCTAGACCCAAACCCACTCGGCTAAACCCAAACCCACTCAGCTAGACCCAATCCCACTCGGCTGGACCCAAACCCACTCGGCTAGACCCAAATCCTCTCGGCTGCATGCAAACCCACTCGGCTAGACCCAATCCCGCTCGGTTAGACCCAAGCCCACTCGGCTAGACCCAAACCCACTCGGCTAGACCCAAACCCACTCGGCTAGACCCAAACCCACTCGGCTAGACCCAAACCCACTCGGCTAGACACAAACCCACTCGGCTAGACCCAAACCGACTCGGCTAGACCCAAACCCACTCGGCTAGACCCTAACCCACTCGGCTACACCCAAACCCACTCGGCGAGACCCAAACCCACTCGGCTAGACCAAAACCCACTCGGCTAGACCCAAACACACTCTGCTAGACCCAAACCCCCTCGGCTAGACCCAAACCCACTCGGCTACACCCAACCCACTCGGCTAGACCCAAACCCACTCGGCTACACCCAAACCCACTCGGCTAGACCCAAACCCACTCGGCTGGACCCACACCCACTCGGCTAGACCCAAACCCACTCGGCTAGACCCAAACCCACTCGGCTAGACCCAAACCCACTCGGCTAGACCCAAACCCACTAGGCTAGACCCAAACCCACTCGGCTAGACCCAAACCCACTCGGCTAGACCCAAACACACTCGGTTCGACCCAAACCCACTCGGCTAGACCCAAACCCACTCGGCTAGACCCAAACCCACTCGGCTAGACCCAAACCCACTCGGCTCGACCCAAACCCACTCGGCTAGACCCAAACCCACTCGGCTATACCAAAACCCACTCGGCTGGACCCAAACCCAATCGGCAAGACCCAAACCCACTCGGCTAGACCCAAACCCACTCGGCTAGATCCACACCCACTCGGCTAGACCCAAACCTACTCGGGTAGACCCAAACCCACTCGGCTAGACACAAACCCACTCGGCTAGACCCAAACCCAATCCGCTAGACCCAAACCCACTCGGCTAGACACAAACCCACTCGGCTAGACCCAAACCCACTCGGCTAGACACAAACCCACTCGGCTAGACCCAAACCGACTCGGCTAGACCCAAACCCACTCGGCTAGACCCTAACCCACTCGGCTACACCCCAACCCACTCAGCGAGACCCAAACCCACTCGGCTAGACCCAAACCCACTCGGCTGGACCCAAACCCACTCGGCTAGACCCAACCCACTCGGCTAGACCCAAACCCACTCGGCTAGACCCAAACCCACTCGGCTCGACCCAAACCCACTCGGCTAGACCCAAACCCACTCGGCTAGACCCAAACCCACTCGGCTAGACCCAAACCGACTCGGCTAGACCCAAACCCACTCGGCTAGACCCTAACCCACTCGGCTACACCCAAACCCACTCGGCGAGACCCAAACCCACTCGGCTAGACCCAAACCCACTCGGCTAGACCCAAACACACTCTGCTAGACCCAAACCCCCTCGGCTAGACCCAAACCCACTCGGCTACACCCAACCCACTCGGCTAGACCCAAACCCACTCGGCTAAACCCAAACCCACTCTGCTAGACCCAAACCCACTCGGTGGACCCAAACCCACTCGGCTAGACCCAAACCCACTCGGCTAGACCCAAACCCACTCCGCCAGACCAAAACCCACTCAGCTAGACCGAAACCTACTCGGCTAGACCCAAACCCACTCGTCTAGACCCAAACCCACTCGTCTAGACCCAAACCCTCTAGGCTAGACCCAATCCCACTCGGCTGGACCCAAACCCACTCGGCTAGACCCAAACCCACTCGGCTGGACCCAAAATCACTCGGCTAGACCCAAACCCACTCGGCTAGACCCAAACCCACTCGGCTAGACCCAAACCCACTCGGCTACACCCAAACCCACTCGGCTACACCCAAACCCACTCGGCTTGACCCAAACCCACTCGGCTTGACCCAAACCCACTCGGCTAGACCCAAACCCACTCGGCTAGACCAAAACCCACTCGGCTAGACCCAAACCCAATCGGCTAGACCCAAACCCACTCGGCTAGACCCAAACCCACTCGGCTAGACCCAAACCCACTCGGCTAGATCCACACCCACTCGGCTAGACCCAAACCTACTCGGGTAGACCCAAACCCACTCGGCTAGACAGAAACCCACTCGGCTAGACCCAAACCCAATCCGCTAGACCCAAACCCACTCGGCTAGACACAAACCCACTCGGCTAGACCCAAACCCACTCGGCTAGACACAAACCCACTCGGCTAGACCCAAACCGACTCGGCTAGACCCAAACCCACTCGGCTAGACCCTAACCCACTCGGCTACACCCAAACCCACTCGGCTAGATCCACACCCACTCGGCTAGACCCAAACCTACTCGGGTAGACCCAAACCCACTCGGCTAGACAGAAACCCACTCGGCTAGACCCAAACCCAATCCGCTAGACCCAAACCCACTCGGCTAGACACAAACCCACTCGGCTAGACCCAAACCCACTCGGCTAGACACAAACCCACTCGGCTAGACCCAAACCGACTCGGCTAGACCCAAACCCACTCGGCTAGACCCTAACCCACTCGGCTACACCCAAACCCACTCAGCGAGACCCAAACCCACTCGGCTAGAACCAAACCCACTCGGCTGGACCCAAACCCACTCGGCTAGACCCAAACCCAATCGGCTAGATACAAACCCAATTGGCTAGATCGAAACCCACTCGGCTAGATCCACACCCACTCGGCTAGACCCAAACCCACTCGGCTAGACCCAAACCCACTCGGCTAGACCCAAACCCACTCGGCTAGACCCAAACCCACTCGGCTAGACACAAACCCACTCGGCTAGACCAAAACCCACTCGGCTAGACCCAAACCCACTCGGCTAGACCCAAACCCACTCGGCTCGACCGAAACCCACTCGGCGAGACCCAAACCCACTCGGCTAGACCCAAACCCACTCGGCTAGACCCAAACCCACTCGGCTCGACACAAACCCACTCGGCTAGTCCCAAACCCACTCGGCTAGACCAAAACCCACTCGGCTAGACCCAAACCCAATCGGCTAGACCCAAACCCACTCGGCTAGACCCAAACCCACTCGGCTAGATCCACACCCACTCGGCTAGACCCAAACCTACTCGGCTAGACCCAAACCTACTCGGGTAGACCCAAACCCACTCAGCTAGACACAAACCCACTCGGCTAGACCCAAACCCAATCCGCTAGACCCAAACCCACTCGGCTAGACCCAAACCCACTCGGCTAGACCCAAACCCACTCGGCTAGACCCAAACCCACTCGGCTAGACCCAAACCCACTCGACTAGACCCAAACCCACTCGGCTAGACCCAAACCCACTCGGCTAGACCCAAACCCACTCGGCTAGACCCAAACCCCCTCAGCTACACCCAAACCCACTCGGCTAGACCCAAACCCACTCGGCTCGACGCAATCCCACTCGGCTAGACCCAAACCCACTCGGCTAGACCCAAACCCACTCAGTGGACCCAAACCGACTCGGCTAGACCCAAACCCACTCGGCTAGACCCAAACCCACTCGGCTAGACCCAAACCCACTCGGCTAGATCCACACCCACTCGGCTAGACCCAAACCTACTCGGCTAGACCCAAACCTACTCGGGTAGACCCAAACCCACTCAGCTAGACACAAACCCACTCGGCTAGACCCAAACCCAATCCGCTAGACCCAAACCCACTCGGCTAGACCCAAACCCACTCGGCTAGACCCAAACCCACTCGGCTAGACCCAAACCGACTCGGCTAGACCCAAACCCACTCGGCTAGACCCTAACCCACTCGGCTACACCCAAACCCACTCGGCGAGACCCAAACCCACTCGGCTAGACCAAAACCCACTCGGCTAGACCCAAACACACTCTGCTAGACCCAAACCCCCTCGGCTAGACCCAAACCCACTCGGCTACACCCAACCCACTCGGCTAGACCCAAACCCACTCGGCTACACCCAAACCCACTCGGCTAGACCCAAACCCACTCGGCTGGACCCACACCCACTCGGCTAGACCCAAACCCACTCGGCTAGACCCAAACCCACTCGGCTAGACCCAAACCCACTCGGCTAGACCCAAACCCACTAGGCTAGACCCAAACCCACTCGGCTAGACCCAAACCCACTCGGCTAGACCCAAACACACTCGGTTCGACCCAAACCCACTCGGCTAGACCCAAACCCACTCGGCTAGACCCAAACCCACTCGGCTAGACCCAAACCCACTCGGCTCGACCCAAACCCACTCGGCTAGACCCAAACCCACTCGGCTATACCAAAACCCACTCGGCTGGACCCAAACCCAATCGGCAAGACCCAAACCCACTCGGCTAGACCCAAACCCACTCGGCTAGATCCACACCCACTCGGCTAGACCCAAACCTACTCGGGTAGACCCAAACCCACTCGGCTAGACACAAACCCACTCGGCTAGACCCAAACCCAATCCGCTAGACCCAAACCCACTCGGCTAGACACAAACCCACTCGGCTAGACCCAAACCCACTCGGCTAGACACAAACCCACTCGGCTAGACCCAAACCGACTCGGCTAGACCCAAACCCACTCGGCTAGACCCTAACCCACTCGGCTACACCCCAACCCACTCAGCGAGACCCAAACCCACTCGGCTAGACCCAAACCCACTCGGCTGGACCCAAACCCACTCGGCTAGACCCAACCCACTCGGCTAGACCCAAACCCACTCGGCTAGACCCAAACCCACTCGGCTCGACCCAAACCCACTCGGCTAGACCCAAACCCACTCGGCTAGACCCAAACCCACTCGGCTAGACCCAAACCGACTCGGCTAGACCCAAACCCACTCGGCTAGACCCTAACCCACTCGGCTACACCCAAACCCACTCGGCGAGACCCAAACCCACTCGGCTAGACCCAAACCCACTCGGCTAGACCCAAACACACTCTGCTAGACCCAAACCCCCTCGGCTAGACCCAAACCCACTCGGCTACACCCAACCCACTCGGCTAGACCCAAACCCACTCGGCTAAACCCAAACCCACTCTGCTAGACCCAAACCCACTCGGTGGACCCAAACCCACTCGGCTAGACCCAAACCCACTCGGCTAGACCCAAACCCACTCCGCCAGACCAAAACCCACTCAGCTAGACCGAAACCTACTCGGCTAGACCCAAACCCACTCGTCTAGACCCAAACCCACTCGTCTAGACCCAAACCCTCTAGGCTAGACCCAATCCCACTCGGCTGGACCCAAACCCACTCGGCTAGACCCAAACCCACTCGGCTGGACCCAAAATCACTCGGCTAGACCCAAACCCACTCGGCTAGACCCAAACCCACTCGGCTAGACCCAAACCCACTCGGCTACACCCAAACCCACTCGGCTAGACCCAAACCCACTCGGCTTGACCCAAACCCACTCGGCTAGACCCAAACCCACTAGGCTAGACCCAAACCCACTCGGCTAGACCCAAACCCACTCGGCTAGACCCAAACCCACTCGGCTCGACCCAAACCCACTCGGCTAGACCCAAACCCACTCGGCTAGACCCAAACCCACTCGGCTAGACCCAAACCCACTCGGCTCGACCCAAACCCACTCGGCTAGACCCAAACCCACTCGGCTAGACCAAAACCCACTCGGCTAGACCCAAACCCAATCGGCTAGACCCAAACCCACTCGGCTAGACCCAAACCCACTCGGCTAGATCCACACCCACTCGGCTAGACCCAAACCTACTCGGGTAGACCCAAACCCACTCGGCTAGACAGAAACCCACTCGGCTAGACCCAAACCCAATCCGCTAGACCCAAACCCACTCGGCTAGACACAAACCCACTCGGCTAGACCCAAACCCACTCGGCTAGACACAAACCCACTCGGCTAGACCCAAACCGACTCGGCTAGACCCAAACCCACTCGGCTAGACCCTAACCCACTCGGCTACACCCAAACCCACTCAGCGAGACCCAAACCCACTCGGCTAGAACCAAACCCACTCGGCTGGACCCAAACCCACTCGGCTAGACCCAAACCCAATCGGCTAGACACAAACCCAATTGGCTAGATCGAAACCCACTCGGCTAGATCCACACCCACTCGGCTAGACCCAAACCCACTCGGCTAGACCCAAACCCACTCGGCTAGACCCAAACCCACTCGGCTAGACCCAAACCCACTCGGCTAGACACAAACCCACTCGGCTAGACCAAAACCCACTCGGCTAGACCCAAACCCACTCGGCTAGACCCAAACCCACTCGGCTCGACCGAAACCCACTCGGCGAGACCCAAACCCACTCGGCTAGACCCAAACCCACTCGGCTAGACCCAAACCCACTCGGCTCGACACAAACCCACTCGGCTAGTCCCAAACCCACTCGGCTAGACCAAAACCCACTCGGCTAGACCCAAACCCAATCGGCTAGACCCAAACCCACTCGGCTAGACCCAAACCCACTCGGCTAGATCCACACCCACTCGGCTAGACCCAAACCTACTCGGCTAGACCCAAACCTACTCGGGTAGACCCAAACCCACTCAGCTAGACACAAACCCACTCGGCTAGACCCAAACCCAATCCGCTAGACCCAAACCCACTCGGCTAGACCCAAACCCACTCGGCTAGACCCAAACCCACTCGGCTAGACCCAAACCCACTAGGCTAGACCCAAACCCCCTCAGCTACACCCAAACCCACTCGGCTAGACCCAAACCCACTCGGCTCGACGCAATCCCACTCGGCTAGACCCAAACCCACTCGGCTAGACCCAAACCCACTCAGTGGACCCAAACCGACTCGGCTAGACCCAAACCCACTCGGCTAGACCCAAACCCACTCGGCTAGACCCAAACCTACTCGGGTAGACCCAAACCCACTCAGCTAGACACAAACCCACTCGGCTAGACCCAAACCCAATCCGCAAGACCCAAACCCACTCGGCTAGACCCAAACCCACTCGGCTAGACCCAAACCCACTCGGCTAGACCCAAACCCACTCGGCTAGACCCAAACCCACTCGACTAGACCCAAACCCACTCGGCTAGACCCAAACCCACTCGGCTAGACCCAAACCCACTCGGCAAGACCCAAACCCCCTCGGCTACACCCAAACCCACTCGGCTAGACGCAAACCCACTCGGCTCGACCCAATCCCACTCGGCTAGACCCAAACCCACTCGGCTAGACCCAAACCCACTCGGCTACACCCAAACCCACTCGGCTAGACCCAAACCCACTCGGCTTGACCCAAACCCACTCGGCTAGACCCAAACCCACTAGGCTAGACCCAAACCCACTCGGCTAGACCCAAACCCACTCGGCTAGACCCAAACCCACTCGGCTCGACCCAAACCCACTCGGCTAGACCCAAACCCACTCGGCTAGACCCAAACCCACTCGGCTAGACCCAAACCCACTCGGCTCGACCCAAACCCACTCGGCTAGACCCAAACCCACTCGGCTAGACCAAAACCCACTCGGCTAGACCCAAACCCAATCGGCTAGACCCAAACCCACTCGGCTAGACCCAAACCCACTCGGCTAGATCCACACCCACTCGGCTAGACCCAAACCTACTCGGGTAGACCCAAACCCACTCGGCTAGACAGAAACCCACTCGGCTAGACCCAAACCCAATCCGCTAGACCCAAAACCACTCGGCTAGACACAAACCCACTCGGCTAGACCCAAACCCACTCGGCTAGACACAAACCCACTCGGCTAGACCCAAACCGACTCGGCTAGACCCAAACCCACTCGGCTAGACCCTAACCCACTCGGCTACACCCAAACCCACTCAGCGAGACCCAAACCCACTCGGCTAGAACCAAACCCACTCGGCTGGACCCAAACCCACTCGGCTAGACCCAAACCCAATCGGCTAGACACAAACCCAATTGGCTAGATCGAAACCCACTCGGCTAGATCCACACCCACTCGGCTAGACCCAAACCCACTCGGCTAGACCCAAACCCACTCGGCTAGACCCAAACCCACTCGGCTAGACCCAAACCCACTCGGCTAGACACAAACCCACTCGGCTAGACCAAAACCCACTCGGCTAGACCCAAACCCACTCGGCTAGACCCAAACCCACTCGGCTCGACCGAAACCCACTCGGCGAGACCCAAACCCACTCGGCTAGACCCAAACCCACTCGGCTAGACCCAAACCCACTCGGCTCGACCCAAACCCACTCGGCTAGACCCAAACCCACTCGGCTAGACCAAAACCCACTCGGCTAGACCCAAACCCAATCGGCTAGACGCAAACCCACTCGGCTAGACCCAAACCCACTCGGCTAGATCCACACCCACTCGGCTAGACCCAAACCTACTCGGCTAGACCCAAACCTACTCGGGTAGACCCAAACCCACTCAGCTAGACACAAACCCACTCGGCTAGACCCAAACCCAATCCGCTAGACCCAAACCCACTCGGCTAGACCCAAACCCACTCGGCTAGACCCAAACCCACTCGGCTGGACCCAAACCCACTCGGCTAGACCCAAACCCACTCGACTAGACCCAAACCCACTCGGCTAGACCCAAACCCACTCGGCTAGACCCAAACCCACTCGGCTAGACCCAAACCCACTCGGCTCGACCCAAACCCACTCGGCTAGACCCAAACCCACTCGGCTAGACCAAAACCCACTCGGCTAGACCCAAACCCAATCGGCTAGACCCAAACCCACTCGGCTAGACCCAAACCCACTCGGCTAGATCCACACCCACTCGGCTAGACCCAAACCTACTCGGCTAGACCCAAACCTACTCGGGTAGACCCAAACCCACTCAGCTAGACACAAACCCACTCGGCTAGACCCAAACCCAATCCGCTAGACCCAAACCCACTCGGCTAGACCCAAACCCACTCGGCTAGACCCAAACCCACTCGGCTAGACCCAAACCCACTCGGCTAGACGCAAACCCACTCGACTAGACCCAAACCCACTCGGCTAGACCCAAACCCACTCGGCTAGACCCAAACCCACTCGGCTAGACCCAAACCCCCTCGGCTACACCCAAACCCACTCGGCTAGACCCAAACCCACTCGGCTCGACCCAATCCCACTCGGCTAGACCCAAACCCACTCGGCTCGACGCAATCCCACTCGGCTAGACCCAAACCCACTCGGCTAGACCCAAACCCACTCAGTGGACCCAAACCGACTCGGCTAGACCCAAACCCACTCGGCTAGACCCAAACCCACTAGGCTAGACCCAAACCCACTCGGCTAGATCCACACCCACTCGGCTAGACCCAAACCTACTCGGCTAGACCCAAACCTACTCGGGTAGACCCAAACCCACTCAGCTAGACACAAACCCACTCGGCTAGACCCAAACCCAATCCGCTAGACCCAAACCCACTCGGCTAGACCCAAACCCACTCGGCTAGACCCAAACCCACTCGGCTAGACCCAAACCCACTCGGCTAGACCCAAACCCACTCGACTAGACCCAAACCCACTCGGCTAGACCCAAACCCACTCGGCTAGACCCAAACCCACTCGGCAAGACCCAAACCCCCTCGGCTACACCCAAACCCACTCGGCTAGACGCAAACCCACTCGGCTCGACCCAATCCCACTCGGCTAGACCCAAACCCACTCGGCTAGACCCAAACCCACTCGGCTACACCCAAACCCACTCGGCTAGACCCAAACCCACTCGGCTTGACCCAAACCCACTCGGCTAGACCCAAACCCACTAGGCTAGACCCAAACCCACTCGGCTAGACCCAAACCCACTCGGCTAGACCCAAACCCACTCGGCTCGACCCAAACCCACTCGGCTAGACCCAAACCCACTCGGCTAGACCCAAACCCACTCGGCTAGACCCAAACCCACTCGGCTCGACCCAAACCCACTCGGCTAGACCCAAACCCACTCGGCTAGACCAAAACCCACTCGGCTAGACCCAAACCCAATCGGCTAGACCCAAACCCACTCGGCTAGACCCAAACCCACTCGGCTAGATCCACACCCACTCGGCTAGACCCAAACCTACTCGGGTAGACCCAAACCCACTCGGCTAGACAGAAACCCACTCGGCTAGACCCAAACCCAATCCGCTAGACCCAAACCCACTCGGCTAGACACAAACCCACTCGGCTAGACCCAAACCCACTCGGCTAGACACAAACCCACTCGGCTAGACCCAAACCGACTCGGCTAGACCCAAACCCACTCGGCTAGACCCTAACCCACTCGGCTACACCCAAACCCACTCAGCGAGACCCAAACCCACTCGGCTAGAACCAAACCCACTCGGCTGGACCCAAACCCACTCGGCTAGACCCAAACCCAATCGGCTAGACACAAACCCAATTGGCTAGATCGAAACCCACTCGGCTAGATCCACACCCACTCGGCTAGACCCAAACCCACTCGGCTAGACCCAAACCCACTCGGCTAGACCCAAACCCACTCGGCTAGACCCAAACCCACTCGGCTAGACACAAACCCACTCGGCTAGACCAAAACCCACTCGGCTAGACCCAAACCCACTCGGCTAGACCCAAACCCACTCGGCTCGACCGAAACCCACTCGGCTCGACCGAAACCCACTCGGCTACACCCAAACCCACTCGGCTAGACCCAAACCCACTCGGCTCGACCCAAACCCACTCGGCTAGACCCAAACCCACTCGGCTAGACCAAAACCCACTCGGCTAGACCCAAACCCAATCGGCTAGACGCAAACCCACTCGGCTAGACCCAAACCCACTCGGCTAGATCCACACCCACTCGGCTAGACCCAAACCTACTCGGCTAGACCCAAACCTACTCGGGTAGACCCAAACCCACTCAGCTAGACACAAACCCACTCGGCTAGACCCAAACCCAATCCGCTAGACCCAAACCCACTCGGCTAGACCCAAACCCACTCGGCTAGACCCAAACCCACTCGGCTGGACCCAAACCCACTCGGCTAGACCCAAACCCACTCGACTAGACCCAAACCCACTCGGCTAGACCCAAACCCACTCGGCTAGACCCAAACCGACTCGGCTAGACCCAAACCCACTCGGCTAGACCCTAACCCACTCGGCTACACCCAAACCCACTCAGCGAGACCCAAACCCACTCGGCTAGAACCAAACCCACTCGGCTGGACCCAAACCCACTCGGCTAGACCCAAACCCAATCGGCTAGACACAAACCCAATTGGCTAGATCGAAACCCACTCGGCTAGATCCACACCCACTCGGCTAGACCCAAACCCACTCGGCTAGACCCAAACCCACTCGGCTAGACCCAAACCCACTCGGCTAGACCCAAACCCACTCGGCTAGACACAAACCCACTCGGCTAGACCAAAACCCACTCGGCTAGACCCAAACCCACTCGGCTAGACCCAAACCCACTCGGCTCGACCGAAACCCACTCGGCGAGACCCAAACCCACTCGGCTAGACCCAAACCCACTCGGCTAGACCCAAACCCACTCGGCTCGACCCAAACCCACTCGGCTAGACCCAAACCCACTCGGCTAGACCAAAACCCATTCGGCTAGACCCAAACCCAATCGGCTAGACCCAAACCCACTCGGCTAGACCCAAACCCACTCGGCTAGATCCACACCCACTCGGCTAGACCCAAACCTACTCGGCTAGACCCAAACCTACTCGGGTAGACCAAAACCCACTCAGCTAGACACAAACCCACTCGGCTAGACCCAAACCCAATCCGCTAGACCCAAACCCACTCGGCTAGACCCAAACCCACTCGGCTAGACCCAAACCCACTCGGCTAGACCCAAACCCACTCGGCTAGACCCAAACCCACTCGACTAGACCCAAACCCACTCGGCTAGACCCAAACCCACTCGGCTAGACCCAAACCCACTCGGCTAGACCCAAACCCCCTCGGCTACACCCAAACCCACTCGGCTAGACCCAAACCCACTCGGCTCGACCCAATCCCACTCGGCTAGACCCAAACCCACTCGGCTAGACCCAAACCCACTCAGTGGACCCAAACCGACTCGGCTAGACCCAAACCCACTCGGCTAGACCCAAACCCACTCGGCTAGACCCAAATCCACTCGGCTAGATCCACACCCACTCGGCTAGACCCAAACCTACTCGGCTAGACCCAAATCTACTCGGGTAGACCCAAACCCACTCAGCTAGACACAAACCCACTCGGCTGGACCCAAACCCAATCCGCTGGACCCAAACCCACTCGGCTAGACCCAAACCCACTCGGCTAGACCCAAACCCACTCGGCTAGACCCAAACCCACTCGGCTAGACCCAAACCCACTCGACTAGACCCAAACCCACTCGGCTAGACCCAAACCCACTCGGCTAGACCCAAACCCACTCGGCTAGACCCAAACCCCCTCGGCTACACCCAAACCCACTCGGCTAGACCCAAACCCACTCGGCTCGACCCAATCCCACTCGGCTAGACCCAAACCCACTCGGCTAGACCCAAACCCACTCAGTGGACCCAAACCGACTCGGCTAGACACAAACCCACTCGGCTCGTCCCAAACCCACTCGGCTAGACCCAAACCCACTCGGCTAGACCCAAACCCACTCGGCTAGACACAAACCCACTCGGCTAGACCAAAACCCACTCGGCTAGACACAAACCCACTCGGCTAGACCCAAACCCACTCGGCTCGACCGAAACCCACTCGGCTAGACCCAAACCCACTCGGCTAGACCCAAACCCACTCGGCTAGACCCAAACCCACTCGGCTCGACCCAAACCCACTCGGCTAGACCCAAACCCACTCGGCTAGACCAAAACCCACTCGGCTAGACCCAAACCCAATCGGCTAGACCCAAACCCACTCGGCTAGACCCAAACCCACTCGGCTAGATGCACACCCACTCGGCTGGACCCAAACTTACTCGGGTAGACCCAAACCCACTCGGCCAGACACAAACCCACTCGGCTAGACCCAAACCCAATCGGCTAGACCCAAACACACTCGGCTAGACCGAAACCCACTCGGCTAGATCCACACCCACTCGGCTAGACCCAAACCTACTCGGGTAGACCCAAACCCACTCAGCTAGACACAAACCCACTCGGCTAGACCCAAACCCAATCCGCTAGACCCAAACCCACTCGGCTAGACCCAAACCCACTCGGCTAGACCCAAACCCACTCGGCTAGACCCAAACCCACTCGGCTAGACCCAAACCCACTCGACTAGACCCAAACCCACTCGGCTAGACCCAAACCCACCCGGCTAGACCCAAACCCACTCGGCTAGACCCAAACCCCCTCGGCTACACCCAAACCCACTCGGCTAGACCCAAACCCACTCGGCTCGACCCAATCCCACTCGGCTAGACCCAAACCCACTCGGCTAGACCCAAACCCACTCAGTGGACCCAAACCGACTCGGCTAGACCCAAACCCACTCGGCTAGACCCAAACCCACTCGGCTAGACCCAAATCCACTCGGCTAGATCCACACCCACTCGGCTAGACCCAAACCTACTCGGCTAGACCCAAACCTACTCGGGTAGACCCAAACCCACTCAGCTAGACACAAACCCACTCGGCTAGACCCAAACCCAATCCGCTAGACCCAAACCCACTCGGCTAGACCCAAACCCACTCGGCTAGACCCAAACCCACTCGGCTAGACCCAAACCCACTCGGCTAGACCCAAACCCACTCGACTAGACCCAAACCCACTCGGCTAGACCCAAACCCACTCGGCTAGACCCAAACCCACTCGGCTAGACCCAAACCCCCTCGGCTACACGCAAACCCACTCGGCTAGACCCAAACCCACTCGGCTCGACCCAATCCCACTCGGCTAGACCCAAACCCACTCGGCTAGACCCAAACCCACTCAGTGGACCCAAACCGACTCAGCTAGACCCAAACCCACTCGGCTAGACCCAAACCCACTCGGCTAGACCCAAACCCACTCGGCTAGACCCAAACCCACTTGGCTAGTCCCAAACCCCCTCGGCTAGACCCAAACCCACTCGGCTAGACCCAAACCCACTCGGCTAGACCCAAACCCACTCGGCTCGACCCAACCCCACTCGGCTCCACCCAAACCCACTCGGCGAGACCCAAACCCACTCGGCTAGATCCACACCCACTCGGCTAGACCCAAACCTACTCGGGTAGACCCAAACCCACTCGGCTAGACACAAACCCACTCGGCTAGACCCAAACCCAATCCGCTAGACCCAAACCCACTCGGCTAGACACAAACCCACTCGGCTAGACCCAAACCCACTCGGCTAGACACAAACCCACTCGGCTAGACCCAAACCGACTCGGCTAGACCCAAACCCACTCGGCTAGACCCTAACCCACTCGGCTACACCCAAACCCACTCAGCGAGACCCAAACCCACTCGGCTAGACCCAAACCCACTCGGCTGGACCCAAACCCACTCGGCTAGACCCAAACCCAATCGGCTAGACCCAAACCCACTTGGCTAGATCGAAACCCACTCGGCTGGATCCACACCCACTCGGCTAGACCCAAACCCACTCGGCTAGACCCAAACCCACTCGGCTAGACCCAAACCCACTCGGCTAGACCCAAACCCACTCGGCTAGACACAAACCCACTCGGCTAGACCAAAACCCACTCGGCTAGATGCACACCCACTCGGCTGGACCCAAACCCACTCGGCTAGACCCAAACCCACTCGGCTAGATGCACACCCACTCGGCTGGACCCAAACCTACTCGGGTAGACCCAAACACACTCGGCCAGACACAAACCCACTCGGCTAGACCCAAACCCAATCGGCTAGACCCAAACCCACTCGGCTAGACCGAAACCCACTCGGCTAGATCCACACCCACTCGGCTAGACCCAAACCCACTCGGGTAGACCCAAACCCACTCAGCTAGACACAAACCCACTCGGCTAGACCCAAACCCAATCCGCTAGACCCAAACCCACTCGGCTAGACCCAAACCCACTCGGCTAGACCCAAACCCACTCGGATAGACCCAAACCCACTCGGCTAGACCCAAACCCACTCGACTAGACCCAAACCCACTCGGCTAGACCCAAACCCACCCGGCTGGACCCAAACCCACTCGGCTAGACCCAAACCCCCTCGGCTACATCCAAACCCACTCGGCTAGACCCAAACCCACTCGGCTCGACCCAATCCCACTCGGCTAGACCCAAACCCACTCGGCTAGACCCAAACCCACTCAGTGGACCCAAACCGACTCGGCTAGACCCAAACCCACTCGGCTAGACCCTAATCCACTCGGCTACACCCAAACCCACTCGGCGAGACCCAAACCCACTCGGCTAGACCCAAACCCACTCGGCTAGACCTAAACCCACTCGGCTAGACCCAAACCCACTCGGCTAGACCCAAACCCACTCGGCTAGACCGAAACCCACTCGGCTAGTCCCAAACCCCCTCGGCTAGACCCAAACCCACTCGGCTAGACCCAAACCCACTCGGCTAGACCCAAACCCACTCGGCTCGACCCAATCCCACTCGGCTCCACCCAAACCCACTCGGCGAGACCCAAACCCACTCGGCTAGACCCAAACCCACTCGACTAGACCCAAACCCACTCGGCTAGACCCAAACCCACTCGGCTAGACCCAAACCCACTCGGCTAGACCCAAACCCCCTCGGCTAGACCCAAACCCCCTCGGCTAGACCCAAACCCACTCGGCTAGACCCAAACCCACTCGGCTAGACCCAAACCCACTCGGCTCGACCCAAACCCACTCGGCTCGACCCAAACCCACTCGGCTAGACCCAAACCCACTCGACTAGACCCAAACCCACTCGGCTAGACCCAAACCCACTCGGCTAGACCCAAACCCACTCGGCTAGACCCAAACCCCCTCGGCTACACCCAAACCCACTCGGCTAGACCCAAACCCACTCGGCTCGACCCAATCCCACTCGGCTAGACCGAAACCCACTCGGCTAGACCCAAACCCACTCAGTGGACCCAAACCCACTCGGCTAGACCCAAACCCACTCGGCTAGACCCAAACCCACTCGGCTAGACCCAAACCCACTCGGCTAGACCCAAACCCACTCGGCTAGTCCCAAACCCCATCGGCTAGACCCAAACCCACTCGGCTAGACCCAAACTCACTCGGCTAGACCCAAACCCACTCGGCTCGACCCAATCCCACTCGGCTCCACCCAAACCCACTCGGCGAGACCCAAACCCACTCGGCTAGATCCACACCCACTCGGCTAGACCCAAACCTACTCGGGTAGACCCAAACCCACTCGGCTAGGCATAAACCCACTCGGCTAGACCCAAACCCAATCCGCTAGACCCAAACACACTCGGCTAGTCACAAACCCACTCGGCTAGACCCAAACCCACTCGGCTAGACACAAACCCACTCGGCTAGACCCAAACCGACTCGGCTAGACCCAAACCCACTCGGCTAGACCCTAACCCACTCGGCTACACCCAAACCCACTCAGCGAGACCCAAACCCACTCGGCTAGACCCAAACCCACTCGGCTGGACCCAAACCCACTCGGCTAGACCCAAACCCAATCGGCTAGACCCAAACCCACTTGGCTAGATCGAAACCCACTCGGCTAGATCCACACCCACTCGGCTAGACCCAAACCCACTCGGCTAGACCCAAACCCACTCGGCTAGACCCAAACCCACTCGGCTAGACCCAAACCCACTCGGCTAGACACAAACCCACTCGGCTAGACCAAAACCCACTCGGCTAGACCCAAACCCACTCGGCTGGACCCAAACCCACTCGGCTCGACCGAAACCCACTCGGCTAGACCCAAACCCACTCGGCTAGACCCAAACCCACTCGGCTAGACCCAAACCCACTCGGCTCGACCCAAACCCACTCGGCTAGACCCAAACCCACTCGGCTAGACCAAAACCCACTCGGCTAGACCCAAACCCAATCGGCTAGACCCAAACCCACTCGGCTAGACCCAAACCCACTCGGCTAGATCCACACCCACTCGGCTGGACCCAAACCTACTCGGGTAGACTCAAACCCATTCGGCTAGACACAAACCCACTCGGCTAGACCCAAACCCAATCCGCTAGACCCAAACCCACTCGGCTAGACACAAACCCACTCGGCTAGACCCAAACCCACTCGGCTAGACACAAACCCACTCGGCTAGACCCAAACCGACTCGGCTAGACCCAAACCCACTCGGCTAGACCCTAACCCACTCGGCTACACCCAAACCCACTCAGCGAGACCCAAACCCACTCGGCTAGACCCAAACCCACTCGGCTGGACCCAAACCTACTCGGCTAGACCCAAACCCACTCGGCTAGACCCAAACCCACTCGGCTAGACCCAAACCCACTCGGCTCGACCCAAACCCACTCGGCTAGACCCAAACCCACTCGGCTAGACCCAAACACACTCGGCTAGACCCAAACCCACTCGGCTAGACACAAACCCACTCGGCTAGACCAAAACCCACTCGGCTGGACCCAAACCCAATCGGCTAGACCCAAACCCACTCGGCTAGACCGAAACCCACTCGACTAGATCCACACCCACTCGGCTAGACCCAAACCTACTCGGGTAGACCCAAACCCACTCAGCTAGACACAAACCCACTCGGCTAGACCCAAACCCAATCCGCTAGACCCAAACCCACTCGGCTAGACCCAAACCCACTCGGCTAGACCCAAACCCACTCGGCTAGACCCAAAGCCACTCGGCTAGACCCAAACCCACTCGACTAGACCCAAACCCACTCGGCTAGACCCAAACCCACTCGGCTAGACCCAAACCCACTCGGCTAGACCCAAACCCCCTCGGCTACACCCAAACCCACTCGGCTAGACCCAAACCCACTCGGCTCGACCCAATCCCACTCGGCTAGACCCAAACCCACTCGGCTAGACCCAAACCCACTCAGTGGACCCAAACCGACTCGGCTAGACCCAAACCCACTCGGCTAGACCCTAATCCACTCGGCTACACCCAAACCCACTCGGCGAGACCCAAACCCACTCGGCTAGACCCAAACCCACTCGGCTAGACCCAAACCCACTCGGCTAGACCCAAACCCACTCGGCTAGACCCAAACCCACTCGGCTAGACCCAAACCCACTCGGCTAGTCCCAAACCCCCTCGGCTAGACCCAAACCCACTCGGCTAGACCCAAACCCACTCGGCTAGACCCAAACCCACTCGGCTCGACCCAATCCCACTCGGCTCCACCCAAACCCACTCGGCGAGACCCAAACCCACTCGGCTAGACCCAAACCCACTCGACTAGACCCAAACCCACTCGGCTAGACCCAAACCCACTCGGCTCCACCCAAACCCACTCGGCGAGACCCAAACCCACTCGGCTAGATCCACACCCACTCGGCTAGACCCAAACCTACTCGGGTAGACCCAAACCCACTCGGCTAGGCACAAACCCACTCGGCTAGACCCAAACCCAATCCGCTAGACCCAAACACACTCGGCTAGACACAAACCCACTCGGCTAGACCCAAACCCACTCGGCTAGACACAAACCCACTCGGCTAGACCCAAACCGACTCGGCTAGACCCAAACCCACTCGGCTAGACCCTAACCCACTCGGCTACACCCAAACCCACTCAGCGAGACCCAAACCCACTCGGCTAGACCCAAACCCACTCGGCTGGACCCAAACCCACTCGGCTAGACCCAAACCCAATCGGCTAGACCCAAACCCACTTGGCTAGATCGAAACCCACTCGGCTAGATCCACACCCACTCAGCTAGACCCAAACCCACTCGGCTAGACCCAAACCCACTCGGCTAGACCCAAACCCACTCGGCTAGACCCAAACCCACTCGGCTAGACACAAACCCACTCGGCTAGACCAAAACCCACTCGGCTAGACCCAAACCCACTCGGCTAGACCCAAACCCACTCGGCTCGACCGAAACCCACTCGGCTAGACCCAAACCCACTCGGCTAGACCCAAACCCACTCGGCTAGACCCAAACCCACTCGGCTCGACCCAAACCCACTCGTCTAGACCCAAACCCACTCGGCTAGACCAAAACCCACTCGGCTAGACCCAAACCCAATCGGCTAGACCCAAACCCACTCGGCTAGACCCAAACCCACTCGGCTAGATCCACACCCACTCGGCTGGACCCAAACCTACTCGGGTAGACTCAAACCCATTCGGCTAGACACAAACCCACTCGGCTAGACCCAAACCCAATCCGCTAGACCCAAACCCACTCGGCTAGACACAAACCCTCTCGGCTAGACCCAAACCCACTCGGCTAGACACAAACCCACTCGGCTAGACCCAAACCGACTCGGCTAGACCCAAACCCACTCGGCTAGACCCTAACCCACTCGGCTACACCCAAACCCACTCAGCGAGACCCAAACCCACTCGGCTAGACCGAAACCCACTCAGCTGGACCCAAACCTACTCGGCTAGACCCAAACCCACTCGGCTAGACCCAAACCCACTCGGCTAGACCCAAACCCACTCGGCTCGACCCAAACCCACTCGGCTAGACCCAAACCCACTCGGCTAGACCCAAACCCACTCGGCTAGACCCAAACCCACTCGGCTAGACACAAACCCACTCGGCTAGACCAAAACCCACTCGGCTGGACCCAAACCCAATCGGCTAGACCCAAACCCACTCGGCTAGACCCAAACCCACTCGGCTAGTCCCAAACCCCCTCGGCTAGACCCAAACCCACTCGGCTAGACCCAAACCCACTCGGCTAGACCCAAACCCACTCGGCTCGACCCAATCCCACTCGGCTCCACCCAAACCCACTCGGCGAGACCCAAACCCACTCGGCTAGACCCAAACCCACTCGACTAGACCCAAACCCACTCGGCTAGACCCAAACCCACTCGGCTCCACCCAAACCCACTCGGCGAGACCCAAACCCACTCGGCTAGATCCACACCCACTCGGCTAGACCCAAACCTACTCGGGTAGACCCAAACCCACTCGGCTAGGCACAAACCCACTCGGCTAGACCCAAACCCAATCCGCTAGACCCAAACACACTCGGCTAGACACAAACCCACTCGGCTAGACCCAAACCCACTCGGCTAGACACAAACCCACTCGGCTAGACCCAAACCGACTCGGCTAGACCCAAACCCACTCGGCTAGACCCTAACCCACTCGGCTACACCCAAACCCACTCAGCGAGACCCAAACCCACTCGGCTAGACCCAAACCCACTCGGCTGGACCCAAACCCACTCGGCTAGACCCAAACCCAATCGGCTAGACCCAAACCCACTTGGCTAGATCGAAACCCACTCGGCTAGATCCACACCCACTCAGCTAGACCCAAACCCACTCGGCTAGACCCAAGCCCACTCGGCTAGACCCAAACCCACTCGGCTAGACCCAAACCCACTCGGCTAGACACAAACCCACTCGGCTAGACCAAAACCCACTCGGCTAGACCCAAACCCACTCGGCTAGACCCAAACCCACTCGGCTCGACCGAAACCCACTCGGCTAGACCCAAACCCACTCGGCTAGACCCAAACCCACTCGGCTAGACCCAAACCCACTCGGCTCGACCCAAACCCACTCGTCTAGACCCAAACCCACTCGGCTAGACCAAAACCCACTCGGCTAGACCCAAACCCAATCGGCTAGACCCAAACCCACTCGGCTAGACCCAAACCCACTCGGCTAGATCCACACCCACTCGGCTGGACCCAAACCTACTCGGGTAGACTCAAACCCATTCGGCTAGACACAAACCCACTCGGCTAGACCCAAACCCAATCCGCTAGACCCAAACCCACTCGGCTAGACACAAACCCACTCGGCTAGACCCAAACCCACTCGGCTAGACACAAACCCACTCGGCTAGACCCAAACCGACTCGGCTAGACCCAAACCCACTCGGCTAGACCCTAACCCACTCGGCTACACCCAAACCCACTCAGCGAGACCCAAACCCACTCGGCTAGACCCAAACCCACTCGGCTGGACCCAAACCTACTCGGCTAGACCCAAACCCACTCGGCTAGACCCAAACCCACTCGGCTAGACCCAAACCCACTCGGCTCGACCCAAACCCACTCGGCTAGACCCAAACCCACTCGGCTAGACCCAAACCCACTCGGCTAGACCCAAACCCACTCGGCTAGACACAAACCCACTCGGCTAGACCAAAACCCACTCGGCTGGACCCAAACCCAATCGGCTAGACCCAAACCCACTCGGCTAGACCGAAACCCACTCGGCTAGATCCACACCCACTCGGCTAGACCCAAACCTACTCGGGTAGACCCAAACCCACTCAGCTAGACACAAACCCACTCGGCTAGACCCAAACCCAATCCGCTAGACCCAAACCCACTCGGCTAGACCCAAACCCACTCGGCTAGACCCAAACCCACTCGGCTAGACCCAAAGCCACTCGGCTAGACCCAAACCCACTCGACTAGATCCAAACCCACTCGGTTAGACCCACCCCCACTCGGCTAGACCCAAACCCACTCGGCTAGACCCAAACCCCCTCGGCTACACCCAAACCCACTCGGCGAGACCCAAACCCACTCGGCTAGACCCAAACCCACTCGGCTAGACCCAAACCCACTCGGCTAGACCCAAACCCACTCGGCTCGACCCAATCCCACTCGACTAGACCCAAACCCACTCGGCTGCACCCAAACCCACTCGGCTTGACCCAAACCCAATCGGCTAGACCCAAACCCACTCGGTTAGACCCAAACCCAATCGGCTAGACACAAACCCACTCGGCTAGACCCAAACCCATTCGGCTAGACCCACACCAACTCGGCTAGACCCAAACCCACTCGGCCAGACCCAAACCTACTCGGGTAGACCCAAACCCACTCGGCTAGACTCAAACCCACTTGGCTACACCCAAACCCACTCGGCTAGACACAAACCCACTCGGCTAGACCCAAACCCAATCGGCTAGACCCAAACCCACTCGGCTAGACCCAAACCCAATCGGCTAGACCCAAACCCACTCGGCTAGACCCAAACCCACTCGGCTAGACCCAAACCCACTCGGCTGGACCCACACCCACTCGGCTAGACCCAAACCCACTCGGCCAGACCCAAACCTTCTCGGGTGGACCCAAACCCACTCGGCTCGACTCAAACCCACTCGGCTGCACCCAAACCCACTCCGCTAGACCCATACCAACTCCGCTAGACCCAAACCCACTCGGCTAAACCCAAACCCACTCGGCTACACCCAAACCCACTCGGCTAGACCCAAACCCACTCGGATAGACCCAAACCCACTCCGCTAGACCCAAACCCACTCGGCGAGACCCAAACCCACTCGGCTAGACCCAAACCCACTCGGCTAGACCCAAACCCACTCGGCTAGACCCAAACCCCCTCGGCTAGACCCAAACCCACTCGGCTAGACCCAATCCAACTCGGCTAGACCCAAACCCACTCGGCTCGACCCAATCCCACTCGGCTAGACCCAAACCCACTCGGCTATACCCAAACCCACTCGGCTGGACCCAAGCCCAATCGGCTGGACCCAAACCCACTCGGCTAGACCAAACCCACTCGGCTAGACCCAAACCCACTCGGCTAGACCCAAACCCAATCGGCTAGACACAAACCCACTCGGCTAGACCCAAACCCACTCGGCTAGACCCACACCCACTCGGCTAGACCCAAACCCACTCGGCTAGACCCAAACCTACTCGGGTGGACCCAAACCCACTCGGCTGAACCCAAACCCACTCAGCTAGACACAAACCCACTCGGCTAGACCCAAACCCACTCGAATAGATCCAAACCCACTCGGCTAGACGCAAACCCACTCAGCTAGACCCAAACCCACTCGGCTAGACCCAAACCCACTCGGCTAGACCCAAACCCACTCGGCTAGACCCAAACCCACTCGGCTAGACCCAAACCCACTCGTCTAGACCCAAACCCACTCGGCTAGACCCAAACCCCCTCGGCTAGAACCAAACCCACTCGGCTAGATCCAAACCCACTCGGCTAGACCCAAACCCATTCGGCTAGACCCACACCAACTCGGCTAGACCCAAACCCACTCGGCCAGACCCAAACCTACTCGGGTAGACCCAAACCCACTCGGCTAGACTCAAACCCACTTGGCTACACCCAAACCCACTCGGCTAGACACAAACCCACTCGGCTAGACCCAAACCCAATCGGCTAGACCCAAACCCACTCGGCTAGACCCAAACCCAATCGGCTAGACCCAAACCCACTCGGCTAGACCCAAACCCACTCGGCTAGACCCAAACCCACTCGGCTGGACCCACACCCACTCGGCTAGACCCAAACCCACTCGGCCAGACCCAAACCTTCTCGGGTGGACCCAAACCCACTCGGCTCGACTCAAACCCACTCGGCTGCACCCAAACCCACTCCGCTAGACCCATACCAACTCCGCTAGACCCAAACCCACTCGGCTAAACCCAAACCCACTCGGCTACACCCAAACCCACTCGGCTAGACCCAAACCCACTCGGATAGACCCAAACCCACTCCGCTAGACCCAAACCCACTCGGCGAGACCCAAACCCACTCGGCTAGACCCAAACCCACTCGGCTAGACCCAAACCCACTCGGCTAGACCCAAACCCCCTCGGCTAGACCCAAACCCACTCGGCTAGACCCAATCCAACTCGGCTAGACCCAAACCCACTCGGCTCGACCCAATCCCACTCGGCTAGACCCAAACCCACTCGGCTATACCCAAACCCACTCGGCTGGACCCAAGCCCAATCGGCTGGACCCAAACCCACTCGGCTAGACCAAACCCACTCGGCTAGACCCAAACCCACTCGGCTAGACCCAAACCCAATCGGCTAGACACAAACCCACTCGGCTAGACCCAAACCCACTCGGCTAGACCCACACCCACTCGGCTAGACCCAAACCCACTCGGCTAGACCCAAACCTACTCGGGTGGACCCAAACCCACTCGGCTGAACCCAAACCCACTCAGCTAGACACAAACCCACTCGGCTAGACCCAAACCCACTCGAATAGATCCAAACCCACTCGGCTAGACGCAAACCCACTCAGCTAGACCCAAACCCACTCGGCTAGACCCAAACCCACTCGGCTAGACCCAAACCCACTCGGCTAGACCCAAACCCACTCGGCTAGACCCAAACCCACTCGTCTAGACCCAAACCCACTCGGCTAGACCCAAACCCCCTCGGCTAGAACCAAACCCACTCGGCTAGATCCAAACCCACTCGGCTAGACCCAAACCCACTCGGCTCGACCCAATCCCACTCGGCTAGACCCAAACCCACTCGGCTACACCCAAACCCACTCGGCTACACTCAAACCCACTCGGCGAGACCCAAACCCACTCGGCTAGACCCAAACCCACTGGGCTAGACCCAAACCCATTCGGCTAGACCCAAACGCAGTCGGCTACACCCAAACCCACTCCGCTAGACCCAAACCCACTAGGCTAGACCCAATCCCACTCGGTGGACCCAAACCACTCGGCTACACCCAAACCCACTCCGCTAGACCCAAACCCACTCGGCTAGACCCAAACCCAATCGGCTAGACACAAACCCACTCGGCTAGACCCAAACCCACTCGGCTAGACCCACACCCACTCGGCTAGACCCAAACCCACTCGGCTAGACCCAAACCTACTCGGGTGGACCCAAACCCACTCGGCTGAACCCAAACCCACTCAGCTAGACACAAACCCACTCGGCTAGACCCAAACCCACTCGAATAGACCCAAACCCACTCGGCTAGACGCAAACCCACTCAGCTAGACCCAAACCCACTCGGCTAGACCCAAACCCACTCGGCTAGACCCAAACCCACTCGGCTAGACCCAAACCCACTCGGCTAGACCCAAA
Source organism: Raja brachyura (assembly GCA_963514005.1). The sequence goes on from CAUPSL010000968.1 coordinate 1,105,063, forward strand.
CCCACTCGTCTAGACCCAAACCCACTCGGCTAGACCCAAACCCCCTCGGCTAGAACCAAACCCACTCGGCTAGATCCAAACCCACTCGGCTAGACCCAAACCCACTCGGCTCGACCCAATCCCACTCGGCTAGACCCAAACCCACTCGGCTACACCCAAACCCACTCGGCTACACTCAAACCCACTCGGCGAGACCCAAACCCACTCGGCTAGACCCAAACCCACTCGGCTAGACCCAAACCCACTCGGCTAGACCCACACCCACTCGGCTAGACCCAAACCTACTCGGGTAGACCCAAACCCACTCAGCTAGACACAAACCCACTCGGCTAGACCCAAACCCAATCCGCTAGACCCAAACCCACTCGGCTAGACCCAAACCCACTCGGCTAGACCCAAACCCGCTCGGCTAGAACCAAACCCACTCGGCTAGACCCAAACCCACTCCGCTAGACCAAAACCCACTCAGCTAGACCCAAACACACTCGGCTAGACCCAAACCCACTCGGCTAGACCCAAACACACTCGGCTAGACCCAAACCCGCTCGGCTAGACCCAACCCCCTCGGCTAGACCCAAACCCACTCGGCTAGACCCAAACCCACTCGGCTAGACCCAAACCCACTCGGCTAGACCCAAACCCACACGGCTAGACACAAACCCTCTCGGCTAGACCCAAACCGACTCGGCTAGACCCAAACCCACTCGGATAGACCCTAAACCACTCGGCTACACCCAAACCCACTCGGCGAGACCCAAACCCACTCGGCTAGACCCAAACCCACTCGGCTAGACCCAAACCCACTCGGCTAGACCCAAACCCACTCGGCTCGACCCAATCCCACTCGACTAGACCCAAACCCACTCGGCTGCACCCAAACCCACTCGGCTTGACCCAAACCCAATCGGCTAGACCCAAACCCACTCGGTTAGACCCAAACCCAATCGGCTAGACACAAACCCACTCGGCTAGACCCAAACCCATTCGGCTAGACCCACACCAACTCGGCTAGACCCAAACCCACTCGGCCAGACCCAAACCTACTCGGGTAGACCCAAACCCACTCGGCTAGACTCAAACCCACTTGGCTACACCCAAACCCACTCGGCTAGACACAAACCCACTCGGCTAGACCCAAACCCAATCGGCTAGACCCAAACCCACTCGGCTAGACCCAAACCCAATCGGCTAGACCCAAACCCACTCGGCTAGACCCAAACCCACTCGGCTAGACCCACACCCACTCGGCTAGACCCAAACCTACTCGGGTAGACCCAAACCCACTCGGCTAGACACAAACCCACTCGGCTAGACCCAAACCCAATCCGCTAGACCCAAACCCACTCGGCTACACCCAAACCCACTCGGCTAGACCCAATCCCACTCGGCTGGAACCAAACCCACTCGGCTAGACCCAAACCCACTCGGCTGCACGCAAACCCACTCGGCTAGACCCAAACCCGCTCGGCTAGACCCAAGCCCACTCGGCTAGACCCAAACCCACTCGACTAGACCCAAACCCACTCGGCTAGACCCAAACCCACTCGGCTAGACCCAAACCCACTCGGCTAGACACAAACCCACTCGGCTAGACACAAACCGACTCGGCTAGACCCAAACCCACTCGGCTAGACCCTAACCCACTCGGCTACACCCAAACCCACTCGGCGAGACCCAAACCCACTCGGCTAGACCCAAACCCACTCGGCTAGACCCAAACCCTCTCGGCTGGACCCAAACCCAATCGGCTAGACCCAAACCCACTCGGCTAGACCCAAACCCACTCGGCTAGACCCAAACCCCCTCGGCTAGACCCAAACCCACTCGGCTAGACCCAAACCCACTCGGCTAGACCCAAACCCACTCGGCTCGACCCAATCCCACTCGACTAGACCCAAACCCACTCGACTACACCCAAACCCACTCGGCTAGACCCAAACCCAATCGGCTAGACCCAAACCCACTCGGCTAGACCCAAACCCACTCGGCTAGACCCAAACCCACTCGGCTAGACCCAAACCCAATCGGCTAGACACAAACCCACTCGGCTAGACCCAAACCCATTCGGCTAGACCCACACCCACTCGGCTAGACCCAAACCCACTCGGCCAGACCCAAACCTACTCGGGTAGACCCAAACCCACTCGGCTAGACTCAAACCCACTTGGCTACACCCAAACCCACTCCGCTAGACCCAAACCCACTCCGCTAGACCCATACCAACTCCGCTAGACCCAAACCCACTCGGCTAGACCCAAACCCAATCCGCTAGACCCAAACCCACTCGGCTACACCCAAACCCACTCGGCTAGACCCAATCCCACTCGGCTGGAACCAAACCCACTCGGCTAGACCCAAACCCACTCGGCTGCACGCAAACCCACTCGGCTAGACCCAAACCCGCTCGGCTAGACCCAAGCCCACTCGGCTAGACCCAAACCCACTCGACTAGACCCAAACCCACTCGGCAAGACCCAAACCCACTCGGCTAGACCCAAACCCACTCGGCTAGACACAAACCCACTCGGCTAGACACAAACCGACTCGGCTAGACCCAAACCCACTCGGCTAGACCCTAACCCACTCGGCTACACCCAAACCCACTCGGCGAGACCCAAACCCACTCGGCTAGACCCAAACCCACTCGGCTAGACCCAAACCCTCTCGGCTGGACCCAATCCCAATCGGCTAGACCCAAACCCACTCGGCTAGATCCAAACCCACTCGGCTAGACCCAAACCCCCTCGGCTAGACCCAAACCCACTCGGCTAGACCCAAACCCACTCGGCTAGACCCAAACCCACTCGGCTCGACCCAATCCCACTCGACTAGACCCAAACCCACTCGGCTACACCCAAACCCACTCGGCTAGACCCAAACACAATCGGCTAGACCCAAACCCACTCGGCTAGACCCAAACCCACTCGGCTAGACCCAAACCCACTCGGCTAGACCCAAACCCAATCGGCTAGACACAAACCCACTCGGCTAGACCCAAACCCATTCGGCTAGACCCACACCCACTCGGCTAGACCCAAACCCACTCGGCCAGACCCAAACCTACTCGGGTAGACCCAAACCCACTCGGCTAGACTCAAACCCACTTGGCTACACCCAAACCCACTCCGCTAGACCCAAACCCACTCCGCTAGACCCATACCAACTCCGCTAGACCCAAACCCACTCGGCTCGACCCAATCCCACTCGGCTAGACCCAAACCCACTCGGCTACACCCAAACCCACTCGGCTAGACCCAAACCCAATCGGCTAGACCCAAACCCACTCGGCTAGACCAAACCCACTCGGCTAGAGCCAAACCCACTCAGCCAGACCCAAACCCAATCGGCTAGACACAAACCCACTCGGCTAGACCCAAAACTACTCAGCTAGAACCACACCCACTCGGCTAGACCCAAACCCACTCGGCTCGACCCAAACCTACTCGGGTAGACCCAAACCCACTCGGCTAGACCCAAACCAACTCGGCTAGACCCAAACCCAATCGGCTAGACCCAAACCCACTCGGCTAGACCCAAACCGACTCAGCTAGACCCAAACCCAATTGGCTAGACACAAACCCACTCGGCTAGACCCAAACCCGTTCGGCTAGACCCAAGCCCCTTCGGCTAGACCCAAACCAACTCGGCTAGACACAAACCCACTCGGCTAGACCCAAACCCACTCGGCTAGACCCAAACCCACACGGCTAGACACAAACCCACTCGGCTAGACCCAAACCGACTCGGCTAGAACCAAACCCACTCGGCTCGACCCTAACCAACTCGGCTACACCCAAACCCACTCGGCGATACCTAAACCCACTCGGCTAGACCCAAACCCACTCGGCTAGTCCCAAACCCACTCGGGTAGACCCAAACCCACTCGGCTAGACCCAAACCCACTCGCCTAGACCCAAACCCACACGGCGAGACCCAAACCCCTCGGCTAGACCCAAACCCACAAGGCTACACCCAAACCCACTCGGCTAGACCCAAACCCACTCGGCTCGACCCAATCCCACTCGGCTAGACCCAAACCCACTCGGCTAGACCCAAACCCACTCGGCTAGACCCAAACCCACTCGGCTAGACACAAGCCCACTCGGCTAGACTCAAACCAACTCGGATGGACCCAAACCCACTCGGCTAGACCCAAACCCACTCGGCTAGACCCAAACCCACTCGGCTAGACCCAAACCCACTCGGCTACACCCAAACCCACTCGGCTAGACCCAAACCCACTCGGCTAGACACAAACCCACTCGGCTAGACCTAAAACCCACTCGGCTAGACCCAAAGCCACTCGGCTAGACCCAAACCCACTCGGCTAGACCCAAACCCAATCGGCTAGACCCAAACCCACTCGGCTAGACCCAAACCCACTCGGCTAGACCCACATCCACTCGGCTAGACCCAAACCTACTCGGGTAGACCCAAACCCACTCGGCTAGACACAAACCCACTCGGCTCGACCCAAACCCAATCCGCTAGACCCAAACCCACTCGGTTAGACCCAAACCCACTCGGCTACACCCAAACCCACTCGGCTAGACCCAAACCCACTCGGCCAGACCCAAACCTACTCGGGTAGACCCAAACCCACTCGGCTAGACTCAAACCCACTTGGCTACACCCAAACCCACTCCGCTAGACCCACACCCACTCCGCTAGACCCATACCAACTCCGCTAGACCCAAACCCACTCGGCTCGACCCAATCCCACTCGGCTAGACCCAAACCCACTCGGCTACACCCAAACCCACTCGGCTAGACCCAAACCCAATCGGCTAGACCCAAACCCACTCGGCTAGACCAAACCCACTCGGCTAGAGAAAAATCCACTCGGCCAGACCCAAACCCAATCGGCTTGACACAAACCCACTCGGCTAGACCCAAAACTACTCAGCTAGAACCACACCCACTCGGCTAGACCCAAACCCACTCGGCTCGACCCAAACCTACTCGGGTAGACCCAAACCCACTCGGCTAGACCCAAACCAACTCGGCTAGACCCAAACCCAATCGGCTAGACCCAAACCCACTCGGCTAGACCCAAACCGACTCAGCTAGACCCAAACCCAATTGGCTAGACACAAACCCACTCGGCTAGACCCAAACCCGTTCGGCTAGACCCAAGCCCCTTCGGCTAGACCCAAACCAACTCGGCTAGACCCAAACCCACTCGGCTAGACCCAAACCCACTCGGCTAGACCCAAACCCACACGGCTAGACACAAACCCACTCGGCTAGACCCAAACCGACTCGGCTAGAACCAAACCCACTCGGCTCGACCCTAACCCACTCGGCTACACCCAAACCCACTCGGCGATACCCAAACCCACTCGGCTAGACCCAAACCCACTCGGCTAGTCCCAAACCCACTCGGGTAGACCCAAACCCACTCGGCTAGACCCAAACCCACTCGCCTAGACCCAAACCCACACGGCTAGACCCAAACCCCTCGGCTAGACCCAAACCCACAAGGCTACACCCAAACCCACTCGGCTAGACCCAAACCCACTCGGCTCGACCCAATCCCACTCGGCTAGACCCAAACCCACTCGGCTAGACCCAAACCCACTCGGCTAGACCCAAACCCACTCGGCTAGACCCAAACCCACACGGCTAGACACAAACCCACTCGGCTAGACCCAAAACGACTCGGCTAGACCCAAACCCTCTCGGCTAGACCCTAACCCACTCGGCTACACCCAAACCCCCTCGGCGAGACCCAAACCCACTCGGCTAGACCCAAAACCACTCGGCTGGACCCAAACCCACTCGGCTAGACCCAAACCCACTCGGCTAGAGCCAAACCCACTCGGCTAGAACCAAACCCACTCGGCTAGACCCAAACCCCTCGGCTAGACCCAAACTCACTCGGCTAGACCCAAACCCAATCGGCTAGACCCAAACCCACTCGGCTCGACACAATCCCACTCGGCTAGACCCAAACCCACTCGGCTACACCCAAACCCACTCGGCTACACTCAAACCCACTCGGCGAGACCCAAACCCACTCGGCTAGACCCAAACCCGCTCGGCTAGACACAAGCCCACTCGGCTAGACCCAAACCAACTCGGATGGACCCAAACCCACTCGGCTAGACCCAAACCCACTCGGCTAGACCCAAACCCACTCGGCTAGACCCAAACCCACTCGGCTACACCCAAACCCACTCGGCTAGACCCAAACCCACTCGGCTAGCCCCAAACCCACTCGGCTAGACCTAAAACCCACTCGGCTAGACCCAAAGCCACTCGGCTAGACCCAAACCCACTCGGCTAGACCCAAACCCAATCGGCTAGACCCAAACCCACTCGGCTAGACCCAAACCCACTCGGCTAGACCCACATCCACTCGGCTAGACCCAAACTTACTCGGGTAGACCCAAACCCACTCGGCTAGACACAAACCCACTCGGCTAGACCCAAACCCAATCCGCTAGACCCAAACCCACTCGGTTAGACCCAAACCCACTCGGCTACACCCAAACCCACTCGGCTAGACCCAAACCCACTCGGCTAGACCCAAACCCACTCCGCAAGACCAAAACCCACTCAGCTAGACCTAAACCCACTCGGCTAGACCCAAACCCACTCGGCTAGACCCAAACCCACTCCGCTAGACCCAATCCCACTCGCTGGAACCACACCCACTCAGCTAGACCCAAACCCACTCGGCTACACCCAAACCCACTCGGCTGGACCCAAACCCGCTCGGCTAGACACAAGCCCACTCGGCTAGACCCAAACCAACTCGGCTGGACCCAAACCCACTCGGCTCGATCCAAACCCACTCGGCTAGACCCAAACCCACTCGGCTAGACCCAAACCCACACGGCTAGACCCAAACCCACTCGGCTAGACCCAAACCCACTCGGCTAGACCCAAATCCACTCGGCTAGACCCAAACCCACTCGGCTAGACCCAAACCCAATCGGCTAGACCCAAACCCACTCGGCTAGACCCAAACCCACTCGGCTAGACCCACACCCACTCGGCTAGACCCAAACCTACTCGGGTAGACCCAAACCCACTCGGCTAGACACAAACCCACTCGGCTAGACCCAAACCCAATCCGCTAGACCCAAACCCACTCGGCTAGACCCAAACCCACTCGGCTACACCCAAACCCACTCGGCTAGACCCAAACCCACTCGGCTAGACCCAAACCCACTCCGCTAGACCAAAACCCACTCATCTAGACCCAAACCCACTCGGCTAGACCCGAACCCACTCGGCTAGACCCAAACCCACTCGGCTAGACCCAAACCCACTCGACTAGACCCAATCCCACTCGGCTGGACCCAAACCCACTCGGCTAGACCCAAACCCACTCGGCTGCACGCAAACCCACTCGGCTAGACCCAAACCCGCTCGGCTAGACCCAAGCCCTCTCGGCTAGACCCAAACCCACTCGGCTAGACCCAAACCCACTCGGCTAGACCCAAACCCACTCGGCTAGACCCAAACCCACTCGGCTAGACACAAACCCACTCGGCTAGATCCAAACCGACTCGGCTAGACCCAAACCCACTCGGCTAGACCCTAACCCACTCGGCTACACCCAAACCCACTAGGCGAGACCCAAACCCACTCGGCTAGACCCAAACCCACTCGGCTAGACCCAAACCCACTCGGCTGGACCCAAACCCACTCGGCTAGACCCAAACCCACTCGGCTAGACCCAAACCCCCTCGGCTAGACCCAACCCACTCGGCTAGACCCAAACCCACTCGGCTAGACCCACACCCACTCGGCTAGACCCAAACCTACTCGGGTAGACCCAAACCCACTCGGCTGGACACAAACCCACTCGGCTAGATCCAAACCCAATCCGCTAGACCCAAACCCACTCGGCTAGACCCAAACCCACTCGGCTACACCCAAACCCACTCGGCTAGACCCAAACCCACTCGGCTAGACCCAAACCCACTCCGCTAGACCAAAACCCACTCAGCTAGACCCAAACCCACTCGGCTAGACCCAAACCCACTCGGCTAGACCCAAACCCACTCGGCTAGACCCAAACCCACTCGACTAGACCCAATCCCACTCGGCTGGACCCAAACCCACTCGGCTAGACCCAAACCCACTCGGCTGCACGCAAACCCACTCGGCTAGACCCAAACCCGCTCGGCTAGACCCAAGCCCACTCGGCTAGACCCAAACCCACTCGGCTCGTCCCAAACCCACTGGGCTAGACCCAAACCCACTCGGCTAGACCCAAACCCACTCGACTAGACCCAATCCCACTCGGCTGGACCCAAACCCACTCGGCTTGACCCAAACCCACTCGGCTGCACGCAAACCCACTCGGCTAGACCCAAACCCGCTCGGCTGGACCCATACCCACTCGGCTAGACCCAAACCCACTCGGCTAGATACAAACCCACTCGGCTAGATCCAAACCGACTCGGCTAGTCCCAAACCCACTCGGCTAGACCCTAACCCACTCGGCTACACCCAAACTGTAGATGGTTTTGCATGCAACCAATAACATAGTACCATTAACCCCGCCTAGTTAACATCAATCATAACGCCTTCCCCTTCCTGGATACGGTTCACTAGAAGAATGTAGCCAGTATTTGAGGATGTATATAATACCTTGTGCTATCATTAAAATGTGTTGAACACTTTTAGAGTTTGTAAATTGCTTATTTACATGGTGTCGGAGCTGGAAGATACTTGCGCCTACCTGTCCATCGGGTTTTATTTATTTTATTTGATTTGTGCCTTTTGTGCTTTATCTCTCTGACCATGGCATCCTCGTGCAGAAAGCCCGCGCAGCTTGTCTTTGATGCTGATATTTCTGAGCGCTGGGCTACGTTTGAAATTGATTTCACCCACTTTGTCAACGTCGCTCACCGCAATGATCCTGACTCCCTCAAAGCCTCCCTCCTACTTAACCTTGTCGGGCCTGATGCCATGAAGAGAGCAGAACTTTCGTCTATGCTCCAGCGGTCCTGGACGACAACAACGTGGTGGTTACCCCTGCAGAATCTGCCAGTGACCCTGCTTGCCTGCTACGTAAGTTCAGGGAGATTTGTGACCTGCCCTCGAACCGCATTCTAGAGAGGGCACGGTTCTTTACAAGGAGACAGCTGCCGGAGGAACCGGTTGAATATTTTATTGCCGATTTGCGTTATCTCGCCCAGCGGTGCCGTTTCGGTGACATGACAGACCAGCTCACTAGAGACATTTTAGTAACTGGCATGCGTGACCAGAAGCTGCGATGTGAGCTTCTTAGGGATCCGGATCTAACGTTAGAAATAGCCATGCATGCCTGCAGATTGTCTGAGGTCGTTGTATTGCCAGACAATCACCGGGACTTGGGAGATAAGTCTGTTCACCAGGCTGGATTTAGTGGAGCCCTGCCTCAGAGGGGAAACAATGCTTTTCTGCCGCGTGCCAACCCTGGTCCTGCTGATGTGCCCCCAAAAAGGTGCCCTAACTGTAACTACATGCACCACAGACGGTCGACGTGCCCTGCCTATGGCAAGGCTTGTAATTTTTGTAACAAACTGAATCATTTCGTTTCTGCCTGCCGCTTATTCCGTTCTCGTGGGAGACAGGTACAGATTTCCAGACCCAGTCTAAACATGCTTAAACAATCTGATAGCTGTTCCAACCCACAGCCCGATGTTGCTGAATCCTATGATGCAGATCCAATTAATTCTCCCGAGGATTCGAATGTGTTTACCCTCCTCCAGGCACCTGGCCAACGTCTTGATCCCTCCGTGTCTGTGACTGTCAACAATGTAACCTTCCTTGCGAAGTTAGATACTGGGGCAAAGGTCAATGTTTTGTCAATAAATCTTTTCAACAAGATAAGGACTAATGAGGCCTTGGTCGCTGACAATGCTACTCTACACGCCTATGGTGGAGAAATTCTCAGGCCTGTGGGGAGGGCCACTTTAACTTGCAGGCTACAGAAGGCCACGAGAAACTTGATTTTTTATGTTTTGAACTCTGACTGTGTTACCCTGCTGGGAAACCGTGCGTGCCAAGATCTTGGCCTGGTGTCCTTCGACCACACGGTCCACAAAGTGCAACTGTCATTTAACCCGATTGCAGAATACCAGGACCTGTTCAACGATGACCTGGGAAAGTTACCACTGACATACCATATTTCCATTGACCCAAATGTACAACCCGTGGTCCGCGCACCTCACAGGGTGTCCCACGCCATGAAAGACAGGGTCGAGGCGATGCTTAACAACATGGTCGACAAGGGGGTGCTAGAAGCGGTCAGCGAGCCCACCGATTGGGTCTCCACCATGGTTGCCACGATAAAGAAAGACAAGAATGAAATACGTGTGTGTATCAACCCCAAGGACTTAAACCTTGCCATCAGGCGACCACACTACCCCATGCGGTCTGTTGAGGACGTGGCGGCTCAGGTCGGGCAAGGCACCGTCTTTTCGGTCCTAGACGCTAAGAACTCGTTCTGGCAGATACCGTTGGACAAAGCATCTTCCGACCTGACAACCTTCGCCACACCATTCGGCAGATTCAAATTCCTGCGAATGCCATTCGGCATCAATTCCGCTAGTGAGGTGTTCCAGCGAACGATGGAGCAGATATTCTCGGGCCTGCCATGTGCCATCATCGTGGATGACATTTTAGTCTATGGAAAGGACATTGCCGAACATGACCGGAACCTCCGCCGCGTCCTGGATCGGGCGCGAAAGGCCAACCTGAAGCTGAACCCAAAGAAGTGCCGGTTTCGTGTCTCAGAAGTCACGTATGTTGGACACGTTTTCACCTCTAACGGACTAAAACCCGACCCTTTGAAGGCAGCGGCCATCTCTGAGATGGCAGCCCCCACCGACGTGCCAGGTCTACAACGTTTCTTGGGCATGGTGAACTACCTTGGGAAGTTTGTACCACATCTCAGTGAGCTGAGTGCTCCCCTGCGGCAGCTGACAAAAAAGGATATCGCCTGGGTCTGGCTCCCACAGCACCAGCAGGCGTTTGACTGTCTCAAGTCGAAACTGATTAACACTCCGACGTTGCGATTTTTTGATGCGAGTCGCCCCATCACCGTCACATGTGACGCTTCTAAGTTCGGCCTGGGCGCGGCATGCCTCCAATCTGTCGATGGATCGTTACATCCTGTCTCCTATGCCTCCCGCACCATGACGGACACCGAGCAGCGGTACGCTCAGATCGAGAAAGAGCTGCTTGCGGTGGTGTTTGCCTGCTCCAAGTTCAGAGACTTCCTGTTTGGCAGCAGATTTACAGTCGAAACCGACCACCAGCCACTAGTGACAATCCTGAACAAGCCGATTCATGCTGCCCCTGCCAGGCTGCAGCGTATGATGCTGCAGCTCCAGCGCTTTGATTTCGACATCGTCTACAAGAGAGGCACCGAGATGCACATCGCGGACACGTTATCGCGCGCCCCGCGGGCCTCCTGTGCTCGCCACCCCTACGAAACAGAGGACTTGCTCGTACTGGGCGTCAATTTTATTCCCACCAAGCAGCTGCAGCTTTTGGCCGAGCACACCGCTGCCGATCCAGTTTTGCAACGGCTTGCGTCTGTGATTAAATCAGGGTGGCCAACAAAGCGCTCCGCTGCACCGCCTGAAACACAGCCCTTCTTCCTGGTCCGTGACGAACTGGTGCTCCAGAATGGCGTTATCGTTAAGGGACATAAAGTGGTGGTCCCGTCCTCCCTGTTCGATTCTTACTACTGCGCAGCCCACAGCGGACACCCCGGGGTCGATGCAACACTCGCCCACGCTCAGTGCCAATTCTACTGGCCTGGAATGGCCAAATATATTCGAGACCGTGTTTCTGCCTGCTCCACGTGCAACAGTCTTGCTCCACATCAGCAGCGACAGCCCCTGCTGCAACAGCCCGCTCCTGCCTTGGCCTGGTCCTCGCTGGCTGCCGACATCTTCGAGTGGCGTGGTAACCACTACCTTGTCCTGGTCGACTCGTACTCAAACTGGTTCGAGGTGGATTTGCTGACGTCCCTCACGTCGGAGATGGTGATCCGGAAGCTGCGGAAACACTTCTCCACGTTTGGGTCCCCTGTCAGGCTGCAGACTGACAATGGCAGGCAGTTTACCAGCCGTGAGTTCAAAAGTTTTGCTGACAAATGGAATTTTGTGCATTTCACCAGCAGCCCGGAGTACCCACAGAGCAACGGCCTTGCTGAACGGGCCGTCCGCAGCGCCAAGCTTCTGATGGAACAAGCGAGACTGTCTAACTCTGATTTGTATTTGGATCTCCTGAACCTCAGGTATGTTTCCAGAGATCCGGCCATGGGGTCCCCTGCTCAGCGTCTGATGTCCAGAACAACCAGATCTACCATCCCGATTGCCCAGCGCCAGCTGAAACCTCGGGTGCTGGAGCCTGCCTCTGTGCAGAGGCGCATTCAAGAGAAACATGACAGCCAGCGGCGTTCCCACGATCGGTCGTGCAGACCGCTCGATCCTCTGTTGCCTGGACAGGTTGTTCGATTGCAAACCGCCAGTGGTCACTCCCGTCTGGCTACTGTGGTTGGGGTGGCCGACTCACCTCGTTCGTATCTGGTCGACTATGAGGGAACCATCTACCGTAGAAGCCGACAACACCTGCTTGCGGTTAATGAGCCGAAGCCGCAGGCCCCGGGCCCCTATTCCCCGCCGCTCTCATACCAGCTGCCGGCTCCTGTCCCAGCCAGCGTTCCCTGCATGCCTCGGTCCCCATATCGAGCGCCCGGTTCCCCTCTGCGCGGGTCACCTGTTGGCAGTCGCGGTTCTCCCTCTCCTGTTCCTCCAACCCCACCGCCCTTCCCTGGTTCCCCTGCTGTCTCGGGTCCCCCTGTTTTTTCTGCTCCTCCGGGGGAAGGGGGAGGCATCCGTACGCGCTCGGGCCGGATCAGCAAGCCACCTGTTCGTTATGGCGATTCTGTTTAATTCTGTTTAATTCTGTTGTAGTGACAACGGTCTGTTTCTTTTAAATTTTCTAAGGGGAAGGATGCAGATGGTTTTGCATGCAACCAATAACATAGTTACCTCAGTACCATTAACCCCGCCTAGTTAACATCAATTATAACGCCTTCCCCTTCCTGGATACGGTTCACGAGAAGAATGTAGCCAGTATTTGAGGATGTATGTAATACCTTGTGCTATCATTAAAATGTGTTGAACACTTTTAGAGTTTGTAAATTGCTTATTTACACAAACCCACTAGGCGAGACCCAAACCCACTCGGCTAGACCCAAACCCACTCGGCTAGACCCAAACCCACTCGGCTGGATCCAAACCCACTCGGCTAGACCCAAACCCACTCGGCTAGACCCAAACCCCCTCGGCTAGACCCAAACCCCCTCGGCTAGACCCAAACCCACTCGGCTAGACCCAAACCCACTCGCATCGACCCAATCCCACTCGGCTAGACCCAAACCCACTCGGCTACACCCAAACCCACTCGGCTAGACCCAAACCCAATCGGCTAGACCCAAACCCACTCGGCTAGACCCAAACCCACTCGGCTAGACCCAAACCAACTCGGCTAGACCCAAACCCAATCGGCTAGACACAAACCCACTCGGCTAGACACAAACCCATTCGGCTAGACCCACACCCACTCGGCTAGACCCAAACCCACTCAGCCAGACCCAAACCTACTCGGGTAGACCCAAACCCACTCGGCTACACCCAAACCCACTCGGCTAGACCCAAACCCACTCGGCTAGACCCAAACCCACTCGGCTACATGCAAACCCACTCGGCTAGACCCAAACCCGCTCGGCTAGACCCAAACCCGCTCGGCTAGACCCAACCCCACTCGGCTAGACCCAAACCCACTCGGCTAGACCCAAACCCACTCGGCTAAACGCAAACCGACTCGGCTACACCCAAACCCACTCGGCTAGACCTTAACCCACTCGGCTAGACCCAAACCCACTCGGCTAGACCCAAGCCCACTCGGATAGACCAAACCCACTCGGCTAGAGCCAAACCCACTCGGCCAGACCCAAACCCAATCGGCTAGACACAAACCCACTCGGCTAGACCCAAACCCACTCGGCTAGACCCACACCCACTCGGCTAGACCCAAACCCACTCGGCTAGACCCAAACCTAATCGGGTAGACCCAAACCCACCCGGCTAAACCCAAACCCACTCAGCTAGACCCAAACCCACTCGGCTAGACCCAAACCCACTCGGATAGACCCAAACCCACTCGGCTAGACGCAAACCCACTCGGCTAGACCCAAACCCACTCGGCTAGACCCAAACCCACTCGGCTAGCCCCAAACCCACTCGGCTAGACCCAAACCCTCTCGGCTAGACCCAACCCCACTCGGCTAGACCCAAACACACTCGGCTACACCCAAACCCACTCCGCTAGTCTCAAAGCCACTCGGCTAGACCCAAACCCACTCGGCTAGACCCAATCCCACTCGGCTAGACCCAAACCCACTCGGCTAGACCCAAACCCACTCGGCTAGACCCAAACCCACTCGGCTAGACCCAAACCCACTCGGCTAGACCCAAACCCACTCGGCTAGACCCAAACCCATTCGGCTAGAACCAAACCCACTCGGCTAGACCCAAACCCCTCGGCTAGACCCAAACCCACTCGGCTAGACCCAAACCCAATCGGCTAGACCCAAACCCACTCGGCTCGACACAATCCCACTCGGCTAGACCCAAACCCACTCGGCTACACCCAAACCCACTCGGCGAGACCCAAACCAACTCGGCTAGACCCAAACCCACTCGGCTAGACCCAAACCCACTCGGCTAGACCCAAACCCACTCGGCTGGACCCAAACCCACTCGGCTAGACCCAAACCCACTCTGCTAGACCCAATCCCACTCGGCTGGAACCACACCCACTCAGCTAGACCCAAACCCTCTCGGCTACACCCAAACCCACTCGGCTAGACCAAACCCGCTCGGCTAGACACAAGCCCACTCGGCTAGACCCAAACCAACTCGGCTGGACCCAAACCCACTTGGCTAGACCCAAACCCACTCGGCTAGACCCAAACCCACTCGGCTAGACCCAAACCCACTCGGCTACACCCAAACCCACTCGGCTAGACCCAAACCCACTCGGCTAGACCCAAACCCACTCGGCTAGACCCAAACCCACTCGGCTAGACCCAAACCCACTCGGCTAGACCCAAACCCACTCGGCTCGACCCAAACCCACTCGGCTCGACCCAAACTCACTCGGCTAGACCCAAACCCACTCGGCTAGACCCAAACCCACACGGCTAGACCCAAACCCACTCGGCTAGACCCAAACCCACTCGGCTAGACCCAAACCCACTCGGCGAGACCCAAACCCACTCGGCTAGACCCAAACCCAATCGGCTAGACCCAAACCCACTCGGCTAGACCCAAACCCACTCGGCTAGACCCACACCCACTCGGCTAGAACCAAACCTACTCGGGTAGACCCAAACCCACTCGGCTAGACACAAACCCACTCGGCTAGACCCAAACCCAATCCGCTAGACCCAAACCCACTCGGCTAGACAAAAACCCACTCGGCTACACCCAAACCCACTCGGCTAGACACAAACCCACTCGGCTAGACCCAATCCCACTCGGCTAGACCCAAACCCACTCGGCTAGACCCAAACCCACTCGGCTAGATGCAAACCCACTCGGCTAGACCCAAACCCACTCGGCTAGACCCAAACCCACTCGGCTAGACCCAAACCCACTCGGCTAGACCCAAACCCACTCGGCTAGAACCAAACCCACTCGGCTAGACCCAAACCCCTCGGCTAGACCCAACCCCACTCGGCTAGACCCAAACCCAATCGGCTAGACCCAAACCCACTCGGCTCGACACAATCCCACTCGGCTAGACCCAAACCCACTCGGCTACACCCAAACCCACTCGGCTACACTCAAACCCACTCGGCGAGACCCAAACCCACTCGGCTAGACCCAAACCCACTCGTCTAGACCCAAACCCACTCGGCTGGACCCAAACCCACTCGGCTAGACCCAAACCCACTCTGCTAGACCCAATCCCACTCGGCTGGAACCACACCCACTCAGCTAGACCCAAACCCACTCGGCTACACCCAAACCCACTCGGCTAGACCCAAACCCGCTCGGCTAGACACAAGCCCACTCGGCTAGACACAAACCAACTCGGCTGGACCCAAACCAACTTGGCTAGACCCAAACCCACTCGGCTAGACCCAAACCCACTCGGCTAGACCCAAACCCACTCGGCTACACCCAAACCCACTCGGCTAGACCCAAACCCACTCGGCTAGACCCAAACCCACTCGGCTAGACCCAAACCCACTCGGCTGGACCCAAACCCACTCGGCTCGACCCAAACTCACTCGGCTAGACCCAAACCCACTCGGCTAGACCCAAACCCACTCGGCTACACCCAAACCCACTCGGCTAGACCCAAACCCAATCGGCTAGACCCAAACCCACTCGGCTAGACCCAAACCCACTCGGCTAGACCCAAACCCACTCGGCTAGACCCAAACCCCCTCGGCTAGACCCGAACCCACTCGGCTAGACCCAATCCCACTCGGCTAGACCCAAACCCACTCGGCTAGACCCAAACCCACTCGGCTAGAACCAAACCCACTCGGCTAGACCCAAACCCCTCGGCTAGACCCAAACCCACTCGGGTAGACCCAAACCCACTCGGCTAGACCCAAACCCCCTCGGCTAGACCCAAACCCCCTCGGCTAGACCCAAACTCACTCGGCTAGACCCAAACCCACTCGCATCGACCCAATCCCACTCGGCTAGACCCAAACCCACTCGGCTACACCCAAACCCACACGGCTAGACCCAAACCCAATCGGCTAGACCCAAACCCACTCGGCTAGACCCAAACCCACTCGGCTAGACCCAAACCAACTCGGCTAGACCCAAACCCAATCGGCTAGACACAAACCCACTCGGCTAGACCCAAACCCATTCGGCTAGACCCACACCCACTCGGCTAGACCCAAACCCACTCAGCCAGACCCAAACCTACTCGGGTAGACCCAAACCCACTCGGCTACACCCAAACCCACTCGGCTAGACCCAAACCCACTCGGCTAGACCCAAACCCACTCGGCTACATGCAAACCCACTCGGCTAGACCCAAACCCTCTCGGCTAGACCCAACCCCACTCGGCTAGACCCAAACACACTCGGCTACACCCAAACCCACTCCGCTAGTCTCAAAGCCACTCGGCTAGACCCAAACCCACTCGGCTAGACCCAATCCCACTCGGCTAGACCCAAACCCACTCGGCTAGACCCAAACCCACTCGGCTAGACCCAAACCCACTCGGCTAGACCCAAACCCACTCGGCTAGACCCAAACCCACTCGGCTAGACCCAAACCCATTCGGCTATAACCAAACCCACTCGGCTAGACCCAAACCCCTCGGCTAGACCCAAACCCACTCGGCTAGACCCAAACCCAATCGGCTAGACCCAAACCCACTCGGCTCGACACAATCCCACTCGGCTAGACCCAAACCCACTCGGCTACACCCAAACCCACTCGGCGAGACCCAAACCAACTCGGCTAGACCCAAACCCACTCGGCTAGACCCAAACCCACTCGGCTAGACCCAAACCCACTCGGCTGGACCCAAACCCACTCGGCTAGACCCAAACCCACTCTGCTAGACCCAATCCCACTCGGCTGGAACCACACCCACTCAGCTAGACCCAAACCCTCTCGGCTACACCCAAACCCACTCGGCTAGACCAAACCCGCTCGGCTAGACACAAGCCCACTCGGCTAGACCCAAACCAACTCGGCTGGACCCAAACCCACTTGGCTAGACCCAAACCCACTCGGCTAGACCCAAACCCACTCGGCTAGACCCAAACCCACTCGGCTACACCCAAACCCACTCGGCTAGACCCAAACCCACTCGGCTAGACCCAAACCCACTCGGCTAGACCCAAACCCACTCGGCTAGACCCAAACCCACTCGGCTAGACCCAAACCCACTCGGCTCGACCCAAACCCACTCGGCTCGACCCAAACTCACTCGGCTAGACCCAAACCCACTCGGCTAGACCCAAACCCACACGGCTAGACCCAAACCCACTCGGCTAGACCCAAACCCACTCGGCTAGACCCAAACCCACTCGGCGAGACCCAAACCCACTCGGCTAGACCCAAACCCAATCGGCTAGACCCAAACCCACTCGGCTAGACCCAAACCCACTCGGCTAGACCCACACCCACTCGGCTAGAACCAAACCTACTCGGGTAGACCCAAACCCACTCGGCTAGACACAAACCCACTCGGCTAGACCCAAACCCAATCCGCTAGACCCAAACCCACTCGGCTAGACAAAAACCCACTCGGCTACACCCAAACCCACTCGGCTAGACCCAAACCCACTCGGCTAGACCCAATCCCACTCGGCTAGACCCAAACCCACTCGGCTAGACCCAAACCCACTCGGCTAGATGCAAACCCACTCGGCTAGACCCAAACCCACTCGGCTAGACCCAAACCCACTCGGCTAGACCCAAACCCACTCGGCTAGACCCAAACCCACTCGGCTAGAACCAAACCCACTCGGCTAGACCCAAACCCCTCGGCTAGACCCAACCCCACTCGGCTAGACCCAAACCCAATCGGCTAGACCCAAACCCACTCGGCTCGACACAATCCCACTCGGCTAGACCCAAACCCACTCGGCTACACCCAAACCCACTCGGCTACACTCAAACCCACTCGGCGAGACCCAAACCCACTCGGCTAGACCCAAACCCACTCGTCTAGACCCAAACCCACTCGGCTGGACCCAAACCCACTCGGCTAGACCCAAACCCACTCTGCTAGACCCAATCCCACTCGGCTGGAACCACACCCACTCAGCTAGACCCAAACCCACTCGGCTACACCCAAACCCACTCGGCTAGACCCAAACCCGCTCGGCTAGACACAAGCCCACTCGGCTAGACACAAACCAACTCGGCTGGACCCAAACCAACTTGGCTAGACCCAAACCCACTCGGCTAGACCCAAACCCACTCGGCTAGACCCAAACCCACTCGGCTAGACCCAAACCCACTCGGCTAGACCCAAACCCACTCGGCTAGACCCAAACCCACTCGGCTAGACCCAAACCCACTCGGCTGGACCCAAACCCACTCGGCTCGACCCAAACTCACTCGGCTAGACCCAAACCCACTCGGCTAGACCCAAACCCACTCGGCTACACCCAAACCCACTCGGCTAGACCCAAACCCAATCGGCTAGACCCAAACCCACTCGGCTAGACCCAAACCCACTCGGCTAGACCCAAACCCACTCGGCTAGACCCAAACCCCCTCGGCTAGACCCAAACCCACTCGGCTAGACCCAATCCCACTCGGCTAGACCCAAACCCACTCGGCTAGACCCAAACCCACTCGGCTAGAACCAAACCCACTCGGCTAGACCCAAACCCCTCGGCTAGACCCAAACCCACTCGGGTACACCCAAACCCAATCGGCTAGACCCAAACCCACTCGGCTCGACACAATCCCACTCGGCTAGACCCAAACCCACTCGGCTACACCCAAACCCACTCGGCGAGACCCAAACCCACTCGGCTAGACCCAAACCCACTCGGCTAGACCCAAACCCACTCGGCTAGACCCAAACCCACTCGGCTGGACCCAAACCCACTCGGCTAGACCCAAACCCACTCTGCTAGACCCAATCCCACTCGGCTGGAACCACACCCACTCAGCTAGACCCAAACCCTCTCGGCTACACCCAAACCCACTCGGCTAGACCCAAACCCGCTCGGCTAGACACAAGCCCACTCGGCTAGACCCAAACCAACTCGGCTGGACCCAAACCCACTTGGCTAGACCCAAACCCACTCGGCTAGACCCAAACCCACTCGGCTAGACCCAAACCCACTCGGCTACACCCAAACCCACTCGGCTAGACCCAAACCCACTCGGCTAGACCCAAACCCACTCGGCTAGACCCAAACCCACTCGGCTAGACCCAAACCCACTCGGCTAGACCAAAACCCACTCGGCTGGACCCAAACCCACTCGGCTCGACCCAAACTCACTCGGCTAGACCCAAACCCACTCGGCTAGACCCAAACCCACTCGGCTAGAACCAAACCCACTCGGCTAGACCCAAACCCCTCGGCTAGACCCAAACCCACTCGGCTAGACCCAAACCCAATCGGCTAGACCCAAACCCACTCGGCTCGACACAATCCCACTCGGCTAGACCCAAACCCACTCGGCTACACCCAAACCCACTCGGCGAGACCCAAACCCACTCGGCTAGACCCAAACCCACTCGGCTAGACCCAAACCCACTCGGCTAGACCCAAACCCACTCGGCTGGACCCAAACCCACTCGGCTAGACCCAAACCCACTCTGCTAGACGCAATCCCACTCGGCTGGAACCACACCCACTCAGCTAGACCCAAACCCTCTCGGCTACACCCAAACCCACTCGGCTAGACCCAAACCCGCTCGGCTAGACACAAGCCCACTCGGCTAGACCCAAACCAACTCGGCTGGACCCAAACCCACTTGGCTAGACCCAAACCCACTCGGCTGGACCCAAACCCACTCGGCTGGACCCAAACCCACTCGGCTACACCCAAACCCACTCGGCTAGACCCAAACCCACTCGGCTAGACCCAAACCCACTCGGCTAGACCCAAACCCACTCGGCTAGACCCAAACCCACTCGGCTAGACCCAAACCCACTCGGCTGGACCCAAACCCACTCGGCTCGACCCAAACTCACTCGGCTAGACCCAAACCCACTCGGCTAGACCCAAACCCACACGGCTAGACCCAAACCCACTCGGCTAGACCCAAACCCACTCGGCTACACCCAAACCCACTCGGCTAGACCCAAACCCACTCGGCTAGACCCAAACCCAATCGGCTAGACCCAAACCCACTCGGCTAGACCCAAACCCACTCGGCTAGACCCACACCCACTCGGCTAGAACCAAACCTACTCGGGTAGACCCAAACCCACTCGGCTAGACACAAACCCACTCGGCTAGACCCAAACCCAATCCGCTAGACCCAAACCCACTCGGCTAGACACAAACCCACTCGGCTACACCCAAACCCACTCGGCTAGACCCAAACCCACTCGGCTAGACCCAATCCCACTCGGCTAGACCCAAACCCACTCGGCTAGATCCAAACCCACTCGGATAGACCCAAACCCACTCGGCTAGACCCAAACCCACTCGGCTACATGCAAACCCACTCGGCTAGATCCAAACCCGCTCGGCTAGACCCAAACCCGCTTGGCTAGACCCAACCCCACTCGGCTAGACCCAAACCCACTCGGCTAGACCCAAACCCACTCGGCTAAACGCAAACCGACTCGGCTACACCCAAACCCACTCGGCTAGACCTTAACCCACTCGGCTAGACCCAAACCCACTCGGCTAGACCCAAACCCACTCGGATAGACCCAAACCCACTCCGCTAGACCCAAACCCACTCGGCTAGACCCAAACCCACTCGGCTAGACCCAAACCCCCTCGGCTAGACCCAAACCCACTCGGCTAGACCCAATCCCACTCGGCTAGACCCAAACCCACTCGGCTAGACCCAAACCCACTCGGCTAGAACCAAACCCACTCGGCTAGACCCAAACCCCTCGGCTAGACCCAAACCCACTCGGGTAGACCCAAACCCAATCGGCTAGACCCAAACCCACTCGGCTCGACACAATCCCACTCGGCTAGACCCAAACCCACTCGGCTACACCCAAACCCACTCGGCGAGACCCAAACCCACTCGGCTAGACCCAAACCCACTCGGCTAGACCCAAACCCACTCGGCTAGACCCAAACCCACTCGGCTGGACCCAAACCCACTCGGCTAGACCCAAACCCACTCTGCTAGACCCAATCCCACTCGGCTGGAACCACACCCACTCAGCTAGACCCAAACCCTCTCGGCTACACCCAAACCCACTCGGCTAGACCCAAACCCGCTCGGCTAGACACAAGCCCACTCGGCTAGACCCAAACCAACTCGGCTGGACCCAAACCCACTTGGCTAGACCCAAACCCACTCGGCTAGACCCAAACCCACTCGGCTAGACCCAAACCCACTCGGCTACACCCAAACCCACTCGGCTAGACCCAAACCCACTCGGCTAGACCCAAACCCACTCGGCTAGACCCAAACCCACTCGGCTAAACCCAAACCCACTCGGCTAGACCAAAACCCACTCGGCTGGACCCAAACCCACTCGGCTCGACCCAAACTCACTCGGCTAGACCCAAACCCACTCGGCTAGACCCAATCCCACTCGGCTGGAACCACACCCACTCAGCTAGACCCAAACCCTCTCGGCTACACCCAAACCCACTCGGCTAGACCCAAACCCGCTCGGCTAGACACAAGCCCACTCGGCTAGACCCAAACCAACTCGGCTGGACCCAAACCCACTTGGCTAGACCCAAACCCACTCGGCTAGACCCAAACCCACTCGGCTAGACCCAAACCCACTCGGCTACACCCAAACCCACTCGGCTAGACCCAAACCCACTCGGCTAGACCCAAACCCACTCGGCTAGACCCAAACCCACTCGGCTAGACCCAAACCCACTCGGCTAGACCCAAACCCACTCGGCTGGACCCAAACCCACTCGGCTCGACCCAAACTCACTCGGCTAGACCCAAACCCACTCGGCTAGACCCAAACCCACACGGCTAGACCCAAACCCACTCGGCTAGACCCAAACCCACTCGGCTAGACCCAAATCCACTCGGCTAGACCCAAACCCACTCGGCTAGACCCAAACCCAATCGGCTAGACCCAAACCCACTCGGCTAGACCCAAACCCACTCGGCTAGACCCACACCCACTCGGCTAGAACCAAACCTACTCGGGTAGACCCAAACCCACTCGGCTAGACACAAACCCACTCGGCTAGACCCAAACCCAATCCGCTAGACCCAAACCCACTCGGCTAGACCCAAACCCACTCGGCTACACCCAAACCCACTCGGCTAGACCCAAACCCACTCGGCTAGACCCAATCCCACTCGGCTAGACCCAAACCCACTCGGCTAGACCCAAACCCACTCGGCTCGACCCAAACTCACTCGGCTAGACCCAAACCCACTCGGCTAGACCCAAACCCACACGGCTAGACCCAAACCCACTCGGCTAGACCCAAACCCACTCGGCTACACCCAAACCCACTCGGCTAGACCCAAACCCACTCGGCTAGACCCAAACCCAATCGGCTAGACCCAAACCCACTCGGCTAGACCCAAACCCACTCGGCTAGACCCACACCCACTCGGCTAGAACCAAACCTACTCGGGTAGACCCAAACCCACTCGGCTAGACACAAACCCACTCGGCTAGACCCAAACCCAATCCGCTAGACCCAAACCCACTCGGCTAGACACAAACCCTCTCGGCTACACCCAAACCCACTCGGCTAGACCCAAACCCACTCGGCTAGACCCAATCCCACTCGGCTAGACCCAAACCCACTCGGCTAGATCCAAACCCACTCGGATAGACCCAAACCCACTCGGCTAGACCCAAACCCACTCGGCTACATGCAAACCCACTCGGCTAGATCCAAACCCGCTCGGCTAGACCCAAACCCGCTTGGCTAGACCCAACCCCACTCGGCTAGACCCAAACCCACTCGGCTAGACCCAAACCCACTCGGCTAAACGCAAACCGACTCGGCTACACCCAAACCCACTCGGCTAGACCTTAACCCACTCGGCTAGACCCAAACCCACTCGGCTAGACCCAAACCCACTCGGATAGACCCAAACCCACTCCGCTAGACCCAAACCCACTCGGCTAGACCCAAACCCACTCGGCTAGACCCAAACCCCCTCGGCTAGACCCAAACCCACTCGGCTAGACCCAATCCCACTCGGCTAGACCCAAACCCACTCGGCTAGACCCAAACCCACTCGGCTAGAACCAAACCCACTCGGCTGGACCCAAACCCCTCGGCTAGACCCAAACCCACTCGGGTAGACCCAAACCCAATCGGCTAGACCCAAACCCACTCGGCTCGACACAATCCCACTCGGCTAGACCCAAACCCACTCGGCTACACCCAAACCCACTCGGCGAGACCCAAACCCACTCGGCTAGACCCAAACCCACTCGGCTAGACCCAAACCCACTCGGCTAGACCCAAACCCACTCGGCTGGACCCAAACCCACTCGGCTAGACCCAAACCCACTCTGCTAGACCCAATCCCACTCGGCTGGAACCACACCCACTCAGCTAGACCCAAACCCTCTCGGCTACACCCAAACCCACTCGGCTAGACCCAAACCCGCTCGGCTAGACACAAGCCCACTCGGCTAGACCCAAACCAACTCGGCTGGACCCAAACCCACTTGGCTAGACCCAAACCCACTCGGCTAGACCCAAACCCACTCGGCTAGACCCAAACCCACTCGGCTACACCCAAACCCACTCGGCTAGACCCAAACCCACTCGGCTAGACCCAAACCCACTCGGCTAGACCCAAACCCACTCGGCTAAACCCAAACCCACTCGGCTAGACCAAAACCCACTCGGCTGGACCCAAACCCACTCGGCTCGACCCAAACTCACTCGGCTAGACCCAAACCCACTCGGCTAGACCCAATCCCACTCGGCTGGAACCACACCCACTCAGCTAGACCCAAACCCTCTCGGCTACACCCAAACCCACTCGGCTAGACCCAAACCCGCTCGGCTAGACACAAGCCCACTCGGCTAGACCCAAACCAACTCGGCTGGACCCAAACCCACTTGGCTAGACCCAAACCCACTCGGCTAGACCCAAACCCACTCGGCTAGACCCAAACCCACTCGGCTACACCCAAACCCACTCGGCTAGACCCAAACCCACTCGGCTAGACCCAAACCCACTCGGCTAGACCCAAACCCACTCGGCTAGACCCAAACCCACTCGGCTAGACCCAAACCCACTCGGCTGGACCCAAACCCACTCGGCTCGACCCAAACTCACTCGGCTAGACCCAAACCCACTCGGCTAGACCCAAACCCACACGGCTAGACCCAAACCCACTCGGCTAGACCCAAACCCACTCGGCTAGACCCAAATCCACTCGGCTAGACCCAAACCCACTCGGCTAGACCCAAACCCAATCGGCTAGACCCAAACCCACTCGGCTAGACCCAAACCCACTCGGCTAGACCCACACCCACTCGGCTAGAACCAAACCTACTCGGGTAGACCCAAACCCACTCGGCTAGACACAAACCCACTCGGCTAGACCCAAACCCAATCCGCTAGACCCAAACCCACTCGGCTAGACCCAAACCCACTCGGCTACACCCAAACCCACTCGGCTAGACCCAAACCCACTCGGCTAGACCCAATCCCACTCGGCTAGACCCAAACCCACTCGGCTAGACCCAAACCCACTCGGCTAGATGCAAACCCACTCGGCTAGACCCAAACCCACTCGGCTAGACCCAAACCCACTCGGCTAGACCCAAACCCACTCGGCTAGACCCAAACCCACTCGGCTAGAACCAAACCCACTCGGCTAGACCCAAACCCCTCGGCTAGACCCAAACCCACTCGGCTAGACCCAAACCCAATCGGCTAGACCCAAACCCACTCGGCTCGACACAATCCCACTCGGCTTGACCCAAACCCACTCGGCTACACCCAAACCCACTCGGCTACACTCAAACCCACTCGGCGAGACCCAAACCCACTCGGCTAGACCCAAACCCACTCGGCTAGACCCAAACCCACTCGGCTGGTCCCAAACCCACTCGGCTAGACCCAAACCCACTCTGCTAGACCCAATCCCACTCGGCTGGAACCACACCCACTCAGCTAGACCCAAACCCACTCGGCTACACCCAAACCCACTCGGCTAGACCCAAACCCGCTCGGCTAGACACAAGCCCACTCGGCTAGACACAAACCAACTCGGCTGGACCCAAACCCACTTGGCTAGACCCAAACCCACTCGGCTAGACCCAAACCCACTCGGCTAGACCCAAACCCACTCGGCTAGACCCAAACCCACTCGGCTAGACCCAAACCCACTCGGCTAGACGCAAACCCACTCGGCTAGACCCAAACCCACTCGGCTGGACCCAAACCCACTCGGCTCGACCCAAACCCACTCGGCTAGACCCAAACCCACTCGGCTAGACCCAAACCCAATCGGCTAGACCCAAACCCACTCGGCTAGACCCAAACCCACTCGGCTAGACCCACACCCACTCGGCTAGAACCAAACCTACTCGGGTAGACCCAAACCCACTCGGCTAGACACAAACCCACTCGGCTAGACCCAAACCCAATCCGCTAGACCCAAACCCACTCGGCTAGACCCAAACCCACTCGGCTACACCCAAACCCACTCGGCTAGACCCAAACCCACTCGGCTAGACCCAAACCCACTCCGCTAGACCAAAACCCACTCAGCTAGACCCAAACCCACTCGGCTAGACCCAAACCCACTCGGCTAGACCCAAACCCACTCGGCTAGACCCAAACCCACTCGGCTGGACCCAAACGCACTCGGCTAGACCCAAACCCACTCCGCTAGACCCAATCCCACTCGGCTGGAACCACACCCACTCAGCTAGACCCAAACCCACTCAGCTAGACCCACACCCACTCGGCTAGACCCAAACCTACTCGGGTAGACCCAAACCCACTCGGCTAGACACAAACCCACTCGGCTAGACCCAAACCCAATCCGCTAGACCCAAACCCACTCGGCTAGACCCAAACCCACTCGGCTACACCCAAACCCACTCGGCTAGACCCAAACCCACTCGGCTAGACCCAAACCCACTCGGCTAGATCCAAACCCACTCCGCTAGACCCAAACCCACTCGGCTAGACCCAAACCCACTCGGCTAGACCCAAACCCACTCGGCTAAACCCAAACCCGCTCGACTAGACCCAATCCCACTCGGCTGGACCCAAACCCACTCGGCTAGACCCAAACCCACTCGGCTACACCCAAACCCACTCGGCGAGACCCAAACCCACACGGCTAGACCCAAACCCACTCGGCTAGACCCAAACCCACTCGGATCGACCCAATCCCACTAGGCTAGACCCAAACCCACTCGGCTACACCCAAACCCACTCGGCTAGACCCAAACCCTATCGGCTAGACCCAAACCCACTCGGCTAGACCCAAACCCACTCGGCTAGACCCAAACCAACTCGGCTAGACTAAACCCAATCGGCTAGATACAAACACACTCGGCTAGACCCAAACCCACTCGGCTAGACCCACACCCACTCGGCTAGAACCAAACCTACTCGGGTAGACCCAAACCCACTCGGCTAGACACAAACCCACTCGGCTAGACCCAAACCCATTCCGCTAGACCCAATCCCACTCGGCTTGACCCAAACCCACTCGGCTACACCCAAACCCACTCGGCTACACTCAAACCCACTCGGCGAGACCCAAACCCACTCGGCTAGACCCAAACCCACTCGGCTAGACCCAAACCCACTCGGCTGCTCCCAAACCCACTCGGCTAGACCCAAACCCACTCTGCTAGACCCAATCCCACTCGGCTGGAACCACATCCACTCAGCTAGACCCAAACCCACTCGGCTACACCCAAACCCACTCGGCTAGACCCAAACCCGCTCGGCTAGACACAAGCCCACTCGGCTAGACACAAACCAACTCGGCTGGACCCAAACCCACTTGGCTAGACCCAAACCCACTCGGCTAGACCCAAACCCACTCGGCTAGACCCAAACCCACTCGGCTAGACCCAAACCCACTCGGCTAGACCCAAACCCACTCGGCTAGACGCAAACCCACTCGGCTAGACCCAAACCCACTCGGCTGGACCCAAACCCACTCGGCTCGACCCAAACCCACTCGGCTAGACCCAAACCCACTCGGCTAGACCCAAACCCAATCGGCTAGACCCAAACCCACTCGGCTAGACCCAAACCCACTCGGCTAGACCCACACCCACTCGGCTAGAACCAAACCTACTCGGGTAGACCCAAACCCACTCGGCTAGACACAAACCCACTCGGCTAGACCCAAACCCAATCCGCTAGACCCAAACCCACTCGGCTAGACCCAAACCCACTCGGCTACACCCAAACCCACTCGGCTAGACCCAAACCCACTCGGCTAGACCCAAACCCACTCCGCTAGACCAAAACCCACTCAGCTAGACCCAAACCCACTCGGCTATACCCAAACCCACTCGGCTACACCCAAACCCACTCGGCTAGACCCAAACCCACTCGGCTAGACCCAAACCCACTCGGCTAGATCCAAACCCACTCCGCTAGACCCAAACCCACTCGGCTAGACCCAAACCCACTCGGCTAGACCCAAACCCACTCGGCTAGACCCAAACCCGCTCGACTAGACCCAATCCCACTCGGCTGGACCCAAACCCACTCGGCTAGACCCAAACCCACTCGGCTACACCCAAACCCACTCGGCGAGACCCAAACCCACACGGCTAGACCCAAACCCACTCGGCTAGACCCAAACCCACTCGGATCGACCCAATCCCACTAGGCTAGACCCAAACCCACTCGGCTACACCTAAACCCACTCGGCTAGACCCAAACCCAATCGGCTAGACCCAAACCCACTCGGCTAGACCCAAACCCACTCGGCTAGACCCAAACCAACTCGGCTAGACTAAACCCAATCGGCTAGACACAAACACACTCGGCTAGACCCAAACCCACTCGGCTAGACCCACACCCACACGGCTAGAACCAAACCTACTCGGGTAGACCCAAACCCACTCGGCTAGACACAAACCCACTCGGCTAGACCCAAACCCATTCCGCTAGACCCAAACCCACTCGGCTAGACCCAAACCCACTCGGCTGCACCCAAACCCACTCGGCTAGACCCAAACACACTCGGCTAGACCCAAACCCACTCCGCTAGACCAAAACCCACTCAGCTAGACCCAAACCCACTCGGCTAGACCCAAACCCACTCGGCTAGACCCAAACCCACTCGGCTAGACCCAAACCCACTCGGCTGGACCCAAACGCACTCGGCTAGACCCAAACCCACTCCGCTAGACCCAATCCCACTCGGCTGGAACCACACCCACTCAGCTAGACCCAAACCCACTCGGCTAGACCCACACCCACTCGGCTAGACCCAAACCTACTCGGGTAGACCCAAACCCACTCGGCTAGACACAAACCCACTCGGCTAGACCCAAACCCAATCCGCTAGACCCAAACCCACTCGGCTAGACCCAAACCCACTCGGCTACACCCAAACCCACTCGGCTAGACCCAAACCCACTCGGCTAGACCCAAACCCACTCCGCTAGACCAAAACCCACTCAGCTAGACCCAAACCCACTCGGCTAGACCCAAACCCACTCGGCTAGACCCAAACCCACTCGGCTAGACCCAAACCTGCTCGACAAGACCCAATCCCACTCGGCTGGACCCAAACCCACTCGGCCAGACCCAAACCCACTCGGCTGCACGCAAACCCACTCGGCTAGACCCAAACCCGCACGGCTAGACCCAAGCCCACTCGGCTAGACCCAAACCCACTCGGATAGACCCAAACCCACTCGGCTAGACCCAAACCCACTCGGCTAGACCCAAACCCACTCGGCTAGACACTAACCCACTCGGCTAGACCCAAACCCACTCGGCTGGACCCAAACCCCCTCGGCTAGACCCAAAGCCACTCGGCTAGACCCAAACACATCGGCAAGACCCAAACCCACTCGGATCGACCCAAACCCACTCGGCTAGACCCAAACTAACTCGGCTGGACCCAAACCCAATCGGCTAGACACAAACACACTCGGCTAGACCCAAACCCATTCGGCTAGACCCACACCCACTCGGCTAGACCCAAACCCACTCGGCCAGACCCAAACCTACTCGGGTAGACCCAAACCCACTCGGCTAGACTCAAACCAACTCCGCTACACCCAAACCCACTCCGCTAGACCCAAACCCACTCCGCTAGACCCATACCAACTCCGCTAGACCCAAACCCACTCGGCTAAACCGAAACCCACTCGGCTACACCCAAACCCACTCGGCTAGACCCAAACCCACTCGGCTAGACCCAAACCCACACGGCTACATGCAAACCCACTCGGCTAGACCCAAACCCGCTCGGCTATACCCAACCCCACTCGGCTAGACCCAAACCCACTCGGCTAGTCCCAAACCCACTCGGCTAGACGCAAACCGACCTGGCTAGAGCCAAACCCACTCGGCTAGACCTTAACCCAGTCGGCCAGACCCAAACCCACTCGGCTAGACCCAAACCCACTCGGATAGACCCAAACCCACTCGGCTAGACCCAAACCCACTCGGCTTGACCCAAACCTACTCGGGTAGACCCAAACCCACTCGGCTAAACCCAAACCCACTCAGCTAGACCCAAACCCACTCGGCTAGACCCAAACCCACTCGGATAGACGCAAACCCACTCGGCTCGACGCAAACCCACTCGGCTAGACCCAAACCCACTCGGCTAGACCCAAACCCACTCGGCTAGCCCCAAACCCACTCGGCTAGACCCAAACCCTCTCGGCTAGACCCAACCCCACTCGGCTAGACCCAAACACACTCGGCTACACCCAAACCCACTCCGCTAGTCTCAAAGCCACTCGGCTAGACCCAAACCCACTCGGCTAGACCCAATCCCACTCGGCTAGACCCAAACCCACTCGGCTAGACACAAACCCACTCGGCTAGATGCAAACCCACTCGGCTAGACCCAAACCCACTCTGCTAGACCCAAACCCACTCGGCTACACCTAAACCCACTCGGCTAGACCCAAACCCACTCGGCTAGACCCAAGCCCACTCGGCTAGACCCAAACCCACTCGGCTAGACCCAAACCCGCTCGGCTGGCCCCAAACCCACTCGGCTAGACTCAAACCCACTCGGCTAGACCCAAAACCACTCGGCTAGACCCAAACCGACTCGGCTAGACCCAAACCCAATCGGCTAGACGCAAACCCACTCGGCTAGACCCAAACCCACTCGGCTAAACCCAAACCCACTCGGCTAGACCCAAACCCAATCGGCTAGACCCAAACCCACTCGGATAGACCCAAACCGACTCAGCTAGACCCAAACCCAATCGGCTAGACCCAAACCCACTCGGCTAGTCCCAAACCCACTCGGCTAAACCCAAACCCACTCGGCTAGACCCAAACCCACTCGGCTAGACCCAAACCCACTCGGCTAGACACAAACCCACTCGGCTAGACCCAAACCGACTCGGCTAGAACCAAACCCACTCGGCTAGACCCTAACCCACTCGGCTACACCCAAACTCACTCGGCGAGACCCAAACCCACTCGGCTAGACCCAAACCCACTCGGCTACACCCAAACCCACTCGGCTAGACCCAAACCCACTCGGCTGGACCCAAACCCACTCGGCTAGACCCAAACCCACTCGGCTAGACCCAAACCCCCTCGGCTACACCCAAACCCACTCGGCTACACCCAAACCCACTCGGCTAGACCCAAACCCAGTCGGTTAGACCCAAGCCCACTCGGCTAGACCCAAACCCACTCGGCTAGACCCAAACCCGCTCGGCTGGCCCCAAACCCACTAGGCTAGACTCAAACCCACTCGGCTAGACCCAAAACCACTCGGCTAGACCCAAACCGACTCGGCTAGACCCTAACCCAATCGGCTAGACGCAAACCCACTCGGCTAGACCCAAACCCACTCGGCTAAACCCAAACCCACTCTGCTAGACCCAAACCCAATCGGCTAGACCCAAACCCACTCGGCTAGACCCAAACCCACTCAGCTAGACCCAAACCAAATCGGCTAGACCCAAACCCACTCGGCTAGACCCAAACCCACTTGGCTCGACCCAAACCCACTCGGCAAGACGCAAACCCACTTGGCTACACCCAAACCCACTGGGCTAGACCCAAACCCACTGGGCTAGACCCAAACCGACTCGGCTAGACCCAAACCCACTCGGCTAGACCCTAACCCACTCGGCTACACCCAAACCCACTCGGCGAGACCCAAACCCACTCGGCTAGACCCAAACCCACTCGGCTAGACCCAAACCCACTCTGCTAGACCCAAACCCACTCGGCTAGACCCAAACCCACTCGGCTAGACCCAAACCCACTCGGCTAGACCCAAACCCCCTCGGCTACACCCAAACCCACTTGGCTAGACCCAAACCCACTCGGCTAGACCCAAACCCACTCAGCTCGACCCAATCCCACTCGGCTAGACCCATACCCACTCGGCTAGACCCAAACCCAATCGGCTAGACACAAACCCACTCGGCTAGACCCAAACCCATTCGGCTAGACCCACACCCACTCGGCTAGACCCAAACCCACTCGGCCAGACCCAAACCTACTCGGGTAGACCCAAACCCACTCGGCTAGACCCAATCCCACTCGGCTAGACCCAAACCCACCCGGCTAGACCCAAACCCACTCGGCTAGATGCAAACCCACTCGGCTAGACCCAAACCCACTCGGCTAAACCCAAACCCACTCGGCTACACCCAAACCCGCTCGGCTAGACCCAAACCCCCTCGGCTTGACCCAAACCCACTCGGCTAGACCCAAACCCACTCGGCTAGACCCAAACCCACTCGGCTAGACCCAAACCCCCTCGGCTGCACCCAATCCCACTCGGCTAGACCCAAACCCACTCGGCTAGACTCAAACCCACTCGGCTAGACCCAAAACCACTCGGCTAGACCCAAACCGACTCGGCTAGACCCAAACCCAATCGGCTAGACGCAAACCCACTCGGCTAGACCCAAACCCACTCGGCTAAACCCAAACCCACTAGGCTAGACCCAAACCCACTCGGCTAGACCCAAACCCACACGGCTAAACCCAAACCGACTCAGCTAGACCCAAACCCAATCGGCTAGACCCAAACCCACTCGGCTAGACCCAAACCCAGTCGGCTAGACCCAAACCCACTCGGCTAGACCCAAACCCACTCGGCTAGACCCAAACCCACTCGGCTAGACACAAACCCACTCGGCTAGACCCAAACCCACTCGGCTAGACCCAAACCCAATCGGCTAGACGCAAACCCACTCGGCTAGACCCAAACCCTCTCGGCTAGACCCAAACCCACTCGGCTACACCCAAACCCACTCGGCTACACCCAAACCCACTTGGCTAGACCCAAACCCACTCGGCTAGACCCAAACCCACTCAGCTCGACCCAATCCCACTCGGCTAGACCCAAACCCACTCGGCTACACCCAAACTCACTCGGCTAGACCGAAACCCAATCGGCCAGATCCAAACCAACTCGGCTATACCCAAACCCACTCGGCTAGACCCATACCCACTCGGCTAGACCCAAACCCAATCGGCTAGACACAAACCCACTCGGCTAGACCCAAACCCATTCGGCTAGACCCACACCCACTCGGCTAGACCCAAACCCACTCGGCCAGACCCAAACCTACTCGGGTAGACCCAAACCCACTCGGCTAGACTCAAAACCACTCGGCTACACCCAAACCCACTCGGCTGGACGCAAACCCACTCGGCTAGACCCAAACCCACTCGGCTAGACCCAAACCCACTCGGCTAGACCCAAACCCACTCGGCTAGACCCAAACCCTCTCGGCTAGACCCAACCCCACTCGGCTGGACCCAAACACACTCGGCTACACCCAATCCCACTCCGCTAGTCCCAAAGCCACTCGGCTAGACCCAATCCCAGTCGGCTAGACCCAAACCCACCCGGCTAGACCCAAACCCACTCGGCTAGATGCAAACCCACTCGGCTAGACCCAAACCCACTCGGCTAGACCCAAACCCACTCGGCTACACCCAAACCCACTCGGCTAGACCCAAACCCACTCGGCTAGACCCAAGCCCACTCGGCTAGACCCAAACCCACTCGGCTAGACCCAAACCCACTCGGCTAGACCCAAACCCACTCGGCTAGACCCAAACCCACTCGGCTAGACCCAAACCCCCTCGGCTACACCCAAACCCACTCGGCTAGACCCAAACCCACCCGGCTAGACCCAAACCCACTCGGCTCGACCCAATCCCACTCGGCTAGACCCAAACCCACTCGGCTACACCCAAACTCATTCGGCTAGACCCAAACCCAATCGGCTAGACCCAATCCCACTCGGCTATACCCAAACCCACTCGGCTAGACCCATACCCACTCGGCTAGACCCAAACCCAATCGGCTAGACACAAACCCACTCGGCTAGACCCAAACCCATTCGGCTAGACCCACACCCACTCGGCTAGACCCAAACCCACCCGGCTAGACCCAAACCCACTCGGCTAGATGCAAACCCACTAGGCTAGACCCAAACCCACTCGGCTAGACCCAAACCCACTCGGCTACACCCAAACCCGCTCGGCTAGACCCAAACCCACTCGGCTAGACCCAAACCCACTCGGCTAGACCCAAACCCACTCGGCTAGACCCAAACCCACTCGGCTAGACCCAAACCCCCTCGGCTGCACCCAATCCCACTCGGCTAGACCCAAACCCACTCGGCTAGACTCAAACCGACTCGGCTAGACCCAAAACCACTCGGCTAGACCCAAACCGACTCGGCTAGACCCAAACCCAATCGGCTAGACGCAAACCCACTCGGCTAGACCCAAACCCACTCGGCTAAACCCAAACCCACTAGGCTAGACCCAAACCCAATCGGCTAGACCCAAACCCACTCGGCTAGACCCAAACCGACTCAGCTAGACCCAAACCCAATCGGCTAGACCCAAACCCACTCGGCTAGACCCAAACCCAGTCGGCTAGACCCAAACCCACTCGGCTAGACCCAAACCCACTCGGCTAGACCCAAACCCACTCGGCTAGACACAAACCCACTCGGCTAGACCCAAACCGACTCGGCTAGACCCAAACCCACTCGGCTAGACCCTAACCCACTCGGCTACACCCAAACCCACTCGGCGAGACCGAAACCCACTCGGCTAGACCCAAACCCACTCGGCTAGACCCAAACCCACTCGGCCAGACCCAAACCCACTCGGCTAGACCCAAACCCACTCGGCTAGACCCAAACCCACTCGGCTACACCCAAACCCCCTCGGCTACACCCAAACCCACTTGGCTAGACCCAAACCCACTCGGCTAGACCCAAACCCACTCAGCTCGACCCAATCCCACTCGGCTAGACCCAAACGCACTCGGCTACACCCAAACTCACTCGGCTAGACCCAAACCCAATCGGCCAGATCCAAACCAACTCGGCTATACCCAAACCCACTCGGCTAGACCCATACCCACTCGGCTAGACCCAAACCCAATCGGCTAGACACAAACCCACTCGGCTAGACCCAAACCCATTCGGCTAGACCCACACCCACTCGGCTAGACCCAAACCCACTCGGCCAGACCCAAACCTACTCGGGTAGACCCAAACCCACTCGGCTAGACTCAAAACCACTCGGCTACACCCAAACCCACTCGGCTGGACGCAAACCCACTCGGCTAGACCCAAACCCACTCGGCTAGACCCAAACCCACTCGGCTAGACCCAAACCCACTCGGCTAGACCCAAACCCTCTCGGCTAGACCCAACCCCACTCGGCTGGACCCAAACACACTCGGCTACACCCAATCCCACTCCGCTAGTCCCAAAGCCACTCGGCTAGACCCAATCCCAGTCGGCTAGACCCAAACCCACCCGGCTAGACCCAAACCCACTCGGCTAGATGCAAACCCACTCGGCTAGACCCAAACCCACTCGGCTAGACCCAAACCCACTCGGCTACACCCAAACCCACTCGGCTAGACCCAAACCCACTCGGCTAGACCCAAGCCCACTCGGCTAGACCCAAACCCACTCGGCTAGACCCAAACCCGCTCGGCTAGACCCAAACCCACTCGGCTAGACCCAAACCCACTCGGCTAGACCCAAACCCCCTCGGCTACACCCAAACCCACTCGGCTAGACCCAAACCCACTCGGCTAGACCCAAACCCACTCGGCTCGACCCAATCCCACTCGGCTAGACCCAAACCCACTCGGCTACACCCAAACTCATTCGGCTAGACCCAAACCCAATCGGCTAGACCCAATCCCACTCGGCTATACCCAAACCCACTCGGCTAGACCCATACCCACTCGGCTAGACCCAAACCCAATCGGCTAGACACAAACCCACTCGGCTAGACCCAAACCCATTCGGCTAGACCCACACCCACTCGGCTAGACCCAAACCCACTCGGCCAGACCCAACCCTACTCGGGTAGACCCAAACCCACTCGGCTAGACTCAAACCCACTCGGCTACACCCAAACCCACTCGGCTGGACGGAAACCCACTCGGCTAGACCCAAACCCACTCTGCTAGAACCAAACCCACTCGGCTAGACCCAAACCCACTCGGCTAGACCCAAACCCTCTCGGCTAGACCCAAACCCACTCGGCTAGATGTAAACCCACTCGGCTAGACCCAAACCCACTCGGCTAGACCCAAACCCACTCGGCTACACCCAAACCCACTCGGCTAGACCCAAACCCACTCGGCTAGACCCAAGCCCACTTGGCTAGACCCAAACCCACTCGGCTAGACCCAAACCCGCTCGGCTAGACCCAAACCCACTCGGCTAGATCCAAACCCAATCGGCTAGACCCAAACCCACTCGGCTAGACCCAAACCCACTCGGCTAGACCCACACCCACTCGGCTAGACCCAAACCTACTCAGGTGGACCCAAACCCACTCGGCTAGACACAAACCCACTCGGCTAGACCCAACCCCAATCCGCTAGACCCAAACCCACTCGGCTAGACCCAAACCCACTCGGCTAGACCCAAACCCACTCGGCTACACCCAATCCCACTCCGCTAGTCCCAAAGCCACTCGGCTAGACGCAAACCCACTCGGCTAGACCCAAACCCACTCGGCTAAACCCAAACCCACTAGGCTAGACCCAAACCCAATCGGCTAGACCCAAACCCACTCGGCTAGACCCAAACGGACTCAGCTAGACCCAAACCCAATCGGCTAGCCCCAAACCCACTCGGCTAGACCCAAACCCAGTCGGCTAGACCCAAACCCACTCGGCTAGACCCAAACCCACTCGGCTAGACCCAAACCCACTCGGCTAGACACAAACCCACTCGGCTAGACCCAAACCGACTCGGCTAGACCCAAACTCACTCGGCTAGATCCTAACCCACTCGGCTACACCCAAACCCACTCGGCGAGACCCAAACCCATTCGGCTAGACCCACACCCACTCGGCTAGACCCAAACCCACTCGGCCAGACCCAAACCTACTCGGGTAGACCCAAACCCACTCGGCTAGACTCAAAACCACTCGGCTACACCCAAACCCACTCGGCTGGACGCAAACCCACTCGGCTAGACCCAAACCCACTCGGCTAGACCCAAACCCACTCGGCTAGACCCAAACCCACTCGGGTAGACCCAAACCCTCTCGGCTAGACCCAACCCCACTCGGCTGGACCCAAACACACTCGGCTACACCCAATCCCACTCCGCTAGTCCCAAAGCCACTCGGCTAGACCCAATCCCAGTCGGCTAGACCCAAACCCACCCGGCTAGACCCAAACCCACTCGGCTAGATGCAAACCCACTCGGCTAGACCCAAACCCACTCGGCTAGACCCAAACCCACTCGGCTACACCCAAACCCACTCGGCTAGACCCAAACCCACTCGGCTAGACCCAAGCCCACTCGGCTAGACCCAAACCCACTCGGCTACACCCAAACCCACTCGGCTAGACCCAAACCCACTCGGCTAGACCCAAACCCACTCGGCTCGACCCAATCCCACTCGGCTAGACCCAAACCCACTCGGCTACACCCAAACTCATTCGGCTAGACCCAAACCCAATCGGCTAGACCCAATCCCACTCGGCTATACCCAAACCCACTCGGCTAGACCCATACCCACTCGGCTAGACCCAAACCCAATCGGCTAGACACAAACCCACTCGGCTAGACCCAAACCCATTCGGCTAGACCCACACCCACTCGGCTAGACCCAAACCCACTCGGCCAGACCCAACCCTACTCGGGTAGACCCAAACCCACTCGGCTAGACTCAAACCCACTCGGCTACACCCAAACCCACTCGGCTGGACGGAAACCCACTCGGCTAGACCCAAACCCACTCTGCTAGACCCAAACCCACTCGGCTAGACCCAAACCCACTCGGCTAGACCCAAACCCTCTCGGCTAGACCCAAACCCACTCGGCTAGATGCAAACCCACTCGGCTAGACCCAAACCCACTCGGCTAGACCCAAACCCACTCGGCTACACCCAAACCCACTCGGCTAGACCCAAACCCACTCGGCTAGACCCAAGCCCACTTGGCTAGACCCAAACCCACTCGGCTAGACCCAAACCCGCTCGGCTAGACCCAAACCCACTCGGCTAGATCCAAACCCAATCGGCTAGACCCAAACCCACTCGGCTAGACCCAAACCCACTCGGCTAGACCCACACCCACTCGGCTAGACCCAAACCTACTCAGGTAGACCCAAACCCACTCGGCTAGACACAAACCCACTCGGCTAGACCCAACCCCAATCCGCTAGACCCAAACCCACTCGGCTAGACCCAAACCCACTCGGCTAGACCCAAACCCACTCGGCTACACCCAATCCCACTCCGCTAGTCCCAAAGCCACTCGGCTAGACGCAAACCCACTCGGCTAGACCCAAACCCACTCGGCTAAACCCAAACCCACTAGGCTAGACCCAAACCCAATCGGCTAGACCCAAACCCACTCGGCTAGACCCAAACCGACTCAGCTAGACCCAAACCCAATCGGCTAGACCCAAACCCACTCGGCTAGACCCAAACCCAGTCGGCTAGACCCAAACCCACTCGGCTAGACCCAAACCCACTCGGCTAGACCCAAACCCACTCGGCTAGACACAAACCCACTCGGCTAGACCCAAACCGACTCGGCTAGACCCAAACCCACTCGGCTAGATCCTAACCCACTCGGCTACACCCAAACCCACTCGGCGAGACCCAAACCCACTCGGCTAGACCCAAACCCACTCGGCTAGACCCAAACCCACTCGGCCAGACCCAAACCCACTCGGCTAGACCCAAACCCACTCGGCTAGACCCAAACCCACTCGGCTACACCCAAACCCCCTTGGCTACACCCAAACCCACTTGGCTAGACCCAAACCCACTCGGCTAGACCCAAACCCACTCAGCTCGACCCAATCCCACTCGACTAGACCCAAACGCACTCGGCTACACCCAAACTCACTCGGCTAGACCCAAACCCAATCGGCCAGATCCAAACCAACTCGGCTATACCCAAACCCACTCGGCTAGACCCATACCCACTCGGCTAGACCCAAACCCAATCGGCTAGACACAAACCCACTCGGCTAGACCCAAACCCATTCGGCTAGACCCACACCCACTCGGCTAGACCCAAACCCACTCGGCCAGACCCAAACCTACTCGGGTAGACCCAAACCCACTCGGCTAGACTCAAAACCACTCGGCTACACCCAAACCCACTCGGCTGGACGCAAACCCACTCGGCTAGACCCAAACCCACTCGGCTAGACCCAAACCCACTCGGCTAGACCCAAACCCACTCGGCTAGACCCAAACCCTCTCGGCTAGACCCAACCCCACTCGGCTGGACCCAAACACACTCGGCTACACCCAATCCCACTCCGCTAGTCCCAAAGCCACTCGGCTAGACCCAATCCCAGTCGGCTAGACCCAAACCCACCCGGCTAGACCCAAACCCACTCGGCTAGATGCAAACCCACTCGGCTAGACCCAAACCCACTCGGCTAGACCCAAACCCACTCGGCTACACCCAAACCCACTCGGCTAGACCCAAACCCACTCGGCTAGACCCAAGCCCACTCGGCTAGACCCAAACCCACTCGGCTAGACCCAAACCCGCTCGGCTAGACCCAAACCCACTCGGCTAGACCCAAACCCACTTGGCTAGACCCAAACCCCCTCGGCTACACCCAAACCCACTCGGCTAGACCCAAACCCACTCGGCTAGACCCAAACCCACTCGGCTCGACCCAATCCCACTCGGCTAGACCCAAACCCACTCGGCTACACCCAAAC
This sequence comes from Raja brachyura, assembly GCA_963514005.1. Next base: position 1,145,131 of record CAUPSL010000968.1, read on the forward strand.
TCATTCGGCTAGACCCAAACCCAATCGGCTAGACCCAATCCCACTCGGCTATACCCAAACCCACTCGGCTAGACCCATACCCACTCGGCTAGACCCAAACCCAATCGGCTAGACACAAACCCACTCGGCTAGACCCAAACCCATTCGGCTAGACCCACACCCACTCGGCTAGACCCAAACCCACTCGGCCAGACCCAACCCTACTCGGGTAGACCCAAACCCACTCGGCTAGACTCAAACCCACTCGGCTACACCCAAACCCACTCGGCTGGACGGAAACCCACTCGGCTAGACCCAAACCCACTCTGCTAGACCCAAACCCACTCGGCTAGACCCAAACCCACTCGGCTAGACCCAAACCCTCTCGGCTAGACCCAAACCCACTCGGCTAGATGCAAACCCACTCGGCTAGACCCAAACCCACTCGGCTAGACCCAAACCCACTCGGCTACACCCAAACCCACTCGGCTAGACCCAAACCCACTCGGCTAGACCCAAGCCCACTCGGCTAGACCCAAACCCATTCGGCTAGACCCAAACCCGCTCGGCTAGACCCAAACCCACACGGCTAGACCCAAACCCACTCGGCTAGACCCAAACCCACTCGGCTAGACCCAATCCCACTCGGCTAGACCCAAACCCACTCGGCTAGATCCAAACCCAATCGGCTAGACCCAAACCCACTCGGCTAGACCCAAACCCACTCGGCTAGACCCACACCCACTCGGCTAGACCCAAACCTACTCAGGTAGACCCAAACCCACTCGGCTAGACACAAACCCACTCGGCTAGACCCAACCCCAATCCGCTAGACCCAAACCCACTCGGCTAGACCCAAACCCACTCGGCTAGACCCAAACCCACTCGGCTAGACCCAAACCCACTCGGCTAGACCCAAACCCACTCCGCTGGACCAAAACCCACTCATCTTGACCCAAACCCACTCGGCTAGCCCAAACCCACTCGGCTAGACCCAAACCCACTCGGCTAGACCCAAACCCACTCGACTAGACCCAATCCCATTCGGCTGGACCCAAACCCACTCGGCTAGACCCAAACCCACTCGGCTGCACGCAAACCCACTAGGCTAGACCCAAACCAGCTCGGCTAGACCCAAGCCCACTCGGCTAGACCCAAACCCACTCGGCTAGACCCAAACCCACTCGGCTAGACCCAAACCCACTCGGCTAGACCCAAACCCACTCGGCTAGACCCAAACCCACTCGGCTAGACACAAACCCACTCGGCTAGATCCAAACCCACTCGGCTAGACCCTAACCCACTCGGCTACACCCTAACCCACTCGGCTACACCCAAACCCACTAGGCGAGACCCAAACCCACTCGGCTAGACCCAAACCCACTCGGCTAGACCCAAACCCACTCGGCTGGACCCAAACCCACTCGGCTAGACCCAAACCCACTCGGCTAGACCCAAACCCACTCGGCTAGACCCAAACCCACTCGGCTAGACCCAAACCCACTCGGCTAGACCCACACTCACTCGGCTAGACCCAAACCTACTCGGGTAGACCCAAACCCACTCGGCTAGACACAAACCCACTCGGCTAGACCCAAACCCAATCCGCTAGACCCAAACCCACTCGGCTAGACCCAAACCCACTCGGCTAGACCCAAACCCGCTCGGCTAGACCCAAACCCACACGGCTAGACCCAAACCCACTCGGCTAGACCCAAACCCACTCGGCTAGACACAAACCCACTCGGCTAGACCCAAACCCACTCGGCTAGATCCAAACCCAATCGGCTAGACCCAAACCCACTCGGCTAGACCCAAACCCACTCGGCTAGACCCACACCCACTCGGCTAGACCCAAACCTACTCAGGTAGACCCAAACCCACTCGGCTAGACACAAACCCACTCGGCTAGACCCAACCCCAATCCGCTAGACCCAAACCCACTCGGCTAGACCCAAACCCACTCGGCTAGACCCAAACCCACTCGGCTAGACCCAAACCCACTCGGCTAGACCCAAACCCACTCCGCTAGACCAAAACCCACTCATCTAGACCCAAACCCACTCGGCTAGCCCAAACCCACTCGGCTAGACCCAAACCCACTCGGCTAGACCCAAACCCACTCGACTAGACCCAATCCCACTCGGCTGGACCCAAACCCACTCGGCTAGACCCAAACCCACTCGGCTGCACGCAAACCCACTCGGCTAGACCCAAACCAGCTCGGCTAGACCCAAGCCCACTCGGCTAGACCCAAACCCACTCGGCTAGACCCAAACCCACTCGGCTAGACCCAAACCCACTCGGCTAGACCCAAACCCACTCGGCTAGACCCAAACCCACTCGGCTAGACACAAACCCACTCGGCTAGATCCAAACCCACTCGGCTAGACCCTAACCCACTCGGCTACACCCTAACCCACTCGGCTACACCCAAACCCACTAGGCGAGACCCAAACCCACTCGGCTAGACCCAAACCCACTCGGCTAGACCCAAACCCACTCGGCTGGACCCAAACCCACTCGGCTAGACCCAAACCCACTCGGCTAGACCCAAACCCACTCGGCTAGACCCAAACCCACTCGGCTAGACCCAAACCCAATCGGCTAGACCCACACCCACTCGGCTAGACACAAACCTACTCGGGTAGACCCAAACCCACTCGGCTAGACACAAACCCACTCGGCTAGACCCAAACCCAATCCGCTAGACCCAAACCCACTCGGCTAGACCCAAACCCACTCGCTACACCCAAACCCACTCGGCTAGACCCAAACCCACTCGGCTAGACCCAAACCCACTCTGCTAGACCAAAACACACTCAGCCAGACCCAAACCCACTCGGCTAGACCCAAACCCACTCGGCTAGACCCAAACCCACTCGGCTAGACCCAAACCCACTCGACTAGACCCAATCCCACTCGGCTGGACCCAAACCCACTCGGCTAGACCCAAACCCACTCGGCTGCACGCAAACCCACTCGGCTAGACCCAAACCCGCTCGGCTAGACCCAAGCCCACTCGGCTAGACCCAAACCCACTCGGCTAGACCCAAACCCACTCGGCTAGACCCAAACCCACTCGGCTAGACCCAAACCCACTCGACTAGACCCAATCCCACTCGGCTGGACCCAAACCCACTCGGCTAGACCCAAACCCACTCGGCTGCAAGCAAACCCACTCGCCTAGACCCAAACCCGCTCGGCTAGACCCAAGCCCACTCGGCTAGACCCAAACCCACTCGGCTAGACCCAAACCCACTCGGCTAGACCCAAACCCACTCGGCTAGACCCAAACCCACTCGGCTAGATCCAAACCCACTCGGCTAGACCCAAACCCACTCGGCTAGACCCAAACCCAATCGGCTAGACCCACACCCACTCGGCTAGACACAAACCTACTCGGGTAGACCCAAACCCACTCGGCTAGACACAAACCCACTCGGCTAGACCCAAACCCAATCCGCTAGACCCAAACCCACTCGGCTAGACCCAAACCCACTCGCTACACCCAAACCCACTCGGCTAGACCCAAACCCACTCGGCTAGACCCAAACCCACTCTGCTAGACCAAAACACACTCAGCCAGACCCAAACCCACTCGGCTAGACCCAAACCCACTCGGCTACACCCAAACCCACTCGGCTAGACCCAAACCCACTCGACTAGACCCAATCCCACTCGGCTGGACCCAAACCCACTCGGCTAGACCCAAACCCACTCGGCTGCACGCAAACCCACTCGGCTAGACCCAAACCCGCTCGGCTAGACCCAAGCCCACTCGGCTAGACCCAAACCCACTCGGCTAGACCCAAACCCACTCGGCTAGACCCAAACCCACTCGGCTAGACCCAAACCCACTCGACTAGACCCAATCCCACTCGGCTGGACCCAAACCCACTCGGCTAGACCCAAACCCACTCGGCTGCACGCAAACCCACTCGCCTAGACCCAAACCCGCTCGGCTAGACCCAAGCCCACTCGGCTAGACCCAAACCCACTCGGCTAGACCCAAACCCACTCGGCTAGACCCAAACCCACTCGGCTAGACCCAAACCCACTCGGCTAGACACAAACCCACTCGGCTAGATCCAAACCGACTCGGCTTGACCCAAACCCACTCGGCTAGACCCTAACCCACTCGGCTACACCCAAACCCACTAGGTGAGACCCAAACCCACTCGGCTAGACCCAAACCCACTCGGCTAGACCCAAACCCACTCGGCTGGACCCAAACCCACTCGGCTAGACCCAAACCCACTCGGCTAGACCCAAACCCCTCGGCTAGACCCAAACCCACTCCGCTAGACCCATACCAATTCCGCTAGACCCAAACCCACTCGGCTAAACCCAAACCCACTCGGCTACACTCAAACCCACTCGGCTAGACCCAAACCCACTCGGCTAGACCCAAACCCACTCGGCTACATGCAAACCCACTCGGCAAGACCCAAACCCGCTCGGCTAGACCCAACCCCACTCGGCTAGACCCAAACCCACTCGGCTAGACCCAAACCCACTCGGCTAAACGCAAACCGACTCGGCTACACCCAAACCCACTCGGCTAGACCTTAACCCACTCGGCTAGACCCAAACCCACTCGGCTAGACCCAAACCCACTCGGATAGACCCAAACCCACTCCGCTAGACCCAAACCCACTCGGCTATACCCAAACCCACTCGGCTAGACCCAAACCCACTCGGCTAGACCCAAACCCACTCGGCTAGACCCAAACCCCCCCGGCTAGACCCAAACCCACTCGGCTAGACCCAATCCCACTCGGCTAGACCCAAACCCACTCGGCTCGACCCAATCCCACTCGGCTGGACCCAAACCCACTCGGCTACACCCAAACCCACTCGGCTAGACCCAAACCCAATCGGCTAGACCCAAACCCACTCGGCTAGACCCAAACCCACTCGGCTAGACCCAAACCCACTCGACTAGACCCAATCCCACTCGGCTGGACACAAACCCACTCGGCTAGACCCAAACCCACTCGGCTGCACGCAAACCCACTCGGCTAGACACAAACCAGCTCGGCTAGACCCAAGCCCACTCGGCTAGACCCAAACCCACTCGGCTAGACCCAAACCCACTCGGCTAGACCCAAACCCACTCGGCTAGACCCAAACCCACTCGGCTAGACACAAACCCACTCGGCTAGATCCAAACCGACTCGGCTAGACCCAAACCCACTCGGCTAGACCCTAACCCACTCGGCTACACCCAAACCCACTAGGCGAGATCCAAACCCACTCGGCTAGACCCAAACCCACTCGGCTGGACCCAAACCCACTCGGCTGGTCCCAAACTCACTCGGCTAGACCCAAACCCACTCGGCTAGACCCAAACCCCCTCGGCTAGACCCAAACCCTCTCGGCTAGACCCAAACCCACTCGGCTAGACCCACACCCACTCGGCTAGACCCAAACCTACTCGGGTAGACCCAAACCCACTCGGCTAGACACAAACCCACTCGGCTAGACCCAAACCCAATCCGCTAGACACAAACCCACTCGGCTAGACCCAAACCCACTCGCTACACCCAAACCCACTCGGCTAGACCCAAACCCACTCGGCTAGACCCAAACCCACTCGACTAGACCCAATCCCACTCGGCTGGACCCAAACCCACTCGGCTAGACCCAAACCCACTCGGCTGCACGCAAACCCACTCGGCTAGACCCAAACCCGCTCGGCTAGACCCAAGCCCACTCGGCTAGACACAAACCCACTCGGCTAGACCCAAACCCACTCGGCTAGACCCAAACCCACTCGGCTAGACCCAAACCCACTCGACTAGACCCAATCCCACTCGGCTGGACCCAAACCCACTCGGCTAGACCCAAACCCACTCGGCTGCACGCAAACCCACTCGGCTAGACCCAAACCCGCTCGGCTAGACCCAAACCCACTCGGCTAGACCCAAACCCACTTGGCTAGACCCAAACCCACTCGGCCAGACCCAAACCCACTCGGCTAGACACAAACCCACTCGGCTAGATCCAAACCGACTCGGCTAGACCCAAACCCACTCGGCTAGACCCTAACCCACTCGGCTACACCCAAACCCACTAGGTGAGACCCAAACCCACTCGGCTAGACCCAAACCCACTCGGCTGGACCCAAACCCACTCGGCTGGACCCAAACCCACTCGGCTAGACCCAAACCCACTCGGCTAGACCCAAACCCCTCGGCTAGACCCAAACCCACTCGGCTAGACCCAAACCCACTCGGCTAGACGCAAACCCACTCGGATCGACCCAATCCCACTCGGCTAGACCCAAACCCACTCGGCTACACCCAAACCCACTCGGCTAGACCCAAACCCAATCGGCTAGACCCAAACCCACTCGGCTAGACCCAAACCCACTCGGCTAGACCCAAACTAACTCGGCTAGACCCAAACCCAATCGCCTAGACACAAACCCACTCGGCTAGACACAAACCCATTCGGCTAGACCCACACCCACTCGGCTAGACCCAAACACACTCAGCCAGACCCAAACCTACTCGGGTAGACCCAAACCCACTCGGCTAGAATCAAACCCACTCGGCTACACCCAAACCCACTCCGCTAGACCCAAACCCACTCCGCTAGACCCATACCAACTCCGCTAGACCCAAACCCACTCGGCTAAACCCAAACCCACTAGGCTACACTCAAACCCACTCGGCTAGACCCAAACCCACTCGGCTAGACCCAAACCCACTCGGCTACATGCAAACCCACTCGGCAAGACCCAAACCCGCTCGGCTAGACCCAACCCCACTCGGCTAGACCCAAACCCACTCGGCTAGACCCAAACCCACTCGGCTAAACGCAAACCGACTCGGCTACACCCAAACCCACTCGGCTAGACCCTAACCCACTCGGCTAGACCCAAACCCACCCGGCTAGACCCAAACCCACTCGGATAGACCCAAACCCACTCCGCTAGACCCAAACCCACTCGGCTAGACCCAAACCCACTCGGCTAGACCCAAACCCACTCGGCTAGACCCAAACCCACTCGGCTAGACCCAAACCCACTCGGCTAGACCCAAACCCCCCCGGCTAGACCCAAACCCACTCGGCTAGACCCAATCCCACTCGGCTAGACCCAAACCCACTCGGCTCGACCCAATCCCACTCGGCTGGACCCAAACCCACTCGGCTACACCCAAACCCACTCGGCTAGACCCAAACCCAATCGGCTAGACCCAAACCCACTCGGCTAGACCAAACACACTCGGCCACACCCAAACCCAATCGGCTAGACACAAACCCACTCGGCTAGACCCAAACCCACTCGGCTAGACCCACACCCACTCGGCTAGACCCAAACCCACTCGGCTAGACCCAAACCTACTCGGGTAGACCCAAACCCACTCGGATAGACCCAAGCCCACTCGGCTAGACCCAAACCCACTCGGCTAGACCCAAACCCACTCGGATAGACCCAAGCCCACTCGGCTAGACCCATACCAACTCGGCTAGACCCAAACCCACTCGGCTGGACCCAAACCCACTCGGCTGGACCCAAACCCACTCGGCTAGACCCAAACCCACTCGGCTAGACCCAAACCCCTGGGCTAGACCCAAACCCACTCGGCTAGACCCAAACCCACTCGGCTAGACGCAAACCCACTCGGATCGACCCAATCCCACTCGGCTAGACCCAAACCCACTCGGCTACACCCAAACCCACTCGGCTAGACCCAAACCCAATCGGCTAGACCCAAACCCACTCGGCTAGACCCAAACCCACTCGGCTAGACCCAAACTAACTCGGCTAGACCCAAACCCAATCGCCTAGACACAAACCCACTCGGCTAGACACAAACCCATTCGGCTAGACCCACACCCACTCGGCTAGACCCAAACACACTCAGCCAGACCCAAACCTACTCGGGTAGACCCAAACCCACTCGGCTAGAATCAAACCCACTCGGCTACACCCAAACCCACTCCGCTAGACCCAAACCCACTCCGCTAGACCCATACCAACTCCGCTAGACCCAAACCCACTGGGCTAAACCCAAACCCACTCGGCTACACTCAAACCCACTCGGCTAGACCCAAACCCACTCGGCTAGACCCAAACCCACTCGGCTACATGCAAACCCACTCGGCAAGACCCAAACCCGCTCGGCTAGACCCAACCCCACTCGGCTAGACCCAAACCCACTCGGCTAGACCCAAACCCACTCGGCTAAACGCAAACCGACTCGGCTACACCCAAACCCACTCGGCTAGACCCTAACCCACTCGGCTAGACCCAAACCCACCCGGCTAGACCCAAACCCACTCGGATAGACCCAAACCCACTCCGCTAGACCCAAACCCACTCGGCTAGACCCAAACCCACTCGGCTAGACCCAAACCCACTCGGCTAGACCCAAACCCACTCGGCTAGACCCAAACCCACTCGGCTAGACCCAAACCCCCCCGGCTAGACCCAAACCCACTCGGCTAGACCCAATCCCACTCGGCTAGACCCAAACCCACTCGGCTCGACCCAATCCCACTCGGCTGGACCCAAACCCACTCGGCTACACCCAAACCCACTCGGCTAGACCCAAACCCAATCGGCTAGACCCAAACCCACTCGGCTAGACCAAACACACTCGGCTAGAGCCAAACCCACTCGGCCACACCCAAACCCAATCGGCTAGACACAAACCCACTCGGCTAGACCCAAACCCACTCGGCTAGACCCACACCCACTCGGCTAGACCCAAACCCACTCGGCTAGACCCAAACCTACTCGGGTAGACCCAAACCCACTCGGCTAAACCCAAACCCACTCAGCTAGACCCAAACCCACTCGGCTAGACCCAAACCCACTCGGATAGACCCAAGCCAACTCGGCTAGACGCAAACCCACTCGGCTAGACCCAAACCCACTCGGCTAGACCCAAACCCACTCGGCTAGCCCCAAACCCACTCGGCTAGACCAAAACCCTCTCGGCTAGACCCAACCCCACTCGGCTAGACCCAAACCAACTCGGCTGGACCCAAACCCACTTGGCTAGACCCAAACCCACTCGGCTAGACCCAAACCCACTCGGCTAGACCCAAACCCACTCGGCTAGACCCAAACCCACTCGGCTGGACCCAAACCCACTCGGCTCGACCCAAACCCACTCGGCTAGACCCAAACCCACTCGGCTAGACCCAAACCCACACGGCTAGACCCAAACCCACTCGGCTAGACCCAAACCCACTCGGCTAGACCCAAACACACTCGGCTAGACCCAAACCCACTCGGATAGACCCAAACCCAATCGGCTAAACCCAAATCCACTCCGCTAGACCAAAACCCACTCGGCTAGACCCAAACCCACTCGGCTACATGCAAACCCACTCGGCAAGACCCAAACCCGCTCGGCTAGACCCAAACCCACTCGGCTAGACCCTAACCCACTCGGATAGACCCAAACCCACTCCGCTAGACCCAAACCCACTCGGCTATACCCAAACCCACTCGGCTAGACCCAAACCCACTCGGCTAGACCCAAACCCACTCGGCTAGACCCAAACCCCCCCGGCTAGACCCAAACCCACTCGGCTAGACCCAATCCCACTCGGCTAGACCCAAACCCACTCGGCTCGACCCAATCCCACTCGGCTGGATCCAAACACACTCGGCTACACCCAAACCCACTCGGCTAGACCCAAACCCACTCGGCTAGACCCAAACCCACTCGGCTGGACCCAAACCCACTCGGCTAGACCCACACCCACTCGGCTAGACCCAAACCTACTCGGGTAGACCCAAACCCACTCGGCTAGACACAAACCCACTCGGCTAGACCCAAACCCAATCCGCTAGACCCAAACCCACTCGGCTAGACCCAAACCCACTCGCTACACCCAAACCCACTCGGCTAGACCCAAACCCACTCGGCTAGACCCAAACCCACTCTGCTAGACCAAAACACACTCAGCTAGACCCAAACCCACTCGGCTAGACCCAAACCCACTCGGCTAGACCCAAACCCACTCGGCTAGACCCAAACCCACTCGACTAGACCCAATCCCACTCGGCTGGACCCAAACCCACTCGGCTAGACCCAAACCCGCTCGGCTAGACCCAAGCCCACTCGGCTAGACCCAAACCCACTCGGCTAGACCCAAACCCACTCGGCCAGACCCAAACCCACTCGGCTAGACACAAACCCACTCGGCTAGATCCAAACCGACTCGGCTAGACCCAAACCCACTCGGCTAGACCCTAACCCACTCGGCTACACCCAAACCCACTAGGTGAGACCCAAACCCACTCGGCTAGACCCAAACCCACTCGGCTGGACCCAAACCCACTCGGCTGGACCCAAACCCACTCGGCTAGACCCAAACCCACTCGGCTAGACCCAAACCCCTCGGCTAGACCCAAACCCACTCGGCTAGACCCAAACCCACTCGGCTAGACGCAAACCCACTCGGATCGACCCAATCCCACTCGGCTAGACCCAAACCCACGCGGCTACACCCAAACCCACTCGGCTAGACCCAAACCCAATCGGCTAGACCCAAACCCACTCGGCTAGACCCAAACCCACTCGGCTAGACCCAAACTAACTCGGCTAGACCCAAACCCAATCGCCTAGACACAAACCCACTCGGCTAGACACAAACCCATTCGGCTAGACCCACACCCACTCGGCTAGACCCAAACACACTCAGCCAGACCCAAACCTACTCGGGTAGACCCAAACCCACTCGGCTAGAATCAAACCCACTCGGCTACACCCAAACCCACTCCGCTAGACCCTAACCCACTCCGCTAGACCCATACCAACTCCGCTAGACCCAAACCCACTCGGCTAAACCCAACCCCACTCGGCTACACTCAAACCCACTCGGCTAGACCCAAACCCACTCGGCTAGACCCAAACCCACTCGGCTACATGCAAACCCACTCGGCAAGACCCAAACCGGCTCGGCTAGACCCAACCCCACTCGGCTAGACCCAAACCCACTCGGCTAGACCCAAACCCACTCGGCTAAACGCAAACCGACTCGGCTACACCCAAACCCACTCGGCTAGACCTTAACCCACTCGGCTAGACCCAAACCCACCCGGCTAGACCCAAACCCACTCGGATAGACCCAAACCCACTCGGCTAGACCCAAACCCACTCGGCTAGACCCAAACCCACTTGGCTAGACCCAAACCCAATCGGCTAGACCCAAACCCCCCCTGCTAGACCCAAACCCACTCGGCTAGACCCAATCCCACTCGGCTAGACCCAAACCCACTCGGCTACACACAAACCCACTCGGCTAGACCCAAACCCAATCGGCTAGACCCAAACCCATTCGGCTAGACCCACACCCACTCGGCTAGACCCAAACACACTCAGCCAGACCCAAACCTACTCGGGTAGACCCAAACCCACTCGGCTAGAATCAAACCCACTCGGCTACACCCAAACCCACTCCGCTAGACCCAAACCCACTCCGCTAGACCCATACCAACTCCGCTAGACCCAAACCCACCCGGCTAAACCCAAACCCACTCGGCTACACTCAAACCCACTCGGCTAGACCCAAACCCACTCGGCTAGACCCAAACCCACTCGGCTACATGCAAACCCACTCGGCAAGACCCAAACCGGCTCGGCTAGACCCAACCCCACTCGGCTAGACCCAAACCCACTCGGCTAGACCCAAACCCACTCGGCTAAACGCAAACCGACTCGGCTACACCCAAACCCACTCGGCTAGACCTTAACCCACTCGGCTAGACCCAAACCCACCCGGCTAGACCCAAACCCACTCGGATAGACCCAAACCCACTCGGCTAGACCCAAACCCACTCGGCTAGACCCAAACCCACTTGGCTAGACCCAAACCCAATCGGCTAGACCCAAACCCCCCCTGCTAGACCCAAACCCACTCGGCTAGACCCAATCCCACTCGGCTAGACCCAAACCCACTCGGCTACACACAAACCCACTCGGCTAGACCCAAACCCAATCGGCTAGACCCAAACCCACTCGGCTAGACCAAACACACTCGGCTAGAGCCAAACCCACTCGGCCAGACCCAAACCCAATCGGCTAGACACAAACCCACTCGGCTAGACCCAAGCCCACTCGGCTAGATGCAAACCCACTCGGCTAGACCCAAACCCACTCGGCTAGACCCAAACCCACTCGGCTACACACAAACCCACTCGGCTAGACGCAAACCCACTCGGCTAGACCCAAGCCCACTCGGCTAGACCCAAACCCACTCGGCTAGACCCAAACCCGCTCGGCTAGACCCAAACCCACTCGGCTAGACTCAAACCCACTCGGCTAGACCCAAACCCACTCGGCTAGACCCAAACCGACTCGGCTAGACCCAAACCCAATCGGCTAGACGCAAACCCACTCGGCTAGACCCTAACCCCCCCTGCTAGACCCAAACCCACTCGGCTAGACCCAATCCCACTCGGCTAGACCCAAACCCACTCGGCTACACACAAACCCACTCGGCTAGACCCAAACCCAATCGGCTAGACCCAAACCCATTCGGCTAGACCCACACCCACTCGGCTAGACCCAAACACACTCAGCCAGACCCAAACCTACTCGGGTAGACCCAAACCCACTCGGCTAGAATCAAACCCACTCGGCTACACCCAAACCCACTCCGCTAGACCCAAACCCACTCCGCTAGACCCATACCAACTCCGCTAGACCCAAACCCACCCGGCTAAACCCAAACCCACTCGGCTACACTCAAACCCACTCGGCTAGACCCAAACCCACTCGGCTAGACCCAAACCCACTCGGCTACATGCAAACCCACTCGGCAAGACCCAAACCGGCTCGGCTAGACCCAACCCCACTCGGCTAGACCCAAACCCACTCGGCTAGACCCAAACCCACTCGGCTAAACGCAAACCGACTCGGCTACACCCAAACCCACTCGGCTAGACCTTAACCCACTCGGCTAGACCCAAACCCACCCGGCTAGACCCAAACCCACTCGGATAGACCCAAACCCACTCGGCTAGACCCAAACCCACTCGGCTAGACCCAAACCCACTTGGCTAGACCCAAACCCAATCGGCTAGACCCAAACCCCCCCTGCTAGACCCAAACCCACTCGGCTAGACCCAATCCCACTCGGCTAGACCCAAACCCACTCGGCTACACACAAACCCACTCGGCTAGACCCAAACCCAATCGGCTAGACCCAAACCCACTCGGCTAGACCAAACACACTCGGCTAGAGCCAAACCCACTCGGCCAGACCCAAACCCAATCGGCTAGACACAAACCCACTCGGCTAGACCCAAGCCCACTCGGCTAGATGCAAACCCACTCGGCTAGACCCAAACCCACTCGGCTAGACCCAAACCCACTCGGCTACACACAAACCCACTCGGCTAGACGCAAACCCACTCGGCTAGACCCAAGCCCACTCGGCTAGACCCAAACCCACTCGGCTAGACCCAAACCCGCTCGGCTAGACCCAAACCCACTCGGCTAGACTCAAACCCACTCGGCTAGACCCAAACCCACTCGGCTAGACCCAAACCGACTCGGCTAGACCCAAACCCAATCGGCTAGACGCAAACCCACTCGGCTAGACCCTAACCCACTCGCCTAGACCCAAACCCACTCGGCTAGACCCAAACCCAATCAGCTCGACCCGAACCCACTCGGCTTGACCAAAACCGACTCAGCTAGACCCAAACCCAATCGGCTAGACCCAAACACACTCGGCTAGACCCAAACCCACTCGGCTAGACCCAAACACACTCAGCCAGACCCAAACCTACTCGGGTAGACCCAAACCCACTCGGCTAGAATCAAACCCACTCGGCTACACCCAAACCCACTCCGCTAGACCCAAACCCACTCCGCTAGACCCATACCAACTCCGCTAGACCCAAACCCACTCGGCTAAACCCAAACCCACTAGGCTACACTCAAACCCACTCGGCTAGACCCAAACCCACTCGGCTAGACCCAAACCCACTCGGCTACATGCAAACCCACTCGGCAAGACCCAAACCCGCTCGGCTAGACCCAACCCCACTCGGCTAGACCCAAACCCACTCGGCTAGACCCAAACCCACTCGGCTAAACGCAAACCGACTCGGCTACACCCAAACCCACTCGGCTAGACCCTAACCCACTCGGCTAGACCCAAACCCACCCGGCTAGACCCAAACCCACTCGGATAGACCCAAACCCACTCCGCTAGACCCAAACCCACTCGGCTAGACCCAAACCCACTCGGCTAGACCCAAACCCACTCGGCTAGACCCAAACCCACTCGGCTAGACCCAAACCCACTCGGCTAGACCCAAACCCCCCCGGCTAGACCCAAACCCACTCGGCTAGACCCAATCCCACTCGGCTAGACCCAAACCCACTCGGCTCGACCCAATCCCACTCGGCTGGACCCAAACCCACTCGGCTACACCCAAACCCACTCGGCTAGACCCAAACCCAATCGGCTAGACCCAAACCCACTCGGCTAGACCAAACACACTCGGCTAGAGCCAAACCCACTCGGCCACACCCAAACCCAATCGGCTAGACACAAACGCACTCGGCTAGACCCAAACCCACTCGGCTAGACCCACACCCACTCGGCTAGACCCAAACCCACTCGGCTAGACCCAAACCTACTCGGGTAGACCCAAACCCACTCGGCTAAACCCAAACCCACTCAGCTAGACCCAAACCCACTCGGCTAGACCCAAACCCACTCGGATAGACCCAAGCCCACTCGGCTAGAAGCAAACCCACTCGGCTAGACCCAAACCCACTCGGCTAGACCCAAACCCACTCGGCTAGCCCCAAACCCACTCGGCTAGACCAAAACCCTCTCGGCTAGACCCAACCCCACTCGGCTAGACCCAAACCAACTCGGCTGGACCCAAACCCACTTGGCTAGACCCAAACCCACTCGGCTAGACCCAAACCCAGTCGGCTAGACCCAAACCCACTCGGCTACACCCAAACCCACTCGGCTAGACCCAAACCCACTCGGCTTGACCCAAACCCACTAGGTGAGACCCAAACCCACTCGGCTAGACCCAAACCCACTCGGCTGGACCCAAACCCACTCGGCTGGACCCAAACCCACTCGGCTAGACCCAAACCCACTCGGCTAGACCCAAACCCCTGGGCTAGACCCAAACCCACTCGGCTAGACCCAAACCCACTCGGCTAGACGCAAACCCACTCGGATCGACCCAATCCCACTCGGCTAGACCCAAACCCACTCGGCTACACCCAAACCCACTCGGCTAGACCCAAACCCAATCGGCTAGACCCAAACCCACTCGGCTAGACCCAAACCCACTCGGCTAGACCCAAACTAACTCGGCTAGACCCAAACCCAATCGCCTAGACACAAACCCACTCGGCTAGACACAAACCCATTCGGCTAGACCCACACCCACTCGGCTAGACCCAAACACACTCAGCCAGACCCAAACCTACTCGGGTAGACCCAAACCCACTCGGCTAGAATCAAACCCACTCGGCTACACCCAAACCCACTCCGCTAGACCCAAACCCACTCCGCTAGACCCATACCAACTCCGCTAGACCCAAACCCACTGGGCTAAACCCAAACCCACTCGGCTACACTCAAACCCACTCGGCTAGACCCAAACCCACTCGGCTAGACCCAAACCCACTCGGCTACATGCAAACCCACTCGGCAAGACCCAAACCCGCTCGGCTAGACCCAACCCCACTCGGCTAGACCCAAACCCACTCGGCTAGACCCAAACCCACTCGGCTAAACGCAAACCGACTCGGCTACACCCAAACCCACTCGGCTAGACCCTAACCCACTCGGCTAGACCCAAACCCACCCGGCTAGACCCAAACCCACTCGGATAGACCCAAACCCACTCCGCTAGACCCAAACCCACTCGGCTAGACCCAAACCCACTCGGCTAGACCCAAACCCACTCGGCTAGACCCAAACCCACTCGGCTAGACCCAAACCCACTCGGCTAGACCCAAACCCCCCCGGCTAGACCCAAACCCACTCGGCTAGACCCAATCCCACTCGGCTAGACCCAAACCCACTCGGCTCGACCCAATCCCACTCGGCTGGACCCAAACCCACTCGGCTACACCCAAACCCACTCGGCTAGACCCAAACCCAATCGGCTAGACCCAAACCCACTCGGCTAGACCAAACACACTCGGCTAGAGCCAAACCCACTCGGCCACACCCAAACCCAATCGGCTAGACACAAACCCACTCGGCTAGACCCAAACCCACTCGGCTAGACCCACACCCACTCGGCTAGACCCAAACCCACTCGGCTAGACCCAAACCTACTCGGGTAGACCCAAACCCACTCGGCTAAACCCAAACCCACTCAGCTAGACCCAAACCCACTCGGCTAGACCCAAACCCACTCGGATAGACCCAAGCCCACTCGGCTAGACGCAAACCCACTCGGCTAGACACAAGCCCACTCGGCTAGACCCAAACCCACTCGGCTAGCCCCAAACCCACTCGGCTAGACCAAAACCCTCTCGGCTAGACCCAACCCCACTCGGCTAGACCCAAACCAACTCGGCTGGACCCAAACCCACTTGGCTAGACCCAAACCCACTCGGCTAGACCCAAACCCACTCGGCTAGACCCAAACCCACTCGGCTAGACCCAAACCCACTCGGCTGGACCCAAACCCACTCGGCTCGACCCAAACCCACTCGGCTAGACCCAAACCCACTCGGCTAGACCCAAACCCACACGGCTAGACCCAAACCCACTCGGCTAGACCCAAACCCACTCGGCTAGACCCAAACACACTCGGCTAGACCCAAACCCACTCGGATAGACCCAAACCCAATCGGCTAAACCCAAATCCACTCCGCTAGACCAAAACCCACTCGGCTAGACCCAAACCCACTCGGCTACATGCAAACCCACTCGGCAAGACCCAAACCCGCTCGGCTAGACCCAAACCCACTCGGCTAGACCCAAACCCACTCGGATAGACCCAAACCCACTCCGCTAGACCCAAACCCACTCGGCTATACCCAAACCCACTCGGCTAGACCCAAACCCACTCGGCTAGACCCAAACCCACTCGGCTAGACCCAACCCCCCCCGGCTAGACCCAAACCCACTCGGCTAGACCCAATCCCACTCGGCTAGACCCAAACCCACTCGGCTCGACCCAATCCCACTCGGCTGGATCCAAACCCACTCGGCTACACCCAAACCCACTCGGCTAGACCCAAACCCACTCGGCTAGACCCAAACCCACTCGGCTGGACCCAAACCCACTCGGCTAGACCCAAACCCACTCGGCTAGACCCAAACCCCCTCGGCTAGACCCAAACCCACTCGGCTAGACCCAAACCCACTCGGCTAGACCCACACCCACTCGGCTAGACCCAAACCTACTCGGGTAGACCCAAACCCACTCGGCTAGACACAAACCCACTCGGCTAGACCCAAACCCAATCCGCTAGACCCAAACCCACTCGGCTAGACCCAAACCCACTCGCTACACCCAAACCCACTCGGCTAGACCCAAACCCACTCGGCTAGACCCAAACCCACTCTGCTAGACCAAAACACACTCAGCTAGACCCAAACCCACTCGGCTAGACCCAAACCCACTCGGCTAGACCCAAACCCACTCGGCTAGACCCAAACCCACTCGACTAGACCCAATCCCACTCGGCTGGACCCAAACCCACTCGGCTAGACCCAAACCCGCTCGGCTAGACCCAAGCCCACTCGGCTAGACCCAAACCCACTCGGCTGGACCCAAACCCACTCGGCTAGACCCAAACCCACTCGGCTAGACCCAAACCCACTCGACTAGACCCAATCCCACTCGGCTGGACCCAAACCCACTCGGCTAGACCCAAACCCACTCGGCTGCACGCAAACCCACTCGGCTAGACCGAAACCCGCTCGGCTAGACCCAAACCCACTCGGCTAGACCCAAACCCACTCGGCTAGACCCAAACCCACTCGGCCAGACCCAAACCCACTCGGCTAGACACAAACCCACTCGGCTAGATCCAAACCGACTCGGCTAGACCCAAACCCACTCGGCTAGACCCTAACCCACTCGGCTACACCCAAACCCACTAGGTGAGACCCAAACCCACTCGGCTAGACCCAAACCCACTCGGCTGGACCCAAACCCACTCGGCTGGACCCAAACCCACTCGGCTAGACCCAAACCCACTCGGCTAGACCCAAACCCCTCGGCTAGACCCAAACCCACTCGGCTAGACCCAAACCCACTCGGCTAGACGCAAACCCACTCGGATCGACCCAATCCCACTCGGCTAGACCCAAACCCACTCGGCTACACCCAAACCCACTCGGCTAGACCCAAACCCAATCGGCTAGACACAAACCCACTCGGCTAGACCCAAACCCACTCGGCTAGACCCAAACTAACTCGGCTAGACCCAAACCCAATCGCCTAGACACAAACCCACTCGGCTAGACACAAACCCATTCGGCTAGACCCACACCCACTCGGCTAGACCCAAACACACTCAGCCAGACCCAAACCTACTCGGGTAGACCCAAACCCACTCGGCTACACCCAAACCCACTCCGCTAGACCCTAACCCACTCCGCTAGACCCATACCAACTCCGCTAGACCCAAACCCACTCGGCTAAACCCAAACCCACTCGGCTACACTCAAACCCACTCGGCTAGACCCAAACCCACTCGGCTAGACCCAAACCCACTCGGCTACATGCAAACCCACTCGGCAAGACCCAAACCGGCTCGGCTAGACCCAACCCCACTCGGCTAGACCCAAACCCACTCGGCTAGACCCAAACCCACTCGGCTAAACGCAAACCGACTCGGCTACACCCAAACCCACTCGGCTAGACCTTAACCCACTCGGCTAGACCCAAACCCACCCGGCTAGACCCAAACCCACTCGGATAGACCCAAACCCACTCGGCTAGACCCAAACCCACTCGGCTAGACCCAAACCCACTTGGCTAGACCCAAACCTAATCGGCTAGACCCAAACCCCCCCTGCTAGACCCAAACCCACTCGGCTAGACCCAATCCCACTCGGCTAGACCCAAACCCACTCGGCTACACACAAACCCACTCGGCTAGACCCAAACCCAATCGGCTAGACCCAAACCCATTCGGCTAGACCCACACCCACTCGGCTAGACCCAAACACACTCAGCCAGACCCAAACCTACTCGGGTAGACCCAAACCCACTCGGCTAGAATCAAACCCACTCGGCTACACCCAAACCCACTCCGCTAGACCCAAACCCACTCCGCTAGACCCATACCAACTCCGCTAGACCCAAACCCACTCGGCTAAACCCAAACCCACTCGGCTACACTCAAACCCACTCGGCTAGACCCAAACCCACTCGGCTAGACCCAAACCCACTCGGCTACATGCAAACCCACTCGGCAAGACCCAAACCGGCTCGGCTAGACCCAACCCCACTCGGCTAGACCCAAACCCACTCGGCTTGACCCAAACCCACTCGGCTAAACGCAAACCGACTCGGCTACACCCAAACCCACTCGGCTAGACCTTAACCCACTCGGCTAGACCCAAACCCACCCGGCTAGACCCAAACCCACTCGGATAGACCCAAACCCACTCGGCTAGACCCAAACCCACTCGGCTAGACCCAAACCCACTTGGCTAGACCCAAACCCAATCGGCTAGACCCAAACCCCCCCTGCTAGACCCAAACCCACTCGGCTAGACCCAATCCCACTCGGCTAGACCCAAACCCACTCGGCTACACACAAACCCACTCGGCTAGACCCAAACCCAATCGGCTAGACCCAAACCCACTCGGCTAGACCAAACACACTCGGCTAGAGCCAAACCTACTCGGCCAGACCCAAACCCAATCGGCTAGACACAAACCCACTCGGCTAGACCCAAGCCCACTCGGCTAGATGCAAACCCACTCGGCTAGACCCAAACCCACTCGGCTAGACCCAAACCCACTCGGCTACACACAAACCCACTCGGCTAGACGCAAACCCACTCGGCTAGACCCAAGCCCACTCGGCTAGACCCAAACCCACTCGGCTAGACCCAAACCCGCTCGGCTAGACCCAAACCCACTCGGCTAGACTCAAACCCACTCGGCTAGACCCAAACCCACTCGGCTAGACCCAAACCGACTCGGCTAGACCCAAACCCAATCGGCTAGACGCAAACCCACTCGGCTAGACCCTAACCCACTCGCCTAGACCCAAACCCACTCGGCTAGACCCAAACCCAATCAGCTCGACCCGAACCCACTCGGCTTGACCAAAACCGACTCAGCTAGACCCAAACCCAATCGGCTAGACCCAAACACACTCGGCTGGACCCAAACCCACTCGGCTAGACCCAAACCCTCTCGACTAGACCCAAACCCTCTCGGCTAGACCCAAACCCACTCGGCTAGACCCAAACCCACTCGGCTAGACACAAACCCACTCGGCTAGATCCAAACCGACTCGGCTAGACCTAAACCCACTCGGCTAAACCCAAACCCACTCGGCTAGACCCAAACCCAATCGGCTAGACCCAAACCCACTCGGCTAGACCCAAACCGACTCAGCTAGACCCAAACCCAATTGGCTAGACCCAAACCCACTCGGCTAGACCCAAACCCACTCGGCTAGACCCAAGCCCACTCGGCTAGACCCAAACCCACTCGGCTAGACCCAAACCCACTCGGCTACACCCAGACCCACTCGGCGTGACCCAAACCCACTCAGCTACACCCAAACCCACTCGGCTAGACCCAAACCCACTCGGCTAGACCCAAACCCACTCGGCTAGACCCAAACCCACTCGGCTAGACCCAAACCCACTCGGCTAGACCCAAACCCACTCGGCTAGACCCAAACCCCCTCGGCTACACCCAAACCCACTCCACTAGTCCCAAAGCCACTCGGCTAGACCCAAACCCACTCGGCTAGACCCAATCCAACTCGGCTAGACCCAAACCCACTCGGCTATACCCAAACCCACTCGGCTACACACAAACCCACTCGGCTAGACCCAAACCCAATCGGCTAGACCCAAACCCATTCGGCTAGACCCACACCCACTCGGCTAGACCCAAACACACTCAGCCAGACCCAAACCTACTCGGGTAGACCCAAACCCACTCGGCTAGAATCAAACCCACTCGGCTACACCCAAACCCACTCCGCTAGACCCAAACCCACTCCGCTAGACCCATACCAACTCCGCTAGACCCAAACCCACTCGGCTAAACCCAAACCCACTCGGCTACACTCAAACCCACTCGGCTAGACCCAA
Organism: Raja brachyura; assembly: GCA_963514005.1. The sequence goes on from CAUPSL010000968.1 coordinate 1,166,389, forward strand.
ACCCACTCGGCTAGACCCAAACCCACTCGGCTACATGCAAACCCACTCGGCAAGACCCAAACCGGCTCGGCTAGACCCAACCCCACTCGGCTAGACCCAAACCCACTCGGCTAGACCCAAACCCACTCGGCTAAACGCAAACCGACTCGGCTACACCCAAACCCACTCGGCTAGACCTTAACCCACTCGGCTAGACCCAAACCCACCCGGCTAGACCCAAACCCACTCGGATAGACCCAAACCCACTCGGCTAGACCCAAACCCACTCGGCTAGACCCAAACCCACTTGGCTAGACCCAAACCCAATCGGCTAGACCCAAACCCCCCCTGCTAGACCCAAACCCACTCGGCTAGACCCAATCCCACTCGGCTAGACCCAAACCCACTCGGCTACACACAAACCCACTCGGCTAGACCCAAACCCAATCGGCTAGACCCAAACCCACTCGGCTAGACCAAACACACTCGGCTAGAGCCAAACCCACTCGGCCAGACCCAAACCCAATCGGCTAGACACAAACCCACTCGGCTAGACCCAAGCCCACTCGGCTAGATGCAAACCCACTCGGCTAGACCCAAACCCAATCGGCTAGACCCAAACCCACTCGGCTACACACAAACCCACTCGGCTAGACGCAAACCCACTCGGCTAGACCCAAGCCCACTCGGCTAGACCCAAACCCACTCGGCTAGACCCAAACCCGCTCGGCTAGACCCAAACCCACTCGGCTAGACTCAAACCCACTCGGCTAGACCCAAACCCACTCGGCTAGACCCAAACCGACTCGGCTAGACCCAAACCCAATCGGCTAGACGCAAACCCACTCGGCTAGACCCTAACCCACTCGCCTAGACCCAAACCCACTCGGCTAGACCCAAACCCAATCAGCTCGACCCGAACCCACTCGGCTTGACCAAAACCGACTCAGCTAGACCCAAACCCAATCGGCTAGACCCAAACACACTCGGCTAGACCCAAACCCACTCGGCTAGACCCAAACCCTCTCGGCTAGACCCAAACCCTCTCGGCTAGACCCAAACCCACTCGGCTAGACCCAAACCCACTCGGCTAGACACAAACCCACTCGGCTAGATCCAAACCGACTCGGCTAGACCCAAACCCACTCGGCTAAACCCAAACCCACTCGGCTAGACCCAAACCCAATCGGCTAGACCCAAACCCACTCGGCTAGACCCAAACCGACTCAGCTAGACCCAAACCCAATTGGCTAGACCCAAACCCACTCGGCTAGACCCAAACCCACTCGGCTAGACCCAAGCCCACTCGGCTAGACCCAAACCCACTCGGCTAGACCCAAACCCACTCGGCTAGACCCAAACCCACTCGGCTAGTCCCAAACCCACTCGGCTAGACACAAACCCACTCGGCTAGACCCTAACCCACTCGGCTACACCCAGACCCACTCGGCGTGACCCAAACCCACTCAGCTAGACCCAAACCCACTCGGCTAGACCCAAACCCACTCGGCTAGACCCAAACCCACTCGGCTAGACCCAAACCCACTCGGCTAGACCCAAACCCACTCGGCTAGACCCAAACCCACTCGGCTAGACCCAAACCCCCTCGGCTACACCCAAACCCACTCCACTAGTCCCAAAGCCACTCGGCTAGACCCAAACCCACTCGGCTAGACCCAATCCAACTCGGCTAGACCCAAACCCACTCGGCTATACCCAAACCCACTCGGCTAGATGCAAACCCACTCGGCTAGACCCAAACCCACTCGGCTAGACCCAAACCCACTCGGCTACACCCAAACCCACTCGGCTAGACGCAAACCCACTCGGCTAGACCCAAGCCCACTCGGCTAGACCCAAACCCACTCGGCTAGACCCAAACCCGCTCGGCTAGACCCAAACCCACTCGGCTAGACCCAATCCAACTCGGCTAGACCCTAACCCACTCGGCTAGACCCAAACCCACTTGGCTAGACCCAAGCCCATTCGGCTCGACCCAAACCCACTCGGCTTGACCAAAACCGACTCAGCTAGACCCAAACCCAATCGGCTAGACCCAAACACACTCGGCTAGACCCAAACCCACTTGGCTAGACCCAAACCCACTCGGCTAGACCCAAACCTACTCGGCTAGACCCAAACCCACTCGGCTAGACCCAAACCGACTCGGCTAGACCCAAACCCACTCGGCTAGACCCTAACCCACTCGGCTACACCCAAACCCACTCGGCGAGACCCAAACCCACTCGGCTAGACGCAAACCCACTCGGCTAGACCCAAACCCACTCAGCTAGACCCAAACCCACTCGGCTAAACCCAAACCCACTCGGCTAGACCCAAACCCACTCGGCTAGACCCAAACCCCCTCGGCTACACCCAAACCCACTCGGCTAGACCCAAACCCACTCGGCTAGACCCAAACCCACTCGGCTCGACCCAATCCCACTCGGCTAGACCCAAACCCACTCGGCTACACCCAAACTCACTCGGCTAGACCCAAACCCAATTGGCTAGACCCAAACCCACTCGGCTATACCCAAACCCACTCGGCTAGACCCAAACCCACTCGGCTAGACCCAAACCCAATCGGCAAGACACAAACCCACTCGGCTAGACCCAAACCCATTTGGCTAGACCCACACCCACTCGGCTAGACCCAAACCCACTCGGCCAGACCCAAACCTACTCGGGTAGACCCAAACCCACTCGGCTAGACTCAAACCCACTCGGCTACACCCAAACACACTCGGCTGGACGCAAACCCACTCAGCTAGACCCAAACCCACTCGGCTAGACCCAAACCCACTCGGCTAGACCCAAACCCACTCGGCTAGACCCAAACCCTCTCGGCTAGACCCAACCCCACTCGGCTAGACCCAAACACACTCGGCTACACCCAAACCCACTCCGCTAGTCCCAAAGCCACTCGGCTAGACCCAAACCCACTCGGCTAGACCCAATCCAACTCGGCTAGACCCAAACCCACTCGGCTAGACCCAAGCCCACTCGGCTAGATGCAAACCCACTCGGCTAGACCCAAACCCACTCGGCTAGCCCAAACCCACTCGGCTACACACAAACCCACTCGGCTAGACGCAAACCCACTCGGCTAGACCCAAGCCCACTCGGCTAGACCCAAACCCACTCGGCTAGACCCAAACCCGCTCGGCTAGACCCAAACCCACTCGGCTAGACTCAAACCCACTCGGCTAGACCCAAACCCACTCGGCTAGACCCAAACCGACTCGGCTAGACCCAAACCCAATCGGCTAGACGCAAACCCACTCGGCTAGACCCTAACCCACTCGCCTAGACCCAAACCCACTCGGCTAGACCCAAACCCAATCGGCTCGACCCAAACCCACTCGGCTTGACCAAAACCGACTCAGCTAGACCCAAACCCAATCGGCTAGACCCAAACACACTCGGCTAGACCCAAACCCACTCGGCTAGACCCAAACCCTCTCGGCTAGACCCAAACCCTCTCGGCTTGACCCAAACCCACTCGGCTAGACGCAAACCCACTCGGCTAGACACAAACCCACTCGGCTAGATCCAAACCGACTCGGCTAGACCCAAACCCACTCGGCTAAACCCAAACCCACTCGGCTAGACCCAAACCCAATCGGCTAGACCCAAACCCACTCGGCTAGACCCAAACCGACTCAGCTAGACCCAAACCCAATTGGCTAGACCCAAACCCACTCGGCTAGACCCAAACCCACTCGGCTAGACCCAAACCCACTCGGCTAGACCCAAACCCGCTCGGCTAGACCCAAACCCACTCGGCTAGACCCAATCCAACTCGGCTAGACCCTAACCCACTCGGCTAGACCCAAACCCACTTGGCTAGACCCAAGCCCATTCGGCTCGACCCAAACCCACTCGGCTTGACCAAAACCGACTCAGCTAGACCCAAACCCAATCGGCTAGACCCAAACACACTCGGCTAGACCCAAACCCACTTGGCTAGACCCAAACCCACTCGGCTAGACCCAAACCTACTCGGCTAGACCCAAACCCACTCGGCTAGACCCAAACCGACTCGGCTAGACCCAAACCCACTCGGCTAGACCCTAACCCACTCGGCTACACCCAAACCCACTCGGCGAGACCCAAACCCACTCGGCTAGACGCAAACCCACTCGGCTAGACCCAAACCCACTCAGCTAGACCCAAACCCACTCGGCTAAACCCAAACCCACTCGGCTAGACCCAAACCCACTCGGCTAGACCCAAACCCCCTCGGCTACACCCAAACCCACTCGGCTAGACCCAAACCCACTCGGCTAGACCCAAACCCACTCGGCTCGACCCAATCCCACTCGGCTAGACCCAAACCCACTCGGCTACACCCAAACTCACTCGGCTAGACCCAAACCCAATCGGCTAGACCCAAACCCACTCGGCTATACCCAAACCCACTCGGCTAGACCCAATCGGCTAGACACAAACCCACTCGGCTAGACCCAAGCCCACTCGGCTAGATGCAAACCCACTCGGCTAGACCCAAACCCACTCGGCTAGACCCAAACCCACTCGGCTACACACAAACCCACTCGGCTAGACGCAAACCCACTCGGCTAGACCCAAGCCCACTCGGCTAGACCCAAACCCACTCGGCTAGACCCAAACCCGCTCGGCTAGACCCAAACCCACTCGGCTAGACTCAAACCCACTCGGCTAGACCCAAACCCACTCGGCTAGACCCAAACCGACTCGGCTAGACCCAAACCCAATCGGCTAGACGCAAACCCACTCGGCTAGACCCTAACCCACTCGCCTAGACCCAAACCCACTCGGCTAGACCCAAACCCAATCAGCTCGACCCGAACCCACTCGGCTTGACCAAAACCGACTCAGCTAGACCCAAACCCAATCGGCTAGACCCAAACACACTCGGCTGGACCCAAACCCACTCGGCTAGACCCAAACCCTCTCGGCTAGACCCAAACCCTCTCGGCTAGACCCAAACCCACTCGGCTAGACCCAAACCCACTCGGCTAGACACAAACCCACTCGGCTAGATCCAAACCGACTCGGCTAGACCTAAACCCACTCGGCTAAACCCAAACCCACTCGGCTAGACCCAAACCCAATCGGCTAGACCCAAACCCACTCGGCTAGACCCAAACCGACTCAGCTAGACCCAAACCCAATTGGCTAGACCCAAACCCACTCGGCTAGACCCAAACCCACTCGGCTAGACCCAAGCCCACTCGGCTAGACCCAAACCCACTCGGCTAGACCCAAACCCACTCGGCTACACCCAGACCCACTCGGCGTGACCCAAACCCACTCAGCTACACCCAAACCCACTCGGCTAGACCCAAACCCACTCGGCTAGACCCAAACCCACTCGGCTAGACCCAAACCCACTCGGCTAGACCCAAACCCACTCGGCTAGACCCAAACCCACTCGGCTAGACCCAAACCCCCTCGGCTACACCCAAACCCACTCCACTAGTCCCAAAGCCACTCGGCTAGACCCAAACCCACTCGGCTAGACCCAATCCAACTCGGCTAGACCCAAACCCACTCGGCTATACCCAAACCCACTCGGCTACACACAAACCCACTCGGCTAGACCCAAACCCAATCGGCTAGACCCAAACCCATTCGGCTAGACCCACACCCACTCGGCTAGACCCAAACACACTCAGCCAGACCCAAACCTACTCGGGTAGACCCAAACCCACTCGGCTAGAATCAAACCCACTCGGCTACACCCAAACCCACTCCGCTAGACCCAAACCCACTCCGCTAGACCCATACCAACTCCGCTAGACCCAAACCCACTCGGCTAAACCCAAACCCACTCGGCTACACTCAAACCCACTCGGCTAGACCCAAACCCACTCGGCTAGACCCAAACCCACTCGGCTACATGCAAACCCACTCGGCAAGACCCAAACCGGCTCGGCTAGACCCAACCCCACTCGGCTAGACCCAAACCCACTCGGCTAGACCCAAACCCACTCGGCTAAACGCAAACCGACTCGGCTACACCCAAACCCACTCGGCTAGACCTTAACCCACTCGGCTAGACCCAAACCCACCCGGCTAGACCCAAACCCACTCGGATAGACCCAAACCCACTCGGCTAGACCCAAACCCACTCGGCTAGACCCAAACCCACTTGGCTAGACCCAAACCCAATCGGCTAGACCCAAACCCCCCCTGCTAGACCCAAACCCACTCGGCTAGACCCAATCCCACTCGGCTAGACCCAAACCCACTCGGCTACACACAAACCCACTCGGCTAGACCCAAACCCAATCGGCTAGACCCAAACCCACTCGGCTAGACCAAACACACTCGGCTAGAGCCAAACCCACTCGGCCAGACCCAAACCCAATCGGCTAGACACAAACCCACTCGGCTAGACCCAAGCCCACTCGGCTAGATGCAAACCCACTCGGCTAGACCCAAACCCACTCGGCTAGACCCAAACCCACTCGGCTACACACAAACCCACTCGGCTAGACGCAAACCCACTCGGCTAGACCCAAGCCCACTCGGCTAGACCCAAACCCACTCGGCTAGACCCAAACCCGCTCGGCTAGACCCAAACCCACTCGGCTAGACTCAAACCCACTCGGCTAGACCCAAACCCACTCGGCTAGACCCAAACCGACTCGGCTAGACCCAAACCCAATCGGCTAGACGCAAACCCACTCGGCTAGACCCTAACCCACTCGCCTAGACCCAAACCCACTCGGCTAGACCCAAACCCAATCAGCTCGACCCGAACCCACTCGGCTTGACCAAAACCGACTCAGCTAGACCCAAACCCAATCGGCTAGACCCAAACACACTCGGCTAGACCCAAACCCACTCGGCTAGACCCAAACCCTCTCGGCTAGACCCAAACCCTCTCGGCTAGACCCAAACCCACTCGGCTAGACCCAAACCCACTCGGCTAGACACAAACCCACTCGGCTAGATCCAAACCGACTCGGCTAGACCCAAACCCACTCGGCTAAACCCAAACCCACTCGGCTAGACCCAAACCCAATCGGCTAGACCCAAACCCACTCGGCTAGACCCAAACCGACTCAGCTAGACCCAAACCCAATTGGCTAGACCCAAACCCACTCGGCTAGACCCAAACCCACTCGGCTAGACCCAAGCCCACTCGGCTAGACCCAAACCCACTCGGCTAGACCCAAACCCACTCGGCTAGACCCAAACCCACTCGGCTAGTCCCAAACCCACTCGGCTAGACACAAACCCACTCGGCTAGACCCTAACCCACTCGGCTACACCCAGACCCACTCGGCGTGACCCAAACCCACTCAGCTAGACCCAAACCCACTCGGCTAGACCCAAACCCACTCGGCTAGACCCAAACCCACTCGGCTAGACCCAAACCCACTCGGCTAGACCCAAACCCACTCGGCTAGACCCAAACCCACTCGGCTAGACCCAAACCCCCTCGGCTAGACCCAAACCCACTCGGCTATACCCAAACCCACTCGGCTAGACCCAAACCCTCTCGGCTAGACCCAACCCCACTCGGCTAGACCCAAACACACTCGGCTACACCCAAACCCACTCCGCTAGTCCCAAAGCCACTCGGCTAGACCCAAACCCACTCGGCTAGACCCAATCCAACTCGGCTAGACCCAAACCCACTCGGCTAGACCCAAGCCCACTCGGCTAGATGCAAACCCACTCGGCTAGACCCAAACCCACTCGGCTAGACCCAAACCCACTCGGCTACACACAAACCCACTCGGCTAGACGCAAACCCACTCGGCTAGACCCAAGCCCACTCGGCTAGACCCAAACCCACTCGGCTAGACCCAAACCCGCTCGGCTAGACCCAAACCCACTCGGCTAGACTCAAACCCACTCGGCTAGACCCAAACCCACTCGGCTAGACCCAAACCGACTCGGCTAGACCCAAACCCAATCGGCTAGACGCAAACCCACTCGGCTAGACCCTAACCCACTCGCCTAGACCCAAACCCACTCGGCTAGACCCAAACCCAATCGGCTCGACCCAAACCCACTCGGCTTGACCAAAACCGACTCAGCTAGACCCAAACCCAATCGGCTAGACCCAAACACACTCGGCTAGACCCAAACCCACTCGGCTAGACCCAAACCCTCTCGGCTAGACCCAAACCCTCTCGGCTTGACCCAAACCCACTCGGCTAGACGCAAACCCACTCGGCTAGACACAAACCCACTCGGCTAGATCCAAACCGACTCGGCTAGACCCAAACCCACTCGGCTAAACCCAAACCCACTCGGCTAGACCCAAACCCAATCGGCTAGACCCAAACCCACTCGGCTAGACCCAAACCGACTCAGCTAGACCCAAACCCAATTGGCTAGACCCAAACCCACTCGGCTAGACCCAAACCCACTCGGCTAGACCCAAACCCACTCGGCTAGACCCAAACCCACTCGGCTAGACCCAAACCCACTCGGCTAGACACAAACCCACTCGGCTAGACCCAAACCCACTCGGCTAGACCCAAACCCACTCGGCTAGACCCTAACCCACTCGGCTACACCCAAACCCACTCGGCGTGACCCAAACCCACTCGGCTAGACCCAAACCCACTCGGCTAGACCCAAACCCACTCGGCTAGACCCAAACCCACTCGGCTAGACCCAAACCCACTCGGCTAGACCCAAACCCACTCGGCTAGACCCAAACCCACTCGGCCAGACCCAAACCCCCTCGGCTACACCCAAACCCACTCGGCTAGACCCAAACCCACTCGGCTAGACCCAAACCCACTCGGCTAGACCCAAACCCAATCGGCTAGACACAAACCCACTCGGCTAGACCCAAACCCATTCGGCTAGACCCACACCCACTCGGCTAGACACAAACCACTCGGCTAGACCCAAACCTATTCGGGTAGACCCAGCCCCACTCGGCTAGACTCAAACCCACTCGGCTACACCCAAACCCACTCCGCTGGACCCAAACCCACTCCGCTCGACCCATACCAACTCCGCTAGACCCAAACCCACTCGGCTAAACCCAAACCCACTCGGCTACACCCAAACCCACTCGGCTAGACCCAAACCCACTCGGCTAGACCCAAACCCACTCGGCTACACGCAAACCCACTCGGCTAGACCCAAACCCGCTCGGCTAGACCCAACCCCACTCGGCTAGACCCAAACCCACTCGGCTAGACCCAAACCCACTCGGCTAGACGCAAACCGACTCGGCTACACCCAAACCCACTCGGCTAGACCCTAACCCACTCGGCTAGACCCAAACCCACTCGGCTAGACCAAAACCCACTCGGATAGACCCAAACCCACTCCGCTAGACCCAAACCCACTCGGCTAGACCCAAACCCACTCGGCTAGTCCCAAACCCACTCGGCTAGACCCAAACCCACTCGGCTAGACCCAACCCCACTCGGCTAGACCCAAACCCACTCGGCTAGACCCAAACCCACTCGGCTAGACCCAAACCCACTCGGCTAGACCCAAACCCTCTCGGCTAGACCCAACCCCACTCGGCTAGACCCAAACACACTCGGCTACACCCAAACCCACCCGGCTAGACCCAAAGCCACTCGGCTAGACCCAAACCCACTCAGCTAGACCCAATCCCACTCGGCTCGACCCAAACCCACTCGGCTAGACCCAAACCCACTCGGATAGACCCAAACCCACTCAGCTGGACGCAAACCCACTCGGCTAGACCCACACCCACTCGGCTAGACCCAAACCCACTCGGCTAGACCCAAACCTACTCGGGTAGAGCCAAACCCACTTGGCTAAACCCAAACCCACTCAGCTAGACCCAAACCCACTCGGCTAGACCCAAACCCACTCGGATAGACCCAAACCCACTCGGCTGGACGCAAACCCACTCGGCTAGACCCAAACCCACTCGGCTAGACCCAAACCCACTCGGCTAGACCCAAACCCACTCGGCTAGACCCAAACCCTCTCGGCTAGACCCAACCCCACTCGGCTAGACCCAAACACACTCGGCTACACCCAAACCCACTCCGCTAGTCCCAAAGCCACTCGGCTAGACCCAAACCCACTCGGCTAGACCCAAACCCACTCGGCTAGACCCAAACCCAATCGGCTAGACACAAACCCACTCGGCTAGACCCAAACCCATTCGGCTAGACCCACACCCACTCGGCTAGACCCAAACCACTCGGCCAGACCCAAACCTACTCGGGTAGACCCAAACCCACTCGGCTAGACTCAAACCCACTCGGCTACACCCAAACCCACTCCGCTGGACCCAAACCCACTCCGCTCGACCCATACCAACTCCGCTAGACCCAAACCCAATCGGCTAAACCCAAACCCACTCGGCTACACCCAAACCCACTCGGCTAGACCCAAACCCACTCGGCTAGACCCAAACCCACTCGGCTACACGCAAACCCACTCGGCTAGACCCAAACCCGCTCGGCTAGACCCAACCCCACTCGGCTAGACCCAAACCCACTCGGCTAGACCCAAACCCACTCGGCTAGACGCAAACCGACTAGGCTACACCCAAACCCACTCGGCTAGACCCTAACCCACTCGGCTAGACCCAAACCCACTCGGCTAGACCAAAACCCACTCGGATAGACTCAAACCCACTCCGCTAGACCCAAACCCACTCGGCTAGACCCAAACCCACTCGGCTAGTTCCAAACCCACTCGGCTAGACCCAAACCCACTCGGCTAGACCCAAACCCCCTCGGCTAGACCCAAACCCACTCGGCTAGACCCAAACCCACTCGGCTAGACCCAAACCCTCTCGGCTAGACCCAACCCCACTCGGCTAGACCCAAACACACTCGGCTACACCCAAACCCACCCGGCTAGACCCAAAGCCACTCGGCTAGACCCAAACCCACTCAGCTAGACCCAATCCCACTCGGCTCGACCCAAACCCACTCGGCTAGACCCAAACCCACTCGGATAGACCCAAACCCACTCAGCTGGACGCAAACCCACTCGGCTAGACCCACACCCACTCGGCTAGACCCAAACCCACTCGGCTAGACCCAAACCTACTCGGGTAGACCCAAACCCACTCGGCTAAACCCAAGCCCTCTCAGCTAGACCCAAACCCACTCGGCTAGACCCAAACCCACTCGGATAGACCCAACCCCCTCGGCTGGACGCAAACCCACTCGGCTAGACCCAAACCCACTCGGCTAGACCCAAACCCACTCGGCTAGACCCAAACCCACTCGGCTAGACCCAAACCCTCTCGGCTAGACCCAACCCCACTCGGCTAGACCCAAACACACTCGGCTACACCCAAACCCATTCCGCTAGTCCCAAAGCCACTCGGCTAGACCCAAACCCACTCGGCTAGACCCAATCCCACTCGGCTAGACCCAAACCCACTCGGCTAGACCCAAACCCACTCGGCTAGATGCAAACCCACTCGGCTAGACCCAAACCCACTCGGCTAGACCCAAACCCACTCGGCTACACCCAAACCCACTCGGCTAGACCCAAACCCACTCGGCTAGACCCAAGCCCACTCGGCTAGACCCAAACCCACTCGGCTAGACCCAAACCCGCTCGGCTAGACCCAAACCCACTCGGCTAGACTCAAACCCACTCGGCTAGACCCAAACCCACTCGGCTAGACCCAAACCGACTCGGCTAGACCCAAACCCAATCGGCTAGACGCAAACCCACTCGGCTAGACCCTAACCCACTCGGCTAGACCCAAACCCACTCGGCTAGACCCAAACCCAATCGGCTCGACCCAAACCCACTCGGCTTGACCAAAACCGACTCAGCTAGACCCAAACCCAATCGGCTAGACCAAAACCCACTCGGATAGACCCAAACCCACTCCGCTAGACCCAAACCCACTCGGCTAGACCCAAAGCCACTCGGCTAGACCCAAACCCACTCGGATAGACCCAAACCCACTCAGCTGGACGCAAACCCACTCGGCTAGACCCACACCCACTCGGCTAGACCCAAACCCACTCGGCTAGACCCAAACCTACTCGGATAGACCCAAACCCACTCGGCTAAACCCAAACCCACTCAGCTAGACCCAAACCCACTCGGCTAGACCCAAACCCACTCGGATAGACCCAAACCCACTCGGCTGGACGCAAACCCACTCGGCTAGACCCAAACCGATTCGGCTAGACCCAAACACACTCGGCTAGACCCTAACCCACTCGGCTACACCCAAACCCACTCGGCGAGACCCAAACCCACTCGGCTAGACCCAAACCCACTCGGCTAGACCCAAACCCACTCGGCTAGACCCAAACCCACTCGGCTCGACCCAATCCCACTCGGCTAGACCCCAACCCACTCGGCTACACCCAAACCCAATCGGCTAGACCCAAACCCACTCGGCTAGACCCAAACCCACTCGGCTAGACCCAAACCCACTCGGCTAGACCCAAAACCCACTCGGCTAGACCCAAACCCACTCGGCTAGACCCAAACCGACTCGGCTAGACCCAAACCCACTCGGCTAGACCCTAACCCACTCGGCTACACCCAAACCCACTCGGCGAGACCCAAACCCACTCGGCTGGACCCAAACCCACTCGGCTAGACCCAAACCCACTCGGCTAGACCCAAACCCACTCGGCTAGACCCAAACCCACTCGGCGAGACCCAAACCCCCTCGGCCAGACCCAAACCCACTCGGCTAGACCCAAACCCACTCGGCTAGACCCAAACCCACTCGGCTCGACCCAATCCCACTCAGCTAGACCCAAACCCACTCGGCTAGATGCAAACCCACTCGGCTAGACCCAAAACCCACTCGGCTAGACCCAAACCCACTCGGCTACACCCAAACCCACTCGGCTAGACCCAAACCCACTCGGCTACCAAGCCCACTCGGCTAGACCCAAACCCACTCGGCTAGACCCAAACCCGCTCGGCTTGACCCAAACCCACTCGGCTAGACCCAAACCCACTCGGCTCGCCCCAAACCCACTCGGCTCGACCCAAACCCACTCGGCTAGACCCAAACCCACTCGGCTGGACCCAAACCCGCTCGGCTAGAACCAAACCCACTCGGCTAGACCCAAACCCACTCGGCTAGACCCAACCCCACTCGGCTAGACCCAAACACACTCGGCTACACCCAAACCCACTCCGCTAGTCCCAAACCCACTCGGCTAGACCCAAACCCACTCGGGTAGACCCAATCCCACTCGGCTAGACCCAAACCCACTCGGCTAGACGCAAACCCACTCGGCTAGATGCAAACCCACTCGGCTAGACCCAAACCCACTCGGCTAGACCCAAACCCACTCGGCTACACCCAAACCCACTCGGCTAGACCCAAACCCACTCGGCTACCAAGCCCACTCGGCTAGACCCACACCCACTCGGCTAGACCCAAACCCACTCGGCTAGACCCAAACCCACTCGGCTAGACCCAAACCCTCTCGGCTAGACCCAAACCCTCTCGGCTAGACCCAACCCCACTCGGCTAGACCCAAACACACTCGGCTACACCCAAACCCACTCGGCTAGACCCAATCCCACTCGGCTAGACCCAATCCCACTCGGCTAGACCCAAACCCACTCGGCTAGACCCAAACCCACTCGGCTAGATGCAAACCCACTCGGCTAGACCCAAACCCACTCGGCTAGACCCAAACCCACTCGGCTACACCCAAACCGACTCGGCTAGACCCAAACCCAATCGGCTAGACGCAAACCCACTCGGCTAGACCCTAACCCACTCGGCTAGACCCAAACCCACTCGGCTAGACCCAAACCCAATCGGCTCGACCCAAACCCACTCGGCTTGACCAAAACCGACTCGGCTAGACCCAAACCCAATCGGCTAGACGCAAACCCACTCGGCTAGACCCAAACCCACTCGGCTAGACCCAAACCCACTCGGCTAGACCCAAACCCACTCGGCTAGACCCAAACCCACTCGGCTAGACACAAACCCACTCGGCTAGACCCAAACCGACTCGGCTAGACCCAAACCCACTCGGCTAGACCCAAACCCACTCGGCTAGACCCAAACCCACTCGGCTAGACCCAAACCCACTCGGCTAGACCCAAACCCACTCGGCTCGACCCAATCCCACTCGGCTAGACCCCAACCCACTCGGCTACACCCAAACCCACTCGGCTAGACCCAAACCCAATCGGCTAGACCCAAACCCACTCGGCTAGACCCAAACCCACTCGGCTAGACCCAAACCCACTCGGCTAGACCCAAACCCACTCGGCTAGACCCAAACCCACTCGGCTAGACACAAACCCACTCGGCTAGACCCAAACCGACTCGGCTAGACCCTAACCCACTCGGCTAGACCCTAACCCACTCGGCTTCACCCAAACCCACTCGGCGAGACCCAAACCCACTCGGCTAGACCCAAACCCACTCGGCTAGACCCAAACCCACTCGGCTAGACCCAAACGCACTCGGCTAGACCCAAACCCACTCGGCTAGACCCAAACCACCTCGGCCAGACCCAAACCCACTCGGCTAGACCCAAACCCACTCGGCTAGACCCAAACCCACTCGGCTCGACCCAAACCCACTCGGCTAGACTCAAACCAACTCGGCTAGACCCAAACCCACTCGGCTAGACCCTAACCCACTCGGCTACACCCAAACCCACTCGGCGAGACCCAAACCCACTCGGCTAGACCCAAACCCACTCGGCTGGACCCAAACCCACTCGGCTAGAACCAAACCCACTCGGCTAGACCCAACCCCACTCGGCTAGACCCAAACCACCTAGGCTAGACCCAAACCCACTCGGCTAGACCCAAACCCACTCGGCTAGACCCAAACCCACTCGGCTCGACACAATCCCACTCGGCTAGACCCAAACCCACTCGGCTACACCCAAACCCAATCGGCTAGACACAAACCCACTCGGCTAGACCCAAACCCATTTGGCTAGACCCACACCCACTCGGCTAGACCCAAACCCACTCGACCAGACCCAAACCTACTCGGGTAGACCCAAACCCACTCGGCTAGACTCAAACCCACTCGGCTACACCCAAACCCACTCGGCTGGACGCAAACCCACTCGGCTAGACCCAAACCCACTCGGCTAGACCCAAACCCACTCGGCTAGACCCAAACCCACTCGGCTAGACCCAAACCCTCTCGGCTAGACCCAACCCCACTCGGCTAGACCCAAACACACTCGGCTACACCCAAACCCACTCCGCTAGTCCCAAAGCCACTCGGCTAGACCCAATCCCACTCGGCTAGACCCAATCCAACTCGGCTAGACCCAAACCCACTCGGCTAGACCCAAACCCACTCGGCTAGATGCAAACCCACTCGGCTAGACCCAAACCCACTCGGCTAGACCCAAACCCACTCGGCTACACCCAAACCCACTCCGCTAGACGCAAACCCACTCGGCTAGACCCAAGCCCACTCGGCTAGACCCAAACCCACTCGGCTAGACCCAAACCCGCTCGGCTAGACCCAAACCCACTCGGCTAGACTCAAACCCAGTCGGCTAGACCCAAACCCACTCGGCTAGACCCAAACCGACTCGGCTAGACCCAAACCCAATCGGCTAGACGCAAACCCACTCGGCTAGACCCTAACCCACTCGGCTAGACCCAAACCCACTCGGCTAGACCCAAACCCAATCGGCTCGACCCAAACCCACTCGGCTTGACCAAAACCGACTCAGCTAGACCCAAACCCAATCGGCTAGACCCAAACACACTCGGCTAGACCCAAACCCATTCGGCTAGACCCAAACCCTCTCGGCTAGACCCAAACCCTCTCGGCTAGACCCAAACCCACTCGGCTAGACCCAAACCCACTCGGCTAGACACAAACCGACTCGGCTAGACCCAAACCGACTCGGCTAGACCCAAACCCACTCGGCTAAACCCAAACCCACTCGGCTAGACCCAAACCCAATCGGCTAGACCCAAACCCACTCGGCTAGACCCAAACCGACTCAGCTAGACCCAAACCCAATTGGCTAGACCCAAACCCACTCGGCTAGACCCAAACCCACTCGGCTAGACCCAAACCCACTCGGCTAGACCCAAACCCACTCGGCTAGACCCAAACCCACTCGGCTAGACACAAACCCACTCTGCTAGACCCAAACCCACTCGGCTAGACCCAAACCCACTCGGCTAGACCCTAACCCACTCGGCTACACCCAAACCCACTCGGCGAGACCCAAACCCACTCGGCTAGACCCAAACCCACTCGGCTAGACCCAAACCCACTCGGCTAGACCCAAACCCACTCGGCTAGACCCAAACCCACTCGGCTAGACCCAAACCCACTCGGCTAGACCCAAACCCCCTCGGCTACACCCAAACCCACTCGGCTAAACCCAAACCCACTCGGCTAGACCCAAACCCACTCGGCTAGACCCAAACCCACTCGGCTAGACCCAAACCCACTCGGCTCGACCCAATCCCACTCGGCTAGACCCCAACCCACTCGGCTACACCCAAACCCACTCGGCTAGACCCAAACCCAATCGGCTAGACCCAAACCCACTCGGCTAGACCCAAACCCACTCGGCTAGACCCAAACCCACTCGGCTAGACCCAAACCCACTCGGCTAGACCCAAACCCACTCGGCTAGACACAAACCCACTCGGCTAGACCCAAACCGACTCGGCTAGACCCTAACCCACTCGGCTAGACCCTAACCCACTCGGCTTCACCCAAACCCACTCGGCGAGACCCAAACCCACTCGGCTAGACCCAAACCCACTCGGCTAGACCCAAACCCACTCGGCTAGACCCAAACCCACTCGGCTAGACCCTAACCCACTCGGCTAGACCCAAACCACCTCGGCCAGACCCAAACCCACTCGGCTGGACCCAAACCCACTCGGCTAGACCCAAACCCACTCGGCTCGACCCAAACCCACTCGGCTAGACTCAAACCAACTCGGCTAGACCCAAACCCACTCGGCTAGACCCTAACCCACTCGGCTAGACCCAAACCCACTCGGCTGGACCCAAACCCACTCGGCTAGAACCAAACCCACTCGGCTAGACCCAACCCCACTCGGCTAGACCCAAACCACCTCGGCTAGACCCAAACCCACTCGGCTAGATCCAAACCCACTCGGCTGGACCCAAACCCACTCGGCTCGACACAATCCCACTCGGCTAGACCCAAACCCACTCGGCTACACCCAAACCCAATCGGCTAGACACAAACCCACTCGGCTAGACCCAAACCCATTTGGCTAGACCCACACCCACTCGGCTAGACCCAAACCCACTCGGCCAGACCCAAACCTACTCGGGTAGACCCAAACCCACTCGGCTAGACTCAAACCCACTCGGCTACACCCAAACCCACTCGGCTGGACGCAAACCCACTCGGCTAGACCCAAACCCACTCGGCTAGACCCAAACCCACTCGGCTAGACCCAAACCCACTCGGCTAGACCCAAACCCTCTCGGCTAGACCCAACCCCACTCGGCTAGACCCAAACACACTCGGCTACACCCAAACCCACTCCGCTAGTCCCAAAGCCACTCGGCTAGACCCAATCCCACTCGGCTAGACCCAATCCAACTCGGCTAGACCCAAACCCACTCGGCTAGACCCAAACCCACTCGGCTAGATGCAAACCACCTCGGCCAGACCCAAACCCACTCGGCTAGACCCAAACCCACTCGGCTAGACCCAAACCCACTCGGCTCGACCCAAACCCACTCGGCTAGACTCAAACCAACTCGGCTAGACCCAAACCCACTCGGCTAGACCCTAACCCACTCGGCTACACCCAAACCCACTCGGCGAGACCCAAACCCACTCGGCTAGACCCAAACCCACTCGGCTGGACCCAAACCCACTCGGCTAGAACCAAACCCACTCGGCTAGACCCAACCCCACTCGGCTAGACCCAAACCACCTCGGCTAGACCCAAACCCACTCGGCTAGACCCAAACCCACTCGGCTAGACCCAAACCCACTCGGCTCGACACAATCCCACTCGGCTAGACCCAAACCCACTCGGCTACACCCAAACCCAATCGGCTAGACACAAACCCACTCGGCTAGACCCAAACCCATTTGGCTAGACCCACACCCACTCGGCTAGACCCAAACCCACTCGGCCAGACCCAAACCTACTCGGGTAGACCCAAACCCACTCGGCTAGACTCAAACCCACTCGGCTACACCCAAACCCACTCGGCTGGACGCAAACCCACTCGGCTAGACCCAAACCCACTCGGCTAGACCCAAACCCACTCGGCTAGACCCAAACCCACTCGGCTAGACCCAAACCCTCTCGGCTAGACCCAACCCCACTCGGCTAGACCCAAACACACTCGGCTACACCCAAACCCACTCCGCTAGTCCCAAAGCCACTCGGCTAGACCCAATCCCACTCGGCTAGACCCAATCCAACTCGGCTAGACCCAAACCCACTCGGCTAGACCCAAACCCACTCGGCTAGATGCAAACCCACTCGGCTAGACCCAAACCCACTCGGCTAGACCCAAACCCACTCGGCTACACCCAAACCCACTCCGCTAGACGCAAACCCACTCGGCTAGACCCAAGCCCACTCGGCTAGACCCAAACCCACTCGGCTAGACCCAAACCCGCTCGGCTAGACCCAAACCCACTCGGCTAGACTCAAACCCAGTCGGCTAGACCCAAACCCACTCGGCTAGACCCAAACCGACTCGGCTAGACCCAAACCCAATCGGCTAGACGCAAACCCACTCGGCTAGACCCTAACCCACTCGGCTAGACCCAAACCCACTCGGCTAGACCCAAACCCAATCGGCTCGACCCAAACCCACTCGGATTGACCAAAACCGACTCAGCTAGACCCAAACCCAATCGGCTAGACCCAAACACACTCGGCTAGACCCAAACCCATTCGGCTAGACCCAAACCCTCTCGGCTAGACCCAAACCCTCTCGGCTAGACCCAAACCCACTCGGCTAGACCCAAACCCACTCGGCTAGACACAAACCGACTCGGCTAGACCCAAACCGACTCGGCTAGACCCAAACCCACTCGGCTAAACCCAAACCCACTCGGCTAGACCCAAACCCAATCGGCTAGACCCAAACCCACTCGGCTAGACCCAAACCGACTCAGCTAGACCCAACCCCAATTGGCTAGACCCAAACCCACTCGGCTAGACCCAAACCCACTCGGCTAGACCCAAACCCACTCGGCTAGACCCAAACCCACTCGGCTAGACCCAAACCCACTCGGCTAGACACAAACCCACTCGGCTAGACCCAAACCCACTCGGCTAGACCCAAACCCACTCGGCTAGACCCTAACCCACTCGGCTACACCCAAACCCACTCGGCGAGACCCAAACCCACTCGGCTAGACCCAAACCCACTCGGCTAGACCCAAACCCACTCGGCTAGACCCAAACCCACTCGGCTAGACCCAAACCCACTCGGCTAGACCCAAACCCACTCGGCTAGACCCATACCCCCTCGGCTACACCCAAACCCACTCGGCAAGACCCAAACCCACTCGGCTAGACCCAAACCCACTCGGCTAGACCCAAACCCACTCGGCTAGACCCAAACCCACTCGGCTCGACCCAATCCCACTCGGCTAGAACCCAACCCACTCGGCTACACCCAAACTCACTCGGCTAGACCCAAACCCAATCGGCCAGACCCAAACCCACTCGGCTAGACCCAAACGCACTCGGCTAGACCCAAACCCACTCGGCTAGACCCAAACCCACTCGGCTAGACCCAAACCCACTCGGCTAGACACAAACCCACTCGGCTAGACCCAAACCGACTCGGCTAGACCCTAACCCACTCGGCTAGACCCTAACCCACTCGGCTTCACCCAAACCCACTCGGCGAGACCCAAACCCACTCGGCTAGACCCAAACCCACTCGGCTTGACCAAAACCGACTCAGCTAGACCCAAACCCAATCGGCTAGACCCAAACACACTCGGCTAGACCCAAACCCATTCGGCTAGACCCAAACCCTCTCGGCTAGACCCAAACCCTCTCGGCTAGACCCAAACCCACTCGGCTAGACCCAAACCCACTCGGCTAGACACAAACCGACTCGGCTAGACCCAAACCGACTCGGCTAGACCCAAACCCACTCGGCTAAACCCAAACCCACTCGGCTAGACCCAAACCCAATCGGCTAGACCCAAACCCACTCGGCTAGACCCAAACCGACTCAGCTAGACCCAACCCCAATTGGCTAGACCCAAACCCACTCGGCTAGACCCAAACCCACTCGGCTAGACCCAAACCCACTCGGCTAGACCCAAACCCACTCGGCTAGACCCAAACCCACTCGGCTAGACACAAACCCACTCGGCTAGACCCAAACCCACTCGGCTAGACCCAAACCCACTCGGCTAGACCCTAACCCACTCGGCTACACCCAAACCCACTCGGCGAGACCCAAACCCACTCGGCTAGACCCAAACCCACTCGGCTAGACCCAAACCCACTCGGCTAGACCCAAACCCACTCGGCTAGACCCAAACCCACTCGGCTAGACCCAAACCCACTCGGCTAGACCCATACCCCCTCGGCTACACCCAAACCCACTCGGCAAGACCCAAACCCACTCGGCTAGACCCAAACCCACTCGGCTAGACCCAAACCCACTCGGCTAGACCCAAACCCACTCGGCTCGACCCAATCCCACTCGGCTAGACCCCAACCCACTCGGCTACACCCAAACTCACTCGGCTAGACCCAAACCCAATCGGCCAGACCCAAACCCACTCGGCTAGACCCAAACCCACTCGGCTAGACCCAAACCCACTCGGCTAGACCCAAACCCACTCGGCTAGACCCAAACCCACTCGGCTAGACACAAACCCACTCGGCTAGACCCAAACCGACTCGGCTAGACCCTAACCCACTCGGCTAGACCCTAACCCACTCGGCTTCACCCAAACCCACTCGGCGAGACCCAAACCCACTCGGCTAGACCCAAACCCACTCGGCTAGACCCAAACCCACTCGGCTAGACCCAAACCCACTCGGCTAGACCCAAACCCACTCGGCTAGACCCAAACCACCTCGGCCAGACCCAAACCCACTCGGCTAGACCCAAACCCACTCGGCTAGACCCAAACCCACTCGGCTCGACCCAAACCCACTCGGCTAGACTCAAACCAACTCGGCTAGACCCAAACCCACTCGGCTAGACCCTAACCCACTCGGCTAGACCCAAACCCACTCGGCTGGACCCAAACCCACTCGGCTAGAACCAAACCCACTCGGCTAGACCCAACCCCACTCGGCTAGACCCAAACCACCTCGGCTAGACCCAAACCCACTCGGCTAGACCCAAACCCACTCGGCTGGACCCAAACCCACTCGGCTCGACACAATCCCACTCGGCTAGACCCAAACCCACTCGGCTACACCCAAACCCAATCGGCTAGACACAAACCCACTCGGCTAGACCCAAACCCATTTGGCTAGACCCACACCCACTCGGCTAGACCCAAACCCACTCGGCCAGACCCAAACCTACTCGGGTAGACCCAAACCCACTCGGCTTGACTCAAACCCACTCGGCTACACCCAAACCCACTCGGCTGGACGCAAACCCACTCGGCTAGACCCAAACCCACTCGGCTAGACCCAAACCCACTCGGCTAGACCCAAACCCACTCGGCTAGACCCAAACCCTCTCGGCTAGACCCAACCCCACTCGGCTAGACCCAAACACACTCGGCTACACCCAAACCCACTCCGCTAGTCCCAAAGCCACTCGGCTAGACCCAATCCCACTCGGCTAGACCCAATCCAACTCGGCTAGACCCAAACCCACTCGGCTAGACCCAAACCCACTCGGCTAGATGCAAACCCACTCGGCTAGACCCAAACCCACTCGGCTAGACCCAAACCCACTCGGCTACACCCAAACCCACTCCGCTAGACGCAAACCCACTCGGCTAGACCCAAGCCCACTCGGCTAGACCCAAACCCACTCGGCTAGACCCAAACCCGCTCGGCTAGACCCAAACCCACTCGGCTAGACTCAAACCCACTCGGCTAGACCCAAACCCACTCGGCTAGACCCAAACCGACTCGGCTAGACCCAAACCCAATCGGCTAGACGCAAACCCACTCGGCTAGACCCTAACCCACTCGGCTAGACCCAAACCCACTCGGCTAGACCCAAACCCAATCGGCTCGACCCAAACCCACTCGGCTTGACCAAAACCGACTCAGCTAGACCCAAACCCAATCGGCTAGACCCAAACACACTCGGCTAGACCCAAACCCATTCGGCTAGACCCAAACCCTCTCGGCTAGACCCAAACCCTCTCGGCTAGACCCAAACCCACTCGGCTAGACCCAAACCCACTCGGCTAGACACAAACCGACTCGGCTAGACCCAAACCGACTCGGCTAGACCCAAACCCACTCGGCTAAACCCAAACCCACTCGGCTAGACCCAAACCCAATCGGCTAGACCCAAACCCACTCGGCTAGACCCAAACCGTCTCAGCTAGACCCAAACCCAATTTGCTAGACCCAAACCCACTCGGCTAGACCCAAACCCACTCGGCTAGACCCAAACCCACTCGGCTAGACCCAAACCCACTCGGCTAGACCCAAACCCACTCGGCTAGACACAAACCCACTCGGCTAGACCCAAACCCACTCGGCTAGACCCAAACCCACTCGGCTAGACCCTAACCCACTCGGCTACACCCAAACCCACTCGGCGAGACCCAAACCCACTCGGCTAGACCCAAACCCACTCGGCTAGACCCAAACCCACTCGGCTAGACCCAAACCCACTCGGCTAGACCCAAACCCACTCGGCTAGACCCAAACCCACTCGGCTAGACCCAAACCCCCTCGGCTACACCCAAACCCACTCGGCTAGACCCAAACCCACTCGGCTAGACCCAAACCCACTCGGCTTAACCCAAACCCAATCGGCTAGACACAAACCCACTCGGCTAGACCCAAACCCATTCGGCTAGACCCACACCCACTCGGCTAGACCCAAACCACTCGGCCAGACCCAAACCTACTCGGGTAGACCCAAACCCACTCGGCTAGACTCAAACCCACTCGGCTACACCCAAACCCACTCGGCTGGACGCAAACCCACTCGGCTAGACCCAAACCCACTCGGCTAGACCCAAACCCACTCGGCTAGACCCAAACCCACTCGGCTAGACCCAAACCCTCTCGGCTAGACCCAACCCCACTCGGCTAGACCCAAACACACTCGGCTACACCCAAACCCACTCCGCTAGTCCCAAAGCCACTCGGCTAGACCCAAACCCACTCGGCTAGACCCAATCCAACTCGGCTAGACCGAAACCCACTCGGCTAGACCCAAACCCACTCGGCTAGATGCAAACCCACTCGGCTAGACCCAAACCCACTCGGCTAGACGAAAAACCCACTCGGCT
This sequence comes from Raja brachyura, assembly GCA_963514005.1. The sequence goes on from CAUPSL010000968.1 coordinate 1,189,725, forward strand.
ACACCCAAACCCACTCGGCTAGACGCAAACCCACTCGGCTTGACCCAAGCCCACTCGGCTAGACCCAAACCCACTCGGCTAGACCCAAACCCGCTCGGCTAGACCCAAACCCACTCGGCTAGACTCAAACCCACTCGGCTAGACCCAAACCCACTCGGCTAGACCCAAACCGACTCGGCAAGACCCAAACCCACTCGGCTCGACCCAAACCGACTCAGCTAGACCCAAACCCAATTGGCTAGACCCAAACCCACTCGGCTAGACCCAAACCCACTCGGCTAGACACAAACCCACTCGGCTAGACCCAAACCCACTCGGCTAGACTCTAACCCACTCGGCTAGACACAAACCCACTCGGCTAGACCCAAACCCACTCGGCTAGACCCAAACCCACTCGGCTAGACCCTAACCCACTCGGCTACACCCAAACCGACTCGGCGAGACACAAACCCACTCGGCTAGACCAAAACCCACTCGGCTAGACCCAAACCCACTCGGCTAGACCCAAACCCACTCGGCTAGACCCAAACCCACTCGGCTAGACCCAAACCCCCTCGGCTACACCCAAACCCACTCGGCTAGACGCAAACCCACTCGGCTAGACCCAAACCCACTCGGCTAGACCCAAACCCACTCGGCTAGACCCAAACCCAATCGGCTAGACACAAACCCACTCGGCTAGACCCAAACCCATTCGGCTAGGCCCACACCCACTCGGCTAGACCCAAACCACTCGGCCAGACCCAAACCTACTCGGGTAGACCCAAACCCACTCGGCTAGACTCAAACCCACTCGGCTACACCCAAACCCACTCCGCTGGACCCAAACCCACTCCGCTCGACCCATACCAACTCCGCTAGACCCAAACCCACTCGGCTAAACCCAAACCCACTCGGCTACACCCAAACCCACTCGGCTAGACCCAAACCCACTCGGCTAGACCCAAACCCACTCGGCTACACGCAAACCCACTCGGCTAGACCCAAACCCGCTCGGCTAGACCCAACCCCACTCGGCAAGACCCAAACCCACTCGGCTAGACCCAAACCCACTCGGCTAGACGCAAACCGACTCGGCTACACCCAAACCCACTCGGCTAGACCTTAACCTACTCGGCTAGACCCAAACCCACTCGGCTAGACCCAAACCCACTCGGCTAGACCAAAACCCACTCGGATAGACCCAAACCCACTCCGCTAGACCCAAACCCACTCGGCTAGACCCAAACCCACTCGGCTAGTACCAAACCCACTCGGCTACACCCAAACCCACTCGGCTAGACCCAAACCCCCTCGGCTAGACCCAAACCCACTCGGCTATACCCAAACCCACTCGGCTAGACCCAAACCCTCTCGGCTAGACCCAACCCCACTCGGCTAGACCCAAACACACTCGGCTACACCCAAACCCACCCGGCTAGACCCAAAGCCACTCGGCTAGACCCAAACCCACTCAGCTAGACCCAATCCCACTCGGCTCGACCCAAACCCACTCGGATAGACCCAAACCCACTCAGCTGGACGCAAACCCACTCGGCTAGACCCACACCCACTCGGCTAGACCCAAACCCACTCGGCTAGACCCAAACCTACTCGGGTAGACACAAACCCACTCGGCTAAACCCAAACCCGCTCGGCTAGACCCAAACCCACTCGGCTAGACTCAAACCCACACGGCTAGACCCAAACTCACTCAGCTAGACCCAAACCGACTCGGCTAGACCCAAACCCAATCGGCTAGACGCAAACCCACTCGGCTAGACCCTAACCCACTCGGCTAGACCCAAACCCACTCGGCTAGACCCAAACCCAATCGGCTCGACCCAAACCCACTCGGCTTGACCAAAACGGACTCAGCTAGACCCAAACCCAATCGGCTAGACCCAAACACACTCGGCTAGACCCAAACCCACTCGGCTAGACCCAAACCCTCTCGGCTAGACCCAAACCCTCTCGGGTAGACCCAAACCCACTCGGCTAGACCCAAACCCACTCGGCTAGACACAAACCCACTCGGCTAGACCCAAACCGACTCGGCTAGACCCAAACCCACTCGGCTAAACCCAAACCCACTCGGCTAGACCCAAACCCAATCGGCTAGACCCAAACCCACTCGGCTAGACCCAAACCGACTCAGCTAGACCCAAACCCAATTGGCTAGACCCAAACACACTCGGCTAGACCCAAACCCACTCGGCTAGACCCAAACACACTCGGCTAGACCCAAACCCACTCGGCTAGACCCAAACCAATCGGCTAGACACAAACCCACTCGGCTAGACCCAAACCCACTCGGCTAGACCCAAACCCACTCGGCTAGACCCAAACCCACTCGGCTACACCCAAACCCACTCGGCGAGACCCAAACCCACTCGGCTAGACCCAAACGCACTCGGCTAGACCCAAACACACTCGGCTAGACCCAAACCCACTCGGCTAGACCCAAACCCACTCGGCTAGACCCAAACCCACTCGGCTAGACCCAAACCCCCTCGGCTACACCCAAACCCACTCGGCTAGACCCAAACCCACTCGGCTAGACCCAAACCCACTCGGCTAGACCCAAACCCAATCGGCTAGACACAAACCCACTCGGCTAGACCCAAACCCATTCGGCCAGACCCACACGCACTCGGCTAGACCCAAACCACTCGGCCAGACCCAAACCTACTCGGGTAGACCCAAACCCACTCGGCTAGACTCAAACCCACTCGGCTACACCCAAACCCACTCCGCTGGACCCAAACCCACTCCGCTCGACCCATACCAACTCCGCTAGACCCAAACCCACTCGGCTAAACCCAAACCCACTCGGCTACACCCAAACCCACTCGGCTAGACCCAAACCCACTCGGCTAGACGAAAACCCACTCGGCTACACGCAAACCCACTTGGCTAGACCCAAACCCGCTCGGCTAGACCCAACCCCACTCGGCTAGACCCAAACCCACTCGGCTAGACCCAAACCCACTCGGCTAGACGCAAACCGACTCGGCTACACCCAAACCCACTCGGCTAGACCCTAACCCACTCGGCTAGACCCAAACCCACTCGGCTAGACCAAAACCCACTCGGATAGACCTAAACCCACTCCGCTAGACCCAAACCCACTCGGCTAGACCCAAACCCACTCGGCTAGTCCCAAACCCACTCGGCTAGACCCAAACCCACTCGGCTAGACCCAAACCCCCTCGGCTAGACCCAAACCCACTCGGCTAGACCCAAACCCACTCGGCTAGACCCAAACCCTCTCGGCTAGACCCAACCCCACTCGGCTAGACCCAAACACACTCGGCTACACCCAAACCCACCCGGCTAGACCCAAAGCCACTCGGCTAGACCCAAACCCACTCAGCTAGACCCAATCCCACTCGGCTCGACCCAAACCCACTCGGCTAGACCCAAACCCACTCGGATAGACCCAAACCCACTCAGCTGGACGCAAACCCACTCGGCTAGACCCACACCCACTCGGCTAGACCCAAACCCACTCGGCTAGACCCAAACCTACTCGGGTAGACCCAAACCCACTCGGCTAAACCCAAACCCACTCAGCTAGACCCAAACCCACTCGGCTAGACTCAAACCCACTCGGATAGACCCAAACCCACTCGGCTGGACGCAAACCCACTCGGCTAGACCCAAACCCACTGGGCTTGACCAAAACCGACTCAGCTAGACCCAAACCCAATCGGCTAGACCCAAACACACTCGGCTAGACCCAAACCCACTCGGCTAGACCCAAACCCTCTCGGCTAGACCCAAACCCTCTCGGCTAGACCCAAACCCACTCGGCTAGACCCAAACCCACTCGGCTAGACACAAACCCACTCAGCTGGACGCAAACCCACTCGGCTAGACCCACACCCACTCGGCTAGACCCAAACCCACTCGGCTAGACCCAAACCTACTCGGGTAGACCCAAACCCACTCGGCTAAACCCAAACCCACTCAGCTAGACCCAAACCCACTCGGCTAGACTCAAACCCACTCGGATAGACCCAAACCCACTCGGCTGGACGCAAACCCACTCGGCTAGACCCAAACCCACTCGGCTTGACCAAAACCGACTCAGCTAGACCCAAACCCAATCGGCTAGACCCAAACACACTCGGCTAGACCCAAACCCACTCGGCTAGACCCAAACCCTCTCGGCTAGACCCAAACCCTCTCGGCTAGACCCAAACCAACTCGGCTAGACCCAAACCCACTCGGCTAGACACAAACCCACTCGGCTAGACCCAAACCGACTCGGCTAGACCCAAACCCACTCGGCTAAACCCAAACCCACTCGGCTAGACCCAAACCCAATCGGCTAGACCCAAACCCACTCGGCTAGACCCAAACCGACTCGGCTAGACCCAAACCCAATTGGCTAGACCCAAACCCACTCGGTTAGACCCAAACCCACTCGGCTAGACCCAAACCCACTCGGCTAGACCCAAACCCACTCGGCTAGACCCAAACCCACTCGGCTAGACACAAACCCACTCGGCTAGACCCAAACCCACTCGGCTAGACCCAAACCCACTCGGCTAGACCCTAACCCACTCGGCTACACCCAAACCCACTCGGCGAGACCCAAACCCACTCGGCTAGACCCAAACCCACTCGGCTAGACCCAAACCCACTCGGCTAGACCCAAACCCACACGGCTAGACCCAAACCCACTCGGCTAGACCCAAACCCACTCGGCTTGACCCAAACCCCCTCGGCTACACCCAAACCCACTCGGCTAGACCCAAACCCACTCGGCTAGACCCAAACCCACTCGGCTAGACCCAAACCCAATCGGCTAGACACAAACCCACTCGGCTAGACCCAAACCCATTCGGCTAGACCCACACCCACTCGGCTAGACCCAAACCACTCGGCCAGACCCAAACCTACTCGGGTAGACCCAAACCCACTCGGCTAGACTCAAACCCACTCGGCTACACCCAAACCCACTCCGCTGGACCCAAACCCACTCCGCTCGACCCATACCAACTCCGCTAGACCCAAACCCACTCGGCTAAACCCAAACCCACTCGGCTACACCCAAACCCACTCGTCTAGACCCAAACCCACTCGGCTAGACCCAAACCCACTCGGCTACACGCAAACCCACTCGGCTAGACCCAAACCCGCTCGGCTAGACCCAACCCCACTCGGCTAGACCCAAACCCACTCGGCTAGACCCAAACCCACTCGGCTAGACGCAAACCGACTCGGCTACACCCAAACCCACTCGGCTAGACCCTAACCCACTCGGCTAGACCCAAACCCACTCGGCTAGACCAAAACCCACTCGGATAGACCTAAACCCACTCCGCTAGACCCAAACCCACTCGGCTAGACCCAAACCCACTCGGCTAGTCCCAAACCCACTCGGCTAGACCCAAACCCACTCGGCTAGACCCAAACCCCCTCGGCTAGACCCAAACCCACTCGGCTAGACCCAAACCCACTCGGCGAGACCCAAACCCTCTCGGCGAGACCCAACCCCACTCGTCTAGACCCAAACACACTCGGCTACACCCAAACCCACCCGTCTAGACCCAAAGCCACTCGGCTAGACCCAAACCCACTCAGCTAGACCCAATCCCACTCGGCTCGACCCAAACCCACTCGGCTAGACCCAAACCCACTCGGATAGACCCAAACCCACTCAGCTGGACGCAAACCCACTCGGCTAGACCCACACCCACTCGGCTAAACCCAAACCCACTCAGCTAGACCCAAACCCACTCGGCTAGACCCAAACCCACTCGGATAGACCCAAACCCACTCGGCTGGACGCAAACCCACTCGGCTAGACCCAAACCCACTCGGCTAGACCCAAACCCACTCGGCTAGACCCAAACCCACTCGGCTAGACCCAAACCCTCTCGGCTAGACCCAACCCCACTCGGCTAGACCCAAACACACTCGGCTACACCCAAACCCACTCCGCTAGTCCCAAAGCCACTCGGCTAGACCCAAACCCACTCGGCTAGACCCAATCCCACTCGGCTAGACCCAAACCCACTCGGCTAGACCCAAACCCACTCGGCTAGATGCAAACCCACTCGGCTAGACCCAAACCCACTCGGCTAGACCCAAACCCACTCGGCTACACCCAAACCCACTTGGCTAGACCCAAACCCACTCGGCTAGACCCAAGCCCACTCGGCTAGACCCAAACCCACTCGGCTAGACCCAAACCCGCTCGGCTAGACCCAAACCCACTCGGCTAGACCCAAACCCACTCGGCTAGACCCAAACCCACTCGGCTAGACCCAAACCGACTCGGCTAGACCCAAACCCAATCGGCTAGATGCAAACCCACTCGGCTAGACCCTAACCCACTCGGCTAGACCCAAACCCACTCGGCTAGACCCAAACCCAATCGGCTCGACCCAAACCCACTCGGCTTGACCAAAACCGACTCAGCTAGACCCAAACCCAATCGGCTAGACCCAAACCCACTCGGCTAGACCCAAACCCGCTCGGCTAGACCCAAACCCACTCGGCTAGACACAAACCCACTCGGCTAGACCCAAACCGACTCGGCTAGACCCAAACCCACTCGGCTAGACCCTAACCCACTCGGCTACACCCAAACCCACTCGGCGAGACCCAAACCCACCCGGCTAGACGCAAACCCACTCGGTTAGACCCAAACCCACTCGGATAGACCCAAACCCACTCGGCTAGACCCAAACCCACTCGGCTAGACCCAAACCCACTCGGCTAAACCCAAACCGCCTCGGCTAGACCCAAACCCACTCGGCTAGACCCAAACCCACTCGGCTAGACCCAAACCCACTCGGCTCGACCCAATCCCACTCGGCTAGACACAAACCCACTCGGCTAGACCCAAACCGACTCGGCTAGACCCAAACACACTCGGTTAGACCCTAACCCACTCGGCTACACCCAAACCCACTCGGCGAGACCCAAACGCACTCGGCTAGACCCAAACCCACTCGGCTAGACCCAAACCCACTCGGCTAGACCCAAACCCACTCGGCTCGGCCCAATCCCCCTCGGCTAGACCCCAACCCACTCGGCTACACCCAAACCCACTCGGCTAGACCCAAACCCAATCGGCTAGACCCAAACCCACTCGGCTAGACCCAAACCCACTCGGCGAGACCCAAACCCACTCGGCTAGACCCAAACCCACTCGGCTAGACCCAAACCCACTCGGCTAGACCCAAACCCACTCGGCTAGACCCAAACCCACTAGGCTAGACCCAAACCCACTCGGCTAGACCCAAACCCCCTCGGCCAGACCCAAACCCACTCGGCTAGACCCAAACCCACTCGGCTAGACCCAAACCCACTCGGCTCGACCCAATCCCACTCGGCTAGACCCAAACCCACTCGGCTAGATGCAAACCCACTCGGCTAGACCCAAACCCACTCGGCTAGACCCAAACCCACTCGGCTACACCCAAACGCACTCGGCTAGTCCCAAACCCACTCGGCTACCAAGCCCACTCGGCTAGACCCAAACCCACTCGGCTAGACCCAAACCCGCTCGGCTAGACCCAAACCCACTCGGCTAGACCCAAACCCACTCGGCTCGACCCAAACCCACTCGGCTCGACCCAAACCCACTCGGCTAGACCCAAACCCACTCGGCTGGACCCAAACCCACTCGGCTAGAACCAAACCCACTCGGCTAGACCCAAACCCCCTCGGCTAGACCCAAACCCACTCGGCTAGACCCAAACCCACTCGGCTAGACCCAAACCCACTCGGCTCGACCCAATCCCACTCGGCTAGACCCAAACCCACTCGGCTAGACCCAAACCCCCTCGGCTAGACCCAAACCCACTCGGCTAGACCCAAACCCACTCGGCGAGACCCAAACCCTCTCGGCGAGACCCAACCCCACTCGTCTAGACCCAAACACACTCGGCTACACCCAAACCCACCCGTCTAGACCCAAAGCCACTCGGCTAGACCCAAACCCACTCAGCTAGACCCAATCCCACTCGGCTCGACCCAAACCCACTCGGCTAGACCCAAACCCACTCGGATAGACCCAAACCCACTCAGCTGGACGCAAACCCACTCGGCTAGACCCACACCCACTCGGCTAAACCCAAACCCACTCAGCTAGACCCAAACCCACTCGGCTAGACCCAAACCCACTCGGATAGACCCAAACCCACTCGGCTGGACGCAAACCCACTCGGCTAGACCCAAACCCACTCGGCTAGACCCAAACCCACTCGGCTAGACCCAAACCCACTCGGCTAGACCCAAACCCTCTCGGCTAGACCCAACCCCACTCGGCTAGACCCAAACACACTCGGCTACACCCAAACCCACTCCGCTAGTCCCAAAGCCACTCGGCTAGACCCAAACCCACTCGGCTAGACCCAATCCCACTCGGCTAGACCCAAACCCACTCGGCTAGACCCAAACCCACTCGGCTAGATGCAAACCCACTCGGCTAGACCCAAACCCACTCGGCTAGACCCAAACCCACTCGGCTACACCCAAACCCACTTGGCTAGACCCAAACCCACTCGGCTAGACCCAAGCCCACTCGGCTAGACCCAAACCCACTCGGCTAGACCCAAACCCGCTCGGCTAGACCCAAACCCACTCGGCTAGACCCAAACCCACTCGGCTAGACCCAAACCCACTCGGCTAGACCCAAACCGACTCGGCTAGACCCAAACCCAATCGGCTAGATGCAAACCCACTCGGCTAGACCCTAACCCACTCGGCTAGACCCAAACCCACTCGGCTAGACCCAAACCCAATCGGCTCGACCCAAACCCACTCGGCTTGACCAAAACCGACTCAGCTAGACCCAAACCCAATCGGCTAGACCCAAACCCACTCGGCTAGACCCAAACCCGCTCGGCTAGACCCAAACCCACTCGGCTAGACACAAACCCACTCGGCTAGACCCAAACCGACTCGGCTAGACCCAAACCCACTCGGCTAGACCCTAACCCACTCGGCTACACCCAAACCCACTCGGCGAGACCCAAACCCACCCGGCTAGACGCAAACCCACTCGGTTAGACCCAAACCCACTCGGATAGACCCAAACCCACTCGGCTAGACCCAAACCCACTCGTCTAGACCCAAACCCACTCGGCTAAACCCAAACCGCCTCGGCTAGACCCAAACCCACTCGGCTAGACCCAAACCCACTCGGCTAGACCCAAACCCACTCGGCTCGACCCAATCCCACTCGGCTAGACACAAACCCACTCGGCTAGACCCAAACCGACTCGGCTAGACCCAAACACACTCGGCTAGACCCTAACCCACTCGGCTACACCCAAACCCACTCGGCGAGACCCAAACGCACTCGGCTAGACCCAAACCCACTCGGCTAGACCCAAACCCACTCGGCTAGACCCAAACCCACTCGGCTCGGCCCAATCCCCCTCGGCTAGACCCCAACCCACTCGGCTACACCCAAACCCACTCGGCTAGACCCAAACCCAATCGGCTAGACCCAAACCCACTCGGCTAGACCCAAACCCACTCGGCGAGACCCAAACCCACTCGGCTAGACCCAAACCCACTCGGCTAGACCCAAACCCACTCGGCTAGACCCAAACCCACTCGGCTAGACCCAAACCCACTAGGCTAGACCCAAACCCACTCGGCTAGACCCAAACCCCCTCGGCCAGACCCAAACCCACTCGGCTAGACCCAAACCCACTCGGCTAGACCCAAACCCACTCGGCTCGACCCAATCCCACTCGGCTAGACCCAAACCCACTCGGCTAGATGCAAACCCACTCGGCTAGACCCAAACCCACTCGGCTAGACCCAAACCCACTCGGCTAGATGCAAACCCACTCGGCTAGTCCCAAACCCACTCGGCTACCAAGCCCACTCGGCTAGACCCAAACCCACTCGGCTAGACCCAAACCCGCTCGGCTAGACCCAAACCCACTCGGCTAGACCCAAACCCACTCGGCTCGACCCAAACCCACTCGGCTCGACCCAAACCCACTCGGCTAGACCCAAACCCACTCGGCTGGACCCAAACCCACTCGGCTAGAACCAAACCCACTCGGCTAGACCCAAACCCACTCGGCTAGACCCAAACCCCCTCGGCTAGACCCAAACCCACTCGGCTAGACCCAAACCCACTCGGCTAGACCCAAACCCACTCGGCTCGACCCAATCCCACTCGGCTAGACCCAAACCCACTCGGCTACACCCAAACCCACTCGGCTAGACCCAAACCCAATCGGCTAGACCCAAACCCACTCGGCTAGACCCAAACCCACTCGGCTAGACCCAAACCCACTCGGCTAGACCC